>CM062818.1:223925620-224539620 GCA_031772625.1 Pinus tabuliformis | reverse complement strand
CAAGTCAGCTTCCTTCTCAAGTTTCTTTGCTTCTCTTTGTGCTATTTCTTCTCTAATACTTGCCTCTTCTAGAGTGCCCTCTTTCCATCTTAACAGGTTTGCATATTTTTCAATATGAGGCAACCTGACATGATCATAACTAGCCATCTTATATTTGACCCTTCTAAGACTAATGAAGTGATTGGGGTCATAGGGTGACCAGAGGAAACTGGTTTGCAATTGGAGGCCCTCTAGGATCTTATCTGCTTCTTTCCATCCTTCTTCCCTTTTATTATAAAGAAATGGGCCTAGCTGGTTTCTTATTTTGAGTTGTACCTTCTTGTTTTTGCTATGGAAATGGACCATGTCTGCATTTCCAAACTGCCTGAAATACTCTAAGGCAAAGATCCTCATAGGGACATATCTTGGCAGCCTATATGGGGCTAATTCACAGCCATATATTCTGATTACTGTATGGTTTTGGTAAAAGTACCAATCCCCAATGCTGTAGGCCTTTAAGAGCTGGAGAATCCTTTGCATCTCATCTGTCAATCTGGGGGGAGGGGTACCCAATAGCAAGGACATAGCTAGATGGATGAAGAGGTCTATGAATTCACAGTAGCTGTATGGTGAATAAGATGTGTGATGAAAGACTGAAGTCCAAAATACCACAGACCTTGGGTTTCCCTGAGCATCAAACTTCTTGAGAGTAATAGGGAAGCCATCAGGTTGATAAAATAGGAACAAGTGATAGATGTATGAAGTGTATCTAAACACCTTTTCCCTCTCTAGATTCATCAATTGTTCATGAATCTTATTGGCAATGTATGCAGCATAATCATAATGCACAGAAGGAGGCATTCCAGGGGAGAAGATAGACATCATTGCCAGAATGGTTTCATCAGCATCCTCAGCTGATCTGTAACCCAGGACATAACTGATCAAATCCACAAGCAACCTGCCCAACTCATTGAAATATACATTTCCTATAGGAGGGGTCCTCACAGTTTGAGAGCCTGATTCAATGAATAGCTGATTAATCTTTATGATTTGGGCACTAGAGAGCTTGCCTCCTTTCTTTAGCAAGTCCATCATGGAGAGAGGAGTCAATGGCCTTGAAGTTTGAAAGTGTAGCATTTCATTTATGGCCTCAGGGGTGACATGGAACAAAACTGAGCCTGAGGAATTAAGGACAGCTCTCTGGCATGGGTCATAGTTGGCACTGCATCTATGAATTAAATCTGGAAGGACATTGACTTGAGGGAGGTTATAAATGGGCAAATTGGAGTCCCAAATCCCTAGAATATCAGTTCCACTGAGGTGCTTGGCCTTCAGCTCATTGAGTACATGAATATTATATTTGGTGTGCATTGAGAGTGTTTCTGTCATCTGGTAATCTCTATCACCCAGGGCCTGCCATTCCAGCTCTCTATGTGGGGCATTCAAGGGTGGAATGTTTAGTGCTACTGGTGTTTCCATTGTTAATTAGTACTCTGAATTGTACTAGAACTTGTTTCACTGGGCAGAGCAACACAGAGCGGTATTTTTTGCAGAAGTAAGGCAATTTGCAGGGGAAGCAGGGTGAATTATGGTGAGAACAAATTGAAATGCTCCCAAGAAAGTCTAATGAGCAAATGCTGGGACTAAGAAAGCTGTTTTCCCGGCGAATTAGTGCAGCAGAGGTTTTGAGTTCACGAATGCGCAAACTGACTGTAAATTGATGGAAACTTGGCTCAATGTGGACTTCTGTAGGTGAATTTCGGCCTTATAACTGAAGATAAATGGTGGTCACTGGGGATTTGCTAGTAATTACAGTGATTTCTCTCTCTTTTCTCACTTGTTTTGGTGAATTTATACAAAAAATAGGCGCGGAGGGGAAACTTGGATAAATACCTGGTGAACTCTGGCAATGGTGGCAAGTGCAGGCAAATTGAGGGCGCCCACGGTCTTTAAATCGATTTCTGCAGGTTGGCGGCGAAATGGTCGTAAATTGCATGCAGAGAGCACAAATAGTTCTTTTGGCAAAAGTGAGAAAAAACGCGAATTTTGGTGAAAATATGGACATTTTGGGCTATTGGCGCTTTTTTTGGATGACATCAGCATGACGTCATCGGGTGGGGTCGGGTACGGAAGGGTGACGTGGCGGCCTGTGACTGGTCCACGGGGACCGGTGATGTGGCAGACAGGTCGGAGCGATGGCGGGTCGGGCGCTGACTTGGCATGACGTGGGCATGGCGTGCGCGTGACGTGGGCGGGCGGTAAACCAAAGCGGTAAGCGGTAATTTCGGACCGCTTATTGTACGGGGGTGGTATTGGCAGGCGGCCTCCCGATATAACCTGGGAGCGACGCGTGGCACTGCCCTGACGTCACCCTCTGACACTTTTCGGGAGGTAACGTCCGGACATCGGGGGCCGCCCGATATTGATATGGGCCGTCGGATGGGAAAGCCCAGATCCGACGGTCGACGGGTTATAAACATAATAGGACGATACGGCAGTGGGGCGGTCAATAAATTATTGTTTTTTATGAAAAAGCGCGCCTGGCGGGACCTTTGGAAATCAAAGAAAATATGGGTTTTTCAATGTTTTTTGTGTAAAGCGCGCTTTAATCAAAACTTTGGGTAAGGGGCAAAAGTGGGTTTATTGGCGTTTATTGCAAATAGCGCGGGTTAGACATCATTTCAAAGGGGTTGTAAGGGGAAAAAAGGGTAGGGCTTAGGCTATTAAACCAACCAGGGGTTAGTTTAATCCCTGACATTAAACAACACACTTTGAACAAGACTTTGATTCCGCATGGTTATCCAATATTTGAACATAGGGCTATAATGCCAAAGGGGAGGGGATATACATATTTTTTGGGGTTTTATACACCATAGTGCTATAGTAATAGGGAAATGGGAATATAGGGAATTAAGCATAGATAGAGTTAGTAGTTAGTATTGGAGGGGAATAGGAATGGGAGGAGGCAAAGACTAAGTTGTTAGGGAACATACTTAGTTAGGAGAGTAGATCAAAATGAAAAGAATCTTACACAGGAAATGTGGCTCTTTTATGCAACAAGAATCAATCAATGAGTTTGTTTTCTCCCATGAGCAAAGGTGGTATTGGGATGTTAGCAAGGAATTTGATGGGGGATGATTGGGAAGTTAGACATGCTTCATCTTGCCGCTACAAAACTGCTGAATAGGAAGATCTGCACTGACACCATGTTTTTCCTTTGCTTAGGCCAGTGGAATGTCATAAATCATGCTTCTGCAACCCCAACTACCTACCCATTCTATTGCCTAGCATTTTTTGTTACTTCAAGGAGGGTGCACTTAGACTTGCAAACCCTCATGTGCCTTTTCTTTTCCTTTGTCTTTTTCCTTTCGATTTTCTATCTAATGCTAGCCTTATTACTTCCAAGGCCCCAGATTAAACAGTTGGGAACCTTCATTCTCTACCTAACTACTTTATCTGCCAAGATTGAATAGTTTGGACAGATTTCTTTCTCTAATCTACAACAAATAATTGAAACATGGCATGACCCAGCTTAGACTGTTGGAACACCCATTCAAAAGTAGGACAGCATCAACCAACTGCAGATAGGTGTTTTCCACACGAATATGATATCTTTGCATTACCAAAGTAGATCATATTGGCACTTCCCCTGCCAATCATGAAAAATGAAACCTATTGGTATAGGTAGCTAACAAGTTCCAGCATTCCCTAGGGTTGGGGAATACAAAGTCTGTGGAGAAATATGTTGAACTACCCACAAAACATGAGCCTAAGTTGAAACAAGAGACTAAGGCCAAAGACATCATTAACACCGATATTCTTAATTGAGATACTGGAGCAATCTCTTGATCGGTTAAGGAAGGGTGTGGCACCTCGATGTAAGGGTGATGCTGAGGAGTATTTCTTTTGATGTTTATGTATATATATCGCAAAAGATTGTGTGTGCATATTGCATGTTGCAGTCAATGCTTAAACATTAGAGTTGCTTTACTTTTTTTCTTAAGAATAACAAGAGAAACATATGTAAAATTGTTCCTTTGTCTTTTTAAGGTAGATTGTTTCAAAAACTGGTCATGTGTCATAATGAACTTGACATTTTAATATTTTATATATATAAAAGAGAGATACTCAAGGAGAGAGACACCTAAAAAATATATTTATATATAAGAGAGATTATATATTTAAATTGATTTTAATATTTGAATACTTTGATTCAATATTAATTTTGATTATTATATAAATATGTAATTAAAAAATTTATTTTTATTCTTTTATTATATAATATTACCGCTGATTAGCGGTTTCCTGTAAATTTTGGGGAAAACTCTACCCATTCTCGACACCCATACCCAAGTTCCCAACGTTCTCAGGTTCCAGAAACTCATGCAACATAACATTTTAGTATTTCCTCATATGAAGTGCTCTTTTTATAGTGTTTTTTTATATGGTTTTATTTCAACAAATATCTGAATATGGCTTTCATTTGGTTTCCATTTATGTTGGCTTTGGTCTTTGTCTTTGCATTTTTCTCTTAAATTCATGTCATCTCTTGTCCCCTTCTGTAACGTCCTGCGGTTCTGTCGGAGTGCGACCGTGTTTGGCGACGGGCAACCGTGGGCGCACGCGGGGTTGGAGGGCGAGCTGCGGTTGGGCGGTAGTCATTCGACGATATGCGATGGTATGAAAGAGAGTTGGTATATATAACACATGGAGCATGGAACGATTGGTATGAAGGCCGACCTACAACGTTAGCAAGCCGACGAGTTAAAGTGACGTATTGTGATAGTGTTGGAGCTTTAGGCAAGTCGGCTGGGCAGCCAGACTTAGCCCCATGCCTTGGTATATATTGTGGGATGATTGCTCTCATTTGAACATCACATTCGATCATCACATCTTCGCACAAGTAGTAGTGCGTAGGTTCTAGTGCGCAGAAACAAGAGGTGAAGGTGCACTTCTCATGCGTCGATTCTTGGGTTAAGCCGCACGGTGGGAGGTCGCACTTGGTGTTGGGCGAAGGTGCGAGCAAGGTGTGCCCGGTGGTTGGTTGAGGCATGCACGGTGAACGTATAGCGCCTGATTTGTGCGAAGGCTTGGCGTGGGTGTCTTGGCGACTCGAGTGAGGGCCCGCCCATCGTGCAAGTGTGCACGAAGACTTTTTGGTGTGTTGGGTTGTGAACGGAAGCGTGTCTCGGGCAGAGGCGCCTATGTGTGGCGACTTGGAAGCGCGCCTGAGTTGGGCAAACAACACGATCGTGCGACGAGGTGAACGAAGGGTTGGAGAGTCGTGCGGTGATCGTGCAGAGGTGCCAACGAGCTGGGTAACTGAGTTTGCCAAAGTTGTGAAAATTTGGCTAAGCATAAATTTGGGGTTTCCCAAGGACTTAGTTTGTACTTTGTAAGAGTGGAAAAATTGTTTAATATATTGATTCGGGCAGACTCATATTGCAGGGAGTTGCCCCTCCCTTTATACTGTTGTGCATTTCTCTTGTATAATGCTGTTGATAATGAATATGTATGGGTATTCATTGGTATAAAGGAACACATTAATAATACTTGGTTGCGAAACACAAACTAAGTAGGAAAAAGTAAATTAGGCGTAGTCCACCAACATAAGTATTGGTGAAAAGAAAGTGTTCGGTGGTGCAACACCTCGCTAAGAGCGGTTGAAAGACTACCACCGGCATGGGGGCGTGACAGTTGGTATCAGAGCTCGGTTGGAGCTGGTACATGACGAAGTGTAGGTGTGGATGCACTTGACAGTTGATGACAGTGGAAGCAGGTACTTGCAGGTGAAGGAAGTTGGTTTCACATACAAGTGGAACAAGGGCCGGTTCATGATTGCAGGGAACTTGGTGAAGCTGGTGAATGAAACAGGTTTAGCAGGGATGAAGTTTAGTGCTTGGGCCAAGCTGAACGACAAGGCATGACAAGTTTGGAAGAATGCAAAGGGAAGCTCTTGCTTACCTTATACAGGTTGGAGAGGTTGAAAGGAGAGAAACCCCAGATTCGAGAGGAACTTGAAGTCTTGGAAAGAATGTTGAAGACGAACTTCTTCAACTTGGTTGGACAATGGAGCAAGATGAAGTTGTAGATTGTGCTATCAAGGAAGAGGAAGTGATGATAGTTGAAGATGTTGCAGATGTGACAATGATGGAGGATGAACTTGAGATTGATCAAGTTGGACCAGGATCGTGTGGTTTGCAGACATGGATGAATGAGGATACTCATTTGGAGGAACCTCATGATGATGATGAAGGGCAAGGATTTTTTATTGTTGCAAGACTTGTTGGGGTTGTTTGTGACCTTATGATGAAAGGTGCAAAGGCCCGTGACAAGGGAGGAACATGATGATCATTGTGGAGGAGTGGGTCATGTTTTAGCCACTTTGGCTAAGTGCCCGGCATGGCTCATGGAGAGATTGAAGGGCACACTCTTGAGGTACGATGATGCTTGGGTGGACTTCTCATGGCCGAGACCAAGAGATAGTCTTGGGGGAACCTTTAGTGAGGGAACTATGATGGAAGGGACTCGTGATGATGATGATATGGTTGGGTGACCGAAGTTCACTAGAGCAAAGATTACAGACTTGGATGAGGATGACCGATTGTTATGATGGGTTTACTTGGTTGGACTACATGGGCAACTTAGTCATGGACATCAGGTTGGAAACATGGAGCATGGCAGTCTATGCAGGGACATTGTGCAGGAGCACTTGTAGAGGTGTCACTTATGGGCATCCAATGAGGAGTGCCAAGGCAGGGATGTTGTGAAGGTGGATTTGTTGATGTGACATGGAGATGGTTTACTTATGAGCCGATGGAGAGGTTGTGCACTTATGTACAACAAGGCCATGGACTTAGATGGGATCGTGAGCAGACTATGGAGCATTCCTACTACAAAAAATAATTTGTATAAAAAAATAATTTATTTTAACCATAATTATTGAAAAAATAAAAGAAAATTAATTATTTATTCAAACTAAAATATAATCCTTTCTTTCAAATTTAAACCTTAATGATAACATAAATATACAAATAATTATATATTTAAAAAAGAAATAAATAAATAAAAAATCTATTTTTAAGTACATAAAGTCAGAATACAAATTACAACCGGATATCTCAGCTTCCCTTCTTTATGTGACTCTCTGTCATAAAGATCCTGCTATGGATCCCAAAAAAACTTAAAAATGACAAACACGGTGGATATGCCGGTTACAACTGAAAATATCTATCGGTATTACTTGACCTTAGTTGATTAACAATGAAGTAAATGGGCAATTGCGTTGCCTACTTCAATAAAGGTAAGTTAATATTGTTATTATTAAAATATAAAAAAATTAATTTTTTTAATCATATAATAACATTAACCAAAATTAAAAATCCTTTTATCACATTTTCTCTTGAACCACTTTCCACGTTTTATCACGATTATATCAATCAACTTGTACTCAAACAATAACCATAATAATGACACCGTCCAAGACACATAATTATGAGATATTTTAATTGCCCAAGAGCTAATGAGTTGTCATAGGGCATTAAATGTGGGCTTAGTTGCATGTTTTATAACGCGATAACACACGCACACGCACGTGGTGAGTAGATAAATAAAAAGTAATGGCGGTGTGTTATCGCTTTATGGAGCATGCAGCTAAGCATGCCCTATGACAGGCTCTTTAGCTCCTGCCCCAGTGATAGAGCATTAAATGCCGGTTTCGCTGCACACGGACGGCAAATAAATAAATAAAAAATAATGACAGTGTATTATGGCATTATGAAGCATACAGATAAACGGACATTTAATGCCCTACGGCAGACTCGTTAGCTCCTCCCTTTTAATTATTGAGACTACTTCTAAGTCGTGGTCGTCATGCGGTTGTCGTCATGTTTACCGCTTCTGTGGGGGTCCACACCGAGACCTATAAAAGCAAGCCGCTCCAACGTTGAATGCTCGAACTGGCAGTCGCAAGAGTGCACAGAGGCTATTGAATCTGGGCTATTCTACATTTCTGTTTCTAGAAGATATTCCCAAATTCTGCCACCGAAGCTATTGAATTTGGGGTATTCTGGGCTATTCTACATTTCTGTTTCTAGAAGATATTCCCAAATTCTGCCACCGAAGCTATTGAATTTGGGGTATTCTAGATTTCTGCTTCTGGAAGATATTCCCAAATAAGCTGTCTAGAGAGTACTGCATCTGGAGTTTCCCAAAATCCTCCACTCTGCAGTTTAATACTTTATCATTGTTGGGTGTATTTAATCTTCAATAGCTAGACACCAATTAATAGGTATTTTTCATTCAAGTGCAGCACAACAGATCCATATTTTGAATATTTCTTACAAATTCCGTGTCAGAGCATTAAAGTAAATAGCTGCTGAAATAAATAGATGCTCTCTGGCACGGAATTTGTAAAAAAGTATTCAGCAGAGAAGGATAAAAGGCTCAAATATTTAGCATGAGGTCGAAGGAGAGATATGATAGAGGAGGGACATATCAGAAGAACCGAGTGCATGTAGATGGCGGTAACGAAAATTGCAATTTACTGAAAAAGACTGAGTCTGCATTGAGTTTGATGGTTCTCTGATGCTGATGATCGTCCATTCAAGCATATATTTGGAGGTATGAGAAGCAACCGAATAGAAATGTAAAGTGTGGTTTATTAATTCATTCAAATAAAATAAAGTGCAGAGGAGGAGTTCGTGGGTAGCCATTTTGGGTTTGAAAGGTTTTTTTGGAGATTAAATATTAATGCTATGGAAAATTTAAAATATAGAAATTTATCTTAAAATTTAGAAATCTGAGTTAATAGAAATTAGCGAGTTCTCTTTTAAAATACAATGAAAATAAACCTATTTGCCAATATAAAGCACTAAAATTTTCCAACAAATACACTGTGAATGTTGTTGTATTATATATGTGTATATTATGATTTTTTTTTCAACAGAAAAACCTAATAACTTTCGTTAAAAAGTAAAAGCAGTTACATTTGATTTTCTCTGTTCCTCCATAAACTCTATGATCATCATGAAATATCTACATGGAAACTTGTCGGTCTTGCACTCTGTTTATCTTTTCTTTTCTGAGAGTCTATCTTAGCGTTAAAAGAACTGCCTTTCTTTTACATTTTTCTCTTCGCTTTACACTCCTTTCTGGCTAAGCAAACCATTTTCAAAAACCACATCATGCCAGCATTTCATATACTGTCTATTAGATTTTGAAGTTTTCTGTTCATATAATATTTTATGAAATTTTTTAAATTCGATAAAATTACATTTTCATCCTGTTTAATTTAGAGATAGTATAAAATTTGAACCAAAACAATTTTAATGAGATTTTATTTCCAAAACCATTACTAATTAATATACAGAAAATAAACATTTTATAATTTATAAATATCATAAAATAAAATAAAAAAATATCCCAAAAATTCTAGAACCTAAAATCACCCCAAGAGTAGTTTGGATAGGGTTATCTACTTGTGAAAATGGAAAGGGATGGAAAATTTTAACGTGAAGTCGACGTTTGCCGATTATTCGTCGGCAGTAGTTCAGTGATTTCCCTGTTAATCAGTGGCGCGTAGGCTGCATTTTATTCGATTAAGTTGACTCATCGTTGGCAATTCGTGTACAAAATTTTCATGGTAAAGTTAAGAGCTGAGTAGTTTGGATAGAATTATCTACTTGTGAAAATGAAATTTTTAACGTGAAATCGACGTTTGCGGATTATTCGTCCGCAGTAGTTCAGAGTTTTCCCTGTTAATTAGTGGCGCGTAGGCTACGCATTTAATTCGATTAAGACTCATCGTTGGCAATTCCTTGTACAAAATTTTTATCGTAAAGTTAAGAGCTGAGTGGTCAAAGCAAGGTAAAGACCAGGAATAACTCGCACGGAAAAGAAGAAAAGTTGGTATACATACAATTAAATGCTTTCCAATCAAGCAAATATCAAATGAGAGAAACCGTGTTAACTTGATAGTGATAATAATGGGCTTCGTACATAAATAATGAGGAATAATTAACATTTACTGATTGCCGATTTCTACATTTTATGCAGGAAAACCATTGCACAATTTGAAGGTTGTGTATAATGTATTAAAGTAATTTTAAAAAATATTGGTAATATGGTTGTAAAGTTAGTTTTAAAGTTTTGTTGTGTTATTTTTTGAATAAATGTATTTTTAAACATTTTGTTTTTTAAAATGTGAAGGTAGTTAGGGTAAATTTGATTAAGTTATAGAATAAATCTGATACAATAATTAATGATTTATTGAAGTTTTGATAATTTTTGGATTTATCTATAATATTTTCATGTCATGAAGTCTATTTAATTGAATGATGACTCCATTGTAATATGTTTATGGGCTAAGGAATAATATATCTATTATTAGTAGCTAGTTTTCTAGCGACGATTTTCAGGATGATTTATGGTGTTTATATGTTGTTTTCTTTCCGTGTTTGTTATTGTTTTTTTTTATATTTTTTTTTAATAATAGTGATATTGAAGCAAAACCAAGAACTAGAAAGGAGAAGTTGTTATTTGATGATGGAAGAAGTGTAGTGTTTGGTCAAGTACTAAAGGGGACAAGAACAGTGTATAATTAGATGACATGAATTTAAGAGAAAAATGCAAAGGCAAAGACCAAAGCCAACATAAATGGAAACCAAATGAAAACCATATTAAGATATTTGTTGAAATAAAACCATATAAAAATAACACTATAAAAAGAGCACTTCATATGAGGAAATACTAAAATGCTATGTTGCATGAGTTTCTGGAACGTGGAAACATTGGGAACTTGGTACGGGTAGAGGTTTGCCCAAAATTTACCGGAAACGGCTAATCAGGAGCGGTAACATTATATAATAAAAAAATAAACAAAATATATTTTTTAATTATATATTTATATAATAATCAAAATTAATATTGAATCAAAGTATTCAAATATCAAAACCAATTTAAATATATAATCTCTCTTATATATAAATATATATTTTTAGGTGTCTCTCTCCTTGAGTCTCTCTCTTTTATATATATATAAGATTAAAATGTCAAGTTCATTATGACACATGACCAATTTTTGAAACAATCTGGCTTAAAAATACAAAGGAACAGTTTTACATATGTTTCTCTAGTTATTCTTAAGAAAAAAAGTAAATCAACTCTAATGTTTAAGCATTGACTGCGACATACAATATGCACACACAATCTTTTGTGATATATACATAATATGCACACACAATATTTTGCGATATATATAAATAAACATCAAAAGAAATACTCATCAGCATCGCCCTTAACCCATCAAGAGATTGCTCCAGTATCTCAATTAAGAATATTGGTGTTAAGGATGTCTTTGGCCTTAGGCTCTTGTTTCAAGTTAGGCTCATGTTTTGTGGGTAGTTCAGCACATTTCTCCGCGGACTTTGTAATCCACAATGCAAGGGAATGTTGGAACTAAAAGAAATAGTCATGTTGGAACTAAAAGAAATAGTCTTCAAAGCTCCTGGAATTTTCCCAAACTCCCATTGAGGCTCCCCTGAAAAGGAAACGTTCCTATACAGTTCCAAACTATTAAAACGGATTTCCAACTCTTAGAAATGGTTCAGTATAATAGAACTAAAATATAAAAATAACAATTTAATTTATAAACAACAACACTTTTTTTGAAAAATAATATTTTTATTTAAACGATACCTATGTGAATAAATATAAAGCTAAGTAATAAAAAAAATATAAATATCTAATTATAAAAAACATAAACCAATATTAAAGATATTATTACTTCTAAGTTCAAAGAAAAATTGTGGTGTGAGAAAGATTTAGCGTCTAAAAGAAAATTAAGTTATTATAAGAAGGTCATCAACCCCACCCTTGAGGATCAAAAGTATCTCTCTATTCTAACTAGCTCAAAAAAGAAAATTAATATAGCAAAGATTAGAACGAATTCTCATGAGCTCCATAGTGAGACTGGCCGCTGGGTAGTTCCTAAAACGCCATGGATGGAAAGGATCTGCCATATTTGTGAGAATAAGAGCATCGAGGATGAAAACCACTTCCTCTTAGAGTGCCCTGCATACAACCACATTAGATCTCAATTTCACAACCTTTGTTATAATACTGACCTTTCTAGCCTTTTACAATGCCAAAATTATAGTGAACTCGGGAGGCTTCTCTCCAAGCTTTTTGAGCATCGGAATAAAATCATAAATCAAAATAAATAATTCGTCTTTTTAGGTCCGATAGATCATTATTTGGTCTCAGTGGACGTTAACAACCATCATCATCATCATCAAAAAAATATGAAAGTCCTATCAAATAAACCATTCACCAAAAAGGAAAGGATTGACATTCCAATAATGAATCTCGATCATTTTAGACTTCCATGTGCTCTGCAGCCGGCCCACTCTGATGTGTGCCTTATTATGAGGCCATATCAGGCAAATATTTTATCCAAAAAATTTTAAGTTCTTAATGTATTTTCCTTGTTTACACAGAAACACAAATTTACACTCGCTAAACGTTGACGCTCATATATCAACAAATCTAATGAAGAATAGATATTTCGAATTTATTAGTCTCTACTTTTACGTTAACGAACTTTAGGCTTAGCGTTATAGGAATCGCTTTGATCGGCCTTTCAAAAACTTACGAATTTCAACGCATTTTAACCCGATTTTTTTACCGCTAACCAATTTAAGAAGCGTTTCTATTGTACTTTATGTTTGAACATATTTAGGTGGTGATGTCTTATTTCTGTCGAGCTGTTTATTTTTGTCAGGGTGGTTTTTGGGTCATAATTTCTAATAAGTTTTATTTGAAATTTTGTAAGTATTTATTAGAATGGCAGGTTTGAGTCAGAGTTACTTACTGTGTACTATTTTACAAATTCATTTAAATAATGAAAATGTATAATCTTGAAGCATTATATCAGACCCAAAAAAATAAAAAAAAATAGTTAAACTTTATTATTTAATAGTTTTATGAATAAATTTTTTATTATGATGACGACTTCATTACTTATTAAAAGCTTCATTTTAATGGGTATTTATGGGTGAGGTGATTACACCACATGTTAAAATACCCATTCTAATAAAAAAAAATATCTATTAAAAGTCTCATTCTAATGGGCATGTATGGGTGAGGTGACTACACCACATGTTAAAATATTCATTCTAATCAGCAAGTATGAGTGAGAATATTTGATACTTCATCCCTCCTATTTCTTTATCATGGTGTAAAGGCCTATCCATTCTTTTATTTCTATCCATCATTTGGTGTGTTTCCTTATTTTCCTCTCTTTCAATTCATCATTTGGTGTGTTTGCTTTTTTTCATAGTGACCATGTAGTGTGACTTTGCTCAGATTCGCACATAGGTCATATCAATGGGATATCTACATGACATGTTCAAGCAATGTTAATAAATTTTATATATGATAAGGTTTTATTCATTTTGATTGTAGTTGAGGCAATGTTGTCCATCATGTTATTGAATTGGTTGCCCATTTTCTTTTAATGGTGGGATATTTTCTCGCTATTTTACAAACTTGTCAATAGTTTTCTTGATTTGAGTCAAGATTATCCTAACTACACTAGCAACCCCCATCCTTAAATTTCACTTGATTTACATGACACGCAAGTCCTATGAAACTTAGCAAACCTTTGGAAGATTATGATAATGTAATCTCTTTATCATTTTCTTAACAATTTGTTAAATATTTGTTACAATGAAAAGTTCATTTGTGTATATGTTGTGATTCACTCACAAAGGCTATTAGAGTTTTTCTTCATTTTTTACTTTTCACCTTTATTCATTTTTTTCTTCTTTTCAGGTGTTATTAAATAATTCTTCCTTTTTTTCCTTTCCTATACTTTTACAAAAATTAGGCAAACCATTCTTTGGGAATTATTTTGACTTACATACCTCACAATGACCCCCTCTTTTAGTTCCCTCTGAATGCTAACAAAAATGTCAATTTTAATGAATAATTCTACAAAATTAAGTAAATTTTTATTCATGAACCTTTTTGACTTACCTATTCCACAACGATCGCTATTTGAGCTCATTTTACATTTTTTTAGCCACGTTACAGTTATCATCTCAACCAATAGATGTCAAATGAATAGACATCACTCTTGGTCATAAGTTTATAGGATTTTTTAAACTTTGGATATAAATAACATGATGTTGCTTTAGGTTGTGTAGAAATATGGGATGCAAAAATATCTTTTAGAACAAGTTTGGAAAAACCAAAGTTTGCTACTTTGGACTTGAAATTTGAAATTTTATAAGAATAAAATAAAGAAAAACAAAAGATCAATTTCAAAATTCATCCTTTGCTATAAGTTTTCTTACAATCAACCACTCAATGTAGAATTCTAGAAGAAAATTGAAATCTCTTTACAACTCAAATATCTCAATTAAGCACTTTATCTAAATTCCAACTATAACAATAAAGTGGCATTTCCAATTATAATAACATTGCTATAACAATAGAGTATCATTTCCAAGTATAACAACATTCCTTTCGTTAGAAGAATTGAAACAATGATGCCTTTGCTTGGTTTCCTTTGTGAAAAATAAATACCTTGCTAGGGCTACATTGAATGCACTTTATTTTTCCTACTTTTAAGACTGAAACCATCAATCCTTCTAGTTCATCTCTTGCTTTGTTTTGCTTTCCTACTAGACCGAAAGCCACACAATAGCATAATATAAATGAAACTCTATAACTCAAATTGATTAAAATAAATTTCTTGAGGGTACATGGTTAAATAGAGTTAAAAATGTTAATGATATATGGTAATCTTAATTCAAACATGCATGACTATCTATTACTAAATTTACACTCTAGGTAAACTACTACAAACAATGAGATAACTAACTATGAGTTAACAGGTAGTAATTGGGAGTAATTAACACATTCAACCACTCCCCCTTATTTAAGATAACTACTTCCTGCTAGTATTAATCTGAGCTAGACTTACAATACTTGAGAAAAATTCAAAATTTGGATTTACTTTTGAATGTGGATGTAGGTTGTTCTCGACTACAGTACAATATTTTTTTCACTTTTGTTCAAAACTTGATATTTTGTGTTTTTATCGCTTTAATACTTTTTGTACTCTTAGTTTCTTGAGCTTTAATACTACTCTGATGGGATAAAGGAGGAAACCACAAAGAAGCATAGTTTGTAACTTGAATTGATTGAATTAAATTGCTTGAAAATACATGATTAAATAGACCTAAAAATATTAATAATAGATATGCTAATATTAGCTCACACATGCATGACTCACTATCCCTAAATTTAGACTCTACTAAAAGTACTTAAAACTATGAGCTAATTGGGAGTAATTAACATATTGCAACATTACCCTATCTCATTTATCTAATAAGAATAAGTAAAGAACCACTAAATAATGTTTTTTCCTAATTTTTTTGCATCCGAAAACCTTTTGTATGGAATTCAATATGTTTACTTTAGATAGACCTAGTGATTACCAAGATGGTGATCGTCAAAATAGAGTATATATATTAATTCATTTCACTGAGTTTAGAAAAAACATATCTTCAATTTAAATATTTATATTAAGATAGACCTATTGATTACCGAGATGATGATCTTTACGATGAAGTGTGTATATATATATAAATTCATTGCATTAAGTTAAAAAACACATAGCTTATATTAAGATAGACCTACTGATTACCGAGATGATGATCCTCACGATGAAGTATATATACTAATTCATTGCATTAAGTTAAAAAACACATAACTTCATTAGAAATGTATATATTCATTAATTCATATACATTAATTTAAATAGCAAAGGCAATGATCCTTACGATGGTATATACATTAATTCATTTCATTGAGTTTAGGAAGACATGACTTCATTAGCAATTTAAATATTTATATTTAAGATTGAAATACATGTTAATAGAATAAAATCATTAACACAATTTGAGAAGTGTGAATTAAAAAAAAAGAAAGATTAACAAAATTAAACAGTTTTTCATATATTTTGATAATTATATTAAAATGAATTAATTGATTAGACGAATATGAATAGTTTTAAAACCAAATCAACTATACAAAAACATTTATATTTTCATATATTTTAATAATCCTTTTAATTAATTAGTTACACGAATTAATTCATTTCATGAATATAAATGGGTCCATTGATGTATATGTAGATCCCAAATTAGGAAAAAGTTAACCTTCATTTCAAAAGGAATGTGTGATTACTATTATTTCACAAAAGAATGCTTCATTATTTAAAAAAACAAAAAAAGGAATGGATTCCATTCACAGAATTCGACTACACAAAATCATATGTTGCATGTTGTCCCTCATTAAAGTTGATCAATTAACTAAACATATGCGATTATGTCCTTAACATCAAAGTTACTGAACAAAGCTCCTTTAAAAGTTAAACCGATGTATTTGAAACATGGCCAAATGTTTAAAAAGTTCTTATCAAATTATATATAGAGAGAGAGAGAAAGAGAAAGAAAAAAAGAACACTTTATTATAGAAAATATTTTACATATATCATAATTCAGGAGTTGGCAGCCATCATAGATAAGTCAATTGACCCACTCTATAGAAAGGAAAAATCTCCTTGAAACTTCTAAGACAATATTCATTTGATCTCAAAGGAACTTTTCTCTTTGAATTTCCACTTGGATACAAGAAAAGGGAGGATTACAAAAAAGGAAAAATGGAGAAACCCAATAGAGAGACAACTTCATGTAGGTACCTATGAAAAAAAAGAAAAAAGGGAGTCTTACTAAATCATGAAAAACCATGACTTTGGACAACCCCCTTTGAAAAGAGTTCAAACTGCATCTGCTCTAGCAGGAGAGACAAAGCATGCTTAGATAAAAAGTCGACCTTATAATTTTGTTCTCTAAAACCATGCTTGAAGGATATCGATGTAAAGAGCGACTTTAATCCGTGAATCCCCCACACCCAGTTGAAGAGGGAAGGAACCTGAAGGGAATTTTGATCTTGTATCCATCTGATTGTAGAGAGAGAATTCCCAACAACAAAGAGGTTATCAAAACTGAGCCATTGTGCAACATGTATGGGGTGGACACCCCATAATACAGGAATTTCTTCTCTACAATTGTTCCAAAAGTTAGAAAACCGCCTGAAATGATAAGAACTCCCTAGATTAATGTGGAGAGAGACTCCACAACCACAATGAACTCCATTTGAGGCCCCATTCAAGAAGAAAATTAGAAAAGAGTTGGACAGATCAATAAAATAAATTATCCAAGAGGATTCCTTAGGGCTCCAAGGACCAATTTCTTGAAAGTAGGAAAAAATACAAAGAGAAGAAAGTTTAACCTCAAGGGAATTCCTCAAAAATATATTCATTCCTGGAACTCCAGATGCCCCAAAAATCATATAGAGGGGAAGCCCTGTATGCTTTAGAATGACATTTCCAAGAGCTAATCCATGTGGTGATTGAGTAGTGATTCCACCAACTTGAATCCCCAAGAGAGAGAAAACCTCACTACAGATGTCTCGAGAGAAAGGGTAGAGAATCAATAAGTGTAAACAATCCTCCATGTTAGATTTGTACAAAACAAAACATCTAAGCCCCACCGTTCCTTTCTTCATAAGGGAATCGCAAGTTGAAATGAAATTGTAGATTATAAGCCAAGTAAAACATTAGAGTTTGTGGAGGCCATGTGAAGTCCACATATGAGCTGAGAAGTCAAAATATGGGAGAGAATTGACACGAAAAATAATAAATACATAAACTTCACAAATCACAATCCTACCATCAGTTATGTGACCCCAAAATACCAATAGATCCAAACCATAAGAGAGTGTTATAGCAGATTGATAGAGATTTTCTCTAAATACTTCCCATTCAACCTAGATGGGCCGGAATCCCAATTTTCCAAGCATAAAGCTAAGTTATATATATATATATATATATATATATATATATATATATATATATATATATATAATTTCCAAAGAACATGTTAGAGTGTAATCCAAATCAAAATATTATAATCCGATATTTAATCAAATATGAAATTGAAACCTAAAATCAATTAGTTGAAATTGAAACTGATTTTAGTTAAAATTGAAACATAAAATAAATTAGTTGGTAGTTAAATCTTAAAATTCATACCTAACTATCAATGCAACTGAACATTAAATAAACATTTTAACCTTTCTCAATCAAAATCAAAACCTGACATTTTCTGCAATCAATAAAACTTGAAATCAAATGATGAATTCAAATTAAACCTAAAATGAATTAACTATTCACTGAAACTTGAAACTGGTAATGAAAACCTAAAATCTAAATCTAATAATCCACACACTTTGACACTAATGTGAAACTGCATAATCCACACAATGTGCATTAAATTGAAACCTGCTAGTCTCAACACTTGGGCATTGATCCTCATAGATGGTAACCTAATCATAACATCTTGTTAAATCAAAATCATGGAAACCAAATCGAATAATGGACATGATACCAAATCGAAGACATGGTGACTATAAGTGGACATCACTTATAGAAAATGACTTTTATTTATTTTTTAAATAGTATAGTTATGTAATATAGGGTGACTAATAAGTTGATGCAAAAACATAAATATATATTTAAAGATATAAATAAATTATTTGTGAAATATTTACTTGTTGTAGATGAGATGAAGGGATTATATTATTTTTTTTAATGTGAAAATATATATTTAAAGATATAAAGAAATTAATAAAAGTTATGCGTTGGTAATGTTAGTATTTTTGTTTTTGATATATGTATTTTTTTTTTTTTTATCTAACCAATAAACATGTTTATTTAACCAACATGTTCATAAATAAAATCAACTTGAACCCCTATCATGTATCATCCCAAAACTCCCCATACTGTGCAATATGAATTGTGCACACATCATGGTATAAGTGAGGTGTTCGATTGACATGTCACACAAATACTTGTTACTTCGTGCACACACTAGTGTTTATACAAGAGGTTTGAAAAGGTATGGGAACATATCAATCGATTCATGTCACGTTGGTTGTGGGAAAATGGTCACATTGTTCAACATGTGAGAATACACCCCAACACTCGTAGACCTGCAGAAGGGTGGAACCTACCTAGACTACGCCATGCTGGTTAGGGAATTTGACGCATTCGAATAACATAAATTTTGGCAGGGATCGAGACCCCGAGATTGGCTAACCTTTCCCCAACTATTTTATATGAGGGGTGGCTACATTGCGTCCCCCATGATAGAAACCCAATATGATTTTGACCACGGGATAAAGATCAGTTATGGTAACTTGGCCATCATTCGGAAGACATAAAATCAAGTATTGAAGGCCCTGAATGTTGAATTCTTATTGCCATGGATGGTGTTCGCCAATCGAACTTGGGCGAGCGTGATGGCACACGACCGACTACGATTTATGAATTGACCCTCATTCATTTATATGATAAGTTTGTAAGGCCAATTCATGAATTAACTCTCATTCATTTATGTGACAAGTTTGTAAGGCCAACTCACAGTGTCGCCAAGTTTGTTAAAACCAATAGTGCCCAACGTATGTTTATTATCTCATTACTCGAATGTGCCTTTTAGTAATAAGTTGAGTTTGTTAAGCACCTTCTATTTGTGAGTGCATCATACCATGCTGCAAAGCCCATTAAACATAAAAGGATCTAATTATCCTTACTAAAATAATTCATTAAGCATTAAAAAAGTTAAGATATGTATTTGGAAGATTATGTTAGCCTAGATGCACTAGATTTCAGGAGAGCGCAATTGGTATCCTTTTGTGTACATGTTGCTTAATAGCCGAATTGTATGTGTTGTTGCTCGGATTTTGTATCCTTGATGCAGTAGCAATGCTATTTTCATTACTTATAAAAACTCAAAATCAAAATTTCACATTGCAAATAACATTTTTTTTTTTTTTTTTTTAATTTTAAATTTCTTGTATGCTGTAAACTATTCACGACGGTGATCCTATATATCACTGCTTGTAATGACATAATAATGATGACCAAAAATCTATTGATATAGATGACCAAAATATATTACCAGCTTTGAAACACTTTATTCAATGAAAAAATGCCTATTCAAATGTATGTTTGTATTAAAATTAATACATGAACAACATGAAAAGTATTATGAATTAAATATCACAGTTCAACAAATTGCATTAAATTATTATTATATAGTGTATTTTAATTAGGTGATTTGGATTTTAGTGATATCATTATTACTGATATTGTAATGTTTTATTATTTAATTTGTTGTTTTAATATAGAATAAAATTAAATTAAATTAGTGTTTTGAAAAATAAATTATAATTTAAAATTTTCTAAACATAAAATCATGTTCAAAATCAAACTTCAAAAAAATTGTTTCATTAAATCATTATTTTTTATTTGTATACTCTAAATTTTTTATTAATAATATGACAATATATAAGGTATTGTTTAAACATGTTATGTTTTGGATTTTTAACTAAAATTAGAGGAGTCTTTTATCAAATCTTATCTTTTTCAGTTTAAAATGGATTTTTGACTACATATATGAATTCAAAACCCTCAAATACTACTTGGAATTCCAAAAAATCTAAAAAATTAAACTAGATATTAAATTTAAAAACCCACCAAACTTAAAACAAAAATAAATATTATAAACACTAAAATAAACATGGTTGACCATGGTTGATTTTCATTTTGAGACAATCCTTATCACAATGTGATGTTGGACCATGATTGATCATGGTTGATTTTCATATGGAGACAATCTTTGTCACAGTTCCATTTTGGAGCATGGTTGAATTTCATATCAAGACAATCTTTGTCACAATAAGATGCTCGGCCATGGTTGACAACGATTGACCATGGTTGACCATGGTTTATATTATGAACCCAAGGTAATAATAAACCCAATGGATTGATATTATGAACCCAAGGGAAAAATAAACCCAAGGGAGTAGTACTAAAATCCCAAGGGATTATGAACCCAAGGGAATAATATTAAACCCAAGGGACTAATATTATAAACCCAAGGTATATAAACCCTAACATAAATATTATAAATACTAAAATAAACATGGTTGATTTTCAAGGTGAGACAATCCTTGTCATAATGCGACATTCAATCATGGTTGACCATGGTTGGCTATGATTGACAATGGTTGACCATGACTAATATTATAAACCTAAGGGAATAATAAACCCAAGGCATTGGTATTATAAACCCAAAGGAATAATAAACCTAAGGGATTAATACTAAAACCCAAAGGGAATAATATTAAACCTAATGGACTAATATTATAAACCCAAGATATATAAACACTAAGATAAATATTAAAAATACTAAAATAAACATGGTTGACCATGGTTTGTTTTCATGTTGAGACAATCCTTGTCACAATGTGGCGTAAGAACAGGGTTGAAAATCGTTGAACATGGTTGATTATGGTTGCCCATTGTTGAATAATATTAAACCCTAGGAATATGAACCCTTATATCAATAAACATAAGGGATTGATATTAGAAACCCAAGGGGATAATAAAACTAAGGGATAAAAATTATAAACCGAAGGTATATAAACCATAACATAACTATTATAAAATAAAAATGGTGGACGATGGTTGACCATGGTTGATTTCCATATTGAGGCAATCATTGTCACAATGCGACGTTAGACCATGGTTGACCATCATTGAATTTCATATCAGTACAATCTTTATCGGAACATGACGTTGTACCATGATTAACCATGGTTGATTTCCATATTGAGACAATCTTTGTCACAATGCGACATTCAACCATGGTTGACCATGGTTGCCTATGATTGACCATGATTGACCATGATTAATATTATAAATTCAAGTGAATAATAAACGCAAGGGATTGGCACTATAAACCAAACAAAATAATAAATCCAAGGTATTAATACTAAAACTCCAAGGGTTTATGAACCCAAAGGAATAATATTAAACCCAAGGGAGTATTATTATAAACCCAACGTATATAAACCCTAAGATAAATATTATAAACACTAAAATAAACATGGTTGACCATGGTTGATTTTCATATTGAGACAATCCTTGTCACAATGTGATCTTGGACCATGGTTGACCATAGTTGATTTGCATATTGAGACAATATTTGTCACAATGTAACTTCATACCATGTTTGACCATAAGTTATTTTCATATTGAGACAATATTTGTCACAATACGACGTTCGACCATGGTTGACCACGATTGACAATGGTTTTCTACGGTTGATTCCCTTATTGAGACATTATTTATCACAATGCGACATTCAACCATGATTGACCATGGTTTCCTATGATTGACCATGGTTGACTGCGATTAATGTTATAAAGTGAAGGGAATAATAAACCCAAGGGATTGATATTATAAACCAAGGGATTAATACTAAATCCCCAAGGGCTTATGAACCCAAAAGAATAACATTAAACCTAGGGGGCTAATATTATAAACCCAAGGTATATAAAACCGAAGATAAATATTATAAACACTAAAATAAGCACGGTTCACCATGGTTGATTTTCATATTGAAATAATCCTTATCACAATGTGATGTTGGACTATGGTTGACCAGTGTTTATTTTCATATGGAGACAATATTTGTCACAATGCGATGTTGGACCATGGTTGACCATGGAATATTTTCATATTGAGACAATCTTTATCAAAATGTGACATTCGACCATGGTTGACAACGATTGACCATGTTTGATTCTAAAAATCATGGTTGATCGTGATCAACTATGGCTAACCATGGTTGTCCATGATTGTCTATAATTTTTATATGGAGACAATTTTTGTCGCAATGCGACATATGACCATGGTTGACCAAGATCCATATTATAAATCCAAGGGATTGATATTATGAACTGAAGGGAAAAATAAACCCAAGGGATTATGAACTACAAGGAATAATATTAAATTCAAGGGACTAATATTATAACCCCAAGGTATATAAACGCTAAGGTAAAAATTATAAACACTAAAATTAACATGGTTGATTTTCATGGTGAGACCACCCTTGTCACAATGCAACATTCAAGGATGGTTGACCTTGATTGGGTATCATTGATGATGGTTGACCATGATTGATATTATAAACCTAAGGGAATAATAAACCCAAGGAAGATATTATAAACCCAAAGGAATCATAAACCAAACATAATAATTCTAATACCCCAAGTGATTATGAACCTAAGGGAATAATATGATAAACCCAAGGTATGTAAACCCTAAGACAAATGTTAAAAACACTAAAATAAACATGGTTGACCACAGTTGATTTTAATATTGAGACAATCCTTGTCACAATGCGACGTTGGACAATGATTGACCATTGTTGAACATGGTTGATTATGGTTGACCATTGTTGAATAATATTAAGCCCTAGCATTATGAACCCTAAAATCAATAAACCAAGGGATTGATATTATAAACCCAATGGATAAAAGTTATAAATCCAAGGTATATAAACCCTAACATAAATATTATAAACCCTAAAATAAACGTGAGGGATTATAAATATTATAAGCCCAATAGATTAATAAACCTAAGCGATTAATATTATAAACCTTTGGGATTAATAAACCAAAGGGATTAATATTACAAACCCTACAATGAATTTTTTATTTTCAATTACCATTGAAACCAATATGTCCATGGAAAAATTTGAAATAGTTCATGGACATACTTGAAATGGTTGTTGTTGCCACCTAACATGTCACATAGAATCTCTACCATTCATTTTAGAAATAGAAAACTCAGACTATTCATTTCAAAACCCTCAACCATGGTTGGCGATAGTCAACCATGCTAGCTTAAGTCAACTATAGTTGACAATGGTTGACCATGGTTACCATAGTTAACTATGCTCAATCATAGGTGACTATTATTAACTATGCTCAAGCTAACCATAGCCAATCACCATAATGATACTTGATCATGCTTGATCGTGGTTAGATTATGCTTGACCTTAACTATGGTGAAATATATATATATATATATATATAAATATATAAATAATAATAATTAATTAATGTCATAATTAATAATATTAATAAAAAATACTATTAAATATTAATATGTAAATTACATATTAAGTATTATATTAATAAACTAATTATTAATAAATTATTGTTTTAATTAATATTGTCATCTATTGATTAATATTTCTATTAATTAAAATATTATATATAATATTTTTTTAATAATTATTAATGATATTAAAATTATTATTAATATGTTTTTAATATTATTTAGATTAATAATAATAATAATATTTTGTTAATAGTAATGCGTTTTTAATAACATTAATTACTAGTAATATCATTGTTTTTATCCAACACTATTTTTATTATTTAAATGTTATAGTGATATTAATAAAATCTAATATAACAAATGAACTTTTTTATATAGTAATATAATGATATTTAATTATCACATTTAAATACCAATGGAGCTAGTTACAGATTGAAAGTAATGTTGATAACTTATTACTATTACCATAAGCACATACAATTAAATAAATAGAGCTAGAGACGAATTAAAAAATTGTAATTACAGTAATTGGGAAGACCGGTACAGTTTACAGGACTGAGATACATTGAGATACACATATTTTGACGACTTGTATACAATGGCTATGGTGGTACAGTTTAAAGGACTGAGATACATTGAGATACACATAGTTTGACGACTTGTATACAATGGCTATGGTGGTCCTGTTACTAGGATTCATTGTGGTAATAATTAGGAGAGATCACCTTGGGCTTGGGGGAGACATCAAAATGAAATGAATTATCATGTGAATGGAAACCCTGTCGTGGCACTAGTAAGTGGAGTGTCCTCACACCATTCAAACCTAACGTCATAAAGCAACAACAACATTATTTATTTTATTAACTCATAAAGTAAAATGAAAAATTGGGATTTTGGTTAAATCTAACTCTCCATTTTCTATGACCAAAAAAAATATTCGTTATTAACAAACCCTCACCTATTTTAAATATGAAATCCTCACCCTTTTTTAATAAAAAAGCCCTAAATAACGAACCCTCACCTATTTTAAATATGAAATCCTCACCCTTTTCTTAATAAAAAAGCCCTGAATCCTAAACATCTACCTGAATTCTGTAAGCTAAAAAATATTTAAATACAATTAGGAAACCCACATTCTTATTCCATAAAAATACGTATTAAAGGATTAAAATTAAATTAAGAGTGAGCGGAGACTGTTTTCTATGAGATTCACTGATATATTTCTTATAATCACCCAAATTATTATAATCACTCAATTAACAAATTAATTGTTACCAAAATAAATAGGAGATAGGTTACTGCAGGAAAAGCTCGACATTGTGATTACAGGTATTAGTGTTCATTAAACGTTAACTTGAACATTATTCTTTTCCAGAAATCCATCCATTAAATCTAAATCGCATTGCCCCGACATTGCGCAATTTATAAATCTCTATTTCCTTACGGAGCTAGATTTACATTATTTTATGATAGCGATCTGCTCATCGTTAATTTGTTAGTGTTCGAGTGGATGCGCCTATCCGTGATTTCTTTGGAGTCCAGTGTTTGCATTTTTTTATCATTCAAATGACCATGACCTTATAATTAACACAAAGCCCATCCTTGTTCATTTATACGTTATCACATTTCACATTAACCAATGATTTGGCTAGATTGATAGAATGTTTAAAAACCCATCACAATTATTGCTTTATTAATTTACAGGAAAATCTTCACATAATAAAGATTTTACCCTACATATATATCGTGAATGAAAGTTCTTGCGGCTGCGATCCAGTTGTTTATGTGAATGATCCAGATTAAAACTGAGCACAAAACCCTAATTTATAATCATGCAAATCTAAACTTAAATCTAAACTTAAAGCTGAAGGAGACAAATAATAAGTATTATACATTAAAAAAGTATCATATCTAGGAGTTATAGAATAAAGAATAACCAAGAAAAAATAATATCGCACTCGAAACCTTGAACTTGGAAAACCTATCTATCAAATCAAACATGAGTGAATTTGTCAACATATGAAATGGAAATCTCAATATTTGCAATAATCATGAAATTGAACTCGATTTATGAAATTATAAACATAATTAAAGTTGTGTTGAGTTTGTTTTGTTCGGAGAATATGAATGGCCATCCTTTAAAGAAAGTAGGCACAAAACCTTAGCGTGTTTCCTGCACTTTTCCGTTTTTCATCCACTACAATTAACATCCAAGTCCGCATACGTGTCACAAAGGAATCCATAGAGATAGATGCACGTAATGGAGCTAATATTACATCTGGCAAATGGTTGAATGTGAATCGTTATAATAATGTTTCAATGCAGGGTTATTTAGGTTTATTTTTAGTAATTATGATACGTAGTTATTAACAATAGGAAGAGTAAATTTGTAATCATGTTTCCGTAAAAAATTACTTTAAGTATGGTTTAAAAATGTGATTTAGATATGCATGGAGTTTAATGGTGTGAATTCCAATTATTGATGGAGTGGCGACGATGAGAATATATTGGCATCTTTCAGTTTAAACCATCAGATCAATTAGAAAATCGATTAAAGTAGCCAATTCTAATAAGGGGATGCCTATCGGTTTGTAAACATGGTTGACCATAGTTGATAATGGTTGATTTTCATATTGAGACAATCCTTGTCACAATTCGACGTTAGACCATAGTTTACCATCATTGAATTTCACATCGAGACAATGTTTGTAGAATGCGACGTTGGACCATTGTTGATTTCCATATTGAGACAATCTTTGTCACAATGTGACATTCAACCATGTTTGCCTATGATTGACCATGATTGGCCATGATTAATATTATAAACCCAAGTGTAATAATAAATCCAAGGGATTAATACTAAAACCCTAAGGTCTTATGATCCTAGACGAATAACACTAAACCCAAGGGAATATTTTTATAAACACAAGGTATGTAAGCCTTAAGAAAAACATTATAAACACTAAAATAAATATGGTTGGCCATTGTTGATTTTCATATTGAGACAATCCTTGTCATAATGCGAACTTGGACCATAGTTGACCATGGTTGATTTGCATATTGAGACAATATTTGTCACATTGCGACGTCATACCATGGTTGACCATAGGTTATTTTCATATTGAGACAATATTTGTCATAATGCGATGTTCGACCTTTGTTGACCATGACTGACCATGGTTTCCTACGGTTGGTTTGCTTATTGAGACATTCTTTGTTACAATGCGACATTCAACCATGGCTGACCACGGTTTCCTATGATTGACCACATCTGACTATGATTAATGTTATAAATCCAAGGGAATAATACACCCAAGGGATTGATATTATAAACCCAGGGGCATAATAAACCCAAGGGATTAATAGTAAAACACCAAGGGCTTATGAACCCAAAAGAATAATACTAAACTCAGGGGACTAATATTATAATCACAAGGTATATAAACCCTAATATGAATATTATAAGCAATAAAATAAGAATGGTTCACCATGGTTTATTTTCATATTCAAATAATCATTATCCCAATGCGATGTTGGACCATGGTTGACCATGGTTGATTTTCATATCGAGACAATATTTGTCACAATGTGACATTGGATCATGGTTGACAATCTTTATCACAATGCGACGTTCGACCATGGTTGACAACTATTGACCATAGTTAATCATGTTTGATTTTATAAGACATGGTGGATCATGATCAACCATGGTTAACCATGGTTGTCCACACTTGTCCATGATTTTTATATGGAGACAATTTTTGTCAATATGTGACATTCGACCATGGTTGACCATGATTGATATTATAAACCCAAGGGATTACGAACCCAAGGAAATAATATTACAACCAAGAGACTAATATTATAACCTCAATGTATATAAGCTGTAAGGTAAATATTATAAACACTAAAACTAACATGGTTGATTTTCATCGTGAGACAACCCTTGTCTTAATGCAACATTTGGTGGTGGTTGACCATGGTTGGTTGTGATTAAGGATGGTTGATCATGATTGATATTATAAACCCATAGGAATAATAAACCCAACGGATCAATACTAAAACGCCAAGTGATTGTCAACCTAAGGGGATAATATTATAAACCCAAGGTATGTAAACCCTAATAAAAATATTAAAAACACTAAAATAAACATGGTTGACCACAATTGATTTCCATATTGAGACAATCCTTGTCATGATGCAGTATGGGAAAATGGTTGACCATTATTGAACATGTTTGATTATGGTTGAGCATTGTTGAATAATATTAAACCCTAGCAATATGAACCCTAAGAGAAATAAACCAAGGGATTGATATTATAAACCCAAGGGAATAATAAACAAAAGGGATAAAAGTTATAAACGCAAGGAATATAAACCCTAACATAAATATTCTAAACCCTAAAATAAACCTGAGGGATTATAAATATTATAATCCCAACATATTAATAAACCCAAGGGATTAATATTATAAACCTTTGGGATTAATAATCACAAGGGATTAATATTACAAACCCTTCAATGAAATTTGTATTTTGAATTGCCATTGAAACAAGTATGTCCATGGAAAAATTTGAAACAATTCATGGACATATTTTAAATGGCTGTTGTTGCAACTTAACATGTCGCATAGAAGCTCTACCATTCATTTTAGAAAAAAAACTCAGACTATTCATTTCAAAACCCTCAACCATTGTTGACAATAGTCGACCATGCTAACTTAAGTGAACTATATGCTCAAGTTAACCATAGCTAATCATGATAATGGTACTTGATCATGCCTGATCATGGTTAGATTATGCTTAACCTTAACTATGGTGGAATATATATATATATATATATATATATATATATATATATATAAGAGTAATAATAATAATAATAGATATTTATATGTAATTACATATTAAGTATTGTATTAATAAATTAATGTTTTAGTTAATATTGTAATATATTAATTAATATTTCTATTAATTAAAATACTTTATATAATATTTTTTAATAATTATGGATGGATATCACTATTATTAATTATTATAACATAATAATAACAATATTGTTATTTTGTTAATAATAATGTGTTATTAATAACATTAATTACTATTAATATCATTATTTTTATCCAATGCTATTTTTATTATTTAAATGTTATAATAATATTAATAAAATATAATATAATAAATAATTATATATAATAATATATTAATATTTAATTATCATATTTAGTTACCAATGGAGCTAGTTACAGATTGAAAGTAATGTCGATAACTTATTACTATTACCCTAAGCACATACAGTTAAAGAAATAGAGCAAGAGACAAATATAAAATATAATTATAGGAATTGGGAAGACCGATATAGTTTATAGGACCGATATACGTTGAGATACACATATTTTGTCGACTTGGATACAATGGCTATGGTGGTCCTGCCACTGAGTTTCATCATGGGAATAATTGGACGAGATATCAAAATGAAATGAACTGTCATGTGAATGGAAACCCTAAAATGGTCCTAGTAAGTGGATTGTCCCACACCATTCAAACGTGACCTCATGAAGCACCAACAACATTATTTATTTTATTAACTCATAAAGTAACATGCAAAATTAAGATTTTGGTTAAATCTACCTCTCCATTTTCTATGACCAAAAAAAATATTCGTTAATAAAAAATCCTCACCTATTCTTAAATATGAAATCCTCACCATTTATTTAATTGAAAAGCCCTGAATCCTAACCATTAAGCCTAAAAAATATTTAAATTAATTTAGGAAACCCACATTATTATTCCATAAACATATGTATTAAAATTTGAAAATCAAATTAAGAGTGAGCAGAGACTGTTTTCTATGAGATTAGATGATATATTTCTTATAATCACTTATTTAACAAATGTATTGTTACCAAAATAAATAGAAGGAGCTAGGTTACCGCAGGAAAAATTGACATTGTCATTACTATTATTAGTGTTATTTAAATGTTAACCAGAGCATTATGCTTTGGTGGAAACCCAACCATCCATAAATATATATCGCATTGCCTCGACATTGCATAATTTATAAATCTCTTTTTCCTTAAGGAGCTAGATTTACAATTTTTTTTTATGATAGCGATTTGCCCATCGGTAATTTGTTAGGGTTCCAGTGGATGCGCATATCCGTGATTTCTTCGGAATCCAATGTTTACATTTTCTTGTCATTCAAATGGCCATAACCTTTTAATTAACACAAAGCCCATCATGGTTCATTTATACATTATTGCAACTCACATTAACCAATGATTTGGCTCGATTGATAGAATGTGTAAAAACCCATCACAGTTATTGCTCTATTAATTTACAAGAAAATATTCACATCATAAATATTTTACCCTACATATATATCATGAATAGAAAATCATTGAAACAAAAAGGAAATGAAAGTCCTCGAGGCTGTGATCCAGTGGTTTATGTGAATGATCAACATTAAAACTAATCACAAAACCCTAATTTATATTCATGCAGACCAAACTTAAAGTTGAAGGAGATAAAGGAATAATTATTATACATTAAAAAAATCTATCATATCCCGGAATTATACAATAAACAATGCCCAAGAGAAAAGAATATCTCACTGCAAACCTTGAACTTGGGAAACCTGTCTATCAAATAAAAAATGAGTGAATTTTTCAATCAAATCTAACCTATGAAATGGAAATCTCAATATTTGCAATAGTCATGAAATTGAACTCGTTTTATGAGATTACAAACATAATGAACGTTGTGTTGAGTTCGTTTTGTTGGGAGAATATGACATGTTTCCTACACTTTTCCGTTTATCATCCACTATTTCATCCACTATAGTTAACATCCAAGTCCGCATACGTTTCAAAAAGAATGTATAGGGACGGATGTAGGTAATGGAGTGAATATTACATTTCGCAAATGGTGGAATGTGAATCGTTATAATAACATTTTAATGTATGTTTTTTTAAGTTTCTTTCTAGTAATTATAATACGTGGTTATGAATAATAGCTACAGTAAATTTTTAACCATGTTTTGTAAAAAATAATTTAAGTATGGTTTAAACATGTAATTTAGATATGCATGGAAGCTAATGGTGTTAATTCCATTCATTGATGGTGGGGCGACGACGAGAATATACAGGCATTTTTCAATTTAAATCATCAGATCAAAAAAATTATTTAGAAAATGGATTAAAGTAGCGAATTCCAATAGGGGGATGCCTATTGGTTTATAAACATGGTTGATTTCCATATTGACACAATCCTTGTCATAATGCGATGTTAGACCATTGTTGACCATCATTGAATTTCATATTGAAACAATCTTTGTGAGAACACGACGTTCAACCATGGTTGACCATGGTTGATTTCTATATTGAGACAATATTTGTCACAATGCAACATGCAACCATGGATGACCATGGTTGCCTATGATTGACCACGATTGACCATGATTAATATTATAAACCCAAGGAAATAACAAACCTAAGGGATTGAGATTATAAACTAAAGGGAATAATAAACCCAGGGGATTAATACTAAAACCCCAAGGGTTTATGAACCCAAAGGAAAAATATTAAACCCAAGGGAGTATGATTATAAACCCAAGGTATATAAACCCTAAGATAAATATTATAAAAACTAAAATAAAAATGGTTGACCATGGTTGATTTTCATTTTGAGACAATCCTTGTCACAACGCAATCGTGGACCATGGTTAACCATGGTTGATTCGCATATCGAGACAATATTTGTCATGATGCAACGTCGAACGATGGTTGACCACAACTTATTTTCATATTGAGGCAATCTTTGTCACATTGTGACGTTCGATTATGGTTGGCCACGATTGACCATGGTTTCCTACAATTGATTTCATTATTGAGACATTCTTTGTCACAATGCGACATTCAACCATGGTTGACCATGGTTGACCATGATTAATGTTATAAAGCCAAGGGAATAATAAACCCAAGGGATTGATATTATAAACCCAAGGGAATAATAACCCCAAGGGATAAATACTAAAACCCCAAGGGCTTATGAATCCAAAAGAATAATATTAAACTCAAGGGACTAATATTATAAACCCTAAGATAAATATTATAAACACTAAAATAAGCATGGTTCACCATGGTTGGCTTTCATATTGAGATAGTCTTTATCACAATGCGGCGTTCGACCATGGTTGACCATGTTTGATTCTATAAAACATGGTTGACCATGAGCAACCATGGCTAACCATGGTTGTCCATGATTGTCCATGATTTTTATATGGAGACAATTTTTGTCACATTGCAACATTCGACCATGGTTGACCATGATTGATATTATAAACCCAATGGATTGATATTATGAACTGAAGGGAAAAATAAACCCAAGGGATTATGAACCCAAGGGAATAATATTAAACCCAAGGAACTAATATTATAATCCCAAGGTATATAAACCCTAAGCTAAATATTATAAACACTAAAATTAACATGGTTGATTTTCATGGTGAGACAACCCTTGTCACAATGCGACATTCAACGATGGTTGACCATGGTTGATATTATAAACCCAAGGGAATAATAAACCCAAGGGATTGATATTATAGACCCAAAGAAATGAAACCCAATGGATTAATACTAAAACCCCAAGTGATTATCAACAGAAGGGAATAATATTATAAACCCAAGGTATGTAAACTCTAGAGAGTTATTAAAAACACTAAAATAAACATGGTTTACCATGGGTGGTTTTCATATTGAGACAATCCTTGTCACAATGTGACATTGGACAATGGTTGACCATTGTTGAACATGGTTGATTATGGTTGACCATTATTGAGTAATATTAAACCCTAGCAATATGAACCCTAAGATCAATAAACCATGGGATTGATATTATAAACCCAAGGGAGTAATAAACCCTAGGGGTAAAAGCTAAAAACCCAACGTATATAAACATTAACATAAATACTATAAACCGTAAAATAAACGAGAGGGATTATAAGTATTATAATCCCAACAGACTAATAAACCAAAGGGATTAATATTATAAACCTTTGAGATTAATAAACCTAAGGGATTAATATTACCAAACCTACAATGAAACTTTTATTTTCAATTGTCACTAAAACCAATATGTCCATCGAAAATTTTGAAAAAAATCATGGACATATTTGAAATGATTGTTGTTTCCACCTCACATGTCACACAAAAGCTCTACCATTCATTTTAGAAACAAAAAACTTAGACAATTCATTTTAAAACCCTCAACCATGGTTGAAAATAGTCAACAATGCTAACTTATCTCAACTATAGTTGACAATGGTTGACCGTGCTGGCCCTAGTTAACTATGCTCAATCATAGGTGACTATGATTAGGTATTGTCAAGCTAACCATAGCTAATCACGGTAATGATACTTGATCATGCTTGATCGTGATTAGATTATGCTTGACCTTGACTATGGTGGAATATATATATCTATATATATATATATATATATTAAATATTAATATGTAAATCACATATTAAGTATTGTATTAATAAACTAATTACTAATAAGTTAATGTTTTAGTTAATATAGTAGTGTATTAATTAATATTTCTATTAATTAAAATGTTATATATAATTTCTTTTTAATAATTATTAATGTATTGAATTATTATTAATATGTTTTTAATATTATTTAGATTAATATTACTATTACTAATTATTTTAATCACAATAATAATAATAATAATATTGTTATTTTGTTAATAATAATGTGTTACTAATAACATTCATCACTAGTAATATCATTATTTTTAATCAATGTTATTTTTATTATTTAAATGTTATAGTAATATTAATGAAATCTAATATAAAAAATTAATTTCTATTTATAACAATATTTAATTACCATAACCACATACAGTTAAAAAAATAGAGCTAGAGACAAACAAAAAATTTGTAATCACAGGAATTGGGAGGATCGATTCGAGATACGTTGAGATACACAGATTTTGTTGACTTGGATACAATGTCTATGGTGGTCTTGCTACAAAGATTCATCGTGGGAATAATTGGACGAGATCACCTTAGGCTTGGAAGGGAGACATCACAATTAAATGAACTATCATGTGAATAGAAACCCTTTCGTGGCCCTAGTAAGTGGAGTGTCCCCACACCATTCAAACTTGACCTCATGAATCAACAACAATATTGTTTATTTTATTAACTCATAAAGTAGCCTGCAAAGTTAGGGTTTTGGTTAAATCTACCTTTCCATTTTGTAGGACCAAAAGGAATATTCGTTAATAACAAATCCTCACCTATTTTAAATATGAAATTATGGCCATTTATTTAATTAAAAAACCTTGAATCCTAACCATCTACCTATGTTATGTAACCTTAAAAAATATTTAAATACATTTAAGAAACCCACATTCTTATTCCATAAAAATATGTATTAAAAGTTGAAAATCAAATTGAGAGTGAGAAGAGACTATTTTCTATGAGATTCATAGATATATTTCTTATAATCACCCAAATTATTATAATCACTCAATCAACAAATTAATTGTTACCATAAAAAAATAGGAGTTGGGTTACTGCATGAAAAATTCGACATTGTGATTATTGTTATTAGCGTTCTTTAAACGTTAGTTTGAACATTCCTCTTTTGCGGAAATCCAACCATTCATAAATCTAAATCACATTGCCTCGACATTGCACCATTTATAAATCTCTATTTTCTTAAGGAGCTACATTTACATTTTTTATGATAGTGATGCTCATCGGTAATTTGTTAGGGTTCTAGTGAATGCGCCTATCCCTGATTTCTTTGGAATCCATTGTTTGCATTTTTTTTATCATTGAGATGGCCATAACCTTTTAATTAACGCAAAGCCAATCCTTGTTCATTTATACGTTATTGCATTTTACATTAACCAATGATTTGGCTATATTGATAGAATGCGTAAAAATCCATCACAATTATTTCTCTATTAATTTACATGAAAATCTTCACATCATAAAGATTTTACCTTGCATATATATCATGAATAGAAAATCGTTGACACAAAAAGGCAATGAAAGTTCCAGCGGCTGCGATCTAGTAGTTTATGTGAATGATCGACATTAAAACTGACCACAAAACCCTAATTGATAATCATACAGAGACAAACTTAAAGCTGAAGGAGGTAAAGAATAATTATTATACATTAAAGAAAATGCACCATATCCAGGAATTATACAATAAAGAATGCCCTAAGAAAAAATAATATTGCACTCCAAACCTTGAAAGACTCGATTTATGACATTATTAACATAATGAAAGTTGTGATGAGTTCGTTTTGTTGGTAGAATATGATTGGCCATTCGTTTGAAGCAAGTAGCACAAAATCTTAGCGTGTTTTCTGCACTTTTCCGTTTATCATCCACTACAGTTATCATCCAAGTCTGCATATGTTTCACAAAGGAATGCATAAGGACTGATGCACGTAATGGAGTGAATATTACATTGGGCAATTGGTTGAATGTGGATCATTGTAATAATGTTTCAATGAGTGTTTTTTTAAATTTATTTCTAGTAATTATGATACATGGTTATAAAAAAATAGGCACATTAAATTTTTAATCATGTTTTGTAAAAATCAATTTAAGTATGAATTAAATATGTGATTTAAATATGCATGAAAGTTAATAATGTAAATTCCAACTATGAATAGACTAAGATCTTTCTGTTTAAACCAGCACATACAAAAATAATTAGTAAATAGATTAAAATATAGGGAAAACCCTATAAGCTAACTTTTCAAAAATCACTATAGTATTTATGAACAACTCCAACAAAATCAACGTTACCCAACCAACTTTTGGTTGTCTTTTTTTTTGCGTGAATTTTCCATGCTGACGCCCTGTAGAATATAGGAAGGCAAAATTCACGCTAACACGCTGTAGAGTATAGGAAGCCGAGGTAGTAACGGTCCTCGACACTCAACTCTCTTTCGTTATAACGTTCTAAATATCACTGCAAGGTGTGTTATAGCTCAATTAAGAGATTTTTTTTTTTTTTTTTTTTTTTTTATTTTTGGTGTGATGTGTTTTTCTATTATGGGTGCTAATCTGTTTCCCTGTCAATTTGTTGAAAAGTAGGATGTAAGACACAATATAACACAAAATTGACACTTTATTATTATTGTTAATCTATTTTCCTATCAATTTGTTGAAAAATAAAATAAAATAGATAAGATACAATATAACACAAAATTGACGAACACAATAATAAGAGCTACAGCTTTTCAATTATTCACACAAACTTAATCATTACAATAAGCCCAATAAAAATATTCGAACTTTTTGCACTAAAAACTTAACCAAAATAACTCAAACCATACACTAAATTTAATTTTACCCAAAATAAAACTCAACTTCACTTTACTCAGCTTAACTAGCTGCCTCTCTAATTTTAGACAACTCTAAAGAATAATTAGCTAACTACGTCAATTAAGAACTACCCGGCTGACTCTCTAATTTTAAATAACTCTAAAGAATAATTAGCTAACTACGTACATTAAAAACTACATTTGACGTTTCGAAGACTGCCACGCCGTTGAAGAGTGATGTCACTTACAATGTCACCTTATTTTTGGATTACAGTCAATCAGATGATTAGACAATATGTATCATCAACTAGGGGGGATGCTTTGAGAGTTTCTGAAAAAGTTGTGGGGATCAACCTCTGTTTTGGCCTTCACGAGTCTGTCGAAATTGTCGTTGAAATACATTTTACCCCATGCTGCGGCTTCTTCGACTGTAGCAGTTCCATTGACTACACTGCCCAGATCGAGATCCAAATAATTAACATAAGCAGATCTGGGAGAAGAAGAAACATAAGGAGACATGTATGCGTAAAGCTTTCGCATGTAATCAAGGTAGTGCTCATCGTCGGTGCTGTTTTCCCATATGACATTGTACTGTATGTTAAAGATTTTCCCAGCTCTGTGCGGGAAGGGTATCGCAGAGGAAGGAATCCTATTCATTATCCCTCCCAGAGGAGAGAAAAGTGCATACGCACTCACCTCTTCTTCCAGGATGTCGAACAATCCCTGGAGGCCTGATATCGGCACTGGGGTTACTACCAGATCTGATTTTATTTTGAAGCGGTTTTTGTTGGAATTGTACCTGTCTGTTAGTTTACTCACGTTAGCAGCCCCTCCGATAAAGGCCGTAGACTCGATCCAGCTCATTTCACTGCACTCATTCTCCGCCATTTTCAACTCCGGGAAGGTTGTGTTCACAATCTGCAAGAACTGGTCCTTGCGCCCGAGATACATCCCTTGGAAAGATGCATTGATATCCTTGGTCCCTCCTTCCACATTAATGCCAAAGAACTGAACACGCATGAACAGATCGTCTTCAACATAAGGCATGACGTTTTGCCAACGGTCGATGGTTTCTGCCAGCACGTCTCGCCCGGTTCTTGAGACTTTAAAGGCCGTGACAATGGTGGGAACGCTCACCAGTTTTATATTCCAGGAAATCACGACGCCCCAGCTGCCTCCGCCGCCGCCTCTGAGAGCCCAAAACACATCATCACCCATCGCGTTCTTGTCCATGATTTTGCCGGATGCGTTTACGAGCAATGCGTCGATCACATTATCCGCTGAGACGCCATATTTTCTAGAGAGGAAACTCAGCCCACCTCCCGATATATGACCGCCGGAGCCAATAGTGGGGCAAATCCCGGTCGGAAATCCATAGCTGTTGGTCACGTTTGCAATGGCAGAAAAAACTTGACCCACCGTCGCGCCGGCTTCCACCCACGCTGTCATGGAATCGGTGTCGACAACGACGTTGTCGAAATTCATGAGATCAATGAGAATGAAGGGAAGATCGGAGGTGTAAGATAGGCCCTCGTAGCTGTGTCCCCCGCTCCGGACTCGAATTTCCCACCCGTTTTGCACGCAACATATCACGCTATTCTTCACTTGCTCTTTGCTTCGCGGTAAAACTATCACATAAGGTTTGCTCACGCCGGGCTTTGCAAATCTAAGATTTTGCAGCGAAAAATTGAGCAGAACATCGTACTGTGAAGTAGGAGATGATGATATGATCGTGATATTTTCTAAACCGCTCTTCTGTAAGCACGATATCAATCCGGTACCCGAATCAGGCGGATCACTGGCGGTCGTAAGCGCGGCCATTAAGAGGGGCAATAACACAGATAAAGCTGTAAACAAAGGGGTTACACAACACTTCGCCATCTTCACTACTGAATCGATGCAATCAATCAAGGGAGTATCGAATCTATTCGCAGATAAGATGGGATCGTTCATTCATTCTGATGCAGGAGCATCCTGCTTATATTTGGTTCACTTCAGAGGTGTGATGTTTTAATTTATTTGTATAGTTTTAGTAAATTGAGCGTAAAATATGGGTGAGAGGTTTTAATTTTAAATATTGTTAATTATGAGAGAATATGAGTGATGATAGACGTGTAAACATTTTATGGAAATTTTTGGCACCAGGGATCTTGGAATAGAGAATTAGTTGAGCTAAAAGTGGAATTAGAAGATTTTTAAGATTTGGAGGAGAGATTTTAGGGATCAAGAGAGATATTGTTGAGTTTGTTAAGGGATCTAGAACCTATTAATCGAAATTAAGAGGAGTTAGTAAGAGTAAAAAAAATAAAGAAAAATGTGTATGTGAGAGTGAAAAATCTAAATACTTTTGTAAATATTTTATTAGTGAATTATTTCTAAATTTTAATGTAAATACTTATCGTGTAAACTTCATTGTTATATTAAATTATTGATTTTAATTTTGAGTAACTTAGATTTGCTAAGTAATGAATGATTTCATCCATACATTGGATCAATAAACACGTCCTCACATAAAATATCTAAATGTAACTCCACCTCCGTGAGTTGGGGCACATTCAACATTTACTGACCAAGGAATTTTTAATTGGGCGAAGTTGGAAGGTAGAACAAGTTCCATAGTTGCCGAACCATTTTTAATTTCGTGACGTTGCAAGGTGGGACAAGTTCCACATTTGACGAACCACTCTGAAAAACGTTCGCTGGCAAAGGGATTATCCCAGCTTATTACTCGTATCAAAATATGTCAACAGTTAAAAAAATATCAAAATTAATTAATTATGATTTTATTTTAAATTATATATATATATATATATATATATATTAAAAAATATGTAATAATATTTTAATTATGGAAATTTTTATTCGTAAATAAAATAGGTTATATATGAAAAACATTTCACCTTGTAATCAAAATTATATGTATAACCATAAGTAGTGTGACATAAATATAAATTTAATGGGTGATATAAAATAAGTTTTATATTATTAAAATTTAAAAATATATAAAAAGGAATAAATTATGATTTTATTTTAAATTATTTTTAATTATTAAAAAGAATTAATATGTGTTAAAAAGGTATGTAATAATATTTTAACTACGGAAATTTTTATTAGTAAATAAAATTTGTTATAGTATTGTTAATGCTAATATCTTCGTTTATTGTTAAGATTAACATTTTAATTAATTAATTTAGTTTTAAGAAAAGATAATTATTTTTCATATGTATTATTGAAAATAAAGCCAACTTTTAATTTGTATTTATGGTTAATATTAACATATTATTTAATTAAATAATTTCATTAAAAAAACGCAACTATTTTTCATATGTATTTTTAAAAATGGAGATAACTTTTTATTTGTATTTATTCTTAATATTAACATGTTATTTAATTAATCACATGTTATTTAATTAATCAATTTAATTTAAAGAAATAGATAACTATTTATATATAAGTATGGGGGATTTACGCAGTGCATTATATTAGATATCATTTTTTGGGATTCAACTGCGTTAAGTAAGTCATTCAAACGTATGACCATTTCCATGAGAGGTAGTCGTAACTGACTAATTTCTCATGATTTTTGAATAGTTCACTTAGCACTCATTGCATCGGGTGATGCTCACAGGGGTGATTCCGGGGCTTGCACCCGGTAACCAGGACTTCCCAGGAGGTCACCCATCCCAGAACTCCTCTGGCTCAAGCGCGCTTAACTGTGGAGTTTTTCCCCACAATCAAGCCCACTTAGCTTGCTACCCCATTTGCAAAACCTTAGCAAGTATTGTGCCTCATGAACCATTCAAGTAGAGATCCCTTGACTCTTTTTTGAATTTAAGTATGGGGGATTTACGCAGTGCATTATATTAGATATCATTTTTGGGATTCAACTGCGTTAAGTAAGTCATTCAAACGTATGACCATTTCCATGAGAGGTAGTCGTAACTGACTAATTTCTCATGATTTTTGAATAGTTCTGGGATGGGTGACCTCCTGGGAAGTCCTGGTTACCGGGTGCAAGCCCCGGAAGTGATGATTGATGCTATGTGATTCGTTCTCCACATTTCACTAGTTTCAATCCCACTTCTTCACCCCTGTGAGCATCACCCGATGCAATGAGTGCTAAGTGAACTATTCAAAAATCATGAGAAATTAGTCAGTTACGACTACCTCTCATGGAAATGGTCATACGTTTGAATGACTTACTTAACGCAGTTGAATCCCAAAAATGATATCTAATATTTATATATATTTAATATGTATTATTAAAAAAAGACAATTTTTAATTTATATGTGTTATTAAAAATATTTTCAAATATTTTAGAGATAAATTTTTATCATTATTAATAATTAAGTTCAAATTATCTCATCTATACTTTAAAATACATATTTATAAAAATAATTATCCGCTTAGTAATTATTAATATAAAAAAAAAACATATTTTAAAATAAACATATCTATCAAATTGGGTGTATGAGACCCCCTTGTTTGTGGGGGCAGCTATTTGACTGCTAAGTCTACTAAGGCATACATACTCTACCCCTCTTTGATTTTGAACTTGTGACCTGTTAGGAAGAAACACATACTCTTAACCATTAGCCCACTCTAATATATTATTTCTGCCAGCTCTCCATTAACACACTCTATAAAATTGTTGTGAATTAACTATTTAATTGACTTATATGTTATTTTTATATATATGAATGGTATGTTATTTCTGCGCGCTCTCCATTTACCCATTTTATAAGATTTGTGTGAATTAAATATTTGATTGGCTTATGGAATGGTATGTTATTTTTGCCTACTCTCCATTTAGCCATTTTATAAGATTTGTGTGAATTAACTATTTAATTGACTTTTTGCTAAATAATGTTTGAATAAACTATTTGATTGACTTATTTCTAAATAAAGTATGAATTAACTATTTGATTGATCAATTATTTAGTTCACATATTAATTAAATAAAAAAAATATCAATATTATTTTTTTTTATATAATTGACTTATCTATAAAAAATTTGTTTCTATTTACATATAAAATCAATATTTTATCAATATTATATATTATATTTATTTCCTAAATTTTAATGATAGTGTTTTTTTTAAGTTCCTCAATTTTAACAATATTGTTTTTTTTAATATCTAAGATAGACAATGATTTAAGATACAAACTTATTTAGTAAAATATTAATATCTTAATAGTAATATGAGAATTTGGTAAATTATTTATATTTTAATTACTACCATAAGGAAAATGTATAAGTTGAGAAGTATATGAAAATGAGATATAGTATTTTTCTTGATTTTAAAATGTCATTTCTCTTTTAAATTTTAATAGTATTTATATTTTTTTTGTAAGTTTGGCAGGACTACATTTCCAACATGTCTAATAAATCATCTCAATCTTCAACATGTTCAACATGTCTAATAAATCACCTAGATCGAGGTGGGGAATTGAACAGTGATTTCACATCAAGAAGTGCCTTAACAGAGCACCCCATCACCATCTATTCAAGACCCTGTAGACAATAATATTTACACTCTGAATTCACTTTAGTTGTTTAAAATAATATTTATTTATTTACTTATATAAAATTTCCAATATGTATATTTTTAATATTGAATTATCTTAATTCCAAAAAAGTTTATTATCAGAGAATTCCTTCTTTCAAATATCACGATGATTTATAGTTCTTTTTCTCCTTTTCCTACAAATGTCAATCCATTTTACAGTAGAATCCTCTCAACTAAAGACAATGTTGTTTCCTCTCTTTTTTCACAAAGCTCCATAGTAACTAGCTCAGCTGAATTTGATAGATCTTTCTCATTATCTGAATTATCAGACTCTTGGTTATGCTTTTTCCCACAAATGCAGACACAATTATAGTTGTTATTTCATTGTCCTTTGTCAAAATATTTTCCAATGTAGAGGGTTACGGTAGTGTGTCAGGGTGCTGACCTAGATCTTAAGAGGCTGAGTTATCCATAGATATTTTACGTTACTCGAAGAAATCTTCTTTTGGACCTGCAGAATTCTTGGTACCTACTGCTACCTTTGGATCTCTACATCCCCAATTACTTCTCTTTGACACCTGGTTTTCGAATGCCCCTTTAGAAGATGAGCATGCATTATGAAGGTGTTAGAGTTGTTGAAAAAAACAATCCTTGAAAGAAGTATTTTCGTGATCTAATTGTTGGGTATGCTTCTTACCCTCCCACTTGAGGATGATTTTATATGGTAATCCTTCATTGAGGTCCACTTCCACACATATGTGGACGAAAATTATGAAACCTTTTGCCAAGCTTGCACTGTCTACTTTGATTAAGTGGCCCATCGAGTCACCAATATCTTCTAGGATATTTGGTCAGATCCATTGATAATGCAAGTTTGGGCATTGTTTATGGTATTGGATATCACCAACAGTAGTGGGTCGCCTTGTTATGAAGTCCCAAATAGACCTCACACCATTTGGGATATCCTCCAAAAGATAGAGGAACGACGACAACAAGAGGAGATATTGTGGAAACAGAAGTCCTGGATTCAGTGGCTCAAGTATGGCGAGAGAAGCTCTATGTCTTCCCATAATGAGATTATACAACGATGACATCAAAACAAGATTTTTCCTCTTGGGGGATAAGATGGGGAAAGGGATATTCACCACTCTAAAATTGAGAAGGAACCAGTCAATCATTTCAACAACCTACTCAGGGAGAAGACCTTAGATAGGCAACCAAATATTAATATTCTTCTTCATTTTATCGTTACTTTAATCAATCATGAACAAAAAATATCTCTGATGAGGACAAATTCCTAGAAGAAAATGAAATGGTAGTTAAGAATATGCCCACAAACGAACCTCCTCGTCCAGATGTGTTCACAACAAAGTTTTTCCAAAAGTGTTGGAGTTTCCTTAGGTCGAAAATAATTGATCTAGTGGAAGAATTTAGCTTAAATGAATCACTTCATCTTGTTCCCAATATGACCTTCCTCATGCTTGCTCCTAAAATAGGTAACTCAGAAAAGCCTGAAGGATTGTGACTGATTGGCCTTCCTAACATTATTTATAAAATTATATCATTGGTGATGGTCAATAGGTTGAAGCCATTGCTTCCTTCCCTTATATCTCCACCCCAACCAATTTTTTTCAAGGAAGACATATTTATGACAGTGTAATAGTGGTTCAAGAGATATTACATTCTTTAAAGATCTCCAAACACCCAGGTATGTTCATAAAACTCAACTCATCCAAAGCTTATAGTCGAATGAGTTGGACATTTCTTGGTTAGATTATCAAGGCCTTTGAATTTTCAAAACAATGGATAACTTGGGTCTTCTCTCTCATCACATCCCCTTCATTATTCATCCTTATTAAAATTCTACTCTTCAAGAGGACTACGCTAAGATGATCCTCTATCACCATTCCTATTCATCATCGCCATGGAGGGTTTAGGTCAAATGTTTCAACGAGCAAGTGAATCAGATCACTTATATGGGCTTCATTTATTTCTAGAAGACTTCCCAATCACTCATATATACTTTGTTGATGGCATAATTTTATTTGGCTAACTAACCTCCGAGGAGTTGAAAATAAGTTGAAGGCTATTAAATTTTTTTATGGAAGTCTTAGGTATGGAGGTGGATACTGGAAAAACACACATATTCTTCCTCAATTTCCCAAAGACGATCCAAAAATGGTTAAGAATGATGATAGGTTTTGGACAGCTCCCTTCAAAATATCTACAAGTCTTTTTCATTCTACATTACAACAAGTTATCCACATGGGAAGATCCGATAGAGAGGAGTTTACACAAAGTCAATAACTGGACATTTAGAGCACATAACTTTCCAAGTTGACTAGTTTTAACAAAAGTAGTCTTATAAGCTTTGATCAACTAAAAGCTTTCTGTAATTCCTATGTCGGTTGCTATAAAAAAATCAATTTCATTATGGAAAAATTTCCTATGGAAAGGATTGCCTAATAAGGGAATGGGGCCATTAATAAGATGGCAGAAATTGACACTCCCTAAGAAAAAATGAAGACTAGGACTGTGTGATGCCACAATAACTAGCCCAACATATGCCATGAAGCTTTAGTGCCTTTGGGTCTAGGGTCATTCCCAATCCTATAAGGAAATATGGTTGCACAAATATCTAGCTTTGACTACACAATTTGAATGAATGTGCTTTGAAGGGAAAATCAAAGGCGTGAAAGTATGGAACTGGGCCTTCTAGAAAAAATTCCTAGTTAAACAAAATGCATTGTGGGAGATAGGAAATCGTAAGATGATAGAGCTTTGGAAGGAATACTAAAACCAACACCCTATTATGAAAAAAAATGAAAAAATCTAATCAATTAAGGAACTATCACAATCTCGAGGAGCACACCAAGTTGCACATTTCTTGAAAGAGGGTGGAAAATATCAACTTTGGTGTCAATGAAAAAATCGATTTTTAATTGGGATCTCTTATGAGAATAATTAGAGAAAACACATCATTGGAATGGATATAATCAAATGTTACAAAAAATATTCATACACATATTAGAGAGACACGATATCCTGCAATGGGGAGAACAACATTTAGGAGAATTTACATTAAATGAGGGTTATACCATCTTAACAGACTCCCAATCAAAAGAGCACTCAACACTATGGGGTCACCTATGGAAGGATTGTGGCTGGCCCAAAATTACAACCTTTCTATGGTTGATAGGTTGGTGGTGGTTGTCAACATGGGAACATTGTAGAAGCAAAGGTTTCAGGCGCCCATAGATATGTATTCTTTGCGCACAAGAGCAGTAGAAAATGAAACATTTATTCATCAAGTGCCTATTTTTTGGTAGTTTGTGGAATTTTGTCCAATAAATGTACATATGTTCAATGTGAAATACAATGACAATTCGATATTAGCTGGAAGAGTGTCTTCAATGGAACATTAAAGATCCCTTAATATCTAATGTATGGTGTCTAGCCGTTGGATTTTCTTGCTAGGCTCTATCGAAAGAGAGTAACCTTAGATTAATTGAGGGCAATAAAGGTCTCTTCAACAGTTACAAGACACCATTCTCAAAAGTATCATGGAGACAATTTTAGCAGCTCTGCCTCCCATGGATGAACACCATGCAGATGAGACTGAAACTTATATCCAAACACATAAGGATATATATGGATCCCTACACAAAGCATGCATTAAGCCTTCGATCCCCAGTATCATCTTACTTCCCTCAGAAGATTTCATTGCCTTAAGCTTTGATGGAGCCTTGAAAGGAAATTCACGAAAAGCAGGAATTGTTGGCATCTTTAGAGATATGAACTCAAATCCCTTACATCATTATTATTAGTTGCATGGGATAGAAGCAAACAACATGGAATAATTTTGGGCACTTGAAAAGGGCTCAAAATTGTTGTTAAGAAAGGTTTAAACTAATTCAGATTCATGGTGATTCCCAAGTTCTATTAAACTACATTAGAAAAATACTCTCAGACCACTCGATGGATAAAAATATTCATAATTGGTACTTGAATACTTTGTTTGATAATATAAGTGAATTTATATCCAACATCAATTATGTAATCCCCCTACACATCTAACACAAAGGCAACAAGGTGGCAAACCATCAAGCAAACTAGGGCATCCTACATCAAAACATTAACATTGAAGTAACATGGGAGAAGATGAAACAATAAGATGGGGTCAATAGGATCACTCAACTAATTTAGAAGGAAAAGTCCACTACCAAGAAGCATCTCCCTGATGGGGGTGCCTTGTCATTGATCACTTGTCAATAACAAAGTTCACCATCTTCTAGGAGGTACATTTAACCAAGTCACACTTACCAATATGGTATAAGTTACACATGTCTCCATCCTATGATACAACTTTTGGCGTCCATTCATATTTGAACTCGGCCCTCTCCCCGCCCTCGCACAAGAACCACATGGCATGTATGCACTCTTGGTACAAGGATTAAATGAGTTATTGTCCTTCCTCTTAAATGCACATAACTCCTGCATTGTGTGCTCATATGCTTTAGGATAGTCACTTTGATCATTCGTTCATTCTATTTAGATATGGATTCTTCCTCTCATGGAAGATTTTTCTTAGTAAGCAATCTATATGACAAGAGAATGATCCTCATTAATGACATCGTCATGGACCTTTGTGTAGTTTTTATGAGCGTTGTTGTTACTTGGGACACTTGGCATTTCCATGTGCATCCCATGGATTTCTCTGCCTCTTTCACATTAGATGTCCCATGCTCACACGGTGTTATCAGAACTCTATTTTGTTTGCAGGTTGGTGGAACTCAAAAGGAACTTAATTCAATGAACCTGCAACTTGTCATAGTCTTGACTGGGTGTATTATATTAAAAGGTGGTTGAGGCTGTGGTTTTGTGGAACTTATTTATGGTCATCAACCTCCCTATCCACCTCTCTTTCTTTTATATAGACTCTTATGTTGATTTATTTCTTGGGCACAAAAGAACTTGTTAACCCATGTTGGTAGACATAGTTCTTGTTTTCATAGCTACTTATACCATTTCTTAAGATCTCAAGGTGGTAGTTTGTGATGTAGCTATAGAAATTGTCTAAGACAATGTTTTAGTATCGAGGGTGGTCGTACTTTTCAATGTTATATATGTTATTTTTGCACAATGCGATGCCTGGCCCATATTTTGAATTGGTGACATTTTGTCCCCAGCTTCCCTACAAATCTCAAACCCAATCGATGTATCCTTCAACTTCCCAGTACTTGTTTATGGAGTATGGTATTTTGGTACATTTTTGATTTGGTTCTAAAACCAAGTCTTATCACTCTCAACTCTTATATCCTCACAAAGTTTTAATATTTGGTCAATTGTGTAAACTAGTTTTGCAAAAGCTATCGTTAACTTCCCATACTTCTATCTTAATCACTTACTTGGTAGTCATATATTGCTTTAGAGTCAGGTTATAATTTTACCTCCACTGTCACATTATTAGGGCCTCTTCCTGTCTGTCTGTAGTTGTGGTTAGTAATATTGTCTGTAGGTTAAATATGGCACTGTGACAACCACTTCTTTCCCAATGGGGTGGAGCGATAGTTTCATCTTCCTCTAGACACCAATGATTTTTTGGGTGGGAATCACTCGAAAATTTCTTCGAGGCAACCCCTTTGGAGGCCAGTAAAGAAATTATGAAGCTGAAAGCTAAGGAATTTGGGGATCTTCATTACCTTTTTTATTGAAAAATAAGTGGAGGCAATGTCAAATGGGTACCAGATCCTGGAAAATTTAGAAAATGAAGAATCCATTTTCTTTATTTCATCACTCACCATCATTAAATGGAGACACTTCTCAACATGGTTATTAGAGATAAGCATGTGCATAATTAGAAATTCTTCGCAAGCTAGGGAGCAATAAAGAGCATCAGGCGGGACATAAGATACAACATGGATGATAATGTGGTGAGGTTCATCTAACTTGAGTGATACATAGATTTAGATTCTGATACTGAGTCTAATGGAGATGAGTAAGAGGTTGCAATCATCAATGTAGTTCCTCTCAACACTCTCAATGCTAACTCTACCTTACCAAAGTAAAACTCCCATGACGTTAACTCTCCAGAATCATTAATAATCATCATTGACTAGCTTATGGCTTACTCAGTCTTATTATTTGCTTATGTGGTGTCTAGTTTATTATGTGGTTTTTAGTTTATGTGTGTGGTGTCACTATTTCCAGCTTAAGAAACTCATGCTATATTTTTGTAAAGGGTGAGTTGTCTCAAGTGTTATTTTCTAAATATAGCCACCATATTCTCTTGATCCACGAAAATTCCTAATATGCTCGACATTCATGTATCTAGTGTTGGGAATTTTGTTCAATATGTTTCAATCAATATTTTGAAAACTTGTTGTTATAATATGTTTTTTTTTTTTTGCTACTTCTATATTAATACAAAAATATTTTACACCGAGCCCTTGACTTCGTAGAGCTAGCCCAAAATTGCAGCATGATTATAAGCAAAGCATATATGTATGCCAAAATCCAGTAGAGTATTGCCCTCAAGAACTATAGAGAGCCTGTTCATGAGTAAGGCAAAAATACAGAAAACCCCATAGTTGTACTTGGAATTGAGAATTAAACCGGAGCTATACAACAACCAAAACAGTAAAACTAGACTTGGTAGCTGTGACCAGCTACACGACAACCCATAACTGAAAACAGAGGTAACTATGGCTATGACTAAAACTAAAAATTGAAGGCTGGTAGAATGCCCCTTTCGTATGAAAAACTGGCAGTATGAGCTAATGCATTTGTCAACATATCTGGGACAGTGATGAGTGAACCTTCTCGAGCTGGCTGAAATCCAAGAAAACCAGAAAGAACCAACCTGTTTAAGCATCAGGAGAGGGATCAGGCAGCTCCTCGGTGATGCGGCATCCATACTTGTAATCATCGTCGTCATCAGAGGAGCTCGCCTGATTCTTCATGCTTTGAGAAGCTTTTCCTTTACCAGAGCCTGAAGCTTTTCTTTGATCGAGGTTTGTCTGGATGGGACCTAGCTTGTCTTTCGCCGGCCTGTCCGAAGTCGCTCTGAGGGAACCAGCCCCTTGACCTGAATTGAGTTCGCTAAGCTCAATGGTGACCATGGACATAAAGGAAGAAGTGCCATGACTGCAGGGGAAACATAACCGAGCGACGTTAGTCATGGATTGGAAGGAGCTCGGTGCTATTATCTGTAATCCTCTGCCCCTACCCCGTCTACTCTAATAGCAGGGTACCTATCTGAGCGAAGGTCCGGATAGGAGGTTGAAGAGTCTATCATGGAGGAGGTAGCCTGGTGCCCAATTTTCCCGTGAGAGCTGCCCCTTCTACAACTCACCTGTTGTCGTAGTTTCAACGTAGCTAGAGGGGTGGGATGATCCTGGCTTCTTGGAAGATGATGGAAGTAGTGAAGGAAAAGAACTAACTTGGCTTCAGTGCTCAAGGCAGTAAGCAGGTGGCAAGAAAAAGAGCAGGGGAAACAGAGGATGGCTTGAGGGCAAAGCCAGAAGCTCCTCTAGTGAGCCAAAGCCTGGTTTACTCCTAAGAGAGGCCAAGAACAAATCGCTGCAACTGCAATGGAGGAGGAGCCAGAGCAGAGGGGATAAACATGATTATGGCAAGTTGATAGCGCCATGATCAAGAAACTAACCAGCGTAAATGGATGTACTGCCATCATTAAAGTCTCATTAAGTTGGAGCAGAGGAGGAGTTATGACCAGAGCCGTGAGAGGATGTGTGGCGGTGAAGATCAACCATGTGCCCATCCAAACTGCTAGCCACGTGCCTATGTTGCCGTCAGACACCCGGATCCGGGAGTTGTTGTAATATGTTATGTCATATTGTCTATTATCTATAGAAAATCATAGACATATTTAAAAAACAAAAAAAAGCAAAACAGAAAATTGGGTTTTATGTTACATGGTATAGTAAATCCTTCTCCTAGTCATTGATACATAAATTTGACTGAATCATCATCACTAGGGAATTGACCAATGCTAAATCTTTAATGATGCATAGAAACCTTGTACTCATCGCTAGGTAATTGATGAATGATACGCTAGACACCTAATCTTCGGGATTAATTTTGGGTTAGTGTCTGTTATGGTGATCAATTGTTAGAGTCCAAGAATATCCAGAAATTGAATCAACGATTTCATTATGTATTTATATGTACATTATGTACATAATTCTTTGACATTAATTCTTAATTTACAGTTTAATTAGTTTCCAATATGTGTGTCTTAGTAGTGGTATCAGAGCACTAGTTAAGATCCTTTGTTGAAATAGTTTGAGCCACAAGTTTTGTGGCCTTATTCTTCACAAGGATACTGAGATTGAAAATGGGAAGAATGTGACTATTGAAGGTTTCATTAGGTGAACGCTTTGCTATTTTCCTTGCCAGTTTCATGAGGTGATGCTCTATTGTGAGGATGAGGAGGTCTGATTCGTTGCTTTATATTTCCAAGAGATAGTTGCAAGAAGAAACTAGATAGCACTGCTCATGGAGGTCAAGGTGTGAGTAAATTTCAAGAAGTCATGAATATGTGTAGTAATTAGGAGGCTCACTAGTAGCATTGTGGAGAGGAAGCATTTGGTCGATATCTTGACATGCATGAGGTTTATAAGTTTGTGTAAGATCAAACCAACACATCATGTGCAAAACCAAGGGAAGGAGTCCCATAATAAGCCCATGTATAGAAATTTGGAGGCACACAACAATTTTGGATCCTTCCTAATTAAACAGGCGTGAATCCTCTATGTTGTGGACATCGAATTCTAAAAGTATAAATTACGTTCTGATTAACATGAAGTCACTACCGAGGTACAATTCCTATAAGAATGTGATAAGACTCGAGAGTTGTAGACCAAGAAGAAGAAGGTTTTTTGTAGCAGTGGTTGGACTATGAAATTATAAATCGTTCTAATTTCGACAATGTGCCTTAGGAAAAATAGAGATAGTTTCAGTGAAGGTATTTCCTAGATTCCTCAACTTTCGATCTAGATAAGGTGAATTTTATTGTACTAGGTATATATTATTATACATATATTTCCATACATTATGAAAGCATTGTGAGTATGTGACTAACAAAACTATTATAAACACACAGTAGTATAAAGTCAATAGTTTTGAATGGTACGAGGTTGGTTGGGTGTTTTTTTGGGTTAAATCATGATTGCCATTTGAATATTGTATAATTTTTTAATTATTAAAGATTGTGGTATGAGTTTCATTTTCTATTTCCTTTACGAGTGAAGTTACACACATTTTTTGAATTAGTTGTTGGAGAGCATCACATTAACATTATCAAAAGATTAAATCACACACAAACTTTCAATCAATGCTTGAGATTTTGTTATACTGAAGAATGGTCAAATTATTACAAGAGTTTTTTGTGTTTTGACAAAAGTGGCCAAATTAATTTTATTGTCAACAAGACCTGTTAAATCTCCAACAACAATTTTGGTGAGATTCTCATTATCATCATAGTTGGGGATCCATCCCATCATTTTGCGGCCATTATTGTGGCCTTGTGTCATTTGGGTGCATGAGGATGTGATTTATATGGGCCGCGACTAGGTTTCTTGGTTAATTTATCATGTGAGCTTCCCTAGGATATTGACTCGAATAATTCATTCTATATATGCAAATATGACTTCTTCATGTCATGGCGGATTGGTCTTGGTAAGCCATCTATCTGAGAAGAGAATGATCCTCATTAATGGGTTCATTGTGTGCCTTCATGTTGGTTTTGTGAGCCTTGTTGTTACTTGGGACGCTTGTTAATTTTGATGTGCATCCCATGGATTTGTCTCCCTCCTTCGCATCAAATCTCCCATGCTCGCAGGGTGTTACAGAAACCCTACGTTATTTGTATGGTTGTGGAACTCAGAGCAAACTTATGTGAACAAACCTTCAACTCATCATAGTCTTGAATGGGTGTTTTATATTGAAAGAAGGTTGAGGTTATTGTTTTGTGTCATTTATTCAATCTCATCAACCTCCTTATCCACCTCTCTTTCTTTTATATAGACTCTGATGTTGTTTTAGCTGTTGGGCACAACATAAATTGTTAGCCCATCTTGGTAGACACAATTGTTGCTTTCATAGCTTCTTATAGCCATGCTTAGGCACTTAGGGTGGTAGTCTGTGATGTAGCTATAGGTCTCATCTAACCCAATGTTTTAGTATCTAGGGTGGTAGACAATTTCAATGTTCTTTCTATTTCTTTTGCATAATGCAAGGTCTGACCCATCTTTTGAATTGGTGGTCGTTTTCCCCCATCTTCCTTGCAAAGATCAGATGCAACCAGTGTATCCTTCAACTGCCCAATACTTGTTTACATAGTATGGTATTCTAGTCCATTTTTGATTTGGTTCTAGAAATAATTCTTTTTTCCCTCAACTCTTATACGTGCACAAAGTCTTAAGATCTACTCAATTGTGTGAAGTGGTTTTGTATAAGCTATCGTTAAATTCCCATACCTCTTCATTTGTGTCTATAGTTGTGGTCAATTATCTTGTCTATAAGTTAAATATGGTGATGTGACAATGACTTCCTACTCGACAGGTGGAGAAACACGTGGATCTCCCTCTAGACAATGGATATTGTTTGGTTAGGAATGGATGGAATTTTTTTTCAAGGGAACCCCTTTGGAGGTTAGGCAAGAAATTTCGAAGCTGGAAGCTAAGGAATTTGGAGATCTTTAGTACTTTTATGATTCAAAAGTAAGTAAAGGTAGCCTCAAATGGGTACTGGATCTTGGAAAATTTAGAAAACAAAGAATCCATTTTCTTCATTCTATCACTCACCATTTCCAAATGGAGACACCACTCAGAATGGTTATATGAGAAATGCATGTTTATAATTACAAACTCTTCACAGGCCGCAAGAAATCAAGCACATCATGTGGGACATAAGATACAACTTCGATGACATTGTGGGGAGGTTGACCCGAGTTGACCGATACATAGCTTCAGATTTTGATACTAAGTCTAATGGAAATGAGTAAGAGGATGTGGTGATCAATGTAGTTCCTCTCAAAACTCTCAATGCTAACTCTACCTTACTAGAGAAAAACTCCCATGTTGTTGGCTCTTCAAGATCATCAGTAATCATGCTTGACTAGTTTATGGCTTACTTAGTCTTTTTTCTTGCTTATGTGGTGTCTGGTTTATTATGTGGTTTCTAGTTTATGTGTGTGGTGTCACTATGTCCAACTTATTAATCTAATGCTATATTTTTGTAAAGGGTGACTTGTCTTGAGTGTATTTATCTGAATATATCCACCATATCTTTTTGGTCTAGGAAAATGTCTAATATGTTGCACTTTCATGTAGCCGGTTTAGGGAATTCTGTTCAATATGTTTTAGTCAAAATTTTGAAATCTTACTATTTTAAAATGTTATGAAATATTCTCAGATATTAATAGAAAATCATAGACATATTAAAAAAACACATAAAATTGGGCTCAATGTTACATGCTATAGTAAATCCTTCCCCTAGTCATTGATACACAAATTTAACACAATCATCAGCACTAGGAAACTGACGAATGATAAAGAATTAATCATGCATAACAACCATGTTGTACTTATCACTAGGGAGTCAATGAATGATATGTTAGACACCTAATCCTTGGGATTAAGTTTGGGTTAGTGTGTTTTGTGGTGATCAATCGTTAGAGTCCAAGAAGATGCAGAAACTGAATCAAAAGCTCCATTATGTATTTATATGTACACTATGTACATAACTATTTGACATCAATTCTTAATATTAAGTTGAATTAATATCAAATTAGTGTGTCTCAATAGTGCTATCAGAGCACTAGTTAATCTTCTCTATTGAAATAGTCTAAGCCACTACTTCTGTAGTCTAAGCCACTAGTTTTATGGCCTTATTCTTCACTGAGACAATGAGATTGACAATGCGAATGATGTGACTACTAGGGGTTTCATGAGGTGAATGCTTTTCTGGTTTCCTTGCTAGTTTTATGAGGTGATTATATCTTATGAGGATGAATAGGTCTGATCCATTGCTTCATATTTACAAAAGATTGTTGCAATCAGAAACTAGATAGGCTACTCATGGAGGTCAAGGCGTGAGTATAATTTTTGAATATGTGTAGTTACTAGGACACTTGCTAGTAGCATAGTGGAGAGGAAGGATTTGGTTTCTATCTTGACATGCATGAGATTTATAAGTTCATAGAAGACCAAAAAAACACATCAGGCACCAAACAAGGAAATGAGTCCTATAACAAGCCGACATTTATAAACTTGAAGACACACAATGATTATGGATCCTCCCTAGCAAAATAGGTGTGAATCCTTTGTGGTGTGGACTGTGAATGTTGGAAGTATAAATTACAGGCAGATTGACATGAATTCATGACCAAGGTGTCATCGTTATAATCATGTGATAGGACTCAAGAGTTGAAGTCCAAGAAGAAGAATATTTTTTGTAGCAATGGTTATACTATGTAATAAAAAAATTGTTCTATTTTCGACAATGTGCCTTGGGAAAATTCGAAACAGTTTTGGTGAAGGCCTTGCTCGCCTTCCTTGACTTTCGAGCTAGACAATGTGGATTATGTTGTACTAGTTATATATTATTTTAAGTATAATTTCATAAATTATGAAGACATTTTGAATTTGTTACTACGAATACTAGTATAAACACACAGTAGTATAAAATCAACAATTTTGAATGGCATAAGGTTGATTGGGTGCTCTTTTTGGCTAAATCATGATTTCCATTCAAAGGTTGTATTTTCAATTAGTGAATATTGTGGTGTGAGTCTCATTTTTTCTGCCTTTGCGAGTGAAGCTACGCACATTGTTTGAGTAAATTGTTGGAGAACATCGTATTAACATTATAAACATATTGAAGTACACAAACTTTCAACTAATGCTTGAGAGTTTGTTATATTTGAGAATGTTCAAATGATTACAAGTGTGTTTTGCGTTCTCACAAAAGTGGCCAAATGAATTGTATCGATAACAAGACCTGCTAAATCTCTAGCAACAATTTCACTAAGATTTAGATTATTGCAATATTTGGGGACCATCTTGTCATTGTGCGACCATTCTTGTGTCCTTGTGTCATTTTAGCCTGGGAGGATGTCATTTAGATGGGCCATGACCAAGTTTCTTGGTGAACATATTAAGTGAAGTTTGTCGAGGTGCTTAAATTTTTTGTATTTGTTTGGCACATTAATTGATCTTAAATTGTTTACATAAATTATCAACCAGGGCTGGTAAGCTGATGAAGTGTAACTGTACTGTATGTACTAGAAGTCTTTGATTTTCCACACAAATTCTAAATTGAATTGAGTTATCGAAATATAAATTCTAAATGAAATTAACTCATTTGAATGAACATGAGCAAAGTAGTTATTCCTAGAAAGGGTAATGATCACACTCTTTACTAAAACTACTTATGGAAAATATCATACTCTACTTTGAAAGAAATTCTCACAACTCTACATATAAGTAAATCAATCCCACACTTCTTGTAAATGAAAATTTATTACACTCTTCACACCAATAAGACTTATATACACGCTCAATTTCAAAAGGAAATGCTATTATAAATCTTATCATACATATGTAAAAATAGCATTCACAATTTTTTGAAATTGAAATGAAATAAACCTCTTCTTAAATACATCCACACTTGCTTGAATTATAAATCAAACATACTTGAAATGTAACATATAATTCTATAGATAAATCCTATGTTCTATAAGAAAAGTCCTCTCTAAGCATAAAATCATATCACTACTATCACTGCTACTAACCTTAATTCATGTGCATCCAGAATTTATAAATAGAAGAAATGATTAGTAAAATAATTATAATTCGAGTCTGAAAGAAATTAAAAATGCATCTACTCAATTTAACAGAAGAGAAAGCTTATGAGATTATATAGAAATTTGATCTACTGAAAATGAAAAAAAACCCTTACTACTTGAGGGGGGCCTCCATGAGAAGCAGGTAATCACACTATCAATCAAACAATCAACCACACATGAAAACAAAAATGTTTTTCATGAACTGGATATTAAAAACAAAGTTTAAATCTTCAATGTCACATACCTAACAGCATGTTGGAAATAATACTGAGAGGGGGGGGGGGGGGTGGTGAATTAGTATTATCTAATCAATAAAACTTTTTCATTTTCATACTCAGATTCATATACGATACTTCAATTAAGTATACCCACATATATACGCGACTATGTCTATTGCAACTAGCGTATAACCATTAAAATCGTGATTCAATTATGTGATCTTCAATGGGTGCATCAGAACATTATTAGACATATTAACAGTCAACAGTAGAAGTAAAACAGATAGATCAAAAAACATAAGCAACACACATGAACACCATGATATAAGGTGGAAACCCAATGTGGGTGAAAACCACCTGCTGCAATTTGTTTCTATCTTCCTTTATTAAGAAACTTCTTTTACAATGTACTGGTGCAGTCCTTTACCAGCACGCAGGCTACAACCTGCAGAAGTCTACAACCTTCTCTCGTTCTCCAGACTCTCCTGGAAGGGAGCTACAACCCCCTTTGCTCTTGTACTAGCTAAGATACTAGTACGTAGACGCCGGCCTACAATCTTCTCTCCTCCGGGTACCACGTTTCATACATTTTCAGACTGGATACTCCTGAAGCACAACACATAATCTAAAAGGCCACGTTTCACCCAATTTTCATACTGGACACATAACTATCATTTAAGCTCAAAACAATCACTACTAACATCATTAATATTTGAATCACTGAAACACTGAAACCCTGTCAATAACACAGTCGCCAGAATAGACTATAGAACTCTGCCATAACAATCAGACCCATCTACAACTTCAAATATTATACATCGTAATGTATACGCTACTACGATGAATCAAACCCGCGTACATACTCGCTTTTGCCAAAGAAAACCCACGTACAGATCTGAAAGTATTTTCTTATAACTTTTTAGCTGTACCAGACATCAGTCATACTCATAACATTTATAGTATATTACATGCATCAGTATGCAGATCTAGAATAAGCATCATAAAGATAGTTCATTTCAAACCATTTGATCCCGATCTCTCCTTAGATCTTGTTCTCCATCAACCGGTGAGATCCCTCCTTAGCTCAGATCAAGCAATGCATCATCAACCCATAACATGCATCCTGGATCTCATACTTCTTCAGATATTCAAGACTTTTTGATACCTTTTGCCTAATGATCTTCTTCTCCATTTATAGTATTAGGGCTTGCTCAATACCACGGTCCAAAACCATAATAAATCAATACCATCGACCTAATACTTGGGATCAACACTTATGGGTACAATACCACGGACCAAAACCATAGGTCTAAATACCATGGACGCAAAAATAAGCTTTTCGACATGTACGCACTTTTCCGTGCATGAAACTGCGTGTATACCCTACTTGGTATATAGCGAACCTGCGTATACGCGGCTTGGTATATAGTGAACCTGCGTGTATACCCTACTTGGTATATAGCGAACCTACGTATACGCGACTTGGTATATAGTGAACCTGTGTGTATACCCTACTTGATGTATAGTGAACCTGCGTATATACTCTTCTTTCTTCATTCATTGTAGTCTGATCATCAATTCTTTGCTACTAACCTGCTGCACTGTAATCTGTCATTTTGCCATCAAGGACAACACTTGTCTCATAATGCCAACAATCTCCCCCTTTGGACTTGATGGCAAAGCTAACTTGTCATACTTAGAACTTGATCTTCTTATTCCTTTGAGCTGTCCTGCATCCCATGCATTTAGTCACATCTGTAGATTGATCCAGTTATATGTAAGTGAGATGTTCTTCTATGAGAGGGTTGCCATCAAGTAAAGCACATGCATCATAATGCCGACAATCTCCCCCTTTGGACTTGATGGGAACAACACCAAATAACTCTCCCCCTTTGACATCAAGGGCAAAGGGTGGACCAAGATATTCTCTTTCCTTGATAAACATTCTGCTGTGCATACTCCCCCTGAGTACCTGCTGAAATCTCCAAATGTGCTTCCCCTTTGTATATGCCAAAGTGTACCAATCTATCCATGCTCCCCCTGAGTACATGCCAAGTCTCTGTACTACTGAAGTGTGTTGTTCATGCTCTTCCTGACTGAAGGCAAGATCTGCAAAAGGATGTTCTTCAAGAAGAACCATGACTTATACATCATAAGAGACCTTCCTATCACCAAAAGACTCAATACATACATCCATTTCCCAATCACGTGGGGATATACAAGAATTGACTCATCCACCCAACCAAGTGGGGATACATCAAAAGTTTACACATGATAAAGCAAGAACATTACATCTTCATCCCAGGCATAGTGGGGAAACAAATATAGGCCGTTACATGACCTTGACACCATGAAAGAGATATCACAAAAGAGATATATAACCGAAATATCTAGAGCAAGACTTTATGAAAGTCACCAATAATTGATATCGCTAGCATCTGTCAATCACCATTCAGATCAGCAACCAAGAGATCCTTCTGTTCTCCCTCTGCCTTTGTTTCACCTGAAACCAACAACAACTGTGAACTAGAACCAAAAGCTTCTAATATAATGCCAACAATGCATCATTGGAATATTATCTGCTCCCCCTGAACCTGTGTCAGATGGTCTCTGTCAGACCCATATCAGAATCTTCTCATTTTGAGTTTGGCCCACTGATTTTATTCAAACAACATATATGTGGCTGTATCCACAGAAACTTGCGTATATATGCGGATACTCCTTATTAAACTCACGTACATCCAATTTCAGATCAGTAACCTGTAAATGTCCTATGACAGGGTATAATCAATTCATCCCTTTGAACAAAATTCTGAATATAGAGACTCATTCACATTTTATCATATGTGAGAAACATCATAGCCATCCAGATCTGCATGAACCAAGTATCATCAATTGGGAATATCTGCATCAATCAACATATGTACAACCTATCATCATATATGTAAGAACTCATCATCATCATGTCTCCAATAATGCAATTTTGAATAATCATCCATGTATCCAGCCAACAATCCTCATCCATATATGCGCCAAGAATAATATGATCCTTATGCATGTGATGACAATAGCATATGAGTGACTCATCATCAAGTAAAGAAGATGTGAATTCAAGCTATGTACTTCTCCTTATCTTTATCAATATCACCATGTAAGCACCATTAGAGAATCAACAACAGATCTGATCTAAAAATCCAAGAATCATCTGAACAACCCATAACCATATTATAGCAAGATATATCATTTAGCCATATAAGCATAATCACCAAGGACTATTAACCATAATGCCAACAATGCATTATTAAAGTCATATGCTCCCCCTCAACCTGTGCCATCTGTTAGATCTGATAATGCATATATCAGCAATAAGCATCAAGACATCATCATCATCTAGTTAGGATCAAACCCTTTTAAACATCTTACAAGTAACAAGACATTTCCACACATCCTCATCAGACTGTAAACATTATCAAACAGAGAAAATAATGGTCTGAAACATAACAAATCCTTTTCCTTAGCATGTCGCCACTTCTTTTCCTCAGACTGACATATACGCGAATTTGCAGTGTCAAACTCGCGTATATACGCGACTTCCCTTTATGGAACTTGCGTATGAGATTCAGGATACTAAAGTTTTATACTTTTAGCTCCCTCTGAGTCTGTTATGTTTGTGCTGTGCTGTATCTGAGTACATTATGCTGTGCCACATCTGTCTGACTGTACTTCCTTCTTCTTCCATATATTCAAGTGTGATGATGTTTTCTCCTTTTGGTGTGATGTCCATCCTTTGTTCCTGCATTCCTTTGCTATATGTCCAAGCTTGTTACATGCATAACATCTTACATGTTTCATATTCCTCTTGTAGCAATCAACAGATTTGTGACAAAACATATTGCAAGAAAAGCAATATCCATTAAAGTACCTTGAATGTTTTGATCTTTCTGCATGATGGTCTTGAACTCCTCTTCTTCTACATATGGCTGCAACATGTCCAAGATTATGACATACGTAACATTCAACATTATTCATAGGAGGAGTAAAAAATTTTCTTTGAAGAATTTCTTTCCTTGGTTGATGATGAGATTGACCTTTCATCTCTCTTATCTCCTTGTTGATCATTTTAGAGTTCCTTGCCTCACCTTGTGAACTAGATTCACCTTCAACAGATTCATGAAAACCAAGACCAATCTTGATAGCAGGAGACCTTTGACTACTAAGAATATCATCCAAGGCTTTAGTACTATCTTGAAATCGTAACAGTTTATCCTTTTCTTCTAATTTACCTCTCAAGATATTTACCTCAACTTGAAGTTGTTCTTCCTTTTCCAGACATCGTTTCTTCATGTTTTCTTCAGCATTTCTTTCCTCTTCCATTTGTTTCCTTAGTTTGAGAATCTCCTTTTCTTGTTCTTCATTCACATCGCGCTGCATTTGATGAATTCTGAAGGCACATTCCAGCTGAGATTTTAAGTTGATAACTTCGTTTTCCTATTTTTCAATAGGTTGGAGTAGATATTTATTCTGCTTCTTGGTTTCTTCAAGTTCTTCCTTTAGCGAGAGGGTCGTAGCTTCAAGACTTTCATAATAACTGGATCGATCTCTGAGCTCCTTGATTGTTGTGTTCTTTTCAATGACTTCATTTCTTAGAGATGTTACTTCATCCTGCAAATTTTGATATTTGTCCTTGAATAACTCTAGTTGAGTCTTTAGTCTAGTAGCAGCTTCTTTGAAGGCACCATCCTTTATGTTCAAAAGTTCTTCTTGAGTTCTAATTTTGTTTTTAAGACTTTTAACTTCTGCCTCTATTTTATATCTTTCTTGTTCACCCATAAGAGCAAATTCAGTTGTTTCGCTATCAATTTCATCTTTTCCAAATGGATAGATAGCTGGAACATCAAAGGATAGCAAATTCATACCTGATAGTTCATCTTCATTTTGAAATGATTCTGAATCTGATTCTGAATCTGAAGAGCTTCTTATACCTAATCCTCAATCGATTCTCCCACTTTCATAGACTTTCTGAGATGTCTTCTTCTTCTTAGGCGCTTTCTTCTTAAGCTTCTTTCCCATTGTTCCACGGATCTCCTTCAAGCGATCAAGCTTCTACTAAAGGACCTGCTCTGATACCAATTGTTGGAAATAATACTAAGAGGGGGGGGGGGGGGGGGTGAATTAGTATTATCTAATCAATAAAACTTTTTCATTTTCATACTCAGATTCATATAAGCTACTTCAGTTAAGTATACCCGCGTATATACACAACTATGTCTATTGCAACTAGCGTATAACCATTAAACTCATGATTCAGTTATGTGCTCTTCAATGGGTGCATCAAAACATTATTAGACATATTAACAGTCAATAGTAGTAGTAAAACAGATAGATCAACAGACATAAGCAACACAATGAACACCATGATATAAGGTGGAAACCCAATGTGGGTGAAAACCACCTGCTGCAATTCATTTCTATCTTCCTTTATTAAGAAACTTCTTTTGCAATGTACTCGTGTAGTCCTTTACTAACACGCAGGCTACAACCTGCAGAAGGCTACAACCTTCTCTCATTCTCCAGACTCTCCTGGGAGGGAGCTACAACCCCCTTTGCTCATGTACTAGCTAAGATACTAGTACGTAGGCGCCGGCCTACAATCTTCTCTCCTCCGGGTACCACGTTTCATACATTTTCAGACTGGATACTCCTGAAGCACAACACATAATCTGAAAGGCCACGTTTCACCCAATTTTCATACTGGACCCATAACTATCATTGAAGCTCAAAACAATCACTACTAACATCATCAATCTTTGAATCACTGAAACACTGAAACCCTGTCAATAACACAGTCACCAGAAGACTACAAAACTTTGCCATAACAATCAGACCCATCTGCAACTTCAAATATTATACTTCATAATGTATATGCTACTACGATGAATCAAACCGGCGTACATACGCGCTTTTGCGAAAGACAACCCACGTACAGATCTAAAAATATTTTCTTATAACTTTGTAGCTGTACCAGACATCAGTCATACTCATAACATTTATAGTATATTACATGCGTCAGTATGCAGATCTAGAATAAGCATAAAAAAGATAGTTCATTTCAAACCATTTGATCTCGATCTCTCCTTAGATCTTGTTCTCCATCAACCGGTGAGATCCCTCGTTAGCTCAGATCAAGCAATGCGTCATCAACCCATAACATGCATCCTGGATCTCATACTTCTTCAGATATTCAAGACTTTTCGATACCTTTGCCTAATGATCTTCTTCTCCTTTTATAGTCTTAGGCCTTGCTCAATACCACGGTCCAAAACCATAATAAATCAATACCATCGACCTAATACTTGGGATCAACACTTATGGGTGCAATACCACGGACCAAAACCATAGGTCTAAATACCACGGACCCAAAAATAAGCTTTCTGACATGTACGCATTTTTCCGTGCATGAAACTGCGTGTATACCCTACTTGGTATATAGTGAACCTGCGTATACGCGACTTGGTGTATAGTGAACCTGCATGTATACCCTACTTGGTATATAGCGAACCTGCGTATACGCGACATGGCATATAGTGAACCTGCGTGTATACCCTACTTGGTGTATAGTGAACCTGCGTATATACTCTTCTTTCTTCATTCTTTGTAGTCTGATCATCAATTCTTTGCTACTGACCTGCTGCACTATAATCTGTCATTTTGCCATCAAGGACAACACTTGTCTCATAATGCCAACAATCTCCCCCCTTGGACTTGATGGCAAAGCTAACTTGTCATACTTAGAACTTGATCTTCTTATTCCTTTGAGGAGTCCTGCATCCCATGCATTTAGTCACATCTGTAGATTGATCCAGTTATATGTAAGTGAGATGTTCTTCTATGAGAGGGTTGCCATCAAGTACAACACAGGCATCATAATGCCAACACAACATTTCATTCCTGCTGAGAGGTTTATTTATAAAGCTCATAGAATTAACTCTTCAAAGCTCTACGCCTAATCCTTGTCCATAGAATACTAATTTTAACTTGAAAAGATAGTATAAGAAAATTCGCTCATGATTTTCAATTATCAAATAAAATCATGAGGTGTATATATCGTTCTCACTCACCTATTGGTGATTTACAATGGTTGACTTTATCTTTGGCTGCATCACCGGGACCTACTTCCATTAATCTAGTTCATGATAATAGGAGAAATCATTGAGTGCATCAATTGCCACTTATCCATATATTTCGCTTCCCACCTAGCACCTTGGAACCTGTCAAACTACAGACTTAGCTGTAGAATCATGTCTTAGCTACAAAATCATTGTAATTTAGTAGTTGAAGCAAACATTAGACTAAATAATAAAGAAAATTATCAATTTATGAAATACAAGACAATTATATACCTTCCATATCGAAATCCTGCATTTTGATGCCCACTCTGTGATTATGGAGGTCAAAAAGAAATAAAGAGAGTGAAAAAGGGTGTAAAAAATAAGAAACTGTGATGATCAACAATATTGTTATCGCATACAATCAATGTGTGTGATATTGAACATTCAACATTTCTACTTTGGTTTCCTTCCATTTTTCGAAGAGTAAGAACTTCTAGTTATAACATTGATTTAATTCCAGGGATTAACTTATGTGCAATTTATATACTCTGCCAATGGGATAAATACCATATGAACATCAATTTTATGAAGAGAACATTGACACCTAGTGAATTTGGTAGTCCTATGATGAATGTATAAGATTGTTGAATACTATAATTTGACTTAGAGAGGGAAAAAAAACATGGTATGTTGGTCGTTAAACTGTGCCTTGTTAACCTACGCTAAGAGAAAGCAAGGTTAGTTTTGAATCCAAATTATATAGTTCCTAAGATTCTGCTGTGTGTAAATTTGCCTTTGGATAAGTTGTCCAACCACATGCATCCCACTCCCGAGTCATGAGTTGGTTGACACATAGTGACATGGAAGAATGTTATAGTTAATTGTGGTAAAGTTTCCTATATATATATATATATATATATATATGGAAGACATATTTGAAGTTTCCTATGTTTATAGGGAAGACATATTTTAACCAAGCACATTATACAATTTCAAAAATACATTATGGTTATACAACCTCATTGGGTATATTAAAAATCATGTGGTCACAAGTTTAAACCTGTATGCATGGAAATTTACTTTTTACAAAACAAAATGGAAGATAATTTTGGAGTTTGTGACACTTTGGTTGGGAAGGAAGAAGAGAACATGATTTTAGTTTCCATGGGTCCATTTTGCAGCAATTCCATTCTTATCTAATCATGTCACTATTTTTATCTCATGAATTTTTGTTTTCATTTTACATTGTAAATTGGTTCCTTTTTAGTGGTAGTCGGCACCCATTTTTAAAACTTGATTATAAGTTTTCGTCTGATAGGAAGTTGGAGAAAATGATGAAACTCAATGATTTCTTATAGTTATTAAGTAGCCTAATGTCATCCACTATTCATAACCATGTTCAAATGAGCGAGGACACACATACTGACATTAAAACCTGTTTGCAAAATCCTCGAGAGATGAAAGTTGGAGAAAATGATGAAACTCAATGATTTCTTATAGTTATTAAGTAGCCTAATGTCATCCACTATTCATAACCATATTCAAATGAGCGAGGACACACATATTGACATTAAAACCTGTTTGCAAAATCCTCGAGTGATGATTGAATTTATCATAATAGAGTCATAATTACAGAGTGAGGAACTACATGAATTATAAAAGAAGAATTTTGAATTTGTTCTTATTCAAAACAAGAGTTTGTTTGAGCTTGATCATCAGTCAAAGAATGATTAGTGTAATGAATTGATTTCAAAAGTAAATTTGGATGTAGCAAAAAGTAAATTTCAAGAAAGGTTCTATAAGAGTCATCTGCATACAACTATGACACCTATAGTTCCCAAAACCATTAGAAGACCATGGGAATAAATTGTACACAAAAAAAAACTGCTTTTGGATATAATAAGCATGTTTAAGATGTATCGTTTCACGTTCCTGATTTTTCTATACCCATGCAATTTCATATTGCTTGATTTATGGGTGATATTGTTCCTAAAAAAATTGATTGATGCGAACATTATGGTATAATTAGAAATGTGAAAGATCAATATTTTTATATTCACCCATGTGATCATTGTGGAAAGAACAATCACCATTCAAGCATATGTTCTGGAAAGAATATTGTTGCAAGAGAGAAACTAAATTTTGGATGAATTTCTTTTTTAGGTTGGTCTAAAAATGCCAAGCCAATTTATAGGTCATACCACAACTTATGTTCAAGAGTAATTACCAGACATGCAATGATGAAGAGCAATTCATCTTCTCATGTTGTATCAGACAAGGGGGGAATTGATGGTGTGCTACAAGTTCGAAGATTTGTCAAGAAAACTTGAGACGAAGATCCCAATTTTGATGCTAGGGTCTAGATTCTGAGTCAAAATTTAGAGTTGTAGATAGAGTTTTTGCATGTTTTTGGCATGATGAGATTTGTGAATGGGAAATTACACTTACAAAAGAATTCAACTTCTAGTTATATTCTGAATTGTTCGAGGAACTACATTGATGGTTCCACAGTTCACATTTTTTATTGATCTGAGAACTACTATGAATGTTCTAGATTTGGTTGAGACCTTGAGTTCTCCCACATTTCTGGTATTGTTTATTATTTTCTCTTAAAAACCACCATCCTTGGTTTGTGGTCATCTTTGAAAACCATTTCTAAGAGACATTAAACTCTTGGATCAGATGCATTTTTTCATTTTCAACTCTCATTCTTGGAATTTGATACATCTCTTCGAATTAAGAGTCAAATGTTAGACACCCAACCTTCGGTATTATGTTTGGGTTAGTGTGCGTTATGGTGATATGATTTTATAGTCCAAAAAGAAATAGAAACTGAATCAACAGTTTCATTATGTATTTATATGTACACTATGTACATAATTCTTTGACATCAATCCTTAATATACAGTTGAATTGGTTTCCAATTTGTGTGCCTTAACATGATAAAAATTTAATCAAAGACTCATGTATATTTACATGGTGAAAATACGGAAGCCTTGCTATACTTTTATTGCAATGGGTAAGAAACAAATTGATTCAGAAAAATACATAAGTCTCAAAACAATTGATACTCGACGTTTCGAAGAGTGCCATGTCATTAAGGAGTGAAGTGGCTCAAGTTGTAGCCTTGTTTTGGATTACAATAAATTAAATTATTAGACAGTAAGTATAATAAACTAATTGTGGGGGGAACACTCTAGGAGTTTCTAAAAAAGTTGTAAGGATCAAACTCTATTTTTGCCTTCACAAGTCTGTCGAAATTATCATTGAAATAGTTGTTACCCATGCTTCGGCTTATTGTGCTATAAGAGTTCCATTGACTACACTTCCTAAATCCAGATTCAAATAATTAACATAAGAAAATCTAGGAGAATAAGAGACATACGATGCCATGTATGCATAAATATTTCACATATAATCAAGGTAGTGCTCATCATCAGTGTTGTTGTTCCATACAACCTTATACTATATGTCAAATATTCTCCTAGCTTTGGGAGGGAAGGGTAGCACAGAGGAAGGAATCCTATTCATTATCCCTCCCAGAGGAGATAAAACTTTGTATGCACTCACCTCTTCTTCTAGGATGTTGAACAATACTTGGAGGCATGATATGGGTAAGGGGGTTTCTACCATATCTATGATTTTGCAACGAAAATTTGAGTAGAACATTGTACATTGAAGTAGAAGACCATTATATGGTCATGATATTTTTAAAACCAATGTCATGTAAACACGATATCAATCTGTCCCGTGAATCAGGTGCATCATGGGAGACCATTAAGAGGGGCAATAACATACATAAAGTAGTAAGCAAAGGGCTTATGCTACACTTGTCCATGCTCTCAGCTAGTTAATCAATGTAATCAAATACTAAATCTTTTCACAAACAAGATGGATGGTTGCAATTCATTGAAACTCATTGACGAAACCTCTCACTTTGGGAAAGGTTGAACGTCCTTACATAAACCTAAATGTAACTCCACCTCCATAATTTGGGACACGCTTAATATTTTATTGAAAAATTAAAATCCATTTGTTGACCAACCGATTTTTAATTTTGTGACATTCAAGGCTAGGAAAAGTTCCAAAATTGATTAACTATTTTTAATTTGGTGAGGTTGGAAGGTAGGGCAAGTTCCACATTACACGAACCATTTTAAAAACCTTTCACTGACAGGGGGGATTATCCCATCTTTTCATAACATAATTTTTTAATCTATATACTTGTTTGATAAAGTAGGTAGCCTTAAAGAAAAATCTATCTCAATTAATCAATTTAACTTGAAAAACAAAAAGACTAATTTTGCTATATATATATATATATATATATATATATATATATATATATATATATCAAAAGAAAACTATCTTTGATAAAATAATTAATTTTGTATCTATTCATATTACTAAAACTAGCAATTTCCCCATAAGGTGCAAGGAGACGCCGATAGGTTTTTTAAATTGAAGTTGTACTTTAAGTTTCCATAATCAAGCAAACAACAATGGGTATATTAAATTTAAGTTTTTTTAGTGTATTTTGTTAATGTTTATAGAATTATATTTTTGGTTTGAATATTTAAGTAAATGTTAATCTTATCTTTAACTTTAATTTATTTATATTAACATTTCTCCTCTCGATATTAGGATATAGCATATTAATCACATGTAACATAGCAGTTAAGATTTTATCTTTTAGAAATTTTTATTTACAACATCAAGTTGTCAAAAGATCTTATAAAGTTACTTGTGGCCTGTACATATAAAGAAATAATTCAATATTTTTATATGTACATCTAGACTACATTCACCACCATACCTACATATGCATAAATCCTATTGCGTTGATAAGAATTGTACCAAACATACTATGTGAAATACCTCTATATATGGAAAGAAATCCAGAGTCAATTTTGTGTCTAAAATCTTTAGTGGGGAAAGATAATCTATATTGGAACCAAACAATCATAAAATAATAAATAAGAAAGTAATTGCTGGAAAGTTTTATGTTAAATTAAATCAATTTTTTTAACTCACCAGTTGGAGGCAACTCTCATAATTTATTCTCTTGTGAATCAGGTAAGATCTACTAGCAAATATGGAACCTAGTACAACAAAATATAGGTGTGAAAATATAAACTGCAATGACAAGGAGATAAGTCCACTATGGATGGTTGATTCTTGGGATATAAGAGAAATGTTGTTTGATAGAAAGAAACCACCCTAGGAAGTTTTAAACATTTATATGTGAAACAATTCCTAAAAGGACGCGACTAATAGAAAATTGTACCCTAAAGATTGGCAGAAGATAGGGCAATGTAAATATATATCTTTCATCTAAGTCTATTTGGATTTACTAAACATATGATAAGAAATAAGGAAAAAACTACCCAAATGTAGGAATATATTATATTTAAATGTGAAATATGGGGTTCACAATACTAGGTTTCTCATAGAGAAAGCATTAATGGATGGCATGAAATTAGAGTGGTACAGAAATGTGTGGGTGGCTATTATCTTTGTTTTGGAAAACATTTTATTTACTTGACATTGAGTTGAGTAGAGATATTTGAATTAAATTTTGACTCCAACACGCTTGACTAGAATGCCTTTACAATTGGGATTTGACAAAATGTAAAATTTCACATGAAATGTATTTTTTAGAAGGGGAGAAATATATTCCTATCTTGTATACAAATTCATCTATGATATTTCTTCTTTCCCACTGATTTAGGACCTCAAAAAAGATTTAAACCATCCTCAATATTGAGGAGTTGTATAATGGATGATTTTCTTTATTTAAGGTGCTCCTCAACACACAAGTGCAACAATGGAAATATGAATCAAACATGTCTCTAGACCATATTGCAATGCTAAAAGAGATAACAACTAGACACTTCAATTTTGGGAGAGGGTTTTAGTATTGGCTAAGGGTCACCAAAAATATGATTTCACCTTTCAGAATTAGAATATTTCTGGAAAAACATAGTCTAGTAATCTAGGTAGAATTAAAGGGAAACATAGTTTGAATTTCTTGTAGAGATCGAGGCTCAAGACTTGCAATTGGAAGCTTGGCCATCAAATGGAAAAAATTAAGACCAAGTAATGTCACTAAGATATTAATAGATATTTTAATATGTAAATATGTTTTTTTTTTTTTTTTTTTTTTTTTTTTTGTTATTTTATTTTATTTTATTTCATTTATTTATTTATTTTTATTTTTTCACTTCAATAACTTTGAATTCAAAAAATAAATAAAACTGCCATTTTTTACCTTGTGTAGAAATTGCAGTAAAATACAAAAACCTAGTCCTCTCTTATTTTCCATATATTCTAGGATAGTTCACTTCAAAAAATTTGAATTCAAGGAATAAACAAAACTATTATTTTTACCATGTATAGGAATCGTAGTAAAATAAAACAACCTCCTCCTGTGTAATTTTACAAATATGGTATATTGTTTTCATTGAATAAAGAGGAAAAAATGTGTTTCACGTAGTACATTTTTTAACATCCTTGTGTTTCAAAAATATTAACAATGAAAAAAGATAATAGTTGTAATTTGATTAATGTAACGAGTTAGGTCAATTAATATCAATGATTTTTAAAATATAGCTAGTACTGACATATTTGGTTCTAGTCTTATTGACATTCGAGTCAAGAATAGTCCAACTAAGATGAGACACTATCTATCTAAATATTACAGGGAACAAGGGGAAATACAATTATATTTGTTTTCCCTACCAACATCTAAAAGTGATTTGTAAACATGATCATTCATTATTCTTGGTCATTAATATCCCAGGTCTTCCTACACTAGTTTAACAGGATAAGGTGCATCAATAACATTTGTGTTATGAAACAAGTAAATAAGCTCCACCTAAAAACTAAATTGGAATCTTGTGTATTCAACTAATAAATGGTAGCCTAATTTTCCATGAAATAAATAAATAAACAATAAAAAATAATAAATAAATTTATATGATAAAGCCACATACAAAAATCAATATTCCACCAAGCTTCAGGGATGTAGTAACATAAGGCTATTTCTCAAGGATGTGCATAATGTTCCCCCAAATTTTGAGGATGTATTGATTGTCTACATTGACCTCATTAGGGGAAAAACACCTGGTCAGGACCCAAGTTTGGCCCTTTTCTGTTTGGGATAGGGTCTCTGACTGGAATTATTGAACCCATTTCCCTTTAAAAAAATTGTATGATGTGGGATGGATGTTGGTGATCATATATCTTTAGAAATAATAATATGTTCTTAACAACTAAATTACAAATTACTACAATATAATATATTACCCAAGAAATATGAAAACATAGGTGCTAGAAAGATGTCATAACAAGCATAATAATATAGATTATTACGAAACTATGATATTAATTCAATCAAAGAAAAAAAATTTAATTAATTAGTTAATTTAATTAGTTTAATTAAAGCATCACATATGATAAGAAATTTCGTTGTTCACAATTTAAATTAATTTTCAACCAAAAATGTCAATAGTGATAATGAAAGACTAACTCGAACACATATATGTGAAAAATATCAAAGTGTTGTAGCGGCTGCAACACCCTCCAAAATTTTGACCTATACTTAAATTTCAGAGCCTACTATGGATCTTGTGATCGATCGTTCCGTAGTCACTTATTTGGTAAGTTGCTGATCTCAAGCTTCCCTCTTCGACCTTAAGAGTCGTTGATGCTTTTATCTTTATATAGTATGTGTCATCTTTGGGCATGGGGATTATTGCTTGTTATGCAAAGAGACGTTTGTTTTGCTTCAAGGGAAAATATTTGTGAGAATGGGTTGTCCTCACCACATAGACATGTTTCACACTCATTTCACTCACTTTTACACAAGTATCACCTTTATCCTCCCAAAATCTATCATCAAAGTTGCACTTTCCATAAGTTGCCACAAAGATTGTTGCATTAAGAGAAGTATGTGTTATATGTTCTGGATGGTCTATGTTGTATCACTAAGTGTTCAAGTGTGTGATTGTAGTGAAGTTCTATCATTGTTCACATCAGTTCCACTCATCCCACACTTAGCTAAACTCTGGGGTTTTCCTTGCAACCTAGTCAAATACAACTTTCCTCAACTATGCACTTTACATATGTAACCCTCAAGCTTTTCCCTTTCCTACTAGAACCACGCAATGTGTAGAATTCTAAACCTCCCTTAGTATTCAAAATTTCTCAGTGGTTTACCTGAGTGTTCTTCCCTTAGTCAAAACCTACTGTCTAAGAAATTGTCTCATTTTTTCCCTCGAGCATTTTAGCTACTAAGTTCACCTTGCATCCTGAAACTACGCAGATATGTCCTCCCAGGGCCTCATCCCGCAGCAGTGCTTTGCATCATAAAATTGCATAGTTTTGTTCCTCTGTTCCCCAGTCTACCTTACATCCTGAAACTGCACAAATGTGTCCTCCCAAGGCGTCGTCCCGCAACAGTCACTGCCCACTGAAACTACTTAATTGTGTCTCTCAAGGGCCATGAAGTAGGATCACAAGCTACATGACTCTGAAGATGATGAGGATAAATATAAGAAGACGAAGGAATACAAGGTATGATAGAAGATCAAGACCACATGAAGACTCCATCTAATGCATAACCCTTTGGAGGGTAGATATGGAAACTGAAGCACATCTTCTGAAATACACATCTTAGTGTATCTCGAAGGACTTCTTATCATTGTCATATCATTCTGTCTTCTATGACATGCATGGTTGTAAGCACTGAAATTTATTCCACATGTTTCTTCTACATGTCTTTCTCCGTTTTTCCTGTTGGATCAATTGTCGTCTTTTGACATGTTTGGTTGTTATGTCATGTTTGTGAACTGTTCTGGTGACCTCAAAGGTTCGTGATAATGTATACACATTTCCCTAACCATGTAAAAATCTATCGCACTCATACAAAAAGTTGTAAGAAATATCTCACAAGTGTCATTACAGTCGTCCAAAGGTTTATCCTAGGTGTCACACTTGTCACTTTTAACCCTAGACAATCTCGTAAGGGAAATTCTTTGTCTTGTTGTCCTAGCGGTCTATGTTGTCATGTTTTCAAATTATGCCAAGTGTGTGATCACAATGTCCAGCCCTCACAAGTTCACTTGCCTCCCGCACTTAGCCAATTTCCTAATAATCCTTATGACTAAACATCTCCACTTCATCAGACCCTTACTAAGCTGAATTGTGTATTCTTATCCCTCTGTGGTGTTGCTTTGCTTCCTAGAATTGCGTAGTGCTTAAGGTTCCCCCCCTAGACATTTTCATTGGGCAATCCCACAGGTGAGCAGTCTTCCTTCTTCCCAGAATTGTGAAAAAACTTCCTCAAACCCCAACCTGAACTATGCACTTCGCAAGATCAATCATCAAGCATCCTCCCTACCTACTGGAACACCACAACGCATAGAGGCCTCAACCTACTTTGCCTTCCGAAACTGTCCAAAGGTGTCCTCCTAATGTCTTCTATTATCCGAGGCTCACTACTCCCAGAAACTGTGCAGAACTGTCCTATGTGATCCCTCAAAAAACTGCACAAAGGTTCCCCAACCTCCCACCTTGCAGCTGCCACTGGTGACCTCAACTATACAATCCTCCCTCCTAGTGGCCACCGTGCAGTTTTCCCTTATAATGAAGACTGTGCCCCGAAGTCCTTGATTCAAGCCTGAGTTGTGCTCTGTGTAGACTCAGTGACCAAATTCCCTCCCTATAGCCTAGAATTTCATAGTGTGTAGTTATTGGTCCCTCTTCCCTAGCTCGTCATCTGTCCCCAACCCGATCCATGGAAAGAAATGCATCATCTTAGACTAGGAGGTTTTGGATCTGATGTCCACCCATCATGAGTGTTGTAGGAACATGTGCATTGATAGATCATCACGAGATGAATAATGAGATGGAGAAGGAGAAAACATGCAAGAAGATTTATTTGTAGTTGGACGTAAGAAGTAAGATCATTAAAGAATAAGTGAAGGGAACACATGCATGCAACCATCTTATAAGACCAAGATAATTGAAGACCCCACAACATCAAGCTATGCGAAGGAGAACAGAAAGCGCATCCAAGAACACATCCACCACTCAACAACAACAACAACTTGACATTTCCACCACAGCCAACTAGTCCATTTGAGCAGTATCATGAGTTGTCGAAGCCACATCACTACTATGGGCTATATCTATTATAACTGAATGTAATGTAAAGTAAAAATTCAATGGACATAGAATGAATATGAAGAGTCATGTCAGTCAAAAATTCATCGAATATCGAATGGTCATGAGGGCAGTCTAAGAGTCACAAGGTTCAAGCATCACCCTTGGCTACATATATCCCTCCCATTATATGACCAAGGAATTTTCACCTTGGCTCCTCCCATGAAGCATAAAGTGTTTTTAGTTAGTTCTTTTAGGAGCGAGGAGTGGCTCCAATGTCCCACTACAAGGGCTAGTGATGTATGATGTACATATGTGTCTTAGAAATTTTTCTTAATAAAAAATCCTATTCAGGCCAGCAGGTTTTCATGCATGTCTTTTGGATGTTTGTAAGACTATTCTTTCGGAATTTGTAATTCATGTTTTCTTCACAAGTACTAATATATTTGAACTATTTTGGTTGTTTTAGTACTTACCTTATTGGGAATGTGTTGTATTAGTTATCACTATTGTCTCATCCTTGTGGACTAATCCACAAGATAGTACATAGACCTTCCTCGCTTACTGTTTATAATGACCGTCACATCCATTGTGGACTACTCCGTTGGATGGTGGATAGCTCTTCCCTTGTACTTTGGTTTTAATGACTACCACATCTATTGTGGACTATTTTGTTGGATGCTAGACAAACCTTCCTGGCTCACATGAGTCTCTTCTTGGGTGGTACTATTTTCTCTCACTTAGAGCCTCTCTTTTCTCCCCCTTTTTTGTAGTAAGACAAACTTGACACAGTTACATTATGCACTCATTGGGAAAACTTACCTTGCTGTCTGAATATACCAGCATAACACTCTCTTGTGCTGACAGCTAGAGCCAAGGAAGATCTCCACGTATATGGAGACCTGACCTTTATACTAGATCTGACTCCTACACCAAATGGTATGAGGTCTAGTTGGGACTTCATATCATGGAGATCCAATTGGTTGATGAATTTATAGCATTGTAAACGATATGGCAATAGAATGAGGGCCAGATTATAGGTTGTGTCTGTAGAGTCTAGTTTGAATCTCTTATTTAAAATAGCTCTTGCTGAAATCATAATCCTGGGATGTTTTTCTAAGAATCTTAATTGTACCATCCTTACGGAAGTTATTCATGACCTGTCTGAGTTGAAGTTCAATGGTGAGGGTGAATCACCTTTTCATGTACATCTTAATCAAGTTATGACACTTTCTTGTCATCACCAAATAAAGTCCGAAGATGTCTGGGCTATATTACTCAGCCTCACATTCGAAGGTCATGTTAAACACTTGTGTCGTATATTACCCATTTCTTCTATTAGTTCATTTGTCGAGCTTACCGAGATGATGGTTAAATATTTCGATAAGCATATCCACCAGGGTGTTTGTGAAAAAATATGTCATTTGAGAATGGAGCTTGGTGAATCAGTTCAAGACCTTGTTGATTGGTTCCTCCACATCTGTTGTGAAATTCCTGACAAACTTTTCAACTCATATTTCTTGAGACAAGAGTTTAAACAGTTGGTTCCTGTCTTCCAATACAATGAACCTCCTAATTTCCCTTCCTCCCCAACTCTTTTGGATCATGAGGCACCTTAGATTGTAGAGGAGGAGCCGCCCACCTTGTTTGTTTGTTTCCCTCCTCCTTTTTTGGTCCTGATGTGTGTGCCCCTTTGCGGTAATCATGAAGCTGAGAAATCTACGACCCGAGTCCCTAGCCCATCTTCTCATCCATCTCCGACTTGAATGGAGGAAGTTCCAGAATGGGTCAGAGAGACTACCATGAAGACTCACTCCTCCATTCTGTAAGAGTATGTCACTGTTCACAACTCTAATCTCAAGGTTGATCTAGAATTTTTTTCTCATCTATATTCTCCACATCATGACTCCTTGTACCATGACTCACATGATCAATCGGCTTCACCAACTAGTTCTTGACATCCTCTTGATTCTCAACCTACTAGCACAAATTGCAATCAGGTGCAAGGCAATCACATTACACAAGTAGAGGAGTAGGAAGGTGAGGACACTATCAATTTTTCCTCTCTATTTCAAAATTGTTTGCATCAAAACAATGAGTTTCCATTCTTAAACAATTCTCAATATGCTAATCTTGGTGGAAAATCTATTCCAATCAATTATTTTGGTCAACCCCCTGTCTTGGGTAGTAATCACTCCCATTCTTCCATAGGCCATGACGAATGCCAAAGAATATCATGGGATCTTCTAGTTTCTCATGAAGACTTTAACTCAGATCTAGAATATGCTTTGGTCAAAGAAGATGTTCCTATCGAAACTTCCTATTCACCTCACTTTCCCATCTGTCCTAGCATTCGCAGTGCATCTACATGTGACGAAGATACTACATTCTCTTTTGTTTCTTCATCTGATGAGCTATCTCCTCAATTGACACAAGCAAATGAGGCTTTCCATGATGAAGTTGAAAACAGTATAATCATAGATTACCCTTGCCATCCCCCATCATCTCTTCTTTTTCATAAAGACAACTCTTCAAACCAACTTTCTCATGAGATATCACCAATGCATTTATCTTTGAATGTACTATTAGAAGAGTCTCATCAACTGAGTAATCTGATTGGTGTTAAAGATGAAATTTTTGGTGAAACCTATGATAGAGAGGGTTTCCATCCAGGGAGACTTTTTTAAATTAGAAACAACACCCACCCTCGAACCTTGCATGATCTGGTTTAAGCTTCAAAATGCGATTCTACAATTCTACAAAATTCTGGGACCTTCCAAGGAGTTGAGGCACTTTAACGTCCATTGATGGCTATGTCAGGATCTCACAACCTTGGTAAGCCCCCCGAACTAAATCAGATCTGGTTTCTCTTGCACAATCTATCTATCTGCATGGTTGCACTCGATGTGAATTCCCATGTAAAAGATCTTTGGTATTCTGGGTGTGATCTCTCAAATTTTCACTTATGACTGAATTCATGAATCTGTTACAATGAATTTGTCTTCATGCCCACCTCTCACATCAAACTTTGGTTGGGAATGTTCATCTCTCATGAGGTCATGGAATTATCAAGTTGATCATCTCAAACACTATCTTTGACCAAAATCATACTTATCGAATTTCTCCCTCAATTGTCAGCTCCTCAATCTTGTTGCGAATTTTGTACTGCAAATTTGTCCTCTCATCATACCATAAATATCCTTGTGTGATGATGAGCGCACAAGTTGTCACACAAATCAAGTTCATCTCCATTCATCATACCTCATCTAGTTTATGCATTGATGGTGCTAACATCCCTTTTAAACTCTTTTAATGACTATGATGCTTGTACAATTGGTCACCCATTGCAAGAAGGTGATTTTTCATGTATATCTCATAGAGAACTTGGTTCGTTTGTTTAGAGCATTAATAAGATTTTGCACACTAATTTTTCTTTATTCATTGCAAATTGGGAATCTGATGTTTCAATCAGTTCATCTGACCAATTCTCTATCTTGGGTGATTGTCATTCAGCTTATCATTTTCCCATTAGCACATCCAATGACAGTCACCTCACACTCTTTGATATTCATTGCTTAACACATGTCTCTTCAAATTTCCATTAAGTGGGTGAGGCACTTTAGCCTTCACTAATGGTTATGGTAGGTCCTCACTGTTTTGGCATGACTACTAACAATGATCAGATCTATTTTTCCATATAATATTCCCATCGTTATCCTGTTTCTCAAATCCAAAAATCATATTTTCAAATATCACAAGGCTTTCAAGATGGCCATCATGAATTTTACCATCCAATCACTGAATGGATGGAACAATCTTACTTGGAAAGCTCTCTTGCAGGCGAAAAGTTTCAATCCTTCCTCGTGCTTGTTGAGAATCTTGGTGCAGATGAGGAGACACTCGCAAGAGGCTTCCGAAGTTTGTTAAAAATGGTACTCATGAAAATGTAAGCATGTGGATTGGATAAATTTAGTGGTTGCAACACATCTTACTACCCGTAGCCAAGACCTTCCATCCCTTGTGCAAGTTTTTCAAGTTTTTATATCTTATGTTGCACATAAACTTTTATCTATTTTAATCTTTCATATACTTGTGGATGTATGTTAGGAACAATAACAATGGATTCACTGGTAATTTTGTTTTGCGTGAACCTGACCTTCTAGCTGTTATGTTAGGAGTAGGATTAACTGCAACTTAGTTTTCTCTTCCTTGCATTCATCTTGCACTCATAGTTTGAAGTGGTTTTCATTTTATTTTTACATCCTGCTTGTTTTGGTCATTTTTTTCTCTTCTCTTTTGGTTTTGTTTCCTAGTTCTATGTTTTCTTTCTTTTTTCTTTGTTTTCTTCCTTGCTGATTTTTCCTTTTTTTTCCATTGCGCGAATAAGTGTTGTACCTTACTACGTCCTATCTTCTGAATGTTTATGTGGCTGAAGTTCAAAGAGTCTTGTGACACTGTAGCCCTTGGCTAGTCCTGTGTCCATCTTCTTTTTCTTTTGTTGTAACTTTTGGCCGATGAAGTCTAGATGGAAAATACAATCCATCTATAAGGAGAGTGTTGGTCCAACCATGAACCTATGTCTAGTCTGGGAATCTCATGCCTATACTCATTTTTCTATTTTGGTGTTTTCAATCTTATCCAACTAGTAGAAATGGAGAAGGGAAAAAATATAAATGAGAAAACCTAAATCAGAGTTATTTATATGCTTTTCTAAAGGATAACCTCTCCTTCTCTCAATAAGTTGGGATTCCTCTTCCGCCTCAAATATAAATACGTTCTTATGCATAGTTCTCCTTAAAAAAAAAATGACAAAGGAGAAAGAAGAGAAAGGATTCCTACATAGAGAGGTGAAGCAAACAACTCCACTAGGGTACTATGCAGGATCGTTGGCAGTGGAGAAACATTTGAGTTCCTAAGTGACTCCACCAGGGTATTGTCTAAGCCTACTAGTAGTGGAGAAACACCAGAGATGAAAAATATACTCTGAAAATCTTAAGCTCGTGAGCTAAACTACCCTTCCCAATTCAAAACATTGTGATCTAGTAGGATCTTATGTTGTGTTCAACTAAGAAGGTACAAAGGGGACCACATCTGCCCATGGGGTAAGTGGGGAAGCCAAAGTAATCTACACAATGAATCAACACTCCTTAAAATACCAAGGTCCTGCTCTAGAATGAACCAAGACAAAGAAGTTGGTATTCAACCAGTGCATCGCCAAGTGTTGTAGCAGATACAACACCCTCCAAATTTTTGACCTGTACTTAAATTTTGGAGCTTAATGGTGAGCATCAATATTGCAGCAATAATGCTACAACTCTTGGGCTGCCTGCTTTACTCTTATCAACCTGGTAGTTTGTAACAAACTTGGAAGTGATGGTGCTATATGCATAAGTACTAGCTCTTACTACAGGTTGTCAGTTGGTCAGCAGGTGCAAGATCACTAGGAGCTCAAGCCAACTTCTATGGATTCCAGAAGAAGCTCTATATGTGATGAAAGAAGAGATTACTCTACAGAGGCTACTCTAATTGCAGAAAGGAGAAAGACTGAAATGAAAAGCAAACCTAGTAAACCCTAATTAACCAACTAATCCTACTTTTGCAGAAAGCACTATGAAAACCATGAAATAAATTCCATTACCTATTCAAGGAAGTAAGGAACATCTAATCAAGCTATTTCTGGAAGTAAATGAGAAAAAAACATCATTTTGGATTTCTACGTATTTTTATGTGAATTTTACATGCATGTATTTTATTGTGTGTGAAGGTGGAAGCACATAAGTGGGGTTGAAGGGCGACTTTGGGACATGATAGGATGTAGAATGGTGTGGATGGGTCCTAGGAGGTCTCAGGTGGCCTTTTGGAGGCTTTTCCCAGACTTGGACTTCAAAAGAAAGCCTACAGGAAAATCTACAGGAGGACACAGGGGATCTACAGGAGGTCTATAGGAGGAGGTCGAGAGCCGTTTTCATGGTTTTGAGGGCATGAGAGTGGGTGGAAAAGGTTGATGAGTGTTGGAATGAGGTGATAAGGGGCCTAGGGTCTATTAAGAATGACCAGGAGAGAGAAATATGATTGGGTTTACTCAATGAGAGAGGAAGAAGTTCTATGGAAAAATGCAGAAAACTAAGGCAGATTTGAGGTGAGCTTTGGGTGACCTGTAGGGCATGGATCAGAGAGAGGTTTTGACGGCTGATAGGATGTCGTACTGTTAGAATAGATCTGATACAAAAGAACTGATAGTGAACCAATAAGATCAAATAAGCTATGAAATGAGTGCATCTAGAAAAGAACAGAATTTTTCATCAAGCTAGTCTAAACTATGATCTATGAAAGCAAATGCTGAGAAATTCTACAAGAAAGAAAACATGGAAGAAGAATTATTGCAAATAAAGAAGTGATCCTGTTGGAAAATATCTAAATCAAAGCATTAACCTTCTAACAAATTGCAAACACTAGAAGTCCTATGAATGAGGGAAATCTGTGTTTTTGGGGCAGCAAGAGGGTCTTTGCCTCAATTCATGGTCCCAAAGGGAGGAAGAGAGGCCAAGGCACTATTGCTAACCTTTTGAGTCTTCTTTTTATCACTGCTTAACCTGTTATAGAAAGCACCAACGGAAACAAACTACTAAATCATCAAAAGCAACCTATTCTTAACCATGAAAGAGATACATCAAACAACAACTAATCTACAAATTGAAACAAAGCATATAAATAGGAGTAAAGAGGATCTTGGCTTATTGGATTGGGCCCTAACCCAAGAGCTTCAGCCCTCTGAGGTAACTCAGTTCTAGCTCAAAAGTATTCCATCTTTATTATCAAAACAATAACAAGATTACATGAAACTGTCACAAAAATAAGCTTAAAGTTGAGTAGAGTTTACATAAGAAAAATTGCAGCAAAAATCAAATAGAAATCCAACCCTAGTGAGGCCCTAAGCCTCTCTACTTATACAACTAAAGCTACCAATAGCTTCCTTAAAGTCAGGAAGGCTTGTCTCCCAAAACTGGAGATAATCATCAGTAATCCTCCACTTGCTCAGCTGCCTCCTAGTGCATTAATTTGGTTGTTTGTACTACAAGCTGAATGAAGGGGAGTTCAATGTGGGGAGTAATAAATGAGGGGGATTCCCTCCCATAAGTCCTATCCTTTGTCCACTTTGAGTTATTGCTACCATTTTTCCACTGAATCTTTGACTTTGTCTTCAAAATTCAACAATAAGTTGTATTAAACACACATTAGACCACATGGCATCATAACTAACTCAACTCACTCCATAAGCATAAACATAGTAAAAGAAACATACAACAAGCTAAGAGAATAGTTGATTTGACTATGTTAGGAGGCACAATGAGCCCATATAATTACCCATTTATGGGGCTCATCATCACCCCCCCACTAAAGGTTTCACCCATCCTTTGAGCAGCTTAGTCCATCTCCTCATCTTTTATCGCCATGGTGGCCACTCTAGCATCCCAAGCTTCTGATGTTGTTTCCTCTTATTTGTCATAGAAGCATGCATTTCTGTCAATCTCTTCCCACTAATTCTTCTCTTCTTCTTTTTTTCTTCCTTCTATCATGCCTAACAGCAGTGGGGGACTCAGTTTGAGGCCAATCCAGTTGACCTGTAGCCTATACATCGAGTGATTTTACATTATCACTCTCCTTAGTGCCTCCTTCATCCTCATGGGGGAATGATATTCCCTAATATTTAGACTACGTGTTAATGTGTTCCATCTCCTCATACATGCATGCACACATTCATCCCCATGTAGCCTTTCCATGTCCTCAAAATGTGCAATGGCTTGTCCGTGATCACTTATATATCTAGGGGTAATTTGAAGATTATTGGAAAGCAGCTGCTGTGTGCTGATGAGTGCCATGGGATCTGATGGCTCAGCTCTAATCATTAATGGCTCATTCTTCTCTCTTATCATCAACCTTTTTACTTCTATTTCCATAAAATTTTCATGGTTCATCCATGAGGTCATGGCCATTAGTTTTAGGTCCCCTAGCCTAGCATTGGGATCCCACACATTCGTGTCTGTGAGGGCCATATTATGCAAGTACAATTCGGCCATCTTTGCCTTATCTTCTGTTCTGCTTTGGTCACACAGGTCCATAAATTGCCTATAATCTTGAAAATGCATTGTGTCTCTCTGTGCCAAAGTCCTGATCTGAAATTGCAGCCATTGGTCCTTGAGATATAAGCCATAGGATTTTTTTGGTGTTCTACACTGCAATGCCTCCATGGATAAGCTAGCCACGCATGCCGGCTGGGTTTCTTTCTCCTTTAGCTACCTCCTTAGCAATTCATTTTCAATTTCTAGTTGGCTTCTTGGAATTACTTCTCTATGTCTGACAGCACTTAACTCTCTGCCCATTTCTCTAAGTTTATTTTCCATATGGCGAAAATCCTCAACTCCCTTGGATTTGGCTATTTGCATCCACCAATGTGTTCTTATTCTTTCATTTTCTAATTCAAATAATAGTGGAGTTACAAATGTTTGTGGAATTATCCTACCTCCCTCAAGAAGATGGTAATAGGAGGCAGGTCTAGGTTGGAGATCAGGTTCTTGTAACTCTGTAGCTTACTCCTTCCGCTTTGGCAATTCCTCTATTCTTTTCTCAAGCTACTGGGTCTCCTGTAATTTTGATAGTGTCTCTTGTAGAACTGTCTGAGCCTCCCGTAGGACTGTATTTGGGTCCTGTAGTTACACTTTCTCCTTCCAGGTGGAAGATCTAGGAGTCCCTCTTTCATATGTGATAGGTGTTTTGGAAGGAGATTCTTCCCCTTTGATAGAGGGTGAATCTTCAATTTTAATTGGCACTGTTGAAGATGTTTGGGGTTTCCCTGTTTTGATCCTTGTGCTTTTCCTAGCCTTGAAATACATGGATGCCTACCTTTTTATCTTTTCTTTTTGCTTAATTTGTGTGCTTAGGGTAGTGAGGGCAACTGTTTCCTCCCTTTCCAGACTCTCAGGGGACCCTTCTCTTTGTTTTTCCTCTGTTGCCTCTTTTTCTCCTCCCTTTGTCTCTTTTTCTTTCTTTGTTTTCTTTGTTTCTTCCTGTTCTGTTTCTTCACCATTCTCCTCTTCTATCTTAGTTTATTCCTCCTCTCTTTCTTGTCCTACTAAGTCATTAGTTGCTTCACCTTCTCCCCCTTTCTGCTCTTTCTCCTCACTATCAGAAGGACTGATATCATAGGTGAGGGCCTTTATGTCATCTTCTGATGTCATGTTTTTTGAATACTTCCCATGCTATAGGGAGTGTGAATGTGCGGAGAGATTCTTCCACTAAGATTTTTATTAACCCATGGTGAGCCAACTGATTTGAATTCCCTACCTTAGCATTAATGCTAGAATATATGAGGGAATGCAGAAGGAAATAGGGGATGCTAAGTTTCTAGGGTGTTGGTGTCCATGCCATATCTTAGTTCATGAACAATTCTAAAATGGTAACCATAGAATATGTTGTGCCTCCCTTCACATGAAGTGTATTTGATAATTTGGTAACTAACCTCATCCCAAGGGTATGGTATGCTAGCCCTTCTAATGCCTTTTTTATCCTCTTCAGGGGTTTCATTGTTTTGGAAGAAGTTTTTCTTGGAAGCCTGTCCAATTGGTTTTTCATATTTGCTCCAAGGTAATCCAAGAGGAAGGGTAGTAACCCTACTGATAAATTTAAGGGTTATATCCATGGAAAGACCTCTAAAAGTGATAGTGGCATGTCTTCTTGAGTGAGGGACTATAGAGAGGGCAAATTCTTGGGCAATTTCCTCATCAAACCCTCAGAATTTCTCAAAAATGTTCATCCAATTTGCCCTTGTGAATATTCCCACTACTTCGGGATGTTCATGGAGCCTGGTGGAATTAGTGGGCTCCTTCCTCATGACCCCTCCTGTCATTGTTTTTATACCCCTTTAGAATAGCAAATGTGGAGATGGAGACGATATTTTTGAAGAAAACAGGAAACCAGAGGAAAACTGTGTTTTTTTAAAGAAAACAAGAATTTTCTTTTATGTATTTCTCCTTCTTTTATGGACTTAATTCCTCCTTAAATTGATATCATTTGTTGCATATACTGAGAATCAAGGTGGTTATGCATGGAACCTACCTCCTCAGGCTAGACGTCATGCTAAAAACCCACGTTTTCTTCTTCAAAATAGCTCATTGCTCCTCCTGTGGAATTGCCCGTAGGTGCTCCTGTAGAGAATGCTAAGAGCGGGAGGATGGGAGAGATTGATGGAGAAATATGGTTTCGAGGCTGTGGGGGCACAAGGAGTCCATTGTAGCTTAGTTTATGAGGAGAGAATGAAGGAAAAGGTGGTGAGAGTGCTCAAGGCAGAGTACTTATTACTCTTTTTGGATATTTTTGGTGATGGGGGTGAGCTGGAAAAGGTGTATGTTGGCCATATTTGGATCGTTGGTCCCTGCCTACCTTGTCATCATGGTTTCTCCCTGCAATAACCTCTCATCATTGCATCAGATTTTACACACCCTCCACTCCCTGTCCTTAACATCTCTCTTGAGTTGACTGTGCGCAAGTGTGGGTGACATCTTTGGATGAGTGCAGTCAACTAGATGAAGGTGGCCAGGTTAACTGGCCACCTTTTCCTCATTCAACCTCAACCATCTCATTGCTCATGCATATCTTTCAATTACACAAATGCAAACAAAGGAGCAGGTTAGTCACTTACCTGTGATTCAAATGCATGTGCTGTGAGGTATTTTGGCTCTTTCTATTGCTGCATGCTTGTATTTCCTTTGATGCATGCTGTCTGCTTGCTGATGTGTGGTTGTTTGTCTTGTGTAGGTATCCTCCAGCTGGATCTGAGCTTCAAATTTCTCCTTCAATCCTCATGGCTGCACTTCTTTTGCTGATGTGGCTGGATTTTAACGGGACCACCTGCTACAAGAATTCCTACATGAGCTCCTATAGCTGCTTCTCCCGTTGAATCTTCAGCTTCTTTCTATGTTGGGAGCTATGAGGATGATGCCAGCGATGTAGATGGAGATGGAGAGGTAATAGGTAAGTTGCGGGTGATATTTAAGGCACTGCTTCCTCTCTTATTTTTGTTTTTTTCCTCTTTACTAAAGACTATTTTTTTTTCTGTGTTTTTCGGGGATAGGAAGAAAAAATGATGATTGGGGTGTGATGCAGGTGTGGAATGGATAGCAAGGAGCATTTAAGGCTATATAAGGGTTTATATGTTCTTCCTGAAGCTTCCCTGCTCCTCAAACTACTTCGTATATTCATTTATAGCTCTTTGTAATTCCTATAGGAGCCTCCTGTAGAAAACACAAAGCCTCTTGTAGAACACAAAGTTTCTAAAAAAGAAGCACAGTGGGGTGAAAGAAATGTCAGAAATGATGGAGAAGAGTGTGGAAGAGATAATATAGGTGTTGGTGTGAATGTCAGGGCTCTGTGGCATCTTCTCTTGCTCTCTATAGTCCTCCTACAAACTTGCAATGCACATTAAAATTCAATTTTCTTTTCTCTTTTCTTTATTTTTCATATTTCCTCATTTTTTTTTTTTTTAAAACAACTAGGGTGCCTCAAGGAGGTTTTCACCCTAATTGCTTGCTCTAGGAACCTCCAAGGGAGGTTTTCACCCAAGGATCTTATTCTCTTTTTCTTTTATTTTTTCTTTTGACATCACTGGGCCACCTCAGGAGAGGTTTTCAACCCATTGATAGGACTCAAGCACCTCATGGAGGTTTTCACTTGAGTCCTTATTTTTTCTTTTCCTTCAGTGAGTGGGTGAAGTGCAGGCTAAGACATGCTCCACTACCATCACTGTCTTATTCAAATCTTCATTGAACTCTCACTTGGAGAGGGGCTTCTTGTAAAATTTCAACCTATGTCCATTGACAAGCATGGGGATGGCTTCATCATCAATGGTTCTGATCAAAACTGAACCATTGTCATTGCATTTTTCCACAGTGTAGGGTCCTAACTATCTTTTCCTCAATTTTCCTTTGAAATCTTTATATCTTGAATCATAGAGTAGTGCCCAATCTCCCTCCTGAAATTGCTTCGCCTTGATATTTTTGTCATGCCATATCTTCCTCTGAAGCTAAACTACCTATGTGTGGAGAAAGACCTGCAATATTTATTCATCCAATCCATTGAGCTGGAGTAATCTTTCCTTCTATGCAGGGCTAAGGTCTAGGTCTAACTGAGTTGCAATCCTTAGTGTATTGAATTCAAATTCTACTGATAGCAAAGCCTTCTTCCCATAGACCAGTTCATAGGGTGTGAAGTCTGTAGTGGTCATCCATGTTGTGTTGTAGGCCCAGGTGGCCTCAACTAATCTATCCACCCAGTCTTTTCTGCTGCTGCTCACTACCTTGGTCGGGAAACCTTCCAAATCTTTGTTTGTGACTTCCACCTACCCATTGGCTTGTGGATGGTAAGGGGTGTAAGTCCTGTTCTTAATTTTATGATGTGAGAGCAGGTCTTCAATCAAATTGGAAGTGAACTGGCTGCCTTGATCTGTGACCAATTATCTTGGATACCCGAACTTGTAGAATATGTTATCTCAAAAATTCAGCTACTTTTTCCTCTAGCGCTGCTTTGATTGCTTTTGTCTCTACCCACTTTGTCAGGTAATCTGTGCACATAATGATGTATTGCTTCTGCTTTGAAGGGGTTCTGATAGGCCCCACAAAGTCCATGCCCCACTTCTCAAATGGCTCAAAGGTCACTTAAGGTTACATGGGAATTTCATCCTTTGGAGTAGGTTTCCCCAGCCTTTGACATCGATCACACTGGCTGGTGTATCTCCTCACATCCTGATGAAGAGTTGGCAAATAGTAGCCTACCTGCAGTATCTTGAAGGCAATGCTTTTTGCTGCAAAATGACCTCCACAAGGCCCATCATGATAGGCCAGGAGGATGTCAAAAAATTCCTTGTCCCTGACACATCTTCTAAAGATTTGATTTGGGCCAAGTTTTAAGAGATTTCCCCCAATCCAGGTGAAAGGAGCACTTTTCCTTACTATTTTTCTCTTCTCTTTTGAGGATAAGTGTGGTGGGAACTATGCTGAAACCAAGTAGTTTTCTATATCAGCAAACTGTGGAGAGAGTACTGAGATAGAAAACAGGTGTTCATCTGGTATTTGATCATCCACCATTCCTTCTTCACCTGAAGGAAAATTTACTCTAGAAAAAAAGCCAACAACAACATTTTCTTTACTAGGCTTATCAACAATGGTGAAATCAAACTGCTGCGATAAAAACAATCATCTAATAATGCGGGCATTTACATCCGATTTGTTCATTAAATATATAATTACAACATGATCAGTGTGCACAAAGTTTTGATAACCTGTGATATAATGTCTAAATTTGTTTGAGGAATGCACTACAGCTAGTAGTTCCTTTTCGATGACTGTATAGTTTATCTCTGCCTTTGACATGTTTTTTCTTATAAAGTATATGGCATAAGGAAACTTTTCATCAGTTTGTCCCAAGGCTGCTCCTATCACTTTTTTCGAGGCATTAGTGTGAATGTGGAAAGGTAGGGCCCAGTTTGGGCCTCTAAGAATTGGGGCAGTTACTAACTATCTCTTCAAGGTATCTAGGGCTTCTTGATAGTTTTCGGATCATATGAACTCAATATCTTTGCCTAAGAGGCCAAACAAAGGAGAGGCTAGCTTATTGAAATCTTTAATGAATCTTCTGTAATACCCAGCTAAGCCTAGGAAACTTCTGACATCTGTCACCTTTTGAGGAGGTGGGAACCTTTGGATGATGGCAATCTTTTTTGGGTCCACCTGCAGTCCTTGTTCAGATATTGCATGACCTAACATGGTCCCTTCAGTCATAAAAATTTGCATTTTTCTGGATTGAGGGATAGGTTCATCTCAATACACTTGTCTAGAACTTTACCTAGGTTTGCTAAAGCTTCCTGAAAGTCAAAACCATAAGCAGTAAAATCATTCATGTATATTTCCACTGCATCATGAAACAGTTCAGAAAATATACTCAATACCGTTGTTTGGAAAGTGGCTGGAGCATTGCAAAAACCAAAAGGAAGGACCCGGTATGCAAAGGTACCCCAAGGACAAGTGAAAGTGGTCTTATCTTGGTCTTCCAGGCTGATTTGAATTTGATTGTATCCGCTAAACCCATCTAGGAAGGAAAACAAATTTTTCTCTGCTAGACCATCTAACACTTGATCTATGAAAGGTAAAGGAAAATGGTCCTTTTAGTGGTTTTGTTCAATTCCTTATAGTCGAGACAGATTCTCCACTTGCCATTTTTCTTTGGCACTAGCACCAAAGGAGAGACTCATTCATTGTCAGAGATGGGATAGATGAATCCTGCATCAAGAAATTTCTGCAGTTCTTCCTTAACAATATCTTTAAGTGTTGGATTCATCCTCCTTTGAGACTGCTTGAATGGTTTGCAATCTTCCTTAATGTATATATGATGAGTAAATACTAAAGGGTGCACTCCCTTCATCTCCTTATAACTCCAGGTGAAGACATCTAAATGTTTTCTTAGTGAGTTGTACAGCTCCTTCTACTGGGAAGTGGATAGGGATGGATTGATTTTCAAGGTTCTTTCTGGGCCGAGCTCTATATTCTTAACATGGAGAGAGGTCGGGTTGGCCACACAGAGATCAGTTGAGGGGTTTTTTGGTTTTCTCTCACTATGTCCTCTAAGGGTAATACATTGGGAGGTGGTTTCCGAATCAATTTCTCAATCATATCATCCTCATCTTGCAGTTTCCCCCCCATGACGATTTCTAATGCAAAAATTGGTGCAGAATAGACTTCATCCTCATCCTCCTCCTCCAACCAGAGACGTATATCATGTTGTAGCAAGGGTTGGGCAAGATGTTATAGGATTAACTACTTGGACATATGCCTGTTCTTTATGGTCATGTTCCCAGCTTGACAACTGATGTAGGCATTGGCGGTAGCCATCCAGCGTCTTCCCAGGATGAGGGGATACCCAGAGAACTAAGAAATCAACATGGTACTCCCAAGAACCAATGGAGACCATCACATCTTCCACAATCCCTTCAAGGGTCACGGTGAAGTGGTCTGCTAGCTGCAGTACTGTCATGGTCTTCCTCAAGGGGCCCTCGAGGTTAAGTTTGAGCATTATGTCCTTTGTCATCACATTAATGGCAACTCCTAGATCAATCAAGGTATGTGGGATCATGGTGCCACTGATGTGGACATAAACTACTGGGCTTCCAGAGTCCAGATATTTTGGACAGATTACCTGCCCCAACATCAGGTCAAACAGTTGTCTTATGACATTTATGGTTGGGGCATCTCTCTTGCACCTTCTTGGATGTATAAAGAACTTCTCTTTGATCAACCTATTGTAGATAGGCACATCATTTATGGCTTGGAGAAGTCCTATCTTCGCACATAATTGTTTCAATTCTCCTAGAAGTTTAGTTTCTTCTAGGGTAGGCTGTGTTGTAGATCGTCTCTCACGAAAGGGTGGATTTTCTTTAGGTTCACTTTCCTCTTTATCTTCCTCAACTTCCCTAGGAGGAGGCTGGCTGTCTGGGAGAACTTTCCCAGATCGTAAGTTAATTTCCTAAATATCCACAACATAAGTTGGGCATGATGTTTCTCGACTATACACTTGCTGAGCCTATCTGTTGTTCAGGTTCAGGTTCGGCTGGGTAGGCATTTAGGGTTGCCTTAGTGGAGCATAAGCTAATGGTTATGGTTGAGCAGGTGGTGGAGGTAAAAGAGTGGGAGGAGAGTTGTACTGGGGCCTACACCCCTGATGAGATGCATTCCACTGAGGTTGCGGCTGAGCATAGGATTGAAATGAATGAGCGGCTAGTTGGTCATGATATTGAGATTGGAAGGACCAAGGAGGAGGCATGGACTAGGAAGGATGAGCAGGAGGGCCCCAAGAAGGCATGGAAGTGACTTGGTTGGGGTGATAGTATGCCTGAGATGTCCCTTGCATCCCCTGATGTTATGGTCTAGCTCCATGCAGTTTGGTTCATGAAATAGAGTGGTTTAGTGGCCCCTTATGCCCATTGGTATAACACTTTATGTTCGGGCAAGGAAGGGCTCTTATATGTAGAATGATATTCTTCACAGATTGAACAAACCTCTATAGATTTCAATGGACATTCGCTCCTAGGATGCCTCTTGGTGCATCTATGACAAAAAATGGCCAAAGTCTTCTCTTCCTCCTCATGTTTTCTTTTGATATGTAAGGTATCCATTTGCATTGCAAGAGTCTACAACATCTCACTCTTGAAGTCTTCCAACACGCTTCCAATTTGTCCTTTAATGGATGAATTGGAAGAAGAGGTACTGGCTATGGGTTGACTCCCCCTACCTTTCTTTTTGGCTGCTCTAGAATGGTTTCTAAAAACAATCTTTATGTCCTCAGAAGATAGTTGGTAGATGTCTCCCCCGGCCAGTGGATGGAGGGTGTCTAGAAGGACTTCTAAAATTTGCCTGAGCAGGACCAACTTCAGAGATTCAAGGTCAAGTGTACACCTGGCCCTTTTGTAACTGAACTAAAACCTCTCTTGATAATCTTCCAAGGATTCATCACTTCCCATGGTCATTTGGAAGATTTCATCTTTGGTATATTTTGACCTACAGTAGTATCGATACTTGTCATTAAAGGCCTGCTACATTTGAGCCCAAGTTGTGATGCTATTTCTAGGTAACCCCATGAACCAGCGGGATGCTGCATCCTTGAGAGTAGAAGGGAATAGTTTCAACTTTTGCTCGTCTTCTGCATAGTCATAGGTTTGAAAGATGACAACAAACTCAAACAAGAAGGTGTCAGGATCTTCTGTAGTCAAACCATGGAAGTGAGGTAGGGTTGAAGGACTTACATTCTTCATTTTTGTGTCCCCACAGGTCTCCTAAATCGGAAAGGTACCGTCTATTCTCTCTCCATTCCCCCTAGCATTTTTGTGTTCAGCCATTGGCTCTAAAGGAATGTCTTCTTCTTCTTCTTCCTTTATAGGCTCTTCCAATATCTCAGGTTGCTCACATAAAGGTTCTTCTTGATCACTACCACTGAAGAAGAGAGAAGGTTGGTTGTGTGAGGTAGTGGGGGTGTTGGGCACACATTTTCCTAAATTATCTCTATACCTACGAGGCATGAAAGGAAATCTTTTTGGTTGGTTTTTGTTTCTTTTTCCCCACACTGATTGTACCTGCAAAACTAAATTGATTGAACAAAACAAATTGCAACTAACTGAAATGAACTTGCTGAAATGAAATTTGCAGAATTGAAAAGGAAAGTAAGGAAATTCATAACTGAAAGAAATGACTAGTCTACTTTTGCTGAAATAAACTATTAGCAGAATATTGCGATAGAAACTAGAAGAAAGCAATAATTACAAAATACTATGATGCTTCCCTGACAATGGCACCCAAAGGTGGTGAGTACCAGTATTGTAGAAATGATGTTGCAATTCCTAGGCTGTCGACTTTACTCTTATCAAACCGGTAGTTCGTAACAAACTTGGAAGTGCTGGTGCTATATGCACAAGTACTAGCTCTTACTGCAAGTTGTCACCTAGTCAGTCGGCGCAAGATCACTAGGAGCTCCAGAAAATTCTATGAATTCCAGAAGAATCTCTATATGTGATGAAAGAAGAGATTACTCTACAGAGGCTACTTGAATTGCAGAAAGGAGAAAAACTAAAATGCAAAGCAAACCTAGTAAACCCTAATTAACCAACTAATCCTACTTTTGTAGAAAGCACTATGAAAACCATGAAATAAATGACATTACCAACTCAAGGAAGTAAACAACATCTACTCAAGATATTTCTGGAATTAAATGAGAAAAAAAACATCTTTTTTTGATTTCTCTGTATTTTTATGTGAATTTTATATGCATGTATTTTAATGTGTGTGAAGGTAGAAGTGAATAAGTGGGGTTGAAGGGTGAATTTGGGACATGAGAGGATGTAGGATTGTGTGGATAGGTCCTAGGAGGTCTTAGGCAATCTTCTAGAGGCTTTTCCCACACTCACCCTTCAAAAGAAAGCCTACAGGAAAATCTGCAATAGGACACAGGGGATCGACAAGAGGTCTATAGGACGAGGCCGAGAGCAGTTTTCATGGTTTTGAGGGTATGAGAGTGGGTGGAAAAGATATATGAAGGTTGGAATGAGATGCTAAGGTGCCTATGGTATATCAAGAATCACTAGGAGAGAGAAATATGATTGGGTTTGCTCAAGGAGAGAGGAAGAAGTTCTATGGAAAAATGCAGAAAGCTAAGGAAGATTTGAGGTGAGCTTTGGGCGACCTGTAGGGAATGGATAAAAGAGAGGATGGGATAGCTGATAGGCTATCCTATTGTTAGAAGAGATATGCTGCAAAATAACTAACAGTCAACCAATAAGATCAAGCAAGCAATGAAATGAGTGCATCTAGAAAAAAACAGAATTTTGCATCAAGCTAGTCTAAGCTATGATCTAAGAAAGCAAATGTTGAGAAATGCTACAAGAAAGAAATCATGGTAGAATATTTGTTGCAATTAAAGAAGTGAGCCTAGTGGGAAATATCTAAAGCAAAGCATTAACCTTCTAACAAATTGCAAATACTAGAAGTCCTATGAATGAGGGAAATCTGTGTTTTTGGGGCAGCAAGAGGGTCTTTGCCTCAATTCATGTTCCCAAAAGGAGGAAGAGAGGTCAAGGCACTATTTCTAACCTTTTGAATCTTCTTTTCATCACTGCTTAATCTGCTATAGAAAGCGCAAATGGAAAAAAACTACTAAATCATCAAAAGCAACCTATTCTTAACCATGAAAGAGATACATCAAACAACAACTAATCTACAAACTGAAACAAAGCATATAAGTACAAGTACAGAGGAGCTTCAATGCTTGGATTGGGCCCTAATCTAAAAGCTTTAGCACTCTAAGGTAACTGAGTGCTAGCCCAAAAAGTATTCCATCTTTATTATCAAAACAATAACAAGATTACATGAAACTGTCACAAAAATAAGCTCGAAGTTGAGCAGAGTTTACATAAGCAAAATTGCAGCAAAAATACAACAAAAATCTGACCCTAGTGAGGCCTTAAGCCTCTCTATTTATACAACTAAAGCTACCAATAGCTTCCTTAAAATCGGGGAGGCTTGGCTCCCAAAACTCGAGATAATCATCAGTTATCCTCCACTTTCTCGGCTGCCTCCTAGTGCATTGATTTGGCTGTTTCTACTCTGAGCTGAATGAAGGGGAATTCGAAGTGGGGGGTAATAAATGAGGGGGGTTCCCTCCTATAAGTCCTCTCCTTTGTGCACTTCAAGTTATTGCTGCCATTTTTCCATTGAATCTTTGACTTTGTCTTTAAAATTCAACAATAATCTGCATTAAACACACATTAGACCACATGACATCATAACTAAATCAGCTCACTCCATAAGCATAAATATAATAAAAAAACATACATCAAGCTAAGAGAATGGTTTATTTGACTATGTTAGGAGGTAAAATGAGCCCATGTAACTACCCATTTATGGGGCTCATCACCTACTATGGATCCTACTATTAATTGTTCCTTAGTCACATATTTGGTAAGTTGATGATCTGAAGCTTCCCTCTTCGATCTTAAAAGTCATTCACACCTTTATCTTTATATAGTATGTGTCATCTTTCAACATGAGGATTATTGCTTGTTATAAAAAGGGAAGTTTGTTTTTCTTCAAGGGGAAATCTTTGTGAGAATGGGTTGTCCTCACCACATAGACATGTTTCACACTCATTTCACACACTATTACAGAAGTGTCACCTTTATCCTCCCAAATTCTATCATCAGAGTCGCACTTGCTGTAAGCTGCCACAAAGGTTGATGTATTAAGAGAAGTATGTGTTATATGTTTTGGATGACCTATTTTTTATCACTAAGTGTTCAAGTGTGTGATTGTAGTCAAGTTATATCATTGTTCACATCATTTCCATTGATCCCACACTTAGCCAAACTCCGAACCTTGCTTAGTAACCTAGCCTCATCTAGCTTTCCTGAACTGCGCACTTTGCATATTTAACCCTCAAGATTTCCCCTCTCCTACTAGAATTGCATAATGCATAGAAATACTATCTTTACTTAGCATTCAAAACTGCGTAGTGGTTTCCTCTAGTGTCCTCCCCTCAACTGAAACCAACTATCTCAAGAAACTGTACAGTTTTGTCCCTTAGACATTTCAGTTTCCCATTTCGCCTTGCATCCTCAAACTAGAAAGAAGTGTCCTCCCAGGACCTCATACTGCAACAATGCCTTACATACTAAAACTACACAGTTTTGTCCCTGAGCTACCTAGTTTTCCTTGCATCCTGAAATCGCATAGATGTGTCCTCCCAAGGCCTCATCCTAGAGCAGTCACTACCAGCTGAAACTATGCAATTTTGCCTCTTAGGGGTCACAAAGAGGGATGACATGCTAGATAACTCTCAAGGAGCTGAGGAGAAAGATAAGAAGACCAACGAACACAAGGTATGATAAAATATTAGGACCACATGAAGACTCCATATGATGCATAACCCTTTGGATGGTAGGTATGGAAAACAAATCACATATTTTGAAATAAACCTCTTAGTCTATCTTAAAGGAATGCTTATCATTGTCATATCATTATGTCTTCAATGACATGCATGGTTTCAAGAACTGAAAGTCATTCCATGTGCTTCCTCTACGTGGATTTCTCCCTTTTGCTTGTTGGATAAATTGTCGTCTTTTGACATGTTTAGTTGTATGTTATGTTCATGAACCATTATCGTGATCTTAAAGGTTTGTCTTTATGTATACAAGTTTCCCTAGCCATGTAAACATTTGTCACACTCATACACAAATTTATAAACACTGTCGCATAAATGTTGTCACGGGTGTCCAAAATTCTATCCCAAGTGTCGCACTTGTCACTTTTAACTCTAAACAATATCACATAGGGTAATGCTTTATATTGTTGTCCCGATGGTCTATGTTGTCCTATTTTTGAAGTACGATAACTGTGTGATCACAATTTCGAGTCCTTACAAGTTCACTTTCCTCCCACACTTAGCCATTTTCCTGAAAATCCTTTTGACTGGACAACTCCACTTCACTCGACCCTGACTAAGTTGCATTGAGTAGTCTTAGCCCTTAGTGATGCTTCTCTACTACCTAGAATTGTGCAGTGCTTGAGGCTACCCCCAGGACAATTGCACTACTCAATCCCAGAGGTGAGCAATCTGCCTTCCTTCCCAAAATTGTGTAGAAACTACCTCAAAGCCTGACTTGAACTACGTACTTCAAAAGATCATTCATCAAGCCTAGTCCCTGCTTACTGGAACCCTATAATGTACAGATAATTCAACCTACTTTGCTTCCCAGAACTACGCATAGGTTTCCTCCCAGTGTCTTCCCTTAACTGGGACTCACTACTCCCAGAAACTATGCAGAATTGTCCTCTCTAGTCCCTATGCTACCTTGTCCTGTCTTCCCTCATAAAGTTGCGCATAGGTTCCCCAAAATCCCACCTTGTAGCCACCACTGGTGGCCTCAACTACATAGTTTTCCCTGACAGTGAAGACTGTGCCCCAGAGTTCCTCAGTCAAGCCTAAGCTGCACTTTGTGGAGTCTTAGTGATTAGCCTCCCTTCGTGTCACCTGGAACTGCATAATGCATAGCTACTGGACCCTCTTCCCTAGCCTGTAATCCATCCCAAGCCCATTCCATGGAAAATAATGCATCATCTTAGACTATGAGGTTTTGGATTTGATGTCGTCTCATCATGAGTGAATTGTAGGAACACGTACACTAATAGATCATTGCGAGACAATGAATGACATGGAGAAGGAACAGACGTGATAGAATATGTATTTTTAGTTGGATTGATGAAATAAGTTCATCAAAGATGATTGAATACCCCGCAACATCAAGCTAAGCATAGGAGAAGAGAAAGTGCATCCAAGAGCACATCCATCACTCAACATCAACAACAACTTGACATTTCCACCATAGCTAGCCAATTCGTGTCATTTGTGTCATGATTTGTAGAGGCCACATAATTACTATGGGTCATATTTTTTGTAACCAACTGTAATGTAAAGTGAAAGTCAAATGTACACACAATGAATATGAAGAGTCATGTCAGTTGAAAAGTCATAGGAATTTGAAGGGTCATGAGGACATCCAAGAGTCACAAGGGTCAGACATCATCGTTGGCTATATATACCCCTCCCATTTTATAACTAAGGACTTTTCACCTTGGCTCCTCACATGAAGCATAAATATCTTCTAGTCCATTCTTTGAGGAATGAGGAGTGGCTCCAATGTCCCACTACTAGGGCTAGTGATGTATGATGTACATATGTGTCTTGGAAATTTTTCTTAATACATAAGCTTGTTCAAGCTAGCACATTTTCATGCATGTCTTGTGGATGTTTGTAAAACTATTCTTTCTGCATTTGTAATTCATGTTTTCTTCTCATGTATTAAGATAGTTGAACTATTTTAGTTGTTTGAGTACTTATCTTGTTGGGAATGTGTTGTATTGGTTATCACTATTGTCTCATCCTTTTGGACTACTTTGTAGGATACTAGATATACCTTCCTCTCTTATTGGTTCTAACAACCATCACATCGGTTATTGACTACTCTGTTTGATGGTGGATGGGTGGTCCCTTGTACTTTGGTTTTAACAACTACCACATATGTTGTGGACTATTACGTTGTATGCTAGTTAGATGTTTTTGGTTCGCATGTGTCTCCTCGTCGGTGGTACTATTATCTCTCACTTAGAAGCTCAATTTTGTCCCCCTTTTTTGCAGTAAGAAAACCTTGACATAGTTACATTACACACTCACTAGGCATACTTACCTCCTCGTTTGAAGATACCAGCATAACACTCTCATGTGCTGACATCTAGAGCCAAGGAAGATCTCTGAGTATATGGAAACTGAGCGTTTAGATTGGATGGGATTCCTACACCAAAAAATGTGAGGTCTAGTTGGGATTTCATATCGGGGAGATCCCCTTCATTGATGAGTTTCCAACACCATCAACACAATGAAAAATTCCTTTCAAACAAAATAAATGGAAGCAATGTATAATAGTACTTGAGAAATTGTAACATTTATCATTTAAAAAATGCAAGTGGTTCAACTTTATATTAAGAAAAACTCAAATATAGTTGTACACTTTAAGTTCTTTCTTCTCAAAATTTAGAACCCCCATCTTCATGTCGGAGAGGTATATTTATAGTCTCATTACAAAAATGATAAAAACAAATTGTTCCACTAATCTCTCGACATAAAAAAATAGTATGAGACTAATCAAGAAATTGTTGTAACAATATTTGAACTTAAGATGAGGACTGCCCCATAGTGAGTTGTCACAACCTCCATATGTCCAACAGACTGGTGAGCTCTGAAGGTTTCTTATGCTCGATTGTCATCCAACTGGTAAAAATAATAGTCTTTAACGTTGGTAACATCTATGTAGTAATATTAGGTAAGAAACAATGTACCAACCTTTGGCTATGAGGTTTGACAAGAAAGTGGCAATGATTGTCAAGGTCAATTTTAAACAACTGCTCAACTCATTCAACCATTGCTATGAAATGTTCCAGCCATGTTTTCAGTAATGTCTTGGCACCTCAAAGTGAATTTTATGAGAAGTTAGAAATCAGAATTGATTGTAACAAAGTATCATTAACTGATTTAGTGATAGAATTACAAAGATCTCGGACCTTCACCTCGACTTGTTTCATTCTGATTTCCCATTCCTGAAAAATTATTAACTTTTGCAACTCAACAATTTTATCGAGATTTTCTTTTCTACCTTCTACACTTCCTTGACAACTTAGAAAACCGGTTAATTTCTCATTCACTTCATCAAAATATCTCATCATCTAGACCAATTGATCAACAAGAGAATTTATTTCCTTCCATTGATCCTGAATCAACATGAGCTTGTTGTAAAAGGTCTTCTATTGATGCTTGAGAAGATAATTAAATTCTTTGGCTCTTTCTTAAACTTTGATAGTTGAGGACTGACACTAAATTTCTCTATATTTCTCTGAATTTCTTCAATCTAGTTATCCTTCATCTTTATCTCGTTATCATGTTGTAATTTTAATGCATCAAATTTATCTCGCAGTTCTGCAAATTGATTCTACCATTGTTCAATAATCTTCTATTTCTATGCATTAAACACTTGTTCCAACAAGATGATATTATCTTTTTTTTTTCCTTTATAAGTTCTTCGACTTCTACTTCTTTTTCAATTGTGGCTGAACCATAAGCTCCTGTAAATTGGGTCAGCTTTCCTAATTCTTCAGTTTGTGTAACAGAGGAGCCTATCCATAAAACTTCGAAGCAAGGGAGCTTGTTGGTTACCAATGACTTATATTGATCAAGCTTTCTTTTCTTTATTCCCCTTTTGACTATAGCTTTATGATGGGAACTGTAGAAGATATCCAAAGGAGGAATTTCTTCAACATTGAGAGTAATTAATGAAGTAGGGAATGGAGGAATAATTTCAATATCCTTCTAATCATTAATAGAAGACTTATTATTTATTTCTACTGACGTTGTATCATGTTCATAATTATTAAGAGTATTCTAAACATCAACTTGTTGTGAAGAAGTTGCAATTTGAGACACAAATGTTTGACCTTCAGTATTCAGATTAAGAGTCATATTAAAATCATCCCATTCCTCATGTAAATTTAGGATTAAATATTATTATTTCTTCTACTTGAGGTGTATAAGAAACAATAAAAACTTATGGCTGACCTTGAGGAGGAATCACTAACTATGGAGAACTATCTTGATGAATAGTAGACACTGATGACATTTTCAGGGATAGTTGTAGAAAATCTAGTGGAATATTATCCATTCTGGAAGTTATATATTGAAGAAACTTAGTTTTCTCCACAAAAATCAATTTTTCATCCACTCATTATAGTATAGTTGCATAGGAGGAATAATATGCAAACATATCATCTAAATTGTCTTCTTCATGGATGAGTTGTCTAATCCCTTGAGATGCAATAGAAATTTCACAACTAAATTTGGATCATATTGTATATTAGGAATAGTGGGCCACTTGATAGATTGAATAACCAATATTTATTTCTCAGTATGACGTTAATTGGCCAATGAAAATATACCAAATATTTCAGGAAAAATAGGCCATTCCCTTTTATTTAACTCTTTAACCACTTTAGTAACACCATAATGCATTATCTCATAAGATACCTCCCTTCTAACTAACTTATATGCAATAAACAAAGGAATAACATGAGGATGGGAAATGCTACCCCAAACTCAGATGTAAGTGAATATTCCCCTCCAAACCAATTTCTGACCTTTCGTAAGTCATCCATAGCTTCTTAAGACATCCTAGGTGGTCGAGACTCAAAAATGGCTTCATATATCGAAAACATTACCTTTTAAAAATATGGTATAAATGATTAATTTATTCTGATTCCCATAATATGTCATTTTAAATGTGAATAGGATTTGTATCCTAGATAGTCCATTTCCAATCCATAACAAGAAAATCCATAGAAAAACATAGTGCATCCATAACATCAACAGACATGTAGAAATGGGGAAGCTTATCTTTAGAAATACTTCTAACATCCGAAAAAACTAAAATATGTGTGGCTAAGTGATGCAGGAGCATCTGGTCAACAGGGTGAAGACCGAGGGAGGGCGAACAAAGTTTCTGAAAAAGATTGGGGATGAGAAACATTTCACTGAACGGACAGCAAGTCTGTCAAGTTCCTATGTTTTTGTTTTCTTTCTTTCGTGGTCAGCTACATTGTTAACTGTTGTTATTTTAATTTATGTTCATTATGTTTGAAATATTGTAATAGGTTCTAGTTAGAAACGATAATAGTAGGTTAGGGTCAGTAGGTGGTTAACAACGAATTCCTATGGTAAAAAAGGAAGACTAAGTAAACTATTGATAGTCAAAGAAAGTCATGCCTATAGTAATTGCTAAAACTGTAATTGAATAACTACCAGCAGTTATCAAACTGCCTGAAAACATTGTATAAAAAGACAAGAAAGCAAACCCAGGGGGGTTCAGCAGCGGAGCATATACAAGAGAATAATAAATATACATTTCCTTCATCTTATTTCAGTGCACAAGCAAACAAATTGTTCATATATGTGTCCTCCGTAACAAAAGCCTGTATGTACAGTGCTGCGTAAATATTTAATTTTTTATTTAAATATATCAACAGTGTTTTACAGTATTCAAAGAGCTACGAACTGGCAGAGAAGAAAGCGAACAAGAGGCAGAAAGAACCATCACCCACTAAGGGTTCAAACCAAACAACCACAATAACCGGGTAAGCAACCAGAACTGGCAGCGAATGAGTCTATCTATCACTTAATTTTACAATTTATTTCTTCTGCATAAAAATTACATAGAACTGTGCATCGTGGTGCAACCGAACAGTGTTGCAACCGACCCACAAACCCTCCTAAGTTACGGCCAAGGGTTTGGCAAACCCAGAAATTCCAAACACAACAAATAAACAGGCATTTCACATAACAAGCGACCATAATCCGTGAGCAGGACCAAGACTCATTACAAGAAAGCAAAACAAGAACAGGACTAACCGGAAGGAGTCGACGGAAGCCATTGCTACGACACGGAAGACGGCCACACCTACAAAAGACATAGAAGGTGGAAGGTCAGGGTTTCTTTCCAATAAAACCCTTGCATGAGAATTGAAGCCATAACGCCCGTAAATGAAAACCCTGAGTATGGAGACAGGAGAGTAATCATACCTGACAGTGTGCCGGAAGAGTAGGCCAACAGAACCCTGAAACAGAGACCCCTGTCCACAGAGGGGCCGAAGAACGTTAGTCTCGGTGCAAACAGAGGAAAAGAAATTCTAGCATAGAACTGTGTCATACCTTGTCCAAATAGCCGAGCGCCGGAGAGGAACGAAACCGGAATTCCATCGACCTGTGCAACTGTCGAGCTGAGCGGACCGAGCATCATTACGCCATAGTCCTTAACCAAAGAATTGTTAAGAAGGCTAGACCAGACAGTAACCACGAAATCAAACAAAGGATAGTTCTTACAGCCATGAAAACGAAATGAACATGCGATGGAACCATAGCAACTTACCAACGAAACCAAGTGTCGGATAGACAAACCAACACAGGAACGACAGAGTATAGCTGAGCCCTCATCATATCACCACGGAACAGGCGGAAACCCAAAGGGTTTCATCACAGACAAATAACCAGAGGCGGAACCAAACAACACAGAGGCCACCGAGACCAAGCACCGAAGGTAGAAATGACCGCAAGGGCGCGAACCGGGTAACAAAAACAAGGTAGGGTTTGCCAGGATCCCGAGGAGAACAGGTGTCCAACGGAGGGTTAATGAGAGTACATGCCAAGTTGATTGCAAATTAAACAATAATCAATTTCCAATTAACGCATATCTAACCAGTTCAATAACGTAAGTCCACATCAGCTGAGGCAAGGCGGGACCACGTGGGTTGGCCCCATCAAGTGGTATCAGAGCAGTTTTTTTTTTAAATAGAAGAGGATGGAAGTACCAAGACGAGGACGTGGAAGAGGTGCACGTAGGGGAGTAGATGAAGGATTGAGGGAGCAGATTAGAGTTCTTACAGCTCGTTTGGAAGCAGTGGAGGCGGGTAGGCGAAGAGACCCGGAACTTGGAGATAACAGTGAGGAGGAAGCGGTAACTGCTACAGACGGGTCAGACGAAGAAGCTCCAGAATTGAAACTGCTGCGTTCAGTTCTATTGGCCAGCAGCAAACACAAAACGAAGATTTCTAATTACGATGGCAGTCTGTCCGCAGATGTCCTGTTGGACTAGATAAGCGAACTAGATAAATATTTAAAAAATGAGGAAATCAGTGAGGATAGAAGAGTTAGGTTCGCTGCCACTAAGTTAAAGGGACACACACTCTTGTGGTGGGACAGTGTCCAAGCGGACAGAAAACGAATGAATAAGTTGCCGATACGACAATGGTCAAGGATGGTGGCAAAATTGAAGGGCATATTTCTACCAAAAGACTACCAGGTGGAATTATATCGGCGAGTACAGAATTTAAGGCAGAAAGGTATGACTGTCAAGGAGTACACGGAAGAGTTTTACCGAGTGAATTTACGTGCTGGTTATACGGATGATAACCCAGAAAAAACAACAAGGTACGTAAATGGATTGAGGATGGAGATATTGGATGAAATCAGTATTCTTTCTCCCCGGAATATTGAAGAAGCCTTTCAGAGTGCTGTAAAGGCTGAGGAGAAAATCAACAGAAAACAGAACAACAGGAGAGGGAGAGGGAATGGCAGAGGACGGGGACAGTCCTACGGCAGAGGAAGGACTGCTGCAAACAGCGAAGAAGGTAGCAGTTCTAAAACTTCAGGGACAGCAGAGAAAGGAGAAAGCACCAGAGGAGGTCGGTCATATCAGCGAGGACGAGGGAATGGCCGCAGAAGAGGGACGAGTGTCCAGTGCTACAGGTGCCATAAATGGGGGCACAGATCCTTTGAATGTCCAGAAGTTGAACAGGTAGGTCAGAGGGGAACACTTATGGCACAGCCTGAAGAAGTTGAAGGACAACCCCGGGAGGTGGAAGACATGGCGGAAACGGGAGAAGCTTTGATTTTGAATAAAGTGCTGTTAAGACCAGCCAAGGAGGTGGCTGAACCAACACAGCGAAAAGCACTGTTCCAGACAGTCTGTAAATCGCATGGAAAGTGCTGCAAAGTGATAATAGACAGCGGGAGTACGGATAACTTGGTTGCCACTGAGATGGTGGAAAAGCTGGGGTTGAAGCGGCTGAAGCACCCCACACCTTACAAGGTGTCGTGGCTACAGAAAGGCCACCAGCTGTTGGTTGATGAACAATGCGAGGTAGAGTTTCACATTGGCAAGTACCACGACACAGTGGTCTGCGATATTATGCCAATGGACGTGTGCCATATACTGCTTGGAAGACCATGGCAGTATGATAGGAAGGTGACACACGATGGAAAGACCAATTGTTATAAATTTACAAAGGATGGGGTCAAACACACACTTGTACCCATCAAAGAGGAAGACACAGCAGAATCAAGTGGAACAAAGGCGCTGTTAATTGGAGGAAAACAGTTTGTAAAACAGGTTGAGGAAAATGAAGTTAATTTTGCAGTTGTGAGAAGGATGAAGCCAGTATTGTTGAACTTGGAAAAATCAGAATTGCCCAAAGAAATACAGGAGCTGTTGGAAGAATTTCAAGACATTGCGGCTGATGAGTTACCTGATAAATTGCCTCCCAAAAGGAGTATCAGCCATCACATTGATTTTATACCAGGAGCAAGCTTGCCGAACAAGGCAGCGTACAGGATGAGTCCAAAGGACAATGAAGAAGTACGCAAACAAGTGCAGGAGTTGTTGGATAAGGGACTGATCAGAGAAAGTCTGAGCCCCTGTGCAGTACCAACAGTCCTTGCACCCAAGAAAGGTGGAGAATGGCGAATGTGCACGGATTCGCGGGCTATAAACAAAATTACGATTCGATACAGGTTTCCCTTGCCTAGAATGGACGACATGATGGACTGTCTTAGTGGGGCAGCTTACTTTACAAAAATAGATCTGAAGAGTGGGTACCATCAGATCAGAATTAGAGAGGGAGACGAATGGAAGACAACCTTCAAGACCAACGAAGGACTGTACGAATGGCTGGTCATGCCATTTGGGTTGAGTAACGCTCCGAGTACTTTTATGAGACTGATGAATGAAATGTTAAAGGAATTTATTGGGAAATTCGTGATAGTCTATCTGGACGATATTTTAATTTTCAGCAGGACAAAAAGAGAACACCTTCAGCATATTCGAAGGGTATTCGAGAAGCTGCAGCAGAACAAACTGCTGATAAATTTGAAGAAATGCACTTTCTTGCAGAAGGAGTTGATCTATCTGGGATTTGTAGTTGCAGAGAACGAGTTAAAGATGGACCCAGAAAAGATTGCAGCAATCATAAGTTGGCCGTCACCTAAGAATTTGTTTGAGGTACGTAGCTTTCACGGTTTAGCAAGTTTTTATCGAAAATTCATTAAGAATTTTAGTGAGATCTGCGCACCAATGCTAGAGACCATCAAAAAGGCTAGCCAACCTTTTTGTTGGACCAAGGCGGCAGAAAACAATTTCCAACTTCTGAAGCGGAAAATAACGGAGAGGCTGATCTTGAGACTGCCCGATTTTAGTAAACCTTTTCAGGTTCGTTGTGATGCAAGCGGGACAGCTATTGGCACTGTGCTCGGTCGAGAGGACAGAGCGGTGGCGTTTTTTAGTGAAAAACTAAATGAGAGTCGGCAAAAGTATTCGTCATATGACAAAGAGTTCTATGCAGTTGTCCAAGCTTTGAAACATTGGAGGCACTACTTACTGGGCAATGAGTTCGTCTTGTTCTCTGATAATTCAGCGTTACAATATGTAACGCAGCAGCACAAACTGAACCATAAACATGCCAAGTGGGTGGAATACTTGCAGAGTTTTACTTTTGTGTTAAAGCACATAAGTGGGCAAGCCAACAAAGTGGCGGATGCTTTAAGCAGAAGAGCCTTGCTCTTACAAGAAAGTGGCATACAGGTGATGGGATTTGAGTACTTGAAGGATTTGTACCAGATGGACGCGGATTTCAAGGAAGCTTTTGAAGCATGCCAAAATCCCGTATTAAGGAATACGAGCCCATGGCTAGATTTCAATTTACAGGAAGGATTATTGTTTCGAGGTGGACAACTATGTATTCCGGACTGTTCGATGAGGGAAAATTTAGTAAGAGAGAAACACAGTGGCGGACTAGCGGGACATTTTGGCATCGATAAAACGTTGGAGCAGCTCGGGCATTTTTATTATTGGCCAAAAATGAGCCGGGACGTGCAGAGGTATGTAACCAGGTGTAAAATCTGCCAACTGGCGAAGGGACACAGCCAGAACACTGGACTGTACACACCCCTACCTGTTCCGAGCAGGCCGTGGGATTCGGTCAGCATTGATTTTGTCCTAGGATTGCCTAGAACGCAGCGGGGATATGATTCAGTGATGGTGGTGGTGGATAGGTTCTCGAAAATGGCTCATTTCATTCCTTGCCGGAAAACTAGCGACGCCACAAACGTGGCACACCTGTTTTTTACAGAAGTAGTTCGATTACATGGCTTACCTAGAACTATTGTTTCAGACAGGGATGTGAAGTTCACGGGACATTTTTGGCGCACCCTGTGGAAAAAGTTGGGCACGCAGTTAAATTTCAGTTCTGCGTATCACCCGCAGACTGATGGACAGACAGAGGTGGTGAACAGGAGTTTGGGCAACTTATTACGAAGTTTGACAGGAGAAAACTCACGATTATGGGATCGAGCTCTTGCCCAGGCAGAATTCGCTTATAACGATTCGCCCAATCGGAGCACCGGATTTAGCCCATTTCAGGTTTTGTATGGTATGCATCCTCGAGGGGTACATGAACTACGAGATTTGGGACAGCTAGAACGGAGAAGTGCAGATGGGGAAGATTTTGCTGAAGCAATGAGTGAACTTCATGAAAAGGTCAAATTAAGGTTGCAGGACAGCACGCAGAAATACAAACAGCACGCAGACATAAAGCGACGAGAGGTACATTTTGATGTTGGAGACGAAGTCCTTGCGCATCTGCGCCGGGAACGGTTTCCTAAGGGTACATATAACAAGTTGAAATTCAAGAAAATCGGTCCATGCAAAATTCTGCGGAAATTTTCAGCTAATGCATATGAAATTCAGTTGCCACCTGATATAGGTATATCACCTATATTCAACGTGGCAGACCTGTTCCCATATCATGCCCAGGCGGAAGATGACAGGATGGTACAGCCACAACGGGACACCCAATTAGAGAGCAGTCTTTGGAAGAAACAGTTGCCTTCGGTCCGGACCCATGAAATTGAAGGAATCCTCAGCACCCAGGTAGCCAAGAAGACGTGCAGGAAGGAGTATCTGCGTTACCTCGTCAAGTGGAAGGACCGTCCAATGGAGGACAGCTCATGGCTCGACGAGGCACAGATTCAGAAGGCTGGCTACTCGGTGGAGGAGCTCATGGGACGGAGCCATGAGTTCTCTTTTACCCCGGCAGCCTGATGCAGGAGCATCTGGTCAACAGGGTGAAGACCGAGGGAGGGCGAACAAAGTTTCTGAAAAAGATTGGGGATGAGAAACATTTCACTGAACGGACAGCAAGTCTGTCAAGTTCCTATGTTTTTGTTTTCTTTCTTTCGTGGTCAGCTACATTGTTAACTGTTGTTATTTTAATTTCTGTTCATTATGTTTGAAATATTGTAATAGGTTCTAGTTAGAAACGATAATAGTAGGTTAGGGTCGGTAGGTGGTTAACAACGAATTCCTATGGTAAAAAAGGCAGACTAAGTAAACTATTGATAGTCAAAGAAAGTCATGCCTATAGTAACTGCTAAAACTGTAATTGAATAACTACCAGCAGTTATCAAACTGCCTGAAAACATTGTATAAAAAGACAAGCAAGCAAACCCAGGGGGGTTAAGCAGTGGAGCATATACAAGAGAATAATAAATATACATTTTCCTTCATCTTATTTCAGTGCACAAGCAAACAAATTGTTCATATATGTGTCCTCAGTAACAAAAGCCTGTATGTACAGTGCTGCGTAAATATTTCATTTTTTATTTAAATATATCAACAGTGTTTTACAGTATTCAAAGAGCTACGAACTGGCAGAGAAGAAAGCGAACAAGAGGCGGAAAGAACCAGCACCCACTAAGGGTTCAAACCAAACAACCACAATAACCGGGTAAGCAACCAGAACTGGCAGCGAATGAGTCTATCTATCACTTAATTTTACAATGTATTTCTTCTGCATAAAAATTACATAGAACTGTGGATCATGGTGCAACCGAACAGTGTTGCAACCGACACCACAAACCCTCCTAAGTTACGGCCAAGGGTTTGACAAACCCAGAAATTCCAAACACAACAAATAAACAGGCATTTCACATAACAAGCGACCATAATCCGTGACCAGGACCAAGACTCATTACAAGAAAGCAAAACAAGAACAGGACTACCCGGAAGGAGTCGACGGAAGCCATTGCTACGACACGGAAGACGGCCACACCTGCAAAAGACATAGAAGGTGGAAGGTCAGGGTTTCTTTCCAATAAAACCCTTGCATGAGAATTGAAGCCATAACGCCTGTAAATGAAAACCCTGAGTATGGAGACAGGAGAGTAATCATACCTGACAGTGTGCCGGAACAGTAGGCCAACAGAACCCTGAAACAGAGACCCCTGTCCACAGAGGGGCCGAAGAACGTTAGTCTCGGTGCAAACAGAGGAAAAGAAATTCTAGCATAGAACTGTGTCATACCTTGTCCAAATAGCCGAGCGCCGGAGAGGAACGAAACCGGAATTCCATCGACCTGTGCAACTGTCGAGCTGAGCGGACCGAGCATCATTACGCCATAGTCCTTAACCAAAGAATTGTCAAGAAGGCCAGACCAGATAGTAACCACGAAATCAAACAAAGGATAGTTCTTACAGCCATGAAAATGAAATGAACATGCGATGGAACCATAGCAACTTACCAACGAAACCAAGTGCCGGATAGACAAACCCACACAGTAACGACAGGGTATAGTTGAGGCATCATCATATCACCACAGAACAGGTGGAAACCCAAAGGGTTTCATCACAGACAAATAACCAGAGGCGGAGCCAAAACAACACAGAGACCACCGAGACCAAGCATCGAAGGCAAAAATGACCGCAAAGGCGCGAACCGGGTAACAAAAACAAGGTAGGGTTTGGCAAGTTCGAGGAGAACAGGTGTCCAACGGAGGGTTAATACAAAGTACAGATGTGTTGATTGTAAATTAAACCATAATCAATTCCCAATTACCGTATATTCCAACCAGTTCAATAACGTAAGTCCACATCAGCTGAGGCAAGGCGGGACCACGTGGGCTGGCCCCATCACTAAGTTATCATAGATGAGGGTGGCCCAATTGAATATTAAAACTTTGGAAGCTCCAACAATTAGAAGCACCTAGGTACTTGGGAATTTGGACACATTAGGTATTGCATGCAATCAACACATGATGGCTTCTACTTGGGAAATAGGGGAGGTGAGGGAATCAAGTGAATACCTATTGGATTCCTTCGATTTATGCTTGTTTGGGTCTTTTTTCCATTAGCTAATTTATTTTAATGAGTGCCCATGATCATTTATAAAATCTTCAACATACTCCTTATTATTATATATATTAAGGATTTGGTAGATGATACATTCTTTGTAAATCCTTATTGGTAAAAGACCCAATCACTATTCCACTTTTGGTATGAATGTGTCTCCTAGAAATATCCAAATTCTTGACTACCCAATCAACCATGTCCATGTAAGGCAATAACCACGGTCTTGCTCGAATCTTCTGACGAAAAGACTTTGCAATATCCCTTGTGGTGGCTTCCAGGACAAGAGTTTTGTCTTCCTTCGTGACTGTTCAAATGCTGAAATTAGGCTCCTCGTATTCAAAATATTGAAAAACTACTTCCTGAGATGGAAGCTCAACAACTCTGGTACATAAGGTATCTGAAAATAGGCCTTCTCCTAGATTTTTATCATCAATATATTCAACAAATGGGCCCACAGATTGTTGTTGTGGATATTTTTTCTTAGCTTTACTCCCTTTCTTTATCTCCTCTAAACAACGGTAATCATAGTTCACCTATACAGGACACGTGCAGAGATTTAGCAGAAAACCTATTTACAACAACTCATAATGGCATAAAAAGATTTTATTAAAAATCAATTGAGAAAACCAAATATTATTTAATGTGAGACTTTTATCCATTTGAGAGCCATTATTAATAATTCAAATAATTTTAATGAAAGGATGATGGACCACGTGAAAGTTTTGCATCAGATATCAAAACGGAGATATCAGATGGGAATTTTAAATATACTTACGATATAGAACTATCCCAATATGCAAAGGTAAAAGAGATGAAACTTTGAGACGCGAGGTATCGAGAAATGAAGTTCCGATATACAAAAATCCTTATATAAGATTTTTCTCAAAAAATATCCTTATAGCAAGTTATTTTAAATAATAGTTGATGTATAAAGACCTAATAAGGGAATACTAGATATATAAAAGTCACAAATATAAATAAATCATCTTAGAACTTCAAGAAGTTAGATCTTGGAAAATAAATAGCTCCTAATTTTTTATTAAAAGGTTTCGATACAGCTATTCTGAGAATATTTATCCCGATGAGGAATTTACTTTGGTTCTCTCTTAAAATATTTCAAGGATTTTTAAAATTTAATTTCCTTCAAGTATTATTGTTAGGTAAACTTAAAGTGATTTAAAAAAATAAAAAATATAAAAGGGTCCCCATTATTTATTATTTCTTAAAAGAAAAAGTGGGGGAAGGGGGTTGTTGTTTGATACAACAATTGGCGATACACTGGGTGAAACAATTATTTTTAAATAAATTAATGAAATTAAAAATAAAAGAAATAAATATGAAAATATTAGAATGTTAAAGTTCATATTTCCTATAAAACTTTCTCTAAGAACCAAAAAGAAAAGTTATTATTTGCAAATCTCACAACCTATTTATATGAAGGAAGTAATTCATCTCTAATAGCCAATTGTTAATGTCAACTATATTGATGAGGTAAATATTACATATAATTTTAGCATTATGATAGACTTTGATGTCATAGGTAGTACCACTGCTTCTAGTAGATGTCTATAGCCTAGATAGGGTTACCTTTTAACCAAGTAAATACTAGTATCCCATCCACTACTAAATATTTTAGAGAAATTTAGTTCACACATATTTGTTGTTTGTTTTTCCTTTAAATTCATTGTCGTGGCTTGGTGAATGGATATTAAAAATTCCATTCACAAGTATTAATGATAGTGAAGAAGGCAGCTCATGATGAGACCTCATGTCTTACAACTTTTGACTATAAGCCATTACCATGGCTTGATGCCCAGATTTGGTAATAAAAATACCATTAATACCCAAGATCATGGTAAGATAGCTCTTAATGAGACCAACTATCTTTCAATTTTAATATTTTTGAATTTCACTCTAAAAATGTTTAATTAGTAGATGGGGAGGTAAATCTCCTCCTTAAGAGTTGCGGATGATAGATAGAGTCATAGGAAGCTAGACCCTTTTTCATAGTCTTTACCTAATTCAGTAACTGCTTAAGCTACGGTTTGTTGTGAGTCGAAATAATGCTTTTATGGATTTTAGGTTATGCGTAGTTCACAGAATAGTAAGATCATAATCATTAATATCAGAGATTGTAATATTTATGAAATTCTGAAAAATAGCATAATAATAATTTTATTGATAATTTTCTTTTAAAAATGAATTTCATAAAAATGATTAGAAAATATTGATACATTTTACTCCAGTACAAACCAAAATAGTAGCATCCAACAAAAATAAATAAAAGACCATCAGGTTTATAAATATGATTATTTACATATTTACAAAAGGTAGCATAACTTTCATGAAACATATTTCTTGAGGATGAGCCCATTTAAAAGAAGGGACTCTTTCCTTCTCTGCAAATCTTGGAGAATGAAAGTAGTTGGGCCAATTTTTTCCACAACCTGAAATGGTCCTAGCCAAAGCTTCTGAAATTTTGTGTGTTTACCTTTTTCCTCATGAGCTTTATCTCATTTTAGTATAATATCACCGACTTCAAAACTTTATTTCCAACTAAACTTGCATCATACCACTATTTAATAGTATTTTTATGTTTACCATAAGTGTGGTTTGATTTATCCTACCCTTTAATATATTGAACTAGAGATAGTGAAGGAAAAGCAACATTAGGAGGAAGAACAATGTAATAGCGCTAGTGGAAATTCCATGTAATAAAATTTAATAAACACAAAGTAATAACCACTATTGATGGGACACTTATTCGAAGCTCAATGTTTGGAAAAATCCTAGTGATGGGGGTCACTTGTGATTGTTAATGGCTAAGGAAATGGATAAGGCTTTCGAAAATAAAAATAAAAATTTTGGCACATTTATTTATGAAAATAACGGAAATTAGGAGAAAAATTAGGTGAAAGGTGACATGTTTCATTTGAGGAAATTGAAGGAAAATAATGAAAAATGAATAAAATAGAGGAATCATTCATAAAAAGGCTTCTGAGGATTAGTTGGCAAGTTTTTTTCTAACCTTTGGTTAGCTCAATGTGGGATCTCTCTTATTATTATTTCTCTATCATACTCTTGGAGGCTTAGAGTTTCCTTGGAGCACTCTTGGAGAGTACGACATACTTGGATTTCTGGAGAAAGAAGGTAAATGAAGAGTAGGAAAGCATCAGAGGAGATTAGAATCAGTTGCTACTGCGATATTTTCTTGTAGGTGATGAGTTGCATATATGATTTCGTCACTAGGCTTGGCATGCATGGCATATGCATGTGGAGTTTTGGTCATGATCTGTCACTAGCATGGAGGATTTCTTGAATTGACTGTGGATTTTGTTACACAAAAATATCGTCATCATGATTATTTGCAGTCAGTATGGGTCTATCATCACTTGTACTATCCTTCTAAGCAAGTCTCAGACCTCAGCTCTTCAAATCAAGCTTTGGAAATGAGAGAAAGACATTAAAAATCAATGTAACTCTGGTTCCGCACTTTCTCTCATGGTCACTTGTGGTCCCGCACCTTCTGTGTACAAAAACTGCGAACCTGCTCGCTCTGTCCCTAACAGTGTAGGTGTGGACCCCTGTGAAAGTCAAAAGGCGCAAGTTTTATCTTAAAAAACTCACTTTGGGTTAATTCTAGAGGTTTCTAGAAGGAATTTTGACGTGGATTGTTCGCTCTGAGGTGGTTCATGCATCCCAAAAGAGAAGGAGCTAATCCCTTGATGAGAGGAGCTATCCCTTTGAAGGAGGGCTTTATCCCTTTGAAGGAGGACCTAGTAACCTCCCTCCATTGCACTATAAATACAGGCATTGGGTTGGTTGCTAGAGAGGTTAGAAGCTGAACATTTTTGAGGGTAAAGTTAAATCAAGACTTCCCAGTTAAGCCTAAAGAGGAGAGATCACATACCTTTTTGGTTTCATTGGGGAGTGAGTGAAACTTGTCAAAGTAGAGGAGACTTCTTGCTGGACCCTGGGAGGAGCTTATACAACGTCAAGGCAAAGGTTGTAAAGTTCTTCTTCTTTTGAATTAATACAATCAAACTCATTTTTCTCAACAAGTATCTTATGTTATTTGTTTCATGGACTCCTTGACTTTCATGTTAAATATGTTTTAATGAAATTGGATTTTCAGGTGCTATTTAACTTGTTTGCCTTGTTTGTGTTTGCAGATTCGCGAAAAGGAGCTCATTTGGATCGAAGGAGCGAGGGCATCCACAAGCTAGCGTTGGACCTAAGGTAGGCCCTAAAAACACTTGTTTGCTATTGTTCATAAAAGCATATTTAGAGAAAGATAGTGTCTGGTTGGTTTGCTTGTCATTAAGTCTTCTTTAGATTCTAGGAAGGTCTATCTTGTCCGCAAGATCGACTTATTCCGTGTGACAAAATGGCGACTCCACTGGGGACTCGATTGTTTTCCTTGTTTTTACTTTGACCTGAGAAATTGTATTTTTTGTTTCTGTTTTTGAATTGATGATTGTGGGATTGGGTGTTTTTAGTAATTTTGAGTTAATTTTTATTTTTCATAGTTTTGGGAGAAGTACGCACCCTCTGAGTTAAGCACAGTGCGTACCTGTACACGTTTTTTCTTTGTGCACAGAGCGTGAACGCACCTGTGCAAATAGGTTGCCTGCGTACCCTATCAAAATTTTGAGAAATTTTAAATTTTTCTCATTTTTATCAGTTTAGAATTTGTTTATAGGTTTTAGCCATTGCCCAGACCTGAGTGTACCCTGTCAAAAACTTTCCTTGGATTGATTTCACTAGTGTTAGGGTTTTAGGTGAAATTCCTAGGAGTTTTGCTTGTTGGGTTTGTTTTTCGTTTTGGTTGTGTAGTGGCTCTGAGCTTAGAGGTTGTAGGGACTTTAGATCACCTTAGTGTCTACCAGCTTTCTTATGAGTCTGACCATTAATGAAATCTCCCCTTGTTTGAGGAATTCACTTTGAGTTTTCTCTTTACAAAACTTCGAAAAGCTTGTGTTTGAGAGTTTGGATTTTCATTTTCAAAAAAAGAAAACTAAATTGGTTGTTCTTGACTGATTTGTGATTCTGCATAAATTAGTCCTTAGCTTGCATCTAGCTGAGTAAAACATCCTTAAAAAAGACTTTTAGTAGGCTTTGACTTCAAATAGGTTTTTATAATTTGTAGCTCTCAAAGTTAGTCATTTGCATAGTTTTGAGTGTTTTATTTACAAAATATAAAAAAAATCTCTTTTGAAAAAGTTTGTTTTTTGTAGTGATTGAATGCTTTGAAACGAAAAAGGGAAATTTTTGTGAAATAATTAGATGTCTCGTTTTGAGTGCTTTGGAAAGGAAAAGCTCTTCTTTTAATTTGTTTAATTGAGAAAGATTTGTGTTTACAAAGTATTTGCATTCTCAAACTCTTTCTTAGTTTAGAAGTTCATCGAAGAGAAAAAGATTGTTTAGATCATCTTAGGTGCATTTTTTAGTGATTTTGAGTCGAGTCTTCATACCACGAGTTTCATCTCCGCACCTTTGGACTTAAACAAAAACCACTAAAATTAACGCTTAAAGTAAAATTCACCTAGTAACATTTTTATTTCTAGGGCTCTGATACACCAACTTAGCTTAGGCTAGTGTCTTGGAGTAGGAGAGTAATTAACTCTCCAAGACAGTAAAAACAAACAAGTAGCTATATCTTGTGGTAGGGAAGAAATCCAATTGTTGCATTTATGCTCTGGGAAAGCTCCTCGTAAAGGAGAAGCATGAGATCGTGTCCGAACCAGTGTGGGAATCAATCCTTCCTCATTGGGAACAAGGCCAGATATTCACGTATTAAAAACGGTAAACCTCGGATTAACCATTATCGAGGAGCCTGGGGTCACTTGTTGGTAAACCTTGGATTATGTCAAGGAGCCTTCAAGGGGATTGAGATTGCTACTCTTCCCTTGCATGCGTATCTGATTGTAGACTGTTCCCCCAGGTGTATTTGTCTCAGTTGGTAACCTTAATGGCCATATTCTTTAGGACTCTTCCTGAGGTGACAGTGGTGGGAAGATCCCACTGTACCTGGAGCAGATGTTGGCTAGACTCACTTGGATTTTCTGGGGTTTTCACTTCACTCGAGACGGTTAAGTGGAGGAACTTGTGCCAGTCTATTCATTAAGCAGGTTGCCAGGGTAACTGTTCCAACCGCCATTTCTGTACTGAACTCTGCGACGTTGGATTTCATCACCAACTAGTGTTTTCGGTCCGGAAAGTTACTGTTTGTGTGTGTTTGATCTCCTAGATTCTTTAGGCGTGTGATTCAAATTTGTTTGGTTCTTTAGAGACCTTAGGTGCTTTTCATTGAGATTTTACTTTGTTTGCGTGTGAAGTAGTTAAAAGTCTTTAACTGTGGCTGAATTACCAAGACAGTCCCGTAGACTTCGGGGCCAACCTCCTGAGGAAGTACCGAGCCAACTTGAAGGCTTAAAAGTCCTCGTAACTCCTAGAGACAGTATAGTTGGGTCACCGGAAGAAGGAGAATCTTATTTGATAGTACATCATGATTTTCAAACGCCAGTAGAAGAATATAATCCATAGTCAGTGTCTGTCTCCGAAATCGCTAGTATCTTTTCATCTACTAGTGATATAGGTGAAGAAACCAAAATATCTGAGCTTGAAAGTGAATTTCCTACTACTCCGACATCAGGGTTTGTTTCTCCAACTTTTAGTGGTCCTGGTTCACCTAGGGTAGAAAGAGTAATTACTCAAGATCTTCATTCTGGACTTATTTCTATTGAAGAACTTGCTCCGGAAGAAGAAGAAGTAGGCATCCCTATCCCTGAAAATCAACATGTCATTGAACTAAGGGAGCCTGAATCAATTTTTTACAGTCCACCTAGGAGTAGTTCTTGGTATCTTTCTTTGACTAATTATTTAGAAAACTGAGGGTTAAGTTTTTCACCACCTCGTGCTCCTTATCACTCAACACCTAGAGGTTTTTATACTCCCGTCAATATGTCAGGACAGTCGTCCATGTTTACTCAATCGCCCGAATCCTTTTTGTACGGTGGTCCATCTGTTCCCTCTGGGTATCAGTCTCTTTCTGGTACTTTTTTGGGAGCATCTCCTCAACCCATTGAGCAAGGGCTATTAACTGGAAGCAATGGTAATAAACCATTGAGCTTAGAAGACATTCTTATGATGTCAGGTTCTATTCCCAATCCTCAACCTCAAGGTGGCCAGTTACCGCTTGGGGGGAGCCTCAATTAACGCCTGGGGGGCAACCTCAAGGTACACAATTTGCATCTGGGGGGCAACCTCAAGGACAGTACATACCTACGGGACAATACGTTCCTCAAGGTCAACCCCAGACTCAATATGTACCCCAAGGTCAACCCTAGTATCAATTTATACCTCAAGGTCAAACCCAGTATCAGTATGTGCCTCAAGGATATCAACCCCGAGGTCAATACTCGAACCAAGGTTTCCAACCACCCCAAGGTCAAACGTTTGTTGAAGGAATGGGAAATGTACCTTTCAATTATCAATCCTACCCTCAACCCGATTATGGTCCTCAATATTCTCAACCAGTTATGGGTCAGTACCCCGGAATGAATATAGTGTGGGATTCATCGCAAACCCAACAGGTGTTGCAGCCAAGTGTACAGTTGTCATCTCAAACTGGACAACCCTTAGTTTCTGGTACACCCCAGCAACCAGTCGATTCTAACATTTAAACTTCTGTACCTTCGGTAGTTTCTCATCTTGGGCCTAGTACACCTCGTACTCCGCCTCAAGCGACTGTTACAACTGCTGCTACATCTGTTCAATCTACCCCACCTACTTCTGGAGTATCGACAGCTCCAGTTTCTACTATTCCTGTATCTACTCCTCAGACATCTTTACCACCGTCTGGATCTACGATTCAAACTTCGGTTCAAATGCCTGTAGGACAACCTGGTTTAAATACGGTTGTCACAAGTCAACCACAATTCACCTATCAACCGTACCAGGGATAGTAGCAATTCGGTCCTACTGTCCAGTAGCCAGTTTATCAGTATCAACCGTATCCTAGGTACACTTATCAACAACCTCAACAACTCTAGTACAGTTCGGTTAATCTTGGTTTTGCAGGAGGATACAATATCCCGAATGTGATTCCTATTCCTAGTTATCCCGGATATCCTCCTCCTAGAGCTGGTCTCATGACCCAGAGTTTTAGGGATCCTAATCGGCAGTTACCATTTATCGCAACTTTGGACTTACCTGACTTGTCGTGCCTAACGAACGATCCCATTAACTATCTTCCGTTTTGGCCGCCGATGCCGAATAAGTTGCCCAGTGACATTCCCAAGTTCGAAGGTAAATCAGGAGAGGACCCATCGAACCATGTGATGACTTACCACCTCTGGTGTGCGTCTAACTCCATCACAGATGATTCAATCCGTATTAGACTTTTCCAGTGCACTCTAATTGGTCTTGCGGCCAAGTGGTACATTGAGTTACTGATAATTTTAGTCAGTTAGCTACCGCGTTTTTAACTCATTTTCAGTTTCCAGTCCGGTATGACAATGGCACGAAATTGTTAACTTCGCTAAAACAATCGACATCCACGTACATTTCAGATCATATTCATGAGTGGAGACGTCGACGTCGTTTAGTGAAGGTATTTATTCCGGATCAGATCTTGGCTGAGTGGTTTGTAAAATCTTTGTTGCTAAAGATCACTGAAGATGTCACTAAAGTCGGAGTTGTTACTGAGGAGCAAGTCATTGCTCAAGCACAGTACCTTGACTTGGTATATACTCAGTCGGGTACGTTACACGAAAAAATCCCCGATATTCCCAAGCAAAATCAAATCGCTGCAGCTCCTTCAGGATCTCATGCCGCTGATGGTATGATTGGTACGGTTAACACTAAAAGTAAGAAGAAGTCCTCCAAGAATTCTTCTCCTATTATAACCTTACCTGATTCCCCAACAAGAGATTCTTCTGCAGAGATTTCCACCGATATTCACGTTGTAGAGTCATCTACAGCCAAATCAAAATCCGGTGGGAAGAAGAAAGGAAAGAAGAAGAATGAAACTGACAAAAGTTCAAAGGAGAAACCTGAAAAGGCGGAATCCAATGACGAAAAGCGCAAACCTCATTATCATTGTCTCATTTGTGATGATGAACATTTTACAAGAGACTGCCCTCATCATGCCGAGGTTGCGAAGATTGTCAAGGGTTCCCAAACTCCTATTGTTTTGAAGGATCCTTTTCCGGCTCAAGACAATAAGATGATAGGTTCATCCTCGAGTGCCAATGAAGAACCCATACTGATGATGTCCCATGTTAGGATTGTGACTCGATCGCAAGATTATGGTAGTAAGAGTCCTGTTGATGGTAAAGAAGCGGAATCTTCCCATTCTAATCCATCAACCTCAGCTCCCGGTTCAGATCCACTACAGATCGAGAAACCTAATCCAGACTTGGTAATCAAACCGCCTGCCAAGGGTATACTTCGAAAGTCAACTTTCAATCCACATGCGAGAGCGGCTCAGAATTATAACATTGTTGAGGATTTAGCTGTTTCACCCTCAGCAATGTCGGCTTTGGAAGTGCTGCAATCATGCCCAGCACAACGTAAATTAATTTTGTCGGCTATAGGAGCTATTGATATTCAAGACCCGAACCTAATAATTTTCGATCTAGAAAATAGTACACCGCGTTTGCCTCATCAAATGGCTTTCCAGATTCCAGTGATAGTAAAAAACAGACCTATTCATCGGATTGTAATTGATGAGGGAGTCTCAACGTGTATTATGTCGATACATTGTTGGAGATCGCTTGGTTCTCCTTCACTAAATCAATCCCCGACGATTCTAAAGGCCTTTGATGGCCATGGGTTTCATCCTTTTGGCATTCTACAGGATTTTCCTATAGGGGTTGAAGGAAAAACCGTTAGTCTAGATGTGGAGGTGGTTGATGCCCCTCTAGACTACAACCTTTTCTTGGGTCGAAGTTGGTCTTACGCTATGACAGCGGTCGTTTCATCGGCCTTTCGAGTAATAAAATTTCCACATAATGGAAAGATCGTAACAATAGACCAGCTGGCTTACTTTTCATCCGACCCAACCTCCTCGGAGAGTATTCAACATGTTGGAAAAACGACTATCCCATATAAGGATGTTGGAGTAGGATTAGTTAAAGATGTCGGTTTACTGGGAACTTTTCCTTTTCCTCCAATCAACGCATCATCTTCATTTGCAACCATTCATATGATTACATCAGACACCATTGTTTATGATGATCCTTGGATCATTCCTTCTGAATCTGAGATAGATTCATTTGGTGATTCCATGCCTTTGAGTCCATATGAAATTTCCTATGAAGCCGTACAGTCTTTTGCTAACTCGTGTTCAACCAAAAATGACTTAATGAATGTGGTCCATGAGGAATCACTTTTCACATCAACCTCGGACTTAACTACGTTTTCTGAACTTGTTCACTCAGATGAGAAAATTCGTGAAATCCTATGTGTAGATGATTTACCATGGGAAGATCTATGTTACAGATCTTCGTTTTTACCTGAGGATGATCATTTTGAAAATGATTTCTCATCAATTTTTACAACTGAATATGTCAAGGAACCTCAGAATCCAATGAAACATCCCGATTCAGAGTTAAATTTGGGAAACATCTCTCGAACTATTCCTATTGACATTTCGGTTAAGCCCGGAATTGTTCAGAACATTCATATAGGTGCCTCGTGTGCAGATGACGAAATTCAATTATATAAGGCCCTATTTCAAGAATTCCGCGACGTGTTTGCTCGGTCCTATGAGGAAATGCCAGGAATTGATCCCGCGATTGTTGTTCATGAGATCAAGACTTACCCGGACGCTAAACCCGTCCGGCCACGTTTGCGTCAGATTCACCCACGAAAAGCTGCTGCAATTAAAGCAGAGGTTGAAAAACTGTTGAAAGTAGGTTTCATTTATCCGATCCCGTTAACGGATTGGGTATCGAATATTGTTCTAGTTAAAAAAAAGCAGGGAACAATAAGAATATGCATTGACTAAAGGGACATTAATCGAGCCTGTCCAAAGGACAATTACCCAACTCCCGATATCGATCAAATCATTGATGATTGTGCTGGCAGCGAAATATTCTCCTTTATGGACAGTTTTTCTGGATACAATCATATCAACATTTTACCTGTCGATCAACCAAAAACGGCTTTCATTTATCCATGGGGGGACATTTGCTTATTGTAAATTACCTTTTCAGCTTAAGAATGCCAGAGCAACTTTTCAAAGGTCGATGTCTTATCCTTTTCATGACATCAAGCACTTTGCGCAACCCTATCTCCATGATTTTCCTGCTCATTCATTACATCGAGCTGATCACCTCGTCCATTTACGAGCAATCTTTATGAGGTGTAGGCATTATCGTATTCGGTTGAACCCACACAAATGTGTCTTCTGTATAGAAACGGGTCGATAGCTGGGGTTTGTAGTTTCGAAAGCCTGCATTCGCGTTGATCCCTCAAAGGTCGAAGCTATCATCAAATTGCGTCCTCCTTCGAGTCTTCGCCAACTCCAAAGTTTGCAAGGGAAAGAAAACCTTTTACGACGATTCATTCCTAACTACGCCGAGGTTACAAAGGGTTTTACCTAGTTGTTGAATCAAAACACTCAATTCTATTGGGATGAGATAGCTCGGAAATCTTTTGATGCACTCAAACACATGTTGACCCATGCACCGTTGTTGCATCCTCCCAACTACAACCAGGATTACTTCTTGTATCTCACCACCTCTCATTCCACCATTGGAATGGTCTTAGTTCAGGAAGATGAATCAGGAACTGAACATGTGATATATTACCTTAGTCGAATGTTAAATCCAATTGAGCTAAAATACTCACATGTGGAGAAATTGGCATTGGCAACCGTTCAAGCTGTCCAATGTTTTCGTCACTACATTTTACTACGTAAAACTACGGTAATTTCGGATTGCAACCCTATGATCTGCATTTTGACCAAGCAATTGCTAGGGGGCAAGTACTATAAATGGATTTTTATCCTGCAAGAGTTCGACTTGGAATTTGAGAAATCTAAGTCTAAGAAATCTTTAGTTTTTGCAGAGTTAATGTGTGACTTCCCGCGTGCTGACACAGAAACTGTGGCGGAGGAGCCCATTGCAGACGAATCCTTGTTTCTAATCAGCACTTTAGATTCGTGGTATGGAGATATCATCGTTTATCTCCAAACCCAATCCTTTCAGCCATAAATTTCAAGGTTAAAACGTCGGAAAATTTGTTTCCAGTCCCAACAATTCAGAATTATTGGAGATACTCTTTATCGTTGTGGTGCAGACTCTATTTTTCGATGTTGCTTAACTCACAAGAAAGCTAAAAGGGTTCTAAATGGTTGTCACTCTGGAGTGTGTGGTGGTCATATGTCTGGGTTTGCCACAGCCCAAAAGATATTGCGCGCCGGCTACTTCTGGCTATCTTTATTTAAAGATTGTATTACAGTGGTCCGAAAATGCCACAGCTGCCAGATTTTTGATGGTAAGATGAACGCTCCACCTGCTCCTCTCCACCCTATAATTGTCGTTGGTCCTTTTTCCAAATGGGGTATTGATTTTATTACATGTAACGCTCACTCGGCCGGGGGGCATGCGTATATCATCCTTGCGGTAGACTATTTTACTAAGTGTGCCGAGGCGATGCCTACATTCGAGGCAGATGGCAAGACAGCTGCAATTTTCATGTTCAATCATATAATTGCTAGGTTTGGTGTCCCGCAAGCGATAATCATTGATCATGGGCGTCATTTTCAAAACGTTATGATGACCGAACTTACAGGCCAGCTTGGTTTACGTCATGATAGTTCAGCCCCTTATTATCCACAAGTGAATGGTCTGGTTGCGTCCATCAACACAGTTTTAGTTATCATGATCTGATGAATCATTGGGATTCATCGGTCGAATTGGCACAACATGCTATTTTCAGCGCTTTGGGCGTACCAAACTTCAGTAAAAACATCAACAGGGTTCACTCCTTTCCAACTAGGCTATGGTTTGGAAGCCGTGTTACCCATTGAATGCGAAATCCCATCACTGCAAATGGCCATCGAGTTACTTCCAGCCACTTCCGAAGAGGAAAAGCGTTTGTTATACTTAGCTCAATTATATGAGAATCGACGTGATGCTGCATTGGCGATCGAGACTCACGCAAAACGAATGAAAGCTCAGTATGATCGAAATGTGACCCCTCGAAATTTTTCGGAAGGAGATCTAGTCTTAGTTTATGATCAAGCTAATGATAAATTAGGCATTGGAAAATTTGTTCCTATGTGGCATGGTCCCTATGTTGTCAAGCGAAAGCTAGCCAAAGGGGCTTATGAATTGGTAGACTTTGATGGGGACTCTTTGGGTAAACCCAGAAATGGCCTTTACTTGAAGAGGTATTATGCTTAAAAGAATCGGTGTGGAGATTTTTTTTAGTTAGGATAGTTTTTTCTTTCTAGCTGGTGTGTTTTAGTTTGAACAGTGTGCTTAGCTTAGAGAGTGTTTTTTCGTCATTATTCCTACTTATCTTGGTTTTACTCTTGATATTGCAGATGTCGATGCCTCTCCAAACATACACTGGTTTCGCTGATGGTGCTTGTCGTAATACACCGAACATCTCTTCCGCAGCTTGGGTTATCTATTCGCCCTCTGACGAGTTAGTATCTATGCATGGGGTAAGCCTCGGTTAAACAACGAACAACATTTCCGAGTATAGTGCAGTGATTGAGTTATTGTCTGAATCTATTTCATTTGGGATTCAGAGTTTGATAGTGAGGTTAGATTCTGAACTCGTTGTATTACAGCTTAATAGAGTGTATGCCATTAGAAATCCAGTGTTATTAATATTATTTTTGAGAGTGCGTCTCTTGGAACGTGAATTTTATTACATTGAATATCAACATATTCCGAGATCTTTAAATACATTAGCAAATGCAATTGCTTCTCGAATGTTAAATAGACATTTGCAATAATCATACATGTAAATTTAAAATCATTCCATAACATGATTAACAAGATAAGTCGGTAATAGTGATATATATATAGGAGTGTGTCAAAAAATACATCGTCTTCGATCATAGGTTGAAAAACACCTTATGATCGGCAAAAATGATAAGTACAAAAAACAAAAATGTCACATGTGCCCACAATAGGCGATCATCCTATCACTGGTGATGATCTCTATAAGAAACCACTACACGGGCCACCTTGCAAAGGAACCTCCTAAAAGGTCCCAGGACTCTAATCACATAGCGTTGAAGTCGACGAGGAATGTTGTCTATAGTGGTCTCAGGAATATCTCCTGTCAAGCGCTCGAGATGACCCTCCAACTCGGCCAAAACCTCTGCTGATTCGTCCTGTGGGGCTGGCGCGGGTGCAACTGGTTGCCTCCTCTCGAAAGGCCGGAGAGCGGCTGGTCACTGTGGACCCACATCTACATTTGAAATTTTTACTATCAGTTTTGAGACGATGGAAAAACAAAAAAAAATTAAAATAGGAAAATGTTGAAAAGGATTTTACCTGACTCGTCCCACTGCTCTCCTGGTGGAAGAACCATGTCTGGGTCACCACGAAAATCTATCCCAGCGTAAGGAAAGTCCTGAATGGAAAAGGCCTGGTTTTCTAGCCATTGGAAATACTCAGGTTTGAACTAAGCAACCTCCATCCTCTCGTCTGGGTGACGGGCCATGACTGTGACCCATCGCATCAGTTTGGGCTCTCGAGGAAGCCCAGCTCCAACAGTAAGGTGTTGTGGGATCAGCATAGGAACCCTCTCCAGGCCAAAACTCACGACCAAAGCCCCGTAACCAAAGGTCTTTAGTCATCCGTTCTTGGCCCTGGTCAGTTGGCCTTTCACATTGGCCAACATGGCATCGCACTAGTTGAAGATGGTGCCTCGAAAGCAATCAACTGCCATACGCATCTGGGATCCGGTGGCAATATGTAATGCGGCAGCTCCGCAAAGTCTGGTGACAGTAAATGCAATCACCATGAGTTCAGGACGGGATATAGTCTTTATGTCCATCCCTTTGTCTCTAGCTTGGTTGTTGCAGTACTCTAGCCGGAGGCTATCGACAGGCTGGTCACCTGGCCTAGTCCCGTGTAGAGTCAAGTCTTCACCTCTCTTAGGCAAACCAGTTAAGAAATAAATGTCCGCCAGCTCGATTTCGAGCTGGTGGCTGCCAATGAACAAGCACTGGTCCTGTATGCTCCATCTGTCAACCAGCCACTGTAAGAAATCCCCCTGAGCCCTCATGCTAGGAACGACCCAGAATTTGTATAATCCGCACGCCCTCAAAGCATAAAGTGAAGGCTGATGATTCCATGCGGCAGCATCCACGTCCTCATGCTCTCGTTCACGCCAATCTAGCATGATGTACTCTCTGCATCAAGTATAAAGATTAATTAAATTGCTAGAAAATATTTTGATTGGTCCATTTTTGAGAGTTTTTGGGTTCAAAACCCTTGCGGCGGGGTACGCACCCTCTGGGTTAGACACAGTGCATGGGACCGCACTTTGTGTACACGGAAGGTGAGGACCCCGAGCTTTTTCCCAACGGAGAAAACGTCGGGGTCCGCAGGTCCGCAATGGTAAACCTGCGAGCCCCCGCACGCGGGTTTTGTGCCTAGAAACCCTCCCAAAAATGAAATGGAGGACTAAAACAAAAAACTAAATGGTTGAAAATGAAGAGTAGGATGATGTGGATTACTTGGAGAAGACGGCGCTCGATTCTGACGGTTGGATTTTCCCAATCTTCAAGGGAAGTTTTCTAAGCAAGAGCACTATTTTTTCACCCAAACTCAAACGGTAAAAATGAATTGACAAAGGACCTTTTTATAAGTTTTTTGAGTAAATAAATCGCAAATTTGTTTATGTTTCACTTTGAAAAGGTATATTGCGACGTTTTTATCCATTTCAAATAGGTATGAGTAATGTTTGTGTTTTTGTGCAGAATAAAGGATTATTCAGGCAAAATCTATCATTTTCAACAGAAAAACATGTAGAGTCATCTTTAAGCTCTTTTCTGACTCCTAAAACATGAAAAGATTGCCGAGTGTTTCTTTTAAACTCGTTAAAACGGAATTAAAAGATGGTCCACTTACAGCTCTTTTCCGACCGTAAAAACATGAAAAGATTGCTGGATTTTTGTCGTTTCAAATTCGATATTGGTTATAAAACGACGTGTCATTGATCGCTTTTTTACTTTTTCGGGTCAAAGGCACTAGTAACGAAAAGTACTCCTTGATCGTAAAAGATCAAGCGGTTCTCTCAAGTATTATTTTATACTTTTTTGGGCTTGGGAGACACAAATTTACGAAAAAGGTCAACCCTGGAGTCTTCTTAAGTTTTTTCAGACTCTCTAAAAATTGAAAAACGCTGAGTTTCTCCTATACTGGACTCGTTAAAATTTCATAGTAAAGGACCTGTTCAATTACAAACAGGAACGAACCACTCCTTCTTAGGGTTTGAATTTAAACTAAGTTGGACTCATCCGAGGGATGAGCTTATAATCAAGCAAATGTTATCCTCCTCAAGCTTGTCAAAAATAAAGAGGTACTTGACATAAATGGTGGGGGAAAAGAGAGAAAAATGAGCCTGTTTGTCATACTTTGTAACCACTCTTGAGCACGACACTTTTATTCACCTGGGTTGGGAAATCCTTTGCCTAACAGTTGATGAAACCACATTGAAAGTCTTCAGCCAGTTTCTGGGTATTAACTTTGGGTCAATTGTCACCAAACCATCTGTCGTGTCGTTATGTGTTCAAGAGGTCATTGCCAATAAGCCATTCATCTGCAAAATATCTGTCATCCATCTTCACCATCCCTGAGTCAGTTCTTTCAACTAAATTTCTTTAACTTGTTCTATGATTTCGTGTTGTGGGCTTGCCTAAGACGGATCACTTTCTATCGACATCAGCTCATTATCTAGAAAGATGATCTAGGAATCATCAGTACCTTGAGATCTGCATGCATCAATGGCAGGTTTCTCTCCTTTGACGACTGTTTACATCATTGACTTTCGATCAAAGGATTCCGTGACATGCTTGGCATCAACACATTTATTCGCATCTCATGGATTGTACTCGGTACTTTGAGAGCCATTGACATCACTGGTGGTTTCTCTCACACTTGTTAACAGTTTACATCATTGATTGGTAATCAAGTGGTTTCTACCATGTTCAACATCAACACATTCATTCGCATGGATAGAATCGTACTGTTTTGGGAAGTAGAAATGAAGACCCTGGATCTAGTTTCCACAATCCAGGCTGCGAGGAATTTTGTATTCATTATATAATGGACTATTCATAAATAGATGGTTGCACCCATACTGTGCCCACATGAGTCTATACTTGTGATTTTTTACAAGATCATTCCTATATCAGAGCAGTAGTTAGTTTTTCTAGTCAGTTTTGATCTGAGCATGGGAATGCCTACCTCAGAGATGATATGATCTCATATATATATTTTGCATTGAATGTTTTTAGAGGTTCCAAGCGGGTTCCCCACAAGAAGACCCTCGAAATGATAAAGTACTTCACTCTTCCTAAATGATAAGAAATCCTCATCTACTATAGACTTCGCACTTTAGGGGGCAATCTGTTACACAAAAATATCGTCATCATGATTATTTGTAGTCAGTATGGGTCTATCATCACTTGTACTGTCCTCCTAAGCAAGTCTCGGACCTCATCTCTTCAAATCAAGCTTTGGAAATGAGAGAAAGACATTAAAATCAATGTAACTCTAGTTCCGCACTTTCTCTCATGGTCACCTGCAGTCCTGCACTTTCTGTGTACAAAAACTGCGGACCTGCTCGCTCTGTCCCTAACGGTGTAGGTGCGGACCCCTGTGAAAGTCAAAAGGCGCAAATTTATCTTAAAAAACTCACTTTGGGTTAATTCTAGAGGTTTCTAGAAGGAATTTTGACGTGGATTGTTCGCTCTGAGGTGGTTCATGCATCCCAAAAGAGAAGGAGCTAATCCCTTGATGAGAGGAGTTATCCCTTTGAAGGAGGACCTAGTAACCTCCCTCCATTGCACTATAAATACAAGCATTGGGCTGGTTGCTAGAGAGGTTAGAAGCTGAACATTTTTTAGGGTAAATGCTGGTGAAATCAAGACTTTCTAGTTAAGCCTAAAGAGGAGAGATCACATACCTTTTTGGTTTCATTGGGGAGTGAGTGAAACTTGTCAAAGTAGAGGAGACTTCTTGCTGGACCCTGGAGGAGCTTGTACAGCGTCAAGGCAAAGGTTGTAAAGTTCTTTTTCTTTTGAATTAATACAATCAAACTCATTTTTCTCAACAAGTATCTTATGTTATTTGTTTCATGGACTCCTTGACTTTCATGTTAAATATGTTTTAATGCGATTGGCTTTTCAGGTGCTATTTAATTTGTTTGCCTTGTTTGTGTTTGCAGATTCGCGAAAAGGAGCTCATTTGGATCGAAGGAGCGAGGGCATCCACAAGCTAGCATTGGACCTAAGGTAGGCCCTAAAAACACTTGTTTTCTATTGTTCATAAAAGCATATTTAGAGAAAGATAGTGTCTAGTTGGCTTGCTTGTCATTAGGTCTTCTTTAGATTCTAGGAAGGTCTATCTTGTCCGCAAGATCGACTTATTCTGTGTGACAAATTTCCTAGCCTTGTCATTTCCTGGATAGCCATGGAGTTTGGGGGGTTTGTTTCCTTATTTTTTTTGTTGGTTCTCATGTTTCCTTAGCTTGGGTTGAGTTATTAGTTCCTGAAAGCCTTGGCTCAATAAACCCTTCAGAAGCCCTATAACAACTTGGTTTGAGTTACTAGTCCTGAAAGCCTTAGTTGGAAAAATGCTCTGGAAACCCTTGGCGAGAGTAGATACTAGTCTTGGAAGCCTTGGTTGAATAAACGATTCAGAATGCTAGTGGAAAATGTGGGTTGAGTTATTGGTCCTAGAAGTCTTGGCTGGAAAAAACATTAGGGAAGCCCTGAAAGGCTTAGATGGAGATGAGACTGATGATGGTTTTGTGAGGTCTAACCATGAGGTGGAATCACAGTTTGATGCATTAGGGGAATTTCTAGGTCTAAAATGGGCCTCCTAAGGAAATTATAAATTAATAGTGGAAATAATAAAATAAAATTAGATTATATCATCAAATTTTAGAGGGAAAAAAAGAAAAAAGTATTTTTTCAACTCGTATTTTCAACTTATCTCCCTATGGGTTTACTCAAATTTGAAGTGAAAACACTCGTTGGATGCAGAATTTTCTTCCTCATCCAAGGAGTACCCATGTTGCATAATTTTGATGAACCCTACTATATGAAAAATAAGAAATACATGAAAATTGTGATTGCAATCACATTTTTTCATGTATTTCTCATTTTTCGTGTAGTAGGATCCGTCAAAAGCATGCAACATGGGTACTCCTTGGGTGAGGAATTAATTTTTTCATCAAAATATTAATCCCTCTCGAAATTTGAGTAAAAATTTAGGGAGATAAGTTGAAAATACCATTTGAAAAAGTAGTTTGATTATTTTATTATTTTTTAATATTTGTACTTTGTTACTCCAAAAATGGTGAATCATCCCCCATGGTTGAAATCATCATCTTGAATCCTATTGGTTCGTATAAAATTTATTTTGGTTGTACATTTTTCTTAGGAGGCCCATTTTAGACCTCAAAATTCCCCTAATCGATTGAGGTGGATGGACTCTGGAAGCCCTGAATGGTTTTTGGATTGATGTATTCTATGAGATACGACATTCATTCTTGGAATATGGCATGGGGGTGAATGACTAAAGAGAGATTTGACTCAACCTTTCTACTCTTGGGTGGAATGTAGAAGTCCCATCCCGGGTTTGGATTTTGCGTGATCAATATGAGGTTTTTTATACTTGTATCTCTATGAGTATTGTGCTAGATTATATGTGGTCTATATGGTTGTGATTTCATTGGTATTTCTACTGCTATTGTGATGGTTATATATATGTCTTATGACAGTATCTATGTATGGCTCTCCTCATGTTTTTACTTGTAAATGAATGGTCAATGTATATATGACCTAATGGATGAAATGGTAGTTTATGCGTTGAGGCATCAAAGTTTCTTAGTGATTCTCAGCCAAGTATGAGAACCGTATTCTCAGATCTGTTATTTACACATCTAGATTACATATTTGTGATATGTTTGGAAAAATGCCTATCATGGCTAGTAAGGGTCCGGTTAAGGTCTTATTCAAGTAATTGCATCAGTATTGTTGTTTCCATGTTATCTTACTATTCTAAAGGTGTCGTTGAATTCTGGACAGTGACTTGGGCTCTAGGTCTGAAAATGTGGCTTGAATCCCAAAGATGTTTGCACCAGACTGAGAAAAGGAGTCCTTTGACATTGTCTTGCAAACCTATGAAAGCATCTAGAGGTCCCTGGATGTTGGCATGCCGATAGCATGAGGGCGTTTAGAGGTCAAGTTGTCCATAATTTTAGTGGGACCTAGGGGAAAGATGCATAAAAGGTTGGATTGGTTCCTAAGGGTCCTAATGTTGATGTTGAATGTCTCTATGGTGTGTTTCCATCTGTTCCACTTCCTTAACATGAATTAGGAGTTTGAATCATATCATAATGACCTCTCATCACATGTTTACCCCAACTGGCTGGTTTCTTGGCTAGATGTGGGATGGGGTGGTATGAGAGTGGTATCAGATCATGCTTCACCACTTGAATTAGATGGGTTGTGTTTTGGCAATGCATAAATATCAGTTTCATGTGGGTCTCTTATAATTGCATTCCATATGTGTGTTGCATTTGCACAATGTTGATCATGGTGGTATTGATGTCGTCATGTGGAAATTGATGTTGTTATTGTTGAATGAATTTTTGTGAGTGTATGAATGGTTACATGTCGATTTATGTTGCTTACATGTATCATTATTGTGTGCTTGGTTACATTCTCGTGTGTTTGGTTACATTCTTGTATGCTTGGTTTCATGTATCATTCTTGTAGGTTTGGTTTCAAGAGTTGTTCATTTATGCTTGATCATACAAGTTTATGCATGTGTGTGGATGATTACTCATATTTATGTATGTTAATGTTTGCATGTGGTCAAGTCTACGGTGATGTAATGGTTGTTGTCATGCATGCGGTCGTAGTATGTGTTAAGGTCATGCATTTATGACTAAACCCTAGCTAGAATGATAGTTGTATGTTAATATGATTATGTGTTATGTTTATATATGTTGTCGTGATTATGTTATACATATATCACACTGATTTGTTGATCTTGTAGACAAGGTATCCTCCTTGAGCTCGAAAGAGGTACATTAGTTTATGGTGATTTGGTTTAGCTGACATGGTATACCTTGTAGGACGAAATATCAAATGGATAGGAAGATGGTTGACTACAAAGACTCTCCGTATGAATTAGAATAGTAATATGGTGTTGGGAACTCTTTTGATTTGGCAGTTACATTGAGAAGCTTAAAGGATGAAATAAGGAGGTGTAAGGGAGATAATGGCAGAATCTTGTAGGAACAGGACAAAAAAGTAGAGGTAAATGCAGTGATACTTTAGATTTTTTCAGATTTGCAGTGACATGTACCACTTTCGATGAGCCATGAGAAGGAGGAAAAAAATAATGGGCCATATGGTAGTAGGTCAAATGGTGGTCACGGGTTATATAGTGATGAAATAGTTAGAGATGGAATATTCTTGGACACTACAGATAGGAGAGGGGATAGACACAAGTATTATTCTAGTCCTGATTCAGATAAGAACTATGAGCATCATCATTATCACCCTTAGAGGAGGAGTGATAGGGGATACTTTCTGGGTGAGTTTAAGAAATAAATGGCACCTAATTTTGATGGAGAGATGAAGAAACCATAGGATGTAGAGGCATGGTTGTTTGGCATGAGGAAGTGCTTTAAGCTACATGATTATTTAGAGAACATGACAACGAAAGTAGCTACATTTAGTCTCAAAGGTAAAGCAGACATTTGGTGGGAGGATGTGAAGAATGTCTGAGGTATACATGAGGAAGATTTAACTTGGAGTGAGTTTGAGTGACTATTCAAGAAGTATTTGTTAGAGAGATACTTTGATGACAGGGAAAAAGAATTTTATGAGTTAAATATGGGATCGGTGAAAAATGATGAGTACACTAGCAAGATCTTATAGTTACTGAGGTATGAGCCTTATGTGAAGGAGGAGAAGGCCAAAATTCAGAGGTTCATTAGTGGATTATCAATTGCATTGAAAGAAAAGATTCAGTTTGATGAGCCTAGATCATTAGAGAAGTCGATATAAAAGCTAAGGCATTGCTATGAGCAATCAAAGAATACATTTGAAACTAAGCCAGACTGGAAATATAATGCAAAGAATAAGGGAAAATGGGACAAAAATCGAATAAGACCTCAAGGTATAGATAATTTCAAAAGAGAATGAAAAACCATATAAGAAGTTAAATGTATTATATAGAGGGAAAGTATTCTGATCAAGAGAACATAACAAGGATATAGGCTAGAATCCTATAGGGTGTTTGACTTGTGGCAAAGATCATCGTAGGAGAGATTGTCCACAAAATCAGGGTGGTAGGCCTCAGATATACAATGTACACGATGCACAAACTGTTGGGGATGTTGGTTAGAGTATTCCTTGTATTTATGCAACATTGGATAACATACAAGAAGACCATCAGGAATCTATCATTGAGATGGATGGTAAGCTTTGTGATCAAGCTATTTCTATTTTGATTGACCCTAGATCTAATTATATCTATGTTAGTCCTGAGTTGGTGGATAAGTGTGGTTTGAGTAAGGAATTGCACGTAGTGTCTTGGTTAGTGCAGTTGGCTAGAGGTACAAAGAAGCGAGTTCGTCATTTGGTAAGGGCTTGTGAATTTGATTTGAATGGTATGCCTACTGTAGCACATTTTAATGTATTACCATTGGGATCATACAATATGTTGTTGGGCATGGATTGATTGTATCTTCATAGAACCAAAGTGGATTTTTATGACAAGGATATTGAATGTGTTGATGACAATCAGGAACCAAGGGTCTTGCAAGGTAAGAAGAAATCCACATCAGTTAGGATGGGGACTTCTATGCAAGAAAAGTGCAGCTACAGGAAAGGGTGTAAGTTATTTGCAATACACATTTCTAGTGACAAGGGTAAGGAAGTTGAGGATGCGAATCTTTTGAGCAGTTAGCCAGTGCTACAACATTTCAAGGATGTATTTCCTAAGGATATTTCAGAGCTTCCACCTCAGAGTGAGGTAGAATTTTCTATTGAGTTAGTGTCAGGGGCAGCTCCAACATCAAAAGTACCTTACAGGATGAGCACACCTGAGTTGGTAGAGTTGAAGCGACAGTTGAAGGAAATGTTGGACAAATGATATATTAGGCCAAGTGTATCACCATGGGGCACATCGATATTGTTTGTGAAGAAGAAATATGGTACTCCCATATTATGCATTGACTATAGGTAGCTGAACAAAGTGACCATCAATAACATGTATCCATTACTGAGGATTGATGACTTGTTCGATCAGTTGAAGGGAGCAACAATGTTCTCGAATATTGATCTGAGATCCGAATATCATCAGGTACACATCAAAGGGGAGGACACTTACAAGCCAACTTTCTGGACCAGGTATGGCAATTATGATTCTTTTGTAGTTTCATTTGGCTTAACTAGTGTTCCACCTACATTTATGTGCTTAATCAATAGTGCGTTGTGTCCATATTTGGATAAGTTTGTTATTGTGTTCATTGATGACATATTGGTATATTCTAAAAATGAGGAAGAGCATGTCGAGAATTTAGAAAGAGTGTTGAGGTTGTTGAGAGAGCATCAGTTGTATGCTAAGATCAAAATGTGTAGTTTCTTTTAGCCTGAGGTACACTACTTAGGACATGTTGTCTCCAAGGAGGGCATCACAATAGGTCTAGAAAAGATAAGAGCCATCATGGAGTGGGTAGCTCCTAAGGATGTGGATGTGGTGAGATATTTCGTGGGGTTGGAAAGCTATTGTAGGAGGTTCATCAGGAACTTCACATAGATTTTTGATCCTATCGCATCATTGCAGAGGAAAGGTAAGAAGTTCGAATGGATAGAGGAGTGCGAGGCTAGTTTTGAGAAACTTAAGTAGTTGTTGACACATGCAGAAGTATTAAAGATTGCAGATTTGGACCAAGAGTTTGTAGTATGAACATATGCTTGCAAGAAAGGACTTTGTGGAGTCCTTGTGCAAGATGGATAGGTGGTATGGTATGAGTTGCGAAAGCTAAATGAGCATGAGTAGAACTACCCAACACATGATCTTGATTTGACGATGATTATACATGATTTGAACATGTGGACACACTATAGTCTGGGCAAGAGGTTTACATTGATGAGTGATCACATTGGTTTGCGGTATATATTTGACCAACTGAATCTAAATGGTAGGAAGGCTCAGTTGTTGGATATGATCAGTGAGTTTGATGTTGAGATCAAATATATCAAGCACAAATAGAACATAGTGTCATATTCTCTTAGCAAGCGGATACAGGTAAATCACTTAGAAATTATGAGCTCCTATGGGACATACTTATAGGCTAGGTTCTTGGAGGCAAGTCAGTAGGATGTCAGATATATGGATATTATGCATAGGTTATAATAGATTACTAGTACAGGTACATAGGTGGTAGTACAGGTACAAGTATATGTGATCGTACATGTGTAGGTATAGGTGATAGTACATGTACAACTTTAGGTATCAATACATATATAGGTACAAGTATAGGTGCAGGTGTAAAGGATGTGGATTATTGTCTTACAATGGATGGATTGGTTAGATTCATAGGTAGGATATTTGTGTAAGATAACAGTGAGGTTAAGAAGGTGATATTGAGAGAGTTTCATGTGAACCCATATTCAGGTCACCTATGTTATCAAAAGACACTAATAATAATGAAGAGGTTTTATTATCGAATATGAAAAGGGATGTAGCAGAGTTTGTGGCTAGATGTTTTGATTGTCAGCGTGTGAAGGTGGAGTGTAAATATCTAGGTGGACTGCTAAAACCTATTGTTATTCCAGAGTGGAAATGGGAAGTCATTTCCATGGACTTCATCACAAGTTTACCGAGGAGAGTGAGACAACACAATTCCATCATGGTTATCGTGGACATGTTGACAAGGTTACACACTTCATTCTAGTGAAGTCTGCATTCTAATCTATCGATGTAGCACAGGTGCTCATTAAATATGTGGTTAGATTGCGTGTTGTTCGGAAGAATATTGTGTGAGATAGGGATTCAAAGTTCAATTCCAAGTTTTGGAAGGAGCTGTTTGCAGGTTTGGGCATAGAGTTGGCCTTCAGTACAAATTATCATCAACAGATAGATGGATAGTTTGATAGGGTCAATAGGATATTGGAGGACATGTTGGATGTATTTAATGCATCAACAATGGAAGTGGGAAGAGTATCTTCCCTTGGTTGACCTCACATACAACAATGGTTATCAAGATTCATTCAGGATGAGTTTGTTTGAGGCATTGTATGGACAAAGTTTCAATACTCCTATCAGTTGGAGTGATACAGTTAACAGGGTACTGATTGGACCAGACATTTTGAAAGACATGGAACAGGAAGTGCAAGTGATCAAGAAGAATCTAAAGGCAGCACAGGGCATAAGAGCTATGCAGACCAGAACAGGTTTTCCAAGAATTTCTAGGTTGGGGAATAGGTGTACTTGTGCATCAAACCAAATAACAGCTCCTTACAAATTGGATCATGTTCCAATCTGGCACCAAAGTTTTGTGGAACATTCAGTATCATTGAGAGGATTGGGTTAGTATCATATCAACTTACACTACCTCCGAAATTGAAAGCCCGTGACGTTTTCCATCTGTCATTTCTTAAGAAGTATGTCAGAGATGTTGATCATGTGATTGATTGGTCTGTATTGCAGGTGGAACCAGATGGAGAATTCCATCCAAAGCCTTAGTGTATATTGTAGAGAAAGGTGCTCATGCTTTGGAAATAAGAAATCAAGAAGGTTAAGGTGCGATGGGATCACTTTGGGCCTGATGAAGCTACATGGGAGATGGTGGATTAGATGTGGGCTATGTAACCTTCTTTGTTTGTTGGTTGCGGCAAAGCAGTTTTGGTATGGTGTTCTGTTATATGTTTTGGTGATGTTGGTTTATGTACATATGTATATGGGTGTAAATACCATAATGAATTGTGTTATAAAGATCCAATAAGAAGTATGGGTTTCATGTCATTAAGATTTTACATTTGTTATGTTTTCATGTTGGTTTGCTTCTCAGTAGGTTGATCATTGTAAATACTGCAATGAGCTAAGTTATAAAGCTCCATCATCAGTATGTTTTTCTTACAATAGTTTTGTCGTTATAGGTGTTGTTGAACACCGAGGATGGTGTTCCCCCAAGGGGGAGGGATATGTAATAGCCCTAGTGAAAATTCCATGTAATAAAAGTTAATAAAGGAAAAATAATAACCACAGTTGACGGGACACTTATTCCAAGCTAAATGTTGGGAAAAATACTAGTGATGGGGATCATTTGTGATTGTTGTTGGGCCATTAATATGCCATTATTATTAACACTTTTGAACGCTTATTCCACCCATTTCTACCATTCTTCATCATGTCATTTATCATAATTTATCATATAATTCTATTTTACAATGATTTATGCTCTTATGAATGAATATTATTTATTCTCCTTTATTTCTAATAAATTGATGATTATGCATGATTTTATCAATGATAGTTTTAATAAATTGGTTGTAACATTATTCACCATTTTTAGCCTCCAATACAATTTCCAGATTGAAGATTTGATCATTAAATATTCCAACTCAAAAATTCGCTGGAATAAGAAGTGACAGTTTTGCTATTGAGATTCTGAGCAAATGAAGAAGAATCTGGAAAATCCAGAACATGGGTTTTGTCCAGAACGAACCAAATTAACTTTCGTGAAGAATGGTTTGCCAAAATTTGGCTCTTATTGAGATAAACGCAGGGTTCTTTGAGCACGATTTTCTCAGATTCGCTGTGTGGCCGTTTTCCAAATCTCAGTTGCAAAGCCAAATTCGCCTTGCTCTTGTTGAAAGATAGATGGAAATATATTTTCTTGTTGATAAATTGGTTAGAAACAATCCAATTTTGTAATATAAATCATGTTTTAATTATCTCTATTGTAACTTCTCTTTGATTTCTCTCTATTTAAATGAAAACAAAGATCAAAGATGGGGATGGAAAAATGATGGAGAATTGAGGATTCAGAATTGGAGATTCAAGAATGATGATGGGATAGGCTAGAATAGGAAGAAAAGGATATTTTTTCATTGCCATTGTGATCTTCAAAGCTTATGTTGTTGTAATGATTTCATAGTTTGATTATGAATAAGTAAAAGGGTTGTTGTTCATTCTTCTCGTCTGGAGTAGCGCAGCAGCATCCGCTGGCAGCTAAGGAACCAGCCTCTGGTGGATTAAGCTGTTGCTATATTATATCTTTACAATTCACGTGTGGTTTCATTTCTTTCTTTTACTCTGCCTAGTAATCTGAAGCGCTTTACTGTTTCACATATCAGCTTTGTTATACTTGATTGAATATTATTGTTACTTACAACAGGAATGCTATGTCACCATTCTAACCTTGCATCACATTTATTTGGGAAAATCATATAGCATCATTGTTCCTTACAGATTACAAGTTAACCGCGCTATATATTCTTGAATTGGTACTACCATATGATTTATTCTTAAATCGTGACTGCTGTTTATTTGGAAGTGTTGTTTTGTTATCATTGTTGTTCTGAAACAATCGTTGTTCCATTACAATTGCTGTTATTTCATGGCCGTGATTCATGCATATTGTATCGAAGCTCAGATTACTATCCCTTTTAATGATAAGTGTGTTGTGTGCTTGACTTGGGTTGTTGTACATTCAGATTTAATCCGTTGTTCTATACTTTATCTTTGATAATCTACTGTTCCATTTCTGTTTCCTATTCAATTCAGAGGCTGTTACTTAATTCTTGAATATTATAATTATTGCTACATTCATTTACGTAGGATAGAGTTTTGCTGTTCAATCCTAATTATAGAAGTAGATGATGTTCCATTCCTTGTCATTCGAAAATCCTCATTGCTTTGGTGTGCAGTAGGGCTATCAACTGTAGAGAACATTGGTTACTACTTCCTTGTTCTCAGATTGATTGTCTTGTTCTAGTTTGATTTCAATTACATCAATCTCTGGAGGAATGAGTTATTGCTAATGTATCCTCAATTGATGGTTGTTTGAGTGAATGATTTAGTTGCAGAGTGTTTCAATTTCTTGCTGTTCCAATTAGATTTTTTTTCCAACATTCACTTGCTTTTGGATTTTAAGCACTATATTGCAAAACATTACTCTTGAATAAATAGTTGCCTCAGACTGAGTACACTCTTGAAATAAAAAGTCGTCCCTGGGTTGACAATTAATGTGAAGATAATTAGGAGTTAAAAAGACACCTTTTTATCGCTCGACAATTGTTAATGGTTAATGAAATTGGAAAAGGAAATGGATAAGGATTTGGAGAGTAAAAATCACATCTTTGGCACATTTATTTATGAAAGGAATGGAAATTAGGAGAAAAAGGATGTAAAAGGTCACAATTGCATGTGAGGAGGAAATTGAAGGAAAATAATGGAAAATGAAGACAATAGAGGCCTCATTCATAACAAGTATTCTAAGGATTAGTTGATTTTTTTTTTATAACCTTTGGTTACTTTAACGTTGGAGCTCTCTCATTATTCTCTCTCTCTCTCATACTCTTGGAGATTTAGAGTTTTCTTGGAGCACTCTTGCAGAGTGTGGCATACTTGTATTTTTGGAGCAAGAAGGAAAAGGAAGAGCAATAAAGTGGAAGAGGATATCAAGATTAGCTGCTACAAGGAGAACTTCTTGTAGGTACAGAGTTACATGTATGTTTTCCTCAATAGTTTTGGCAATCATGACATATGCATGTGGATTTTTGGTCACGATTTTTCACTGGCATTGAGGATTGTCTGGATTGACAATGGATTTCCTAGCCTCACCATTTCCTGGATAACTGTGGAGTTTGGTGGTTTATTTCCTTTTCTTTTTGTTTTGATTTTTCTCATGTTTCCTTAGCTTGGGTTGAGTTATTAGTTCCTAGATGCTTTGGTTTGACAACACTCTGGAAGCCCTGTAACAGCTTGTGTTGAGTTAGTATTCCTTGAAGCCTTGGTTCAACAAACACTTTAGAAGCCCTTGGTGGGTTGAGTTACTAGTCTTGGAAGCCTTGGGTTGAAAACCCTCTCTAATCCTAACGACAGTTGTGGGTTGGGTTACTAGTCCTAGAAGCCTTGGTTGGAAAAAATTCTTTGGAAGCCCTGGAAGGTTTGGATGGAGACCAATATAATGGCAAATTTGTGATGTTTGGTTGTGAGGTGGAATCACTATTTGATGGGTTTAGGTGGATGGCCTCTAGAATCCCGGTATGGTTTTTGAATTGACATGTTTTATGAGATCCCACATTCATTCTTGGAATATGGTACGAGGGTGAATGGATGAAGAGATATTTGGCTAAGCCATTCTATGGTTGGGTGAAACGTGGAAGTCCCATCCCGGGTTTGGATTTTTTGTCATCAATATGAGGTTATTTATACTTGTATCTCTAAGAGTATTACACTGGATTTTATGTGGTCTATATGATTGTGATTTTGTTGGTATTTCTATTGCTATTATGTTGGTTATATATATGTCTTATTACAATAGCTATGTATGGATATCATCCTGTTTTTACTTGTAAATGAATGATCAATGTATTGATGAGCTAATGGATGAAATGGTAGTTGATTTGTTGAGGCATCCATTTTTCTTAGTGATTCCCAGCTAAGTATGAGAGCCCTATGCTAATATTTATTATTTACACATGCATATTACACATTGGTGTTATGTTTGACGAAATGCTTGTTATCACTAGTAGGGGTCTAATGAATGTCTTATTTATGTATTTTCATCAATAATGTTGTTTCCATGTTACCTTACTATTATGGAGGTGTCATTCAATTATGGGTAGTAACCTGGGCTCTGGGCTTGAAAATGTTGCCTAAATCATAGGGAAGCTAGCACATAACTAAGCAAAGGAGTCCCTGGACACTGGCATGCTCATATCATGAGAGCATCCAGAGGTCAAGTTATCCATAAGTTCAGTGGGACCCAGGGGAAAGCTGCCTGAAAGGATGAAATAGTTCCTTTGGGTCTTAATGTTAATGTTGAATGTTTATATGGTGTGTTTGTGTCAGTTCCACTTCCTTAAGAAGAATTAGGAGGTCAAATCATATCATAGCTTCCTCTCGTCCCATGTTTACCTTGACTGGTTGGTTGCTTGGGTAAATGTGGGAGGAGTGTGGTTACAAAAAACTTCTCTTCCATAAAGTAAATAGCAAGGGGAAGTCCCTAAGGAATCATTATGAGTTATTCTATCTTCCCATAGAGAAAAAATAAAATCTTTCTGCCAATTCTTCTAGTTTTCAACTATAGTTCGTTTTATAATTCTCAAGAGATTTTTATTCATAGAATCTGCTAATGCATTCCCTCGTGGATAATAATTTGCAAAATATATAATCTTGAATCTTGTTTTTAATACAAATCCATTTATTGAGTGATGCATGAATCAATTTTTCTAAGCAATCTCAACAATCGGCCCTGCGTTGCTATCTCCTTTGTAGTCCCACCTTTTACTGCTCTGATTGGATCTCTGTTGTAAAAGCCAAGAACAATGATATTTCCCCTTTTCAATAGAACCGTTCATGATTCACCATAGATCATAGCACATTTAGATCTAATGGTCTAGATCTTTTATTGCATATCGCAATTCCTCAATATTCCAGGCCCACTCCCCTTTCAATGAAATGTTGTGATGCGATATGTCGCAATCGCATATCGCAGTGTTTCCACACCTGGGGTTTTGATAACACACAAGCCTTCCCTACGATGCAATATTTCGGTGATCGCACGTTGCAACTTCTTAAGACATGTAGATCGACCCTGTGCAACACATATTTACGATGCCATATAGGGGATCCAAGGGTTGGTTGGGTTTCGCACTGTGGGTTCGAATGGAAAACAATGGTTGGGATTTTTAATTGGCTTTAATATGATTAATAATATGGAAGGATATGATTCTATTGAACTCTAAATTTATATCATAAATCATAAAGACAGAGAAATAATCGATTTTGTCTTGAATACAACTAAACAAAGGCAAACGAGAGATTCCACAAAGAATCGATATATGATCACACATGCATCAATTTATAAATACCATTAATGTTATATAGTCTCAACCCTTTGTATAGATTACAACAATTTAAAAGACCCCTATTTCAATTTGGAAATCCTCACTCTAACTTGATTCTCGCTTCACTCAATCCTTCCTCTCTCTTCCCCCTTCGTCTACATTACATTTTTCTTCTTTTTATCAATCCAATCCTGCCTAAATCTCTATCACACACCTATGCTAACAACTTATATTTGAATCTAATAAAAGACAATTTCCTAACTTATTACAATAAATGAAATACAACTCATTTCGTGAGAGATCGAACCCTCTCAGTAAAAACTAACTTTTGACCACTCAAATCAGTGAAATTCAACTTGTTTAGCCACAACCTGTGAACAGTATTTCACATTGCTGGCTAAGTCTAGATGCTCCTACATTAGACTCCCGGGGAAGAAAAGAATCATCCCTGAAACTTTCAGGACTTACTCCATACTTCTGCAACTCTGTTGTGGTCAACCAGCTAGCATCCTCCATTTCTTGTCCTTTCCATTTCACTAGATATTGAAAATAAGTTTGTCCTCTGGTTCTTTTGGATACTATTTTCTCCAAAACAGCTTCCACTTCTTTCTTAGTTGCTTTTGGCATTTGTTCTTTCCAGTTCAAAGTTTTAACTTCATCTCCTGTAGTTTCCTCCTGTAGCTCTATCTTTATATCTTTGTATGGATACAAATCTACAACATTGAAGACAGGTGATATTCCAATCCCTTCTGGCAACTCAATTTCATATGCATTATCTGAAAACTTTCTTACAATTCTACATGGTCCTATATTTTTCATTTTTAGTTTATTGTAAGTCTTAGCAAGAAATCTTTCTTTTCTCAAATACACCATCACTAAATCTCCCACATGGAATTCTTTCTCTCTTCTTTTCATATCTATGCTCTGTTTGTATTTGCCACTACTCTCTTGCAATTTGCCTTTGACATCTTCTTGTAGTCTCTGCATCTGCTCTGCAAACTCTTCAACATTTTCACTTCTTGTCTCCTATTTACCCAAATTTCTGAGCTCATACACAGCTCTTGGATTCATTCCAAAAAAAATCTAAAATGTAATCGTTCCAGTACCTCGATTTGGAGTGTCATTATAAGCAAACTCAGCTTGAGCTAGTGCTAAATCCCACTGCTTAGGATTTTGATACACTAAACTTCTCAATATGTTTCCCAAGCTCTTGCTTACTACTTCGGTATGTCCATTTGTTTGAGGATGGTATGTTGAACTAAAACTGAGGTTAGCTCCTAGCTTCTTACAAAGAGTTCTCCAAAAATTTCATACAAACTTTCTATCTCTATCAGATAGAATACTTACAGGTAATCCATGTAATCTTACAATTTCTTAAAAAGATATATTAGCTATGTGTGTTGCATCACTAGTTTTTTTACAAGCAATGAAATGTGCAATCTTGGAAAATCTATCTACCACAACATAAACGGAATTGTTCCCTCTTTGAGTTTTAGGCGATCCCGAAACAAAATCCATGCTAACTGCATCCCATGGTCGGTCTGGTATTGGTAATGGTTGATACAATCCTGTGTTCTGACTTCTCCCCTTATCATGCTGACATATCCTACACTTCTTAACAAATCTGTTAACATCAGTTTGGATTTTTGGCCAATAATAAAAAGCATTCACCTGATCAAAGGTTTTATCTTGTCCAAAGTGACCAGATAATCCTCCACTATGTTTTTCCTTTATTATGTTTTCTCTCAGAGAACATTTGGGAATACACAACTTGTTGCCTTTAAAAAATAATCCTCCTTGCATGAGATAATCTAAACTTTGACTTATGTTATGAACTATTGGATTTTGAATTGTTGTATAGATATCTTTGAAATTTGCATCATATTTTTACATTTCAATCATTTCTTCAAATCCTACAACACCAACTTTGAATTCTTGCACGATAAAACTTACCCTGCTCAACGCATCAATGACTTTATTCAACTTACCACTTGTGTGATTTATTACAAAAGTAAAGCTCTGAAAAATTCTACCCACTTGGCATCCTTTTGGTTCAATTTCGGCTGGTTATTTATGAACTATAATGCATGATTTTCAGAATAAAGTATAAGCTCTTTCAGCAACAAATCATCTCTCCATTTTTTCAAGGCTTGTACAATAGCATAAAAATCTTTATCGTAAGAAGAATACTTATTCTCTTCTTCATTCAATTTCTCACTGAAGTACGCTATCGGTCTTTGTTCCTGACTCAGAACTGCACCAACTGCAACTCCGATAGCATCTGTTTCAACTTGAAATACTTTTTCAAAATCAGGCAAAGGTAAAATCGGTTCCTCTGTGATTTTCCTCTTCAACAATTTAAAATTCATGTCTGCTACTTCTATCCACTTGAATGACTGATTAGTATCCTTAATTGTTTCAATAATTGGTGCACAAATCTGACTAAAACCTCTGATAAACTTTCTGTAAAAACTTGCAAGACCATGAAAGCTTCTTACCTCAAATATATTTCTGGGAATAGGCCAGTTCCAAATTGCCTGGACTTTCTCTGGATGCATTTTCAATCCTTCTTTAGAAACTAAAAATCCCAAGTAAATTAATTCTTTTTTCATGAAACTACATTTATTCAAATTTATCAGTAGTTTCTCTTTCTGCAGAGTTCTTAGAACCAATTTAAGATGCTCCAGATGTTCTTCTTTGCTTTTACTAAAAACTAGAATATCATCAATATAAACAATAAAAAATTTGCCTGCATATTCCTTCAAGACTTCATTCATCAATCCCATGAACGTGATGGGTGCATTAGTGAGCCCAAAAGGCATCACTAACCACTCATACGACCCACAGTTTGTTTTAAATGCAGTCTTCCATTCATCTCCTTCTCAAATTCTTATCTGATGATATCCACTGTTCTGATCTATTTTAGTAAAATACTTTGATCTACTTAAAAAAATCCATTAAATCATTCATGCGTGGCAAAGGAAATCTATACCTAATTGTAATCCTGTTTATGGCTCTAGAATCTGTACACATACGCCACTCACCTCCTTTCTTTGTATTGAGTACTATTGGTACAACACATAGACTAAGACTCTCTCTGATTAGTCCCTTGTCCATCAGTTCATGCACTTGTCTTCCAACTTCTGCATTCTCTTGAGGATTTAATTTGTACACTCCTTTATTTGGAAAACATGCTCCTAGTATTAAATCAATATGATGACTAATCTCCTAATCGGTGGAAATGCATTTGGAAAATCATCGACGATAATATCAGCAAAATCATTTAATAGAGTTTTGATTTCTTTAGGTAAATCATCTAAGTTTGTGGAATTTAAAATTACCTTTAGTCTCCCTATGATAGAAAAATTCATTTCTTCACCTTTTCCAATCTCTTGCAATAGCTCCTTTCCAGTCATTAGCATAATGTTGTTCTCAGGTGCTCCTTTGTCAGCGTCATCCTTCAATGGTAGAAATTTATGTTTAGGTCCATCCTTCTCGAGAGTATAAGTGTTTTTCCTCCCGTCATGAATAGTTTTTTGATCAAACTGCCACAGTCTCCCCAACAATACATGGAATACAGCCATTGGCATTACATCGCATAATATTACATCCTTATACGTACCAATATGTATTTCAACCTTGCATTTTTCTGTCACAATAATCTGATATCCTTTCTACAACCATGACACTTTGTAAGGAATAGGGTGCACTGTCTTTGCTAATTTGAGCATGTCCACCATCTCTGTAGAAACAAGGTTATCAGTGCTTCCACTATCAATTATTACTTTACAACACTTACCTTTTGATTTACAGGTAGTTCTAAATAAATTCTTCCTCTGTGCTGGTTCTTCAATCTCTTTCTCGGTCTTAAGCAATGTCCTTCTCAACAACAGGGATTCTCCTACTTCAGGGGGTTCTTCCTTTTCCATAAGTCGAGGTGTTTCTTGCTTTGCATCAGCCACAATCAAATTCCTCTGACTTGCTGTTTTATTATGAGGACAGTCCCACGATACATGTCCCCATTCTCCACATGTGTAGCACCAAATATCTCTTCCTCAGCCCCTTCCTCTAGGCACAAATTTTCCTCTATTAAAATTCCCTCTTTGTGGTGGTCTGCTACTTGAAGTACCTGCTTCATGTTCATGTTTTTGTCCCCTTGGTTTGGTAGTTCCTCTACCTCTTACTAAGATTCTTCCTCTATTCCTCAGATTCTATTTTCTCAACATCTTCTCCTCTGCCTTCAAACTTGCTTGATAAGCATCCTCAATATTCTTCAGACTTAACAAGCTAATCTCGTCTTGTATGTCATATCATAAGCCATTAATATATCTGGCTACCTTCTCCATGTCATCTTATGCATGTCCTGCTCTAATACTCAATCTATATAACTCTTTTGTGTACTCTTTAACAAACATTCCTTTTTGCCTTAAATTCTGTAACTATTTAAAAATATTTAACTGATAATCTTTAGGCATAAATTTGGCTTTCATTTTACTCACCATTTTGTCCCATTGCTTGATCTCAAACTTTCCTTTCCTTGTTCTAGATGTCTGTAGCTCATCCCACCAAATATATGTATGTCCCTTCAAAATGGTGACTGCAAATTTCACCTTCTTCTTATCATCAAGCTCCTCATAGTAAAAATATTTGTCCACTAAACTAATCCAATCCATTAATTCTTCTGCATTGAGACTCCTTCATATGCAGGAATTTCCACCTTTGGTTTTCCACCCACTTTAGCCAACATCTTGATGAATTTGGTAGTTTCATTTTCCTCCTCTTCTTCTTCCTCAGAAGTTTCTTCCGTGACACTGGCATCCCCTTCATTAGGCGTTCTCCTCTGAGCAGTCTCTATTGTGTCCATCCTTGTATGCAGGCTCCAGATCTCCTCTAACAGAACCACATTTGCTTCTGGTCTTCCTTGACCAATGCCATCTCCCCTCCTTAGCGGCATGTTTACTGCAATCAACTTTAATCTCTGCTCTGATACCACAAATGATGCAGGAATCAATTGTTCTTAGCAATCTCAACAATCAGCCTCACGTTGCTATCTCCTTTACAATCCCACCTCTTACTGCTCTGATCAGATCTCCATTTTAAATGCCTAGAACAATGATATTTCCCCTTTTCCATAGAACTGTCCATGATTCACCGTAGATCATAGCATGTTTAGATCTAACGGTCTAGATCGTTTATCACATATCACAATTCCTCAATATTTTAGGCCCAGTCCCGTCTCAATGAAATGTTGCGATGCGATATGTCGCAATCGCATATCGCAGTCTTTCCACACTTGGGGTTTTGATAACACACAAGCCTTCCTTGCGATGTGAGATTTCGGTGATCACACATCGCAACTTCTTAAGACCTGTGGACCGACCCTGTGTAACACATATTTGCAATGCAATATAGGGGATCCAATGGTTGGTGGGGTTTTGCAGTATGGGTTGAACAAAAATCAACAGTTGGGATTTTTAACCAGATTTAATATGATTAATAATATGGAAGGATACAATTCTATTGAACTCTGAGTTTATATCATAAATCATAAAAATAGAGAAATACTCGATTATGTCCTGAATACAACTAAACAAAGGCGAACGAGAGATTCCACATAGAATCAATATATGATCACACATGCATCAATTAATAAATACCATCAATGTTATAGAGTCTTGGCCCTTTGGCTTGATTATAGTGATTTAAAAGACCATTGTTTCAATCTGGAAATCCTCACTGTAACTTGACTCTCACTTCACTCAATCCTTCCCCTCTTTGCACCCTTCGTCTACATTACATTTTTCTTCTTTTTATCAATCCAATCATACCTAACAACTCAATCACTATCTTTTTAAACATTCTAGCAATCAATATCTATTTTTGAGCTCTATCACACACCTATGCTAACAGCTTATCTTTGAATCTAAAATAAGACAATTTCCTAACTTATTACAATAAATGAAATACAACTCATTTCTTGAGAGATCCAACCCTCTCGATAAAAACTGACGTTTGACCACTCAAGTCAGTGAAATTCAACTTGTTTAGCCACAACATGTGAATGATATTTCACATTGCTGGCTAAGTCCAGATGCTCTTGCATCATTAAGTTGCCAAAAAACTAATATGCATTATCATACATAAGAGCACTTGGAAGAACAAACCTTGTAATAATATGTTGATCAATGAATTCAATTATAACTTCAGAATTGACCATTTTTAGAGGGACTAGATCCACCCAATTAGTAAAGTAATCCATAACAGTGAGAATGCATTTATGTTTCTTGGATGAGTGAGAAAAAATCTCACCTATAATGTCTAAACCAAATTGCTCGAATGGTTGTTCAATATTCACTCCTTGGTATGGTATGGCTTCTTTCTTTCCTTTTCCTGAAGAAGTTTGATAGAATTTTCATTTCCTGACATATGCATGTGAATCCTTGAATAATGTTGGCCAGTAATATTTTTCATGGATGATTTTATGAGTAGTAATATCTCCATCGTAATTTCCATCAGCTTTTCCATCATGCATCTCCTGCAAAACCTTTTTAGCTTCATACTTTTTGAGACATGTAAGCAGGACATAATCATATTTTCTTCTCAATAAAATATCATTCAAAATTTGATATTGGTTTTCTTTCAGTCTTAGTTCTCTTTCATTTTAGAATCAATTTCATCTAGTGAATAGCCATTCTTGAAATAGAAAATAATATCTGCATATCAGGATTCAATGTTACAATACATACCTCTGAAACTTCAATATTTTCACCTGTATAAGCTTCATATGTACTCTCGAATGCACCAACTACCAATTTTCAAAAGCATTTCTGTTTAACAATTTTAGTAGGTTTAATTTCAAGGTCATATTCTTGGAAGGTCATGACCTAGTTGGATCGCTTTTGACCTAATTCTCTTTGAATTAGTAATTGTTTAATAATAGGGAATGGTACAATTACTTTTGTATCTGACTTTAAGAGAAAAGGCCTAAAATTTTTGATCGATTTGAAGACTGAAAAATCTTGCTTTTCAACTTCTGAGTAATTTAACTCTACTCCCTGTAATGTTGAACTATAGAAAGCGACAGGAGATTCAACTTGTTCTTGATTCTTTTGAGTTAACACTACTGCCTATGAGTGATTATCGACAAAACTGTACAAAAATACATTCTCTAGAATATTCAAGTGAAGATAATGAAGAATAATTAATAATAATTTTCTTTTTGAAATCAAAATATGTTTTCTCATTTCTCCCTGATTTATAAATTTCATTCTTCTTAATCATATTTTCAAGAGGCATAACAATTTGTGAGAAGTATTGGACATAATGTTTAACAAAATTAATTTTCCTGAGAAATGATTGCATTGAATTTTTATTATGGGGAAAAGGAATATCATAAATGGATTTGACCCTTTCAAGGTCTATCGAAATTCCATATTTTGAAATAATAAATCCTAAAATCTATCCTTCAGTTAAGGAAAAAATGATTTTTGGGGATTAAGTGATATTCCAAACCTTCTACATCTTTAAAATATCTTTTTTTAGGTCATGAAGATGATTACTTCTCTTTCTAGAATAGATTGTGATATCATCCAAGTAAACAACCACTAATTTGTTCCCCATTTTGTTTTGAACCTTTTCTTCAACCTATCTCTAGGATGAAAAAGAACTTGATTCTAACTAGAAAAATCATATAAGAAAGACATTAGTTCAGAACTTGTAACTAATCGTAGGATTTTCTCGATAGGAGGCAACAAAAAATTTTCATTCTTAGAGGATATTTTCAAGTTTTGAGAGTTTATACAAATTATAACATCCCCATTCTTTTTTCTAACAGGAACAAGGTTTGATACCCATTTGGAATTTCTAACTCGAAAGATGATTTTTTCCTTAATTAATTTATTCAATTCAATTTTAATTTACGACTCAATATTGGGGTGAATTTTTCTGAGCTTCTATTGTACTTATTTAACATTTGGGAACATTGGTATTGTTTGTTGAATGATATAAGTATCATAAGTTTTTAATTCGTCATAACTTCAAGCGAGGACATCTTTGTATATTCTTACAAAATGAATAAAAGCAAGTCTTTCATCAGGAGAGAGTATGAGTCCTAGATTAACGTTTTGTGTTTTTTCTTCACACCCTAAATTGATGAGTTCAAATCTTAAAGTACTTCTTCAGATATTGCAATTGGTTGTTTTTTTAAGTCTACCTTTAAAATCATATAGATCTTCTAATTTTACTACAAATTTCAGTAATGAAATTTCATTTGAAGATTTATTAAGATTTATATCATGTTCATAGTCATCAATAATTTGATTTGTGTATGTTCCTTATGAAGCAAGAAAACTTAGAATATCAGCATCATAATTAAACACTCTCCAATTAGTAATGTTATTAGGGATAGACAGTTGAAAAAGAAATTCAATAGAAAACCTATCAGTACTAAAGTCGTCACGAGGAATGAGCTTAGAAGTAATATTGACCAATAGATTTGCACTGCCATTTTGAATTTTAGGGATAGGAGATATATTAAATGCCAAGAAATGGGAGGTTAAGTCTTGAATCAAATACTAATAATATTTTAAGTTATTTGAAGCACAATGAATATTATTTCATACCTGTTTAACAACATTTTCATAATCACCAAACACTTTAAGAAATTTAGCATGAAGACTAATAGACTTTTGTAATCCTTGAACGAATGCTTCATATTCAACCACACTATTGGTACATTCAAACTCTAGTCTATAGATAAGCATATTTTTTTCTCCATTTAGACTCACTAATGTGCAACCAGCTCCCACACCATCATTGGACTTAGATCCATCAAAGTAAAGAGCCCAAAATAATTTATGATAGTTATTTACAGATAATTATGCAATATTTAAACACCTACATGATTCTGTTTGTGAAATTTTTTTAATCTGTGGCGTAAACAATTCAACAGGGAAAGGAGAATATTGAGAAGGAAAATTACCAAAGAAAGATTTAGTAGAATAATCTCCCAAGATATTATTAGTGAAAGCTACTCACTCATTTTCTTCATCAAGATCAGTCACGGTATATTTCATGTGTTTCTCCATATGAATTTTGATCTAATTATTTTTCCCATTGTAAGAGAGCCAAATATGTGACAAATATATAGAAAAATAGCCATATAACTTTTCAAACCTATCCCTACTTAGAATAATACCATATAATTAAGGGATATCAACCACTAGAATGTCAATAATCTGAAACGCCCTTGAGTTGGAGGATAATATAATTTAAAATTCATTTATCTCTCCTAGAACCTTCCCCTTTTTTCTACCAAATTGAGCTATTTGTATGGTATGTTTCTGGGGTTTTACTTTCAATTTCAAGCATATTGAATAAGGCATAAAATTGGAAGAAGCACCTGAATCTACCAGACAATTATGAACATTTTTGTTGAAAAGTTAAAAAGTTAAAAGGAAAGGAGGCATATGTGAACTAGACTTATCTCCAATCAAAATTGCATCAGAGGGATCCAACTTATTAGAAGAGGTATGAGGAGGATTATCCTTTCCTTTAGAGGCTTTAGTGGTAACAATAGTTGAAGGTAATGGGGAAGCAAGCACTGCATTCAACTCAATAAGTAATTGTTTTTTTTTTGCCTTGGATTTTTTCATATCCTCAACTATGTTATAATTAATAGTATTTGAGACTATTAGGGTATTTGAGGTAGGAGAAGTAGCAGGAGGAGTTTTACAAGTATTCTATGTGGACCCTGAATATTGATTAGAATACTTTTTGGGTGTTCCTTTTTCATTTGATGGGATATTTGGACTTTTTTTATTCTTCAGTGCTATAAATGCATGTCATTTACTTCGAGTACTAAGAGGAAGAGTTTCTTCTTATTCTTCTTCATACTTTGAAGTAGTAATGATAAAATATGATAGGCCATTTTCTTATGTTATTTCTTCTTCTTCTACTTCTTCTTCTAATAATATTCATTTCTCCTCCTCTTATTCATTTGAATCTACAGTAGATATCTGAGAAAGTGGTTGAGATTGAACATGTAGATTTCTTTTTATCTATTTGAAAGGTCTTCTCATTGAATTTTCAGCTACTTGCTTCTTTAATTGTACCATCACATTGGAAAATTTTTGAGGACTTTCTGTAAACCTTCTAGATGATAAGTATCTTTGGAAACTTTCTTTCTGGGTTCTTCCTTAAAAGTGACCTTTTTAGCTGGTTTCCTTTCTTCAATAGAGTATTTCTTCTCGAGTGATAATAAACTTTTCTAAGTAGCTAGATGTTCTTTCATATTATCACTGAGTATTTCCTTTTGAGCTATGTTAATGAACATAGCAATATTTGAAGGTAGGGCACTGATATACCATTTGATCTAAACATCGACACCAAGTTTGGATATAGTTAGGATCTTGTTCAAAAGTTTATTAAATAATGGATTAAAATCTTCAACCTTCTAATTAGGTAAGGGTTTTAGATCTGATAATTCATTAATTAATGTTTTTATTATTTCATCATCCCCAAACTTCTTAAGGAATTGTTCTTTGAATGTATTTCATTTAGTAATTGATCCAACAGATAAAGAGAAATACCATGACCCCGTTGATCCTTCAAATGTGTAAGGAAATAATATACACACTACATCTTATTCATAAACTCCATTAATATTAATGGATAACATAAAATTATGTAGATGTTCTTCTACGGGAAGCCCATCATTAGGATTAAATTTAGGGAACCATCTCTCTAGATTCTTAGGGAGAGGGTGGAGAAGAGGATTCATTGTAATTGCTCTAGGATTTTTCCATGTTCTATTTTTGATTATGGGATTAACAATATGCCTATTGGTTGATGAGGTAGATCCAGAAGTAGATGTACTTGATGAAGGGGTATTTGAAGTATTAAAAATTGAAATAGTTTCCATGGAAGCACTATTGAAAATAGTAGCGTTGGTTGATTGGAGAGAAGAAATATGACTGGATGAAGGTCTCAAAGGACGATAAGAGGATGATAAGGGTAGATGTGAAAGAGTATGAGAAGAATTACGAATATAGTAGGATTATGAGGTGGAGAAGATTTCACGTTCTCACTAGCCGAGAATTCAACACCTAAAACATGATTCTTTTTCTTATGAGCCGGTAATAGGAATTAAAATGGTTTGACACAAAGTTTCTCATTTTGTGATTTGTTAAGGACTCCATTAAATTTTAGTGAAGATGTAGTACTACCCTCAAAAGGTTCACGTTGAATAATTTGTTCTCCAAACATGGAAATTCCTTCCAATTTCGTATGAGGGTTTAAATTTCAAGAGCTTCAATCTGCTAATATGAAAGTGGTGTATTTATAGAGGATTCACTCACCAATTCTTTAACAAGGCTAGTATATTTGCAAGATGGTTCAGAAACTTCATATCGAGGATCAGGTGACCTGGAATATGATCTAGAAGTTGGTGGAGATTTTAAGTGTGATTGACTCTTAGGATGACTGCTTTATTTAGAGTGAGATCTTCTTGTCATTCATAGTCTATAAGTCCCCATTCTAGTGCCAAAAATGTTTATTGTCTGAATTGACCTCATCAAAATTGGGGGAAAGCCACCCAATCAGGACCCCAATTAGGCCATTTTCTCTTCGGGATAGTGGCTCCGACTTGAATTATGGGACTATTTTTCCATTAACAAAATTGTGCGAAGTGGGATGGATGTTGGTGATGATAGGTCTTTAGAGATATTAATATATTCTTAGCAACTAAATTACAAATTACTACAATCTATTATAATACTTAGGTAAACTGAAAACATATGTTCTAGAAATATGTCATAAAAAACATAATAATATAGATTATTACAAAATTACGATTTAATTGAATCAAAGAAAATTAATTTAATTAGATAGTTAATTTAATTAAATTAATTAAACCATCACATATGATAAGAAATTTCATTGTTCACAATTTAAAATAGTTTTCAACCAAACATGTTAGTAGTGATCATGAAAGGTTGACTGGAACACACATATGTGCAAATTCTCAATGAATTTTTTTATTCCTTTCAAATGAAAGAAATAGAAACGATGCATAATAGTACTTGAGAAACTATAAATCTTCTCATTCTAGAACTACAAGAGGCCCACCTTTATATTAAGAAAAAACTCAGATAAAGTAGTTAAATTTAAGCTATTTCTTCTCAAAATTTTGAACCCCCATCTCCATCCTAGAGAGGCACACATATAGTCTCATTAAAAAAATGATAAAACAAACTCTTCCACTAATCTCTCAATAAAAACAAATAGTAAAAGACTAATCAAGAAATTGTTGTAACAATTTTTGAACTTAGGACAAGGACTGCCCAATAGTGAGATGTCGCAACCTGTATATTGTTGGCATTGTAGTATTGGCATTGATGTCAACATGGTCATGCTTCCATATATCTAGTTAAATTTACATTGGTATGATCGTGTTGTCATTGATGTCAACAATATGATGTCACTCATGTTGGTTTGTGGCTGAATGTGTTGTCATTGATGGAGCTTGATGGTAGAGTGATGGTCCCTAAGGAGTTGAAATGTGCATTAATAGATATGCCACGATGGTTTGTTGATGTTGCAAAAATGGTTGTATGGTGTTGTTATAGGTAGAGGATGTTGCTACATGTTGATCATACAAATCCACATTTGGTAGAGATGGTTCATGGTACACTAATTGAGCTGTCAACTAGGTCGTCATTAGGTCTTCATGTCTATACTTATGAGGATGAATTGTTTTATTAATATGAAGGGTTGATGATGGTTCTAAAAAGGTATTTCATATTGTTTAGAGGTGTTGCATCTTGTTCAGATGTTTGTTGGAGAGTGGAGGATGTGTTAGAACACCTGCCAACTTTGTTTGTTTGCCTTATAGGTCAATTTGGTAGTGACACATGGGAGGCATGTTTGGTCGACTTGAAGATTTTTTAGAGGCCATGCCAGAGTTTGGGAGGCTAGTAAAGATGCTAGAGAGAGTGATCCGAAAGGTGGTAGAGATTATGAGATGAAGGAATGATGTTTTCCCTCATCTTTAGCCACAGTCACATGGACGCAAACCTAGGGGAGTGGATGGAAGGCTCCTGTCACTTGAAGAGAAGAATATTGGAGTAGTTATAGGTCTCAGTCAGATGAATCATGTGTTATTCATGTGACTGAGGAATTCCGCGACATTTTCTCTGCATTCCTCACTGTGTTTGGAAGGGAATTAGCAAGGAAATTCCTAGAGACTTTTAGAATTATTTCAAAAGGTGAGAGATGGTTTGAGAAATTCTTCTCATGATGTAAATGAATTTAGTGTACTACTAGTGACATTAGTGGGTTGATTTGGTCCAATTTTTGCACCTTTGTTCTTATCCCCAAACTCAAGTTTTCCCTACATGTTTTATATACTTGACCTTGGAGCTATGTGATGGTTGATTGTGAGTTGATGATGTATGTATCAGAGTGAGAAGGTATCAAAGAAGTATATTATGCTTCAGACCTTGAGTAGACCCTAAATTCTTTAGTATATGAGTGTTATTTGTTGCATAATGAGTAGATCTGAAAAATGTTGTAGAATAGATCAGAATTGAAGTTGCTGGAGTAGAATTGTTTGGAAAGTTTTGTATGTTGCTTGAGTATATGTTGGTGATCCTATCACACTTGTTTTGGAGGAGATGATGATGCATATAGCATATATAAATAGTGTCTCATGATGTTATTTTTATTATGAAACATCATATTGTTGTGAGGTTTTGATTGTATTTAGTTCTATTGTGGCCACATTTTTCCCATATTAGAGACCATTTTGTTTGTAGAGTTTTTATTTAATATTGTGATGATATCTTACTACTAAGAGAATGTATCTAGAGTTTATTTATTGTTGAGGATAGTGTCTTGGATCCATTTTTAAAATACAAGAAAGGATGTACACATAGTGGTGAGGAGAAGTGACTTCATGGAGGTGGAGTAGTGATATCAAAGATTCAACGAAAATAAAAAGATTCTCATGCAATGGTAATTCGATAGTCCAATCAGAGTTGGGAAGGGATCATTGATCATGGTAGCCTTCAGTGGATGGTAGTCAGTAGATTTGTAGAGAAAAAAGTCTTATGAGATGATCAATAGTATTCAATATCCTAGATGATAGGTGTTGGCATTATGTATATGAGGTTGAGTCTCCATGTTGATGGGAGTAAGAAAGCTATGTAAAACACCAATTTCTTAACTAATAGAAATTTAGAACATAACAACAACAACAATGGTGGTTTTTCTCCTAGAAGGGTTTCCACCAGAAATCTTGTGTCTCATGTGTCATTGATATGATCTGCATGTTTATTGTTTTGTAGTTGATTATAGTTTTCAATTATGTTTATGTGATGCGTGTGTTATGATGATTCTTAGCTATTGGTTAACATATATATGATTCATTAATTTAAGTTTAAATTGGTAAAAAATGTATATTTATCATAATATTGATTCAACCCCCCCAAAGTAGTGCTCTAAGGTTTCCAACATATATGTCCAGCAGACTGGTGAGCTTCGAAGGATGCTTAGGCTTGATCATCATATGGGTGGTAAAAATAATAATATTTAACGGTGGTAACATTTGTGTAGTAATATTAGATAAGCAATGAAGTACCAACCATTAAATATGAGGCTCAAAATGAAACTGACAATGATTCTCAAGGTCAATTTTAGATAAATAGTCAACTCTATCATTGATGGATGTGGTATGTTCCAACCAAGATTCAAATTGTGTCTTTGCATATGGAAGTGAATCTTCTGAGTATTTTGAAAATATATTTGATTGTAACAAATTATTATTGATTGATTCAATTATAGAATGAGAAATATCTCGAACCTCATTTACAACAACCTCATTGATTCAAATTAGATCCATGAAAAATTATCAAGTGCCATGACTGTATCAAATTGGGAAAAACTTCATATTTATGAACAAAGAGCTATTAGGAAGACCTCTGGATGGTGGTAGTTTGTAGCCAGCAAGGAATGACGAGGACCTTTTGAGGACCCCGAAATCGGGTCAACAACAAGGGGGATACCCACCCGGTCGGGAACCTGGTTGGCGGCTCTGTGCCCGTTTGGTGTAGCGGGTCCGACTGGGGGTAACGGGACCAGTTTCCCAATGTGAGGGGTGTGTGTGTGTGTGTAGAGTTTGATGGTATTGATCTAGGGGTATTTTAAGCTAATTTAATTCTAACTTCTAAACTAACTCTATGCTATTGTAATCTAATGAAAAACAATACATCTAATCTATGCTAACCCGGGGTATTTTTCTTCTATTATGCGATCTAAAAAGATTTCGAACAATAGCTCGTGATAAAGATTATTCAGCTATCATAAGAATAGAAATCCATTAAGATAAACCATTCTACATAAAAATTTAGGCAAAACAGTTGTGAAAAGCATATCGCATAATTAGTTATTCATATGTCAAGCACAAATAAATGACTCCACCGTATAGAAGTGCCAAATGGTAATACACACATTCATACATCAACATATAAAGAACTCAGCTGCATATCACTTTAGGAATATAAGCAGAAATTAGTCAAGAGATAAAAGTACCATTTATGACTGATTTCACTAATAAACTTCAAGCAACAAGGATTTATTTCTACTTGTTCTAATATCTGCTAAGAGTACAGAAGTGCAACATCAGTAACAGACATTAAAATGCAAACATAAATAAATCTCGATCCATCCATTCATCAAAAACCCCCTCCGAGGGTGCAAATGTGCATGTTCTGAGGACAAGTTTTTTGACAGATTTCCGGACCCTTCTCCAAATGCCATGAGAAGGGTTAAATACTACTAACTAATTAATATTAATTACACAAATTTAGGGAACGACTTCAAATGACCGCCCTTTTACTAAAAGCAAATTTATTTCTAAAAATCAAATCTAATTTCTAACCGTTTTTGTATGTGCTCCTTAGTGCTGTAAGCAATGTGCTGTTCGCCCTGAAAGAGTCGGCTGGTTGTCCTTTCCTTTTGTTCGAGCTTGAAAATTAGAAACAACAAGAGCTGGCACCTCTTTCTGACAGACTAGAAGATATTTTCGAAAACATTTCTCTAGCTGGGTGTATTCGCTGTGCGTATACTTAGTACAACCCAGGTTCCTTTCGAACTGATTTTGCTGTTGCTATTTCGGTTTCCGGTCGTGCGAATGACTCAATGAGTTAGGAGTCGCGTTGTATGGACAATTCCCTGTATCGAGAATTGCTTCCCTTCTTTGTTCCAGGCTTTTCTGGAGCATCCTCCTTCTTTTGCGTTTCTCTTTTTGCTTTACCCAGTCTGAGCTTCAAGATCTTTTGCAAACACGCTGCTTTTGTGTGCCTTTGACTCTGAGTCTTAGATAGTCTATTTTCATCAACGCCTGTTGGGTGATACTCAGGAATCCGCGGTCCTGCTGCATGCGGCATCCATTTGCGGAGGCATCTTCTCTCTGTTACCCCATTGGCACTTTCCTCTTTTCCTTAGATGTTTCCTGCATATAGATTTATATCAGTTATGTGTCTTGCAGTTTACGCAAAGAAGAAGAGAAATGACGAAAATATTGACATGAAAGCATTAAGTTCTAATGAATGCGTAATTCTGACACTCATCATGATTTGACTCTTCGAAAAACGCGATACAATCATTCTTGGATACTGAAGCGTGTGATCATTAATTTCCCTTAAGGTGCGCGCTCAATTTTGGGTTTACCGTTTATGTCAGAGAATTCTTGCGATGAGTCCTTTTTGCGATTGGAATTGCAGTATCGAGGACTGCGACGTCATTAAGTGTTATCGCAAATTGCCAATATCGCAGATCGCAGTTTTGTATGATCGCAGATCGCAAGATCGCAAGATCACAAGATTTTCGCTTTATCACTTTGTGCTGCTTATGCGACATTGCGACGCGCGACGTCGCATATCGGCCGTCGGCGATTCCTTAGGTTTTCCCTTTTTGAGCGCTTTTAATGCACGCGATGCGATGGGTTCTGGCGTCACTCTTGTTTAGTGTATTTATGCACTTTGGGAAAACGCTTCTCTCTACCTTTGCGACGCGATATAGCTCTTAGGGAGTTAATATAAAAGATTTTTTAAACAAAATATTTTTTTGGATTTTTGGTTAAGGGTCCCCCTTTGCTTGATGTTATTACTAATATCAAACAAAGAGGGGGGTTGTTGGTGACCACAAAAATGGCGATTCACTGTGAAGAACCAGTTATCTCTGCTTTTCTATTGACCGTTCACTTCCGAAACAACAAAATTTTTATATGTCTAAATTTTGTTATGGATAGATAGAGTAGATTACCCCTCACCTCGTCAACGGTACTTTGTCTCAACCTTGTTTATATCCCAATTGCTTTCTTCCTCAGGCTTTTTCTTGCATTCGCACCAGACATTACTTGGTCTTGATTAAAGATAAAATAAGGTCTTCTCTGCGTACTGGCTTAAAAGTATGCTCATTTGTTGTAGGTAGAGCCTCTGCTGCCCGCAAGCGTCCATAGCCTCGACAAGGTTACCATGTTATCCAGCAATGATCCTTTTTCCTGCTTGAGGTTACTCGCAACATTCCAGAGAAAAAATCCTTTTTTGACACACTTTTCCTTTTTTAATTCTCTAAAGAACAATGTCTTGGTTTGGCGGCCAAATTATGACACAGTCATTCACTTGATTTACACTTTTGCTGAACAAGTCGGCTCGTGATGAGACCTCTTGTCTTTTGATTGCAACAATCTTAAGTCGTTGCCCTGTTTTGATAGACAGTATTGGCAAAGTCAGCAAGTTATAATATGTGTGATCATGATAAGCCGGCTCGTGATGAGACCTCTTATTCTTTGAGATATAGTGTTTTCCTTGGATTGTTTCTCTGAATGCTGCAATTTCCTTTTACCAGGGAGGAAGTCATTGTTTTTCCTTAAGAAAGCTCTGGACGACAATAATAGAGTTTTTGAAAACAACAATTTTGCGGAGAATACTTATTTTATTATTGATGATGCCTTTCATTGTGCTGATACAAAACAATTCTTTACCAAAGGTTGCTTTCGTCAAAGTTTTTTAGAGGTTGAAACTAGCATCGTAATCAAGGTGAAGTTAACTCTATTTGTCAATAATAAAATTTAGATTTTTCAAAAATTTTGCTATTTGTACAAGCGAAATCAAAATCTGATAGAGAATTGGCGTGCTCTTCCATGAATCCTTTTTAAATGATCATTTACAACGGGTTTTATTCATAAAAACAGAAAAACAAAACAAAAAAAAACTAAAAATTAAATCTATCCTACAAAAATTAGAAGAATTCTCTTCTATGGAAAATACATTTTGAGAATTTGTCCATTCACAGGCAGAGAATCTCTCCTGCCTGTTAAATCCTGCAACACAAAAGTCGATGGGCCTATGACCTCTACAATCTGAAAAGGACCAAGCCACAGCTTCTGGAATTTCGTATGTTTGCCCTTTTCTTCATGAGCCTTATCCCATTTTAAAACTAAATCACCCATCTGAAAGTTTTTTCTGGTCATGATGCTTGAGTCAAAAGAAGATTTTATTAGCGCTTGGTGATGAGCATGGGTTTTCCTAGCTTGTTCTCTTTGCTCTTCTAGTTTGATTATTTCCATTTGTCTTAATTGTAAGGAAGAAGTAGGTACTTCATCGATGTATTGAACTAAGGACAAAGAGGGGATGACTAAGTGAGTAGGAAGAACCGCTTCTCTCCCATAAACTAAATTAAAGGGAGAAGTGCCGATAGAAGCTTTCTTTGTAATTCTATCTGCCCATAAGGCATTTACCAGCGCTTTGTGCCAATTCTTTTGGTTTTGGTCGACTGTCTTTTTAATAATCCTGATTAGGTTCTTGTTTGTTGATTCGGCCAACCCGTTACCTTGCGGATAGTAGTTGGAAGAATACTTCAATTTGAACCCTCTTTTGAGCGCAAACTCAGTCTTTGCATTTCCAGAAAAATATGATGCATTATCAAACATTAAGGCCGTTGGCAATCCAAACCTAGTGATGATAAACTGATCTATGAATTCAATAATGTTTTCAGAATTAGCTGTCTTGAGAGGAACTGCTTCTACCCATTTGGTAAAATAGTCAGTTGCCGTGAGGATATACCTATGCTGTTTAGAAGAGTGAGGAACGATCTCACCTATTATGTCCAGGCTCCATTGACTGAACGGTTGCTCAATGTTAACCGGCTGCAGTGGCATGGATGACTTCTTTTGTTTCCCTGCAGCAGTATGGCAGACTTGGCATTTCCTTACGTAGTTGTATGAGTCTTTGAACAGCGTGGGCCAGTAATATCCTGCACGCAAGATTTTATGGGCGGTGGCTTCTCCAGCATAGTGTCCACCTGCTGGTCCATCGTGAAGTTCCTGCAAAACCTTTTCGGCTTCAGTTTTCTCAAGACATCTAAGAAGCACAGAATCGTAATTTCTTTTAAACAGAACATCATTTATGAGCTGGTATTGTTTAGCTTTCAATCTCAGGGCTCTCTTCTTGGTGTGATCCAGGTGAAATGGAACATACCCGTTCTTAAGAAAATAAATGGTGTCAGCATATAATGATTCTGCGTCGTTTAGGCTTACCTCATATGTGTGTACCTCTTCAGACGAGTTCTTAGGAATTTGCGATGCTCCAGCTAACATCTTGTAGAAGCCTTGACCTCTCACGATGTGTGCTGGCTTGATCTCAAGATCGTATTCTTGTAAGGCGGTGATCCAATTCGCTCTCTTTTCGCCCACGTCCTTCTGTATCAGGAGGTTTCTTACCGCTAGGAACGATACTATGACTTTGGTATGGGCTTTTAGCAAGAAAGGTCTGAAATATTTGATCGCTTTGAAAACGGCATATGCCTGTTTCTCTACGTCTGAGTAATTAAGTTCAGCACCTTGTAAGTTCGAGCTAAAGAATGCGATTGGAGCTTCTGCCTTTTCTTGATTCGCTTGAGTTAAAATCGCATCATAAGATTTCTCTGAGGCAAACTTGTATAAGATAAAAGGTTCTGAAAAATTTGGGGTTGCTAAAGATGGAGCGTTGATGATAGCTTGTTTGATTAAGTTGAATGCTTCCTACTCATCTAGACCCCATTTGAAATTTGAATTCTTTTTTATCATATTTTGTAAGGGAGAAATAATACGTGAAAAATCCGGGGCAAATCTTTTGACAAAATTGATCTGTCCAAGGAAGGATTGCATGGTCTTTTTGTTATGGGGCATGGATATCTCGGAAATTTATTTGATTCTGTCAAGTTCAATGTGAATACTAGATTTTGACACTATGAATCCTAGCAATTTCCCTTCACTTAATGCGAAAAAAGATTTCTTCGGGTTAAGTGAGATCCCATACCTTAAACATCTTTGAAAGATTTGTTTCAAATCTTTGAGGTGGTCGCTTCGGTTCTTGGAGTACACTATTATATCGTCCAGGTAAATCACTACCGATTTATTGACTAACCCTTTAAACGCGATGTCCATGGCTCTCTGAAAGGTAGCTCCGGCATTGATCAGACCAAATGGCATCTTCCGATATGCATAAGTGCCCCATTTGGTTTGGAACGTAGTCTTTAACTGATCATCGAGATGCACCAATACTTGATTGTATCCTGAAAATCCATCCAGGAAAGACATTAATTCTGAGCCTGCTACTGCCTGTAATATTTGTTCCATAGGTGGGAGGGGAAAGTTATCTTTCTGACAGGCTTTGTTGAGATTTCGGAAATCAATACAGATTCTAATGTCTCCGTTTTTCTTCCTAACAGGTACCATATTGGATACCCATTTGGAATGCCTGACGGGGAAAATTATTCTGGCTCTCAACAACTTATTAAGCTCAGTTTTTATCTGATTTTCTAAGTTAGGGTGTATTTTTCTGAGCTTCTGCTGGACAGGTTTTTCATTGTCAATCATAGGGATAGTGTGCTGAATGATAGAAGTGTTGTAAGTCTTCAGCTCATCGTAATTCGAGGCAAAAACGTTTTTGTACTGTCTCAGAAGACGGTTATATTCTGATTTCTCTTCAGGGGCTAGGCCGTGGCCTAGGTTAACATTTTGTGGCTTTTGATCGGTCCCTAGGTTTACTAATTCATAGTTCAGGGTAGAACTGTAAAGTTTAGCATTGGCGGACCTTTTAAACCGACTTTTCAAATCATATAAATCTTCTAACTTGACCACTGATTTCGGTATAGCATTGTCAGTGCTACTTTGTTGTATTTGGTGATCATGACAGTCTTCGTCGATTATCTGGTTTGAGTAGGATCCTTCAGAAGTAAGGAAATTTATGATGTCAGGATCGTCGTTGAATACTCTCCAATTGGTGATGTTGTCAGGGATGGATGGTCTAAAGATTAATTCTATTGAAAACCTATCAGGACTAAAATCTTCGGAAGGAATAAGTCTAGAGGCTACATTAGCTAACAGGTCTGCGCTCGCGTTTTGAATTCTTGGAATTGACGAGATGTTGAATGCTATGAAATGTGCAGTGAGATCTTGAACTAACGATTGATAGTGCTTTAAATGACTTGACAGGCAATGTATGGTGTTACGTACCTGTTTTACGACGATCTCAGAATCTCCAAAGACTTGAAGATACTTAACGTTCAATCCGATTGCTTTGTATAGGCCTTGAACCAAGGCTCCGTACTCCGCTGTGTTGTTCGTGCAATCGAACTCAAGTCTGCATGTGAGCATAATCTTGTTCCCGTCCGGGCTAATCAGAACGCATCCTGCTCCTGCTCCCTCATTGGATTTAGACCCGTCAAAATATAATTTCCAAAATAAAGATGTATTTACAGAATTATCTAAAAAACTAAAACATTTTGAGTCATCAGTTTGGGAGAAATTTTCAACTTGGGATAAAACTGAATTCTCTAAGTAAGGTGAAATATGAGCATTGAAATTGTCGAGGAAAGAATCTACTGCGTAATTGCATACAATGCTGCTATTGTATGTTATGGCTTCATTTTCTCCTTCCAGTTCTGTCACTATGTATTTTTGGTGCAACTCTCGTTCAACCTTTATCTGATTTGGTTTACCATTGTATGGTAACCACATGTGCGACCAGTCGGTTGAGAAATATCCGTGGAGTTTCTCCGACCAATCCCTGCTAAGAATCAAACCATAGAACTCAGGGATATCAGCTACTAGAATGTCGATAACCTAACACACTTTTGGGTTAGACGACAATCTTATGGTCACCTGATTAAGTTCACCAATCACTTCGACTTGGGATCGATCAAGTTGAACTATACATACTGCGAATTTTTGAGGTTGCACATTCAATTTGGCACATATTGACCTGGGTAAAATATTTTTAAAGCACCAGAATCGACCAAGAAATTGTGCACGTTTTTATTGAAGATTTCATATGTGAGAAGAAAAGGAGGAGTATGAGATCTTGATCTTCCTCCAATCAAGGCGATGTCATTTGGATCAATCTTATTGATCACGTTGGTTGGAGGCCTTCCCAAATTGTGGGAATCTACAGCTGTAGGTAAAGATGTAGTAGGCACAGCATGTAATTCTTTCATCATTATTTTCTGCTAGTGTTTCAATTTACTCAACTCATAAAGAGTGATGTTAGCCCTAGTCTTCTTCATGTCATCAATGATGTTATACTCCATTTCATCCGACACTATCAGTGTTCTTGATGGAGGTGCTTCATCAGATTGGACTGGGCTAAACTGGGTCACTTTAGCAGTTGTCTTTTTTGTTGCGACCTTATCTTTCATTGCAGGGCTTGCGCCCTTCTGTTTTGGGGTAGTTTGGGGAGGATCAAGTTGATTTTTTCTTCTCATGCTAACCAGAAATGCTTCTTGATCCTCTTCTTGTGGGAGGATGAAATCCCACATTCCTTGTAGTTCCACCACTTCTTCATCGTCGGTATGTGCTTCGATGGTATTCTCTTCTTCTTCTTCTTCAGATTCAACGTTTGAGACAGCGTTGGGTGGCTTCGTCTCCATGGGAGGGTTTCTTTTAAAAGTCCTGAAAGGCTTTCTTGAAGACGTTTCTGCTACTTGTTTTCTTATATCAATCATCTCATTGGACATGGCCTTTAATACTTTTTGTAATCCTTCCGTATCGAAAGGATCTTTCGTTTGCTTCTTCTTGGTGTCTTCTTTGAAAGAGATCTTCTTAGATTTACGTTCTTCAATTGCAAATCTCTTTTCAAGGGCTACTATGCGTTTTTCAACTGCTAACGCCTCTGTTAAGTTTTCAACTAAGGTTGTCTTGCTTGCCCTATCTACGAAGATAGCCAAGTTAGATGGTAAGGCCGTGATGTACCATTCACATCTTACTTCCTCGCTGGGTTGTGAAGCAGCGGGGATTTTGTTGAGGATCTTATTGAACCGTAAGTTAAAATCTTTAATGGGTTCTCTAGCCTCATCCTTGAGATTAGATAGGTCATTGATCAATGTCACCGTGGATCTTTTATCACCAAACTTGGTGAGGAACTGATTTTGAAAAATGTCCCAGCTTGTGATGGATCCGGAAGGTAACGAAAAGTACCACGACCCGGCTGTTCCTTGCATTGTATAAGGGAAAAGCCGGACAAGAGCGTCTTCGTTAGTAACTCTGTTGAGATTAAGAGAAAGCATGAAATTATTGATATGTTCTTTGGCTAGCATGCCTGCTTTTGGATTGAATTTAGACAGCCATTTCTCAGGATGGGCCGGTATAGGGCTCAGGGGTGGAGGCATTAAAACCGCCCCAGGGTTGTTCCATGGAGACTGGGCCATCGTTGAACTACTAGTTAATAGAAGCGCAGAAGATGATCTCTGATGCTGAGAAGATGGAGATATTATGATCTTCGATGATCGCAGAGGAAGGGTTGCGGAAGATGGATGAGTGATCTGGGGTGAAGATGTGGGTGGCTGACTTCGCAGTGAGGGAGTTGAAATGGACGAGGTAGATGAACGAGTCTCTCTGTCAGACTCTAGAAGTGCTTTCCTTGCTCTTTTCCTAGTGGGGAGAGGGATTTCAGTTGGCTGGATGCCAAACTTTTCACTCTTCAATCTGGTCAGGGGATGAGCAGGATTGTACTGCGAAGTCACGCTGCCTTTAGATTTATCAAACCTCTGAGTAAAAATAGAGAATCCCTGGACTTTACGAATCAAAGTTTGAAGTTCAGGGGGATCAATGATAAGTTGGTCTGATATATTAGGGTGTGTAGCAGCGGTGGATGCCCGAGCGACTTCTAGCTCCGAGTTTAATCGTACCGGAGAAGTCAGGGGAGTTGGTGAGGGTGATTTGCTCTCAGAATGGTATTTAGATTTTGATTTATGCGCCATTCATAGCTCGTGCCCTCCTTCTAGCACCAAATATGTTGAGGGCCCCGAAATCGGGTCAACAACAAGGGGGATACCCACCTGGTCGGGAACTTGGTTGGCGGCTCCGTGCCCGTTTGGTGTAGCGGGTCCGACTGGGGGTAACGGGACCAGTTTCCCAATGTGAGGGGTGTGTGTGTGTGTAGAGTTTGATGGTATTGATCTAGGGGTATTTTAAGCTAATTTAATTCTAACTTCTAAACTAACTCTATGCTATTGTAATCTAATGAAAAACAATACATCTAATCTACGCTAACCCGGGGTATTTTTCTTCTATTATGTGATCTAAAAAGATTACGAACAATAGCTGGTAATAAAGATTATTCAGCTATCATAAGAATAGAAATCCATTAAGATAAACCATTCTGCATAAAAAGTTAGGCAAAACAGTTGTGAAAAGCATATCGCATAATTAGTTATTCATATGTCAAGCACAAATAAATGACTCCACCATACAGAAGTGCCAAATGGTAATACACACATTCATACATCAACATATAAAGAGCTCAGTTGCATATCAATTTAGGAATATAAGCAGAAATTAGTCAAGAGATAAAAGTACCATTTATGACTGATTTCACTAATAAACTTCAAGCAACAACGATTTATTTCTACTTGTTCTAATATCTGCTAAGAGTACAGAAGTGCAACATCAGTAACAGACATTAAAATGCAAACATAAATAAATCTCGATCCATCCATTCATCAAAAACCCCCTCCGAGGGTGCAAAAGTGCATGTTTTGAGGACAAGTGTTTTGACAGATTTCCGGACCCTTCTCCAAATGCCATGAGAAGGGTTAAATACTACTAACTAATTAATCTTAATTACACAAATTTAGGGAACGGCTTCAAATGACCGCCCTTTTACTAAAAGCAAATTTATTTCTAAAAATCAAATCTAATTTCTAACTGTTTCTGTATCTGCTCCTTAGTGCTGTAAGCAATGCGTTGTTCGCCCTGAAAGAGTCGGCTGGTTGTCCTTTCCTTTTGTTCGAGCTTGAAAATTAGAAACAACAAGAGCTGGCACCTCTTTCTGACAGACTAGAAGATATTTTCGAAAACCTTTCTCTAGCTGGGTGTATTCGTTGTGCGTATACTTAGTACAACCCAGGTTCCTTTCGAACTGATTTTGCTATTGCTATTTCGGTTTCCGGTCGTGCGAATGACTCAATGAGTTAGGAGTCGCATTGTATGGACAATCCCCTGTATCGAGAATTGCTTCCGTTCTTTGTTCCAGGCTTTTCTGGAGCGTCCTCCTTCTTTTGCATTTCTCTTTTTGCTTTACCCAGTCTGAGCTTCAAGATCTTTTGCAAACACGCTGCTTTTGTGTGCCTTTGACTCTGAGTCTTAGATAGTCTATTTTCATCAGCGCCTGTTGGGTGATACTCTGGAATCCGCGGTCCTGCTGCATGCGGCATCCATTTGCGGAGGCATCTTCTCTCTGTTACCCCATTGGCGCTTTCCTCTTTTCCTTAGATGTTTCCTGCATATAGATTTATATCAGTTATATGTCTTGCAGTTTACGCAAAGAAGAAGAGAAATTACGAAAAGATTGACATGAAAGCATTAAGTTCTAATGAATGCGTAATTCTGACACTCATCATGATTTGACTCTTCAAAAAACGCGATACAATCATTCTTGGATACTGAAGCATGCGATCATTAATTTCCCTTAAGGTGCGCGCTCAATTTTGGGTTTACCGTTTATGTCGGAGAATTCTTGCAATGAGTCCTTTCTGTGATTGGAATCGCAGTATCGAGGACTGCGACGTCATTAAGTGTTATCGTAAATTGCCAATATCGCAGATCACTGTTTTGTATGATTGCAGATCGCAGATCGCAAGATTTTCGCTTTATCACTCTGTGCTGCTTATGCGACATTGCGACGCGCGACATCGCATATCGGCCGTCGGTGATTCCTTAGGTTTTCCCTTTTTGTCGCTTTTAATGCACACGATGCGATGGGTTCTCGCGTCGCTCTTTTGCAGTGTATTTATGCGCTTTGGGAAAATGCTTCTCTCTACCTTTGCGACGCGATATAGCTCTTAGGGAGTTAATACAAAAGATTTTTTAAACAAAATATTTTTTTGGATTTTTGGTTAAGGGTCTCCCTTTGCTTGATGTTATTACTAATATCAAACAAAGAGGGGGGTTGTTGGTGACCACAACAGGACCTCGGTCAAAGCGTGCTAACCGAGGCCCATGGAGACCGCGCAGGAGGCAAAACTGGCAATTAGGAAGCCCGGATCGGGAAACAGAGGCCATTTTTGATGCGCGATTCGCTGGGAAAGACCCTTCGAGAAGGAGAGGCCCCGAGCACTCAGTTGCATGGGAAGCCAGTAAACCATAGGGAAAGTGCTAAGGTGAAAGGCGGGTCCCGCGATCCAAAACAGGTGGTACATCAGAGGCACATTGGGGCGGTAAGCAGATTTGGTAGAAGACGAGCGATTCCATTCATCATACAATGCATGTCTGGTGGATAGGAGAGAAAACCACCTCTCATCGCACGCTAATGGTCGAACAAGTCAACCACGTGAAATGAGCGAACACCGTAAGATCTGGGGGCTCCAGATCTGACGACGAAGAATGCAGCCAATGGAGAAACTGGATTTGACAGGGGAATTAAGCCGTGACATATAAAAATCTAAACTCCGATTTGACCGCTGAGTTGGCAGATAAGTAATTCCATAGTGTAACCAAAATACCGAACCGTTGAGGAAGAACTGGTGTAGTTCCTGAGAGGACAAGTGGCCACTCCTTGTGAGATGTTGGCGATGACGCAAAGGCAAGGAACTCCAAGCGAACAACAGCAGGCGATACAAAGGGATGGAAGAGGAAGTGAACAATCAAGGACAGATTAGCTTTAAGCCATGAACAAACAGAGAACAGTGACAGAGAGAAAAGAAAAGAAAGAACCAGAGAAGAAAAACCATGACAGAAAAGGCGAAAGAGACAGTGAAGCAAGAAGTAGAAAACAAAGAGTTGAGATGACCTAAGGCAGCATCAGGTAGACAGAACTAGGCTTGAGAGGTTCGAGCCATCCCTGTGAGGATATCTGTCAGGAATTGAGCACCATTGGACTCATCCCATTAAAAACCAGAGAGGTCAAGATTTGGTAAGGAAAGACTTTGTGCACTCTAGTGGCTTGGGGAATCCAAGAACCACCCTGCCAAGCATTATCTATTTCAGGCGACTCACATTGAGCTCCTCATTGTAAATATCTACTTTAAAGACACAATAAAAGAAGGCCACCACTGAGAGCTGGACCAAAGACTTAGTCCTAGAGAATAGGGTGAACTCCTTATTAATGTGTTGTGTTCTTGTCTTTACTTACTGTGTTTCCCTTACTATTTTCCATCTTCCCGTGTCTGTGTATTATGTAATCTGATCGATCCGTTGCCTAAAATAACATAGACACTCACCAACACATGAGTCTATAATACCGTCATTCCTTAAATGTTAACTGAGATCACTCATGAGTGATTTTCAGATCACTCGTCTTGTTTCATTCTGATTTCCCATTCTCAAAAAATTATTAACTTTTGTGCCTCATCAATTTTAGGAAGATTTTATTTTCTATATTTTGCACTTTCCTCCCAACTTAGAAAATTAGTTAATTTCTCAATCACTTCATCAAAATAGCTCATCATCTCAACCAACTGATCAACAAGACAATTTCCTATCTTACATTCATCTTGAATCAACATGATCTTATTTCAAAAGTTCTTAGGCTGATGTCTGAGAAGAAATTCAATTCTTTGGCTTATTTCTTAAACTCTGACAGTTGAGGATTGACACTCAATTTCTTTGTATTTCCTGCATTTGCATTTCTTCAATCTAATTATCTTTCATCTTTATCTCCTTATCATGTTGTAATTTTAATGCATCAAATTTCTTTCGTAGTTATGCAAATGGCTTCTGCCATTATTCGGTAATCTTCTCTTTCTCTACTTTGAACTCTTGCTCCAATGAGATGATCTTGTATTTTTTTTCCTTTAGAATTACTTTGACTTCTACTGCTTTGTCAATTGTGGATGAAGCATAGGCTCATGTAAATTAGGCCAACCTTCCTAATTTTTCTGTTGGTATAGCAGAGGAACCTTTCCATAAAAATTTGAAGGAAGAGAGCTTGTTAGGCACCAGGAACTAAGACTAATCAAGATTTCTTTTCTTTCTTCCCCTTTTGACTACAAATTTATGTTGGGGAATGTAGAAGATATATAAAGGAGGAATTTCTTCAACATTGAGAATAATTTCTAAAGTCGGGAAAGCATGAATACTTTCGATATCTTTCTAACAATGAATATAAGACTTACTAGTTATTTCTCCTAACCTTGTATCTTGTTTAGAATTCTTAAGAGTATTATTAACATCAACTTTTCATGAAGAAGTTACAATTTGAGACATTGTAGTTTGACCTTTAGTCTTCAGATTAAGAGTCATACTAAACTCATTCCACGCCACATTTAATTTAGGATTAAAAATAACTTCTTCTACCTGAGGAGTAGAAGAAACTATAACGACTTCTGGCTAGCCCTAAGGAGGAATCACTGACTGTGAAGAACTAGCATGTTAAGGAATAGACGCTGATGATTTTTTGTGGATAGATGTAGCAAATCTAGTGGAAGATTTGCTATTCTAGAAGTTCTATATTGAAGAAACTAAGTTTTCTCTACTATAATCAATTTTTCATACACTCATTGTAGTACTATTGCATATGAGGAAGATTTTGAAAACATATCATCTAACTTGTCTTCCTCATAGATGAACTGTTTGATTGCTTCAGATGCAGTAAATGTTCTCACAACTGTACTTGAATTATATTTTCTAGTTGGAACAGCGGGAAAATTGAGAGCTTAAATATGCAAGATTTCTTTCTCAGCATGACAGTGTAGGTTTTAACCCTATATAGAAATTACCTACATAAAAATTCTAAGAAACACAAAAAATAAACAATGCGAGAGCATAACACATAAAACACATATACACAGAGATTTTCCCCTGGATCCCAAAACCGTGACTACCAGCTTGAGTTTTCATTATTTTCCTTTCAATGCTATAATACATATTTATACATACCAAAGCATCCAATACCATGGACCGAAAACCATCGCGTCCAATACCATGGACCAAAAAACCATTACATCTAAAAACATGTGTGAAAATCATGCACAAAACCATAGGTGGGTCCGCCCATATAGTGGGGTTACAGGTATGCCTCAAACCCCATGTGACCCCCCCTCACTACACAATTAGTGCAATAAAGGGGGGCTCCCGCCCCCCTTTAACTCCCCGGTTAACTACGTGGGCTAGTCGTGGAAAGAATATAACACAACCCAACATTCTCCCACTTGTTTTTTTCTTTCCACAGGGGGCCACAAGAGAGCTTAGTCATTTTTCCAGCCCTGAAATTCCCATTGTCTCTCTACACCAAGAGAACTTCTCAGAGCTCACAAATTTTGTCAATGCATCTGCAGTATTCTTCAAAGTGTCCACCTTTACCAGCAACACCTTTTTGTCTTCTATCATATCCCTCACAAAGTGATACTGAACATCAATGTGCTTTGTCTTTGAATGATATGCGAGGTTCTTTGCCAAGAAAATTACAATTTGGCTATCATAGTCTATCCTTATAGCTCCTTGTACTAGCCCCATACTTGAACGCAATCTCTGCAACCAAACTTCTTCCTTGCTTGCATGAGTGGTTGTCATGTATTCTGCCTCTGTAGTTGATAGTGCCACTACAAATTGTTTCTTACTCATCCAACTGACTACACCTCCAGATAGGTTAAACACATACCCACTTGTAGATCTTCTCTGATCCAGATCTCCAGCCCAGTCTGCATCAACAAAGCCATGAATATCCAAGATTTTGTCCAATCCTAATCTTCCTTGGTAGCACAAACCATAATCACTAGTGCCTCGCAAATACCTGAAAACTTGCTTCACTGGTGCTCCTTCCCTGCTTTTGACAAAAACCTGCTCAATACTCCCACTGCATGTACAATGTCTGGTCTATTACATACCATTGCATACATCAGGCTACCGAATACACTTGCATATGGAACACGGGACATGTTGTTTTCCTCTTCTTGTGTCTTGGGACACTGTTTAGCAGATAACCTCACACCTACAGGAATAGGAACCTTCACCGGTTTACTGTCCTGCATATTAAACCTCTGTAGTATTGTCTCAACATACTTCCTCTGGTTTAACCAGAGCTTCCTCTTTGCCCGATCTCTTTTAATTTCCATGCCCAAAATATAGTTTGCATCACCAAGATATTTCATGTCGAATTTGGAGGAAAATTGGATCTTCAAATCTTTTATAATTTCTTTTTCATTTCCAACCAGAAACATATCATCCACATACAAGACCAGATAAATAACACAGTAACCAATTAATTTAAAGTACACACAGTGATTTGCTTTGCTTCTGGTGAAGCCAAGTCCCCATATAAATGTATCAAATTTCTGATACCACATCCTTAATGACTGTTTTAACCCATACAGAGACTTATTTAACTTGCATACTAGCTCTTTCTTACCTTTCATCGCAAAGCCTTCAGGTTTCTTCATGTATATTTCCTCTTCTAAATCCCCGTGAAGAAATGTTGTCTTCACATCCATCTATTCTACCTCAAAATCAAAAGCAACACCAACAGATAAAAGCAGCACCAAGATCTTTCATGTCGATTTTGGAAGAAAATTGGGTCTTCAAATCTTTTATAATTTCTTTGTCATTTCCAACCAGCAACATATCATCCACATACAAGACCAGATAAATAACACAGTAACCAATTAATTTAAAGTACACACAGTGATTTTCTTTGCTTCTCGTGAAGCCAAGTCCCTGTATAAATGTATCAAATTTCTGATACCACATCCTTCATGACTGTTTTAACCCATACAGAGACTTATTTAACTTGCATACCAGCTCTTTCTTACCTTTCACCGCAAAGCCTTCAGGTTGCTTCATGTATATTTCCTCTTCTAAATCCCCGTGAAGAAATGTTGTCTTCACATCCATCTATTCTACCTCAAAATCAAAAGCAACACTAACAGATAAAAGTAATCTAATAGAAGTTACCTTGGGATAAGGAGAAAAAATATCAACAAAATCAATTCCTGGCACCTGGGAATAACCTTTTGCTACCAACCGAGATTTTTATTTCTCCACCTTTCCTTCTGCATTTGTCTTCTTCTTGAACACCCATTTGCTACCAATGGGTTTCCTTCCAGCCGACAACTCCACCAGATCCCAAGCCTCATTTTGTGCAAAGATGCCATTTCATCAACCATGGCCTCTTTCCATTGTTTGCCATCCTATGAATCTACTGCTTCCTTCACAGTTCTGGGATCATCGTCAGTAATAGATAAAGAAAAATTGGAATAGAAAGTAGATGGACTATACCTTTCTGGCTGCCTTCTTTCTCGAGATGATCTTCTCACACTGTAGAGTCTTCATCTTCTAATTCCTCCTATACTGTAGAGTCTGCTTCTTCCTCCTTAAGCTCAAACTCTATCTTCTCATGTTCCTTTGGTTGGATTTCATGTTTAATAACATCTTTTACATCTCTAAACACCACATCTTGGTTGTACACAACCTTCCTTGTGACTCAGTTCCAAAGATTATAACCCTTTAAACCATCCTTATACTCAATAAAGATGCACTTTTTAGATTTACTATCCAACTTGGTTTGTTTCTCCTTTGGAACATGTACATATGCATCACATCCAAATACCCTCAGATGTGAAAGAGAGGGTTTATTACCAGTCCATACCTCTTGTGGAGTCTTATTCTCCAACATTGATGAAGGTGACCTGTTGACCAGGTAACATGCAGTATCCACCGGCTCTGCCCAGAATTCCTTTCCTAACCCGGCACCACTAAGCATGCTTCTTGCCCTTTCCATCAACGTATTATTCATTCTTTCTACAACTACATTTTGTTGAGGTGTATATGGAGTAGTCTTCTGTCATGCTATACCACACTTCTTACAGAATTCTTCAAATTCCTTGCTGCAAAACTCTCCATCATTATTTGTCCTCAGCACCTTTATCTTCTTCTCTGTCTGATTTTGCACGAGAGCCTTAAATTCTTTAAACCTGTCAAAGGCTTCAAATTTCTTCTCAAGGAAATATATCCATGTATTCCTTGAGAAGTCATCTATAAATGATACATAGTACATAGGCTTACCCAGTGATGGAACCTTCACAGGTCCAAACACATCACTGTGCACAAGTTCTAATATATATTTCACCCTCTTACTACCAGAGGGGAAACTCACCCGATTTTGCTTCCCATATACACAATTTTCACAGAAATCAAAATACAGAGAGCTATTACTCATACCTTCTACCATACCCTTACCATGAAGTATTTGAAGGCCCTTCTCTCTAATATGTCGAAGCCTTTGATGCCACAACATAGTCTTCTCTCCAGAGACCACTAGATTTTCTGCTCCACTTTCAGGAACCAAAAAATTGTTGCACCCATCAATAATAGTGATACCTTGTAGCTTGTACAAAGTTCCAATTCGAATTCCCCACATCAATACCAGTGCGCCCTGAACCATTTTGCAGGTATCCTTCTCGAAAACTATTTTTACACCTGCATCATCCAACTTGCTTATAGAAATCAAATTTTTGGTCAATGCAGGAATATGCAAAACACCCGGAAGTGTTCTAACCCTTCCACCTTACGAATTCAACTTTAATTTTTCATGACCAATGATTCTAGTCTTCCTATCATCCCCTAGTAAGACATCACCACCATCGTATTTCTCATACTCACAGAACCACTCTCTATGGGGAGTGAAGTGAAATGATGCACCTGAGTCAATCAACCATGCCTGATGATCTACATGTATACTTAAAGAAGCCAAGCACACATCCCCACCTTCATCTGAGGTGGTTTTTGCCTCTGTAGAAGGAGCATCATCAAATCCTTTTCCTTTATCAAGAGCTTTAGATTTACAGTCCCTTTTGCAGTGCCCTTCCTTTCCGCATTTCCAGCACACCACCTTTACAGGTTTTCCTGGAGATTTAGATCTCCCTCTAGATATAGATCTCCCACTCGATGAATTATTTTTTTTTCTATTGTAGGACCGTCCTAGTACAGAAAAGGAATCACCATTCTACCTCTCCATATTTTTCCATATCATCTCCTCCGGCAGTAAGGATGAGACAATTTCATCAAATTGCAAGGCAGTTGCGTTGTTACCTTTTGCAATAACCAGACTATCCCACGAATTTGGTAGAGAACACAACAAACTGATGCACTTATCTTCATCTGAAATTTTAATATCAACATATGCTAACTGACTTACCACATTATTAAATGCATTCAGATGCTCTGTCACCAAGTCTCCATCTTTCATCCTCAAGTTATACAACGTTTTCCGCAAGAACAATTTTTTCACCAGAGACTTAGATTGGTACAAAGTCCCCAACTTGTCCCACAAAGCCTTCACAATAGCTTCCTCTAATACATTCAACAATACTGAATATGAGACACACAATTGTATTTTGCTCTTTGCCTTCCGATCCAACTTCTTCCATTCTTCATCAGACACTCCCATTGGTTTAGTACCCGAATCTACCACGATCCACTGATCTTTATCCACCAATAGATCCTCCATCTTGTGTTTCAACAACTCAAAACTCTAACCATTAAATTTCTTGATCTCTATCTTTCCACTGCTTGCCATCTTCTTTTACCATCAGAATTGATCTCGCAGATCTCCCACTGAATAGGGTCTACCACATGCCCGAGCGAAAACCCTCAGCAACAAAGGCATCCCCTTGAAGCCAAAACAGCTCTGATACCAAATATAGTTTTTAACCGTGTAGAGAAACTACCTGCATACAAATTCTAAAAAACACAAAAAATAAACAATGCAAGAGCATAACACATAAAACACATATACATAGAGATTTTACCCTGGATCCCAAAACCAAGGCTACCAACTTAATTTTTCATTATGTTCCTTTCAATGCTATAATACATATTTATACATGTTGAAGCATCCAATACCAAGGACTGAAAACCATCGCGTCCATTACTATGGACCAAAAAACCATCGCGTCCAAAAACATGTGTGAAAATCATGCACAAAACCATAGGTGGGTCTGCCCATCCTAACATAGGGTCCAAAACCAAAATTTTCTGGGGCGCTGCCCCAGACCCCATAAAGTGGGGTTACGGGTACGCTTCAAACCCCCTGTGACCCCCCATCGCTACACAATCACCGCAGCAAAGGGCAGCTGTGCCGCCCCACCTCTAATGCCCCAGTTAACTACGTGGGCTAGTCATGGAAAGAATATAACACAACCCAACAGACAGTAATTGGCTAATGCAAATATACCAAATATTACAAGAAAAATTGGCAATGCCCTCTTGTTTGATTCTTTCAACACTTTAGTAATACCATAACCCATTTTCTGGTAAGACACATCCCTTTTAACTAACTTATATGGGATTAAAAAAGGAAAAACATGAGGATGGGAAAGGTTGCCTCAAAGTCTGATCTAAGTGAATAATTCCCCTCCAATCTAATTTTCAACCTTTCGAAGGCCATCCATAGCTTCTTGAGACATATTAGGTGGCCGAGAATAAAAGATAGCTTCATACATAAAAAAACATTACCTTGTGACAAATTTGGTATAAATTTTCAAAGTATTTGGATTCCCATAAGATGTCATGATAAATGTGAATACGCTTTGGATCTTGTATAGTGCATTTCCAACCCATAGCAAGAAAATTCATAGAAAATCATAGTGCATATATAACATAGGCAGACATGTAGAAAGGGGGAATGTTATCTTCATAAATAATTAAATTAGCACACCGAAAAGATAAGATATGTGTGGATAATTTATTAGAAAGTAGGGTGTCCTGATAAAATATAAAACCTTTGGAAGCTCCATCGATTAGATGCACACAGGTGTCCGATAATTTTCACACATTAGGTAGTGCATGCAATCGACACATCATCGGTTGTACTTGGAAAAACGTTGAGGCAAGGGAATCAAGTGAATACTTACCGGATTCATCCTCTTTATGCTTGTTTAGGTCTTTTCTCCTTTTTTTGATTTGTTCTAATGTGTTCCCATGCTCCTTTATAAAAGGCTCAACATACTCCTTCTTATATATATACTGAGGATTTGGCAGATGATACATGCTTTGTTAATCCTTACTGGTAAAAGACCCAATCAATGTTCCCTTTTTGGTATTAATTTGTCTACCAAAAATATCAAAATTCTTGACTACCCAATGAACCATGTCTGTGTCATGAAATAACCACAGTCTTGCTCGAATCTTGTGAAGAAAAGAGCTGGCAAAATCCGTTGTAGTGGTTTTTGAGACAGGAGTTTTGTCTTCCACCATGACTCAATATAAGAGTTTTCTCATAAAAGATCCTTCTTGTAAGTTCTTTTAAGTAATAGTTATGATAGATAAAGCCCCGATACAAGAATACTCGATATATAAAAGTCACAAATATAAATAAATAATCTCAGAACTTCAGGAAGTAAAATCTCATAAAGGAACAATATCATAATGTTTTATTAAAAGGTTTGATTTAAAGCTATTTCGAGAATATTTATCTTGATGAGGAATTTACTTTAGTTTTCCTTTAAAATATTTCAAGATTTTTTAAAATTTAATTTCCTTTTAAGTATTATTGTTAGGCAAAATTAAATTGATTTAGAAAAATAAGAAATCTAAAAGGGTCCCCATTATTTATTATTTCTTAAAAGAAATAATAGTGGGGTTTTTGTTTTCTACAACTGGTGACCATACCCCAAGTAATAATTGATAATCACAATATACATCAAAATATCCAATTGACAATTACATAAGTGATATTGAAAATAAGAGAATCGTTTTATTTGTCACTGTAAAGTCATCAATATCTTATACAATTAAATCCATCATTATTTAGACATAAAAGAGTGACATTTCTTAGTACATGTGTCCTACTAACTCTATGTAGAACTACAACTCTATAGAAATTTATCATTTATTTATGGACTTAACAATTTTAGCAAATAAAGCCAAATTATTTCTCTAATGTCTAGAATGCTTCTCATGCTAGATCGATTCAAGGTTAATACCAATTTCTTCAATGTCATTTGATATGCACTCGATAAATTCCACCTTGGATTGATTATTGAAGGTTGTGACAAATTCTCTTCAGTCCTTTATCTAGGATAAAGTGCCAACCGTTTCCGAAGACCAATTCACCTTCCTTTACTTAGTACTGATTGGAATACCAATCACTCTATCTCCTCTTCTACTTGGAATGAAAGACCAAGAAATTGAATATTTTTTGCTTGCAAAGAAAATTTTTCCTTCCATATTTAATGCAACAATCATTGCCACATGATGATTTGATTGGTTGGAAGTTTCACTTGTGTAGGCGATCCATGGTTATCGAGAGAAATGGGTGATGTGGCATGTGAGTATGGAGAGTGAGAGTCCATGCAAAGATGTAGAAGGAGGGGGAAGGCGAGGTGGGTGAGTCACACTCTGTCTTCCTCCACAATTCCAAACTAATGGAAAGTATGACACTATTTGCTTCCTCCACATCTAGGGCAGAGTGCAGGTCCATGTGCTACTTATTCATCTGTATTTTTTCTTCCTCCACATTTTAAACTTGCTAAAGACTCCATAAACAAAATGAGGATTTATATAAAGGATTTAAAGCCTTCTTTGAAGACTTTGCATATGTTCTTTTATTCAAGATACTTGGAAATATTTTCAATCTAATATTTCATACCTAAATACAAAATTGACCTTCAACATAGGGGAAACTTATGAATGAGGAGAAAAATTATGAATATTAAATCTTATGGTGTCCAACATATTTCACTTTCTTTGAGGAAACTATGTCCTCTTTTGAAGAATACTTTGCTACTCTCTTGATTTTTGGCTACAAATAATTTAATTCATATGTCATGCCTTAATTATTCACATAGAAGAGGCATACATTCCTTAAAAAGATTTTTCACCCTTTAAAACATTTGCATCAGTATCTATCCTCCTTGCACACAATTTGGATGATTTATTCCCTTATATTTAGCTCGACCCTTCTCTTGTGCATTATTATGATTCCCATGAGTTATTGTGTAATGTAGCTTGGAAACTCAATCCATTCTTTAGATATATTTTTTCTCTTATGTCTTCAAATCCAGGCTTATGTTTTCCATCATTCCAGTTCCCACAATTTGTTTTCTGATGCAGCTTTTGATATGTTAATTTCTAACCCATTATATTTTGTATCAAGATGGCTTGAAGCTTCCAAATGTTGAGCATCTGACAATCTATCTCATAGCCTATTTTTGGAAGCCTTTTAAAAACTCAATCTAGATTATAGATAACATATTTTACCATGATATACTTAAAGGTTGAAAATACAATCATTTTACTTCACATTGGGTTCAATTTGATGCTCTCAACTCATTAAATTGAAGTAATCCAAACCTTCTTCCGCTAGGCCTGCATGACTATAATCGAACGGGACACATGTGAATGTAATGTGATTTGGCTTTATGCCTATTTTTTGGACTTGGGAAAACAATGCCAGGGCATCTTTACCATGGCCATGTAGACAATAACCTGTGATAATTGTAGTCCAAAAAATATAGGACATAAAATGCACATATAAGACAATAGATACTTACCTTTTTCTATACATTCCAAAACACTACGTAAAACTACATAATTAATTCCTTGTGAAATAATTGTGATAAATTATATCATTTTTTTCCATATCATTGAAATATACCATGAGTTATATGTTTTTTACATACTACCATTGAATCAATATACATAATTTATATCACTCTACACTATGTTGGACAAACACATATGCATTACCTACAAAACTTCAGCCCGAGTTGGGTTTCTGCTAGCTCGAAGTCAACCCAATCCACTCCAACCCAACTGGTGAATTATGAATCCCCGACATGAAATGTAGCCCTATAACTCACCAATTTATCTTCTTGGAATCCAATTCTCTCTCCACATCCAACACCTCAAATTCATGGACACTATCCTGAGTCTACACACAATTATTCTTGTGCTTCCTCAAATGAGCGATAGCCACATCCCTAAAGAACCAATATCAACAACACTAGACAACATATGATACCCACATTACTGAATTTGACTGGGTGGATCATGCGACATTGTGAAGCAATACAAGAAGGGTCCATTATTAAGCTTCAAACACCCTTCCCCTCCATGTCCTTTTCCCTAAACTGCAACCAAATTAAACCTTCTACATTTTAAGCCACCATCCTTCCTCACATGGTAACAACTTACAATGATCAGTGATTCAAAATTACAACACCTGGCATATTAAGAACATTATTAGATCCTTCATCAAAGAGTTTGTGTAAACATCCAAACATAATTTTATAGTACATTGTCAGGCATAAATTTTCTGTCACTTCTCCATTGTAAAAACTGGAAACGTCTACTGGAATAAAGCTTCGAAGTCGCTTTGTTAGGGATTTGGCACCCAAGCTCAAATTACCCCATGCCACATATGCTATGTTGTGCCAATTTTTCATTGCATTTAAACATAATTCGTTAATTGAAAACATAGGAAAACACACAAGAACCTACACGACGCTACTGAAGTTATACTTACAATTATTCCACACATTTGAGACTAAATTCTCAGCCTTCTTGACCCATTTTTTGAAGTTGTGCAACACTAATTCCAAGGGATCTACACATATAGAACCTACTCAGATGAAGAATAGATAAAAACATTGAATGTCTCCTTGATCAAAGTTTTAGTTTTTTTTTTTTCTTTTTTTTTATGAGAGTGTACTCTTTGAACGTTGTATTGGAGATGGTTTCATGATATATGAGATGGGGGTTAAGTTCTCCACTGGGGCAGTCCACATCGCGAAATTTTAGTTGTGAGGATGGGTGGGCCCGCAAGAGAACCCATGATTTTGGTGCCCCATTTTTGACTTTCTTACTCTGAGACAGTTAAATTAAACCCTTGACCTCCATCATAGGATAAACAATCTTCTTCATCGATCTGACTATGTTATCATCCTTGATTACAAAAGTTACTCTCCATGGACTTCTTCACTACTCATCTTTGAAATCGTATGGTCCAATAATGTCTTAACAATGGACATATAAGTGAAACATGAGTCACAGTTGAAAGAATTAAAATTACATTTTGGATTTTGTGAAGTGAAGTTGGTAAGATTACAAATTTATATAAGGCGTTGCTTGCAGTGGAAGAAAAAGGTGTCAATGAACGTGGATGAATAGAGTAAAATTGGGAGGAGTTACAAACTACACTATCCATCTTTAATAATATTCTAATAAAAAAATAGAAATTTATTAGCCTCATTACTTTTTTATTAAAATTTAACTTATATAATTTTATATTTCATAAAAGTAATTTGAATTTTGTATTTTATGTAATTTTATATTCCATATTTTGAATTTTGTTATATATACTATATTTAGTAAAATATTTTTAATAGGAAATAAAAATTTAAATTTTCCAAATCACTTATAAGACTCCCCTAATAATCAATTCCCCGAAGAAAAAAAAATAAAAATCTAACATTTTTATAATCATAAATAATTATATTAATAAAATTCAAAATTATTATAATTATTACATAAATTTAAAACTAATTAAAAAAAAATCAATTAAATTATTAATTTTTTATTGTTTCAATAATTATAAAAAATTAAAATCTCCAGTGATATTTATAATAAAATAAATTAAGATCTGGTAATATGAACAAAATATTTTTCATCCTTGATCAACATTCACTTCTTACCAAAGGACTTTTCCTCCTGCAATGAAACACCATGAAACATTTATCTTAGAGATAGAGTGGTGGCGCAAGTTAGAGTGATGAAATCGATGAAGGGCCACTCAAATTGTCAGGACAACTAGTTAAAAAAATCAAAAATCAAAATCCAATTTCAAACTATAACATCAACCCAAATACTTAAACTTCAAAATTAAGTTCTTTAAAAATAATATTTTATAAATTAAAAATAATATTTTATAAATTAAAAATATCATAATAATACATATTACAAATATCATCACACTAACTTACCATGCAACAAGCACCTCAAAGCTTTAATTCACATGAATGTGACCAGTGAGAATGTGACAAATAAACATGATATTACAAATATCGTTCAAATAAGTTGGCCATGTAACAAGCAACTCTCAACTTTGATAAAACGAAAATTTTCATCATTGATTATATTTTATGGTTTTGAAAGCTTATTTTAATGGTAATATAAAAAGCATGATGAATAATAGTGTATTTATATGTATACAAAAACGTCTAAAGAATGGACTGGAGTGGATGTATTAAAAAAAAAAAAGTTCTGAAGTATGGACTGGAAGAGGTGGAGCCCACAGTGGTGACAGAAGAACATCTGTGACAGAAGAACATGTTTGGAACTTTGTCAATGTTAGCAATGGAAACACAATGAGTATGTTTCCAAACCCTGAACATGTCGCAGGAAATCATCCTCTCACTGTTATCGTCCTTGGCACCACATGGAAATTTGACCGACCAGTCGTCCACATTGGCAGTGGCACCTCCTCCTCCGCCTTTGTACCAGATCTCAATCGACATGTCAATGTCGCTACCTTGGAATACAACACTCTAATCCGATTCGAGGGCTCTGAACAGGAGATCGTCACTGTTGTTGCCTTCATCGAGAATGAATATGGACTCTACACATAAATCGCTTGTGATTTAGTAGATTTCCCTGAGGGCCCTCTCAGCTTCCCTCTTTGGATCACAAACGATGGTGTCAGGCGGTAGAACCACGACGTCCATTGAAGGTACGGGACGTAGGCTATGCCTACACTTTCTACTAGTCGAGAAACATCCGCTCAAGGACACTGTGCATATAACTATGATAATCTCATTTTCATCAAAGCCCCACTGATTGGAAACACCTCTCCTTGTCATTTCTCCTCTATAATCCTTGGCAAAGTGCTTAGTGTCAAGAATTATTCAACTCATTATCGGAATGTCCGTTAGTATGTTGTTATTGTCGGTCGCATGCTCATATCTTTCCAGGACAAACTTGTAGATGTATTCAATGTTTTTAGTTATATCATCACAACTTATCTCCTCGACACTTTTCGGCCTAGCGGAATCTACGAGGGGCTTTTCTCAATAAAACTTTGACATAGCACGTGCGTTCATGGCATAGTTTAACAATATCCTTAATTTGACTGCATATTGGAAAATCCCTCTAAAAATCACATTATTTAACCCCCTACCAATACGAACTTAACACATTATTAGGTTTTCATTAATATTTTTATACCCCTTTAAACTTTATCATTAACTTTGAACTCCAATTTTTATACTTTCCAATATAAAAACTCTTTACCCCCTAGTATATGCTCAATATATTATGTCATTTTTTCCTCAGTATATCTCCCCCAATCTGAATTCATGTGGTATACTATTTCTTTCCCAATGATACCCCTATGGCGACAGTTGCAGTGCTGACATGACCGCTCAAGGGGATGAACTAAGATCATATATAAAATAATCTAGGACTTTGGCGTTCGTATTCATGACCTTGGGCACAATGTGACCTCTAACAACACGATTTTCAGACAATTTTAAGCACAACATCTAGCAAAGCGGTGTATCCTATATAAGCCCTTGCAACATCTGTGACTACTGTCAAGGAACCCATTTGTGGGAACCTATGGTTTTCAAAGCTTCCACTATAACCTACATCCTTTCTGAACACTAATAATGTGTGTCTAAAACATGAGGCAACGACGCATTCTCAATATAGGATTTTAAAGGTATGTGAGCTTTCAATTCCAACATGAATCTCATCCTATTCCCGACAGTTTGTAGGGAAGCGCTCCCGCTCATTCTTTGATACAAGGAAATGATTGAGACAAATTCCGTGTGGTGCACAAAGTGCTCAAATATGCACCCAAAGGGGACCAATATTGTTGTCATAGCACGAGACATATGTCATCCCAAAGACAAAAGGGTGAATGAAAGTTGGCCTGACCATTTTCAAGAAAAGACACCTATCGACGTAATTATGACGTAATTATGTGGTTATAATTTATGTTATAATAATTTATAAATTTATATTAATAAAATATTTAAAAAAAATTATTTATCTTATTAATATTATAACAGTTAATTATTTTTAAAGTGAATATATATAATTTATATATAGAAAAAATAATAAATAGTTAAGGATATTAATTATTTGAGTAGTCTAAGTGTGACTTTTTGGAAAAATTTTCAGTTTATTTTCTGATCTAATTTGTCTAGAATCCGACATGGATTCATTGAAATCACAATTTTTATAGGTGAAATATTCAAAATTGAAGTGCTCAAAGGTTTTTTAAGGGTGTTGAATCCATATATGTAGCAAAAAACTAGTTTAAGCAACACAAATCAAGATTTGGCCACAATGTTTTTCGCTGGATTCCAACAAAAAATTTGCCGGAAACTCCAAAAGATCACACTTATTGACCACTCCATAATTATTAGTTGCTCCTATGCATTAAATTATCAAAATTATTCATGAAAATCACATTAAGTGCATAGGTTCACTCACACATTTCCACCAAATTCCTTTAGATTTTAGGAATTTTTTATTATTTAAAATGTGTTTCTTGGATTATGCAATTTTCAATTGAAACTAATGTTTCCAACCAATTACTACAAGGCATTAGAATACCATATTTTTTTACGGCTTAGTCTAACTTATAAATGAAATAAATTTTTTCACTAGAGTCCACAAAAACAATTTCAAGAAAGAATGTGATTTTTTTGTTTTTTAGAATGCTTTTTTTAATTTATAAATGAATTCAACACCTTCAAAAATCGGGGCACTCGAATTCTACAGATTAAACAATAGAAACTCAAATTTTTAAAAATCTATGATAATTTTGATTAAAATTAACTAGAAAATATGTTGTGAAAAAAGGTCATTTCCTCTATAAGTTTTCTTTATCCTAAGTGGTTCTAAACATATTGACACAAGAATTTGAATTGTGATTTACAAAAAGAATTATCTTGAAAAAGACTCTTGATTAACTAAAAAATAATTTTAATTCTTATTCCAAATTCAATCACTTTTAATTTTTATAAAAAAACATAAATAATATTAATAAAAAAAATTAATTTCTATTCAAAAATCAATCACTTTTGATTTTTATTAAAAATATAAATAATATTAATAAAAAATATTTTAATTGTTATTCCAAAATGAGACTTTTTTTTATAAAAGACATAAATAATATTTTTTAAAATCCATTAACTCATAATTTGGATCAAACCTATTAGTTGTCATTATAATACCAAGAGTATATCCAACATCCCACAAATAATCTCTATAACATGACTTATGGTTTAGAGAAATATTTGTATCCTCTCATAATTACTATTGAATGAAATTTTGTTATCGTCTGCATTCTAGTCCAGTTTCTGCTATTAATATGTTGAGCTCATAATAAAAATCATAATAAAAAACATAAATAGGAAAATGTCGAGCCTAAGAGAGTCCTTATCACCTCCGAGATAGATAACTTTACATTTGGGCCAAGAGATGATGTCACATTAGAGGTAGATAATGTTACATTTGGGTCCAAAGAGATGTGTTATACACACACACACCCTAAGAGGGATTGAGAGGGATCAAATCTCTTGCGTAAAAGTTACATCGTCGTAATGCACAAATCTACCATATAGATTTTCACCTCAATAGATTTGTAAGATTAGCCAAACATTTACCTATTTGTTAATGTACAAGATTACACAAATAATTTTTTATTTTTTTTGGTATATTAAAATTTGTTTTTTTAAATCATTTAACTTAATTGGAAATGGGAAATAATCTAGGAAAAGACCATTTTTAAATAAAAAAATGTAACAATCACAAAATAAATAAACAAATCTCATAATAATAAAAAAATAAAAAATGTAATTTATTATTAATATCTTTTAATTTTATACATACTCTAATTTATAGGCAAAATAGTCTTTTTCAAAGAAAACAGTATAATTTTAAACAAGATTGTGATTTTTTGCTGTCTAAAATAGATTTTTGAATTCATAAATGAACTCAACATCTTGGAAAATCTATGGAGCAATACAATTTCGAACAAGATTGTGATTTTTTGTTGCTAAAAAATATATTTTTAAACTCATAAATAGATTCAACACCTTGAAAATCTTCAAAGACATTTACTTAAAAATAAGATTTTACATAAATTTAAGAAAAAAAATTAAAAAATTTAAATATATATATATATATATATATAACTTACTTACATTCGATTATATAATCCAATTTTAATGAATACTAATAATATCAGATTTAAACCATATTATATAAAACTGGAATCTCACCAAAAACTTATATGATTAAATTTTAATGAATAAAACAAAACACTACCATAATCAAATATAGTATATATATAGCCTATACTTTGCCTCTAACATTATCAAATTAAAATGCCTTTTAACTATGTTATTTGGGAATATCAAGTGAGACACCATGACATTTTTAACTTTAAACTTGGTTTAATTAAACCCCTTTCGCTTAAAGCTAAATTGAACGGACAACTAAAGTTTAAGCCACCGGTTTCATGTAGGTTCATATTGACAACCACCTGTGAGTTGTTAAGAACCAAACAAATATTTTAATCTTAATATCCGGATGGGATTCACGGCTCTGCGCACAATGTGACCTCCGACCATCCGATTCGCCAGCGGTTTAGACCCAAAATCCAGCAAGCCGGTGTCTCCTATATAGGCCATCACCGACTTCCTCCCGAAGAACTATTTGATTGACTTATTGCTAAATTATTTCGTTGACCGGCTCATCAAATAAAAGAAATACTAATATTTTGTTTAATTGATTTATCAATGAAATATGAAGTTCTATTTATTTTTGAAAACGATATTTTATATAGATTTTTTTTTTATTACTATTAAATATTTTTACAATTTTTAACCGCAACTTCAATACGATAGCTTTTTTATAAAATTTCTAATAAATATATTTGGTAAATTATTTATATATATATTTTTTAATTTAGTAAATTATTTATTTTTAAACTATAAAAAAAATGCTAATTTACCATTTGATTGTGGGGAAAAACTCCACAGTTAAGCGCGCTTGAGCCAGAGGAGTTCTGGGATGGGTGACCTCCTGGGAAGTCCTGGTTACCGGGTGCAAGCCCCGGAAGTGATGATTGATGCTATGTGATTCGTTCTCCACATTTCACTAGTTTCAATCCCACTTCTTCACCCCTGTGAGCATCACCCGATGCAATGAGTACTAAGTGAACTATTCAAAAATCATGAGAAATTAGTCAGTTACGACTACCTCTCATGGAAATGGTCATACGTTTGAATGACTTACTTAACGCAGTTGAATCCCAAAAATGATATCTAATATAATGCACTGCGTAAATCCCCCATACTTAAATGCTAATTTAGTAAAATATTTATATTTCAATTATAACATTTTTGGACATACAAAAGAAAATATATAATTGGAGAAGTACATGACAATGACATATATATGGTATTTTAAAAGTTGAGAATATATGGTATTTTAAAATTTGAGAATATATGGTATTTTAAATGTTTATTTTGGTCTTTTAAATATTAATAGTATTTACAATGGTTATTTACAATTGTTATTGATTTTAATTGTTTAAACTAATATTGATATTTATAATTGGTATTGACTTTAATTATTTAAAATAATATTTATTTATATAAAATTATTAGTTTTTATTATATTTAAATAATTAGAAATTTAAATTTAATTTAATTATAATTTTATAATATAAATATTAAGTATAAAATATTAATATTTTTATTTATTTATAAATATATTAATAAGAAACAAAAATAATATTTTTTTAATAATTATTTATATATTAATTACATAAAATATAAAAAGTCATTGAAAAAATATATGTATATACAATTGAATTGACTTTGGCTACCCAGAAAAGCTAAAATAAGCTTTAGCAATAGGGACCTCTCTAACTAGATAAGCAATTAAGTTATTTTCCCATCTATATTATTTTTGTTAAATAAAGCCTTTCAAAACAATTTTTTAATTTTTATTAAATAAAGCCTTTGAAAACAATTTAAACTTTCATTAAAAACCAGGGAAAAATATTATATATGCTTTCATATTTTTATGATCGATAATCACGAGCTCTGCTTTTATTGTAGTTATGATGTAGCTTATTTTTTCTTTTATATTTTGAAAATTGATTTTGTCTTTTTATTATTTAAGTATTAATATATCTTTGAGCTTATAATGATGGTTTTATTTTAAATTGTTTTATTTTATAAATAATTTAGGGTACTGCATTGATTTCAAAATTCATATTTAGTTTATAGTTTGATACAGGGTTTATAATTTAATTTTGTTATATATTTTAAGTATATTTAGTTTAATTTGTATCAAAATTATTTTTTTTGTTGAGGGACACTAATATGATAGGCAAAGTATTGGTCTTTGGAATTGGAAATCTTTGAAAATATCTTAAAATAAAGAAATATCCACAAAATATCCATCTTATTTAAAACTTAAGGAACAAAAAATGACCTTAATAGCCCATTCACATTTAATGCACCAAAGTTTAAGATGCAACTTTCATTGGCATGTCCACATGATTCTTTATTTTTACTTATAAGACTTGGAAATAGTTAATTGTGGGGGTTTCTTTTATGACCTTAATGAAGTGATCTAATAGAGATTCCAATATCTTATTCCTGCCAGAGGATTCTTTTACCCAGAGATGAATAATTAGAAGGGAATCCCAAACAAAATAAGCCAAGGATCATTGTTTTCTTTAGTTGTAAGGAGGTCTTAGAAAAGACCATAGGTTGAACTACTTAATTATTTATTATCTTTCCTAAACCCCATCAGTACTTCAATACTTTAGTTTTGTTAATGTGATAAAGTATGCATCCCCCTCCTGCCACCTCTAGATTCCTTTCTGATCCACCACCAAAGCTAAGAACAAAGCTTAACAGATGTGTCTTAATCCAATCCCTAAAGGCTTCTCAGGAAAGGTGAGGTTTCCATTTTTCGTGTGAGGCTTTTTTTGTAGTAGAATTGGAGCCAAATTTATTTCTTTTAGAAGGGGGAGCTTTGAAATCTAGGCAGATTCATTGGCATCGATATATTATTGAGATGTTACTTTACAAGGGCTTTGGGCTGAAAGCACAAATGTAAATCTTTCTTTATTGTCAATTGGGAAGCTCTTGAGTATTGTTAAAAACACTTTGGTTGCTAGCTAATAGTCTTTCCAAAAAATGAAATTGAGAAAGGCTCCCTAAACTTCTTTAGGAAATGGTTTTTCATTGAATTGACCTAAGTATTGCAATAGAGATATTGGAGTAAATATGTCCATATCAGTCTATCTATCAATCAAACGAGAGGTGTAGCCTATAAATTGTTCATTTTTTTTAATATAGGGACACTCCAAAAAAATATTTTGTCAATTTAGATATTAGTTCAATAAATTTGGTAACTTTAAAGAATGATCTATTTTGATTAATCAATTTAATTTAAAAACAAAAAATAACTACTTCTAATATGAAAATCAAAATTTTTATCTCTACATATTATTAAAAATATTAAAAAAAAACAAAATTCATATAAAAATCACTTTTAAAATATACTTACTCTATTATCTACTCTATTATCTAGTTAATAATTTTTAATAATTAAAATAAAATTATCACAACCTTATTCAGACCTATAAAAATAATTAATTTATTTAATTCACTGTGGAAAAATAGATTAGATAAAATTTTGTATGTTATTTCGATATATAAATGATTTGATGACCCGTTGACCAAATTTCCCACTGGCCACACTTATAACTTTAATACAAATTTTGGATATACATAGCTAAGTCATGATGTATAAATATGGGTTCTCTCACGTACATAATGGAAATAACCAATATTCTCTCCGATTTAATATTTTGTTTTTATATGATTATGTTAATGAACTATGTGATTGACTTATTGGAGAATTATTTCGTTGTTGATTCGATAATCAAATAATGGTAATATTAATTGTTTAATTCAAATATAGTTTAATTAAGCTAAAACATAATGAAGAGGAAAAAATTGTTATTGTAAAAATAAAATAATTAATAAAATATTGTATTATTAAATAATATCACTTAAAATTAATAAATATAATTAATTAATATTATTCGCATTAATATACATGTTTTTTATTTTTATTAATATATATAATTGTTTATAATTAAATTTATTAAAATATATTTTTAATATAATAAGAAGTCATTTTAAATTGAAAACATGGTGAAAAAATTATAATTCATGAAAATAGAAATAATAGGAAAAAAAATGAAAAAGTTAAATAAAAAGTAAATGAAACTAAAAACAAAAAATTAGTAACTAATAGAAATGAAAGTTACTAAACAACCCATAACAAGACCTCAATCAATCACCATACAAATAAATAAATAAATAAATAAGAAAGCAATAATTTATAAAAATATAAATAATAGAAAAAAAATAAAAAGGAAATAAAGCAAAAACAAAAAAATAGTAACTAATATAAATGGAAGTTACTAAACAACCCATAAAAAGACCTCAACCATTTAGGTTACAAACAAATAAATTTAAATAGTAATAAAAAATAACAAAAAATGAGTTCTCAATGTTAAACTATGGATAAGCAGCAAAACAATTTGGTCAAAGATAAACGAATATGGAGTCAAAGACAAAATAAATTTGTAATACCATGAGTGCGGGTATAATATAAAGAAATACTAATATTTTATTTATAATTGATTTATTAATAAAATTAAAAGTTTTATTTATATTTAAAATTATATTTTTGTTGTTCCAAGTGAGAAACGCAATTGGTTATCAAAGTAATGTATAATCTGTGAAAACTCAGAGATATAAGGTTTAAATCTCCCCAGTTGTGACGTCGTTTATGGCGAGGCGGATAGGTTATAGAACCCTATAGGTTTACTAGTAGTTATGTGTCAAGCAACTTGTTGGGTTCCTCTGGGATACAAAAAAAAATATTCCCCGGTGGGGGTGAAAATTAATCGAAATAAGGACGCAATGGGGGCCTCCTCATCATCAACGATGCAACAATTCAACATAGGTGATGATGAAGCATGTCCATCAATTGGAAGCACACATCATTGGTTATAGAGAAGACGAGGGATATATTTGGTAGATGAGTTGGTTTGGTTTCATGCTGGTCACATGAGGTTATGTAATTAGAGGTTGTGGAAGGTTTTGGGTATTTGGACTCATACAGTGGCATTTTTGGCCATTCCAAACCCTGCCCTTCAAGTAGTGACAAGCTAGGTAGGAGCTTAAGCCTGCTTAAGCCTAGGATCTGAGATTTTGGTGGCCTCCACAGTCAACCTGTTGCCTCTTTATGGCTTGGTCAGAGTGTCATATGCAAGGCCAAGAAGGAAGGGTGGATCTACTGGGGAACACATTGAGCTCTTGTCTTTTGGTAATTTCCTTAAGCCCAATGTTAAGTGATGGGTCCCATCAATGGGTATGTTTTGAGGCCCATTGTGCTATCCTCTAACCCTTAAAACTCTCCTTTTCTCATATTAATTTGAATTTTTACCCATAACATGCTTAGTAGGAAGACTAAAGGGTGATTGTTGTATTCCATGGCATAAAGTGATTAATATGCAGGAAAAAGAAGCATTTTTGGAGATATTTACTATGCAGGGGCTGATTGGAGACATCTAGAGAGAATATAGGGGGGCCTGTCCACTATAGTAACTCTCGAACTCAACTTGAGATCAAATATTCCACACCAACAACTTGAATTCACTAGAAGCTAAGGAACTCAAGTGCATGTGAAGATCTAAGGGGACTAGATCCACCAATTTCGAGATTTTGGAGGGAATCACTCTTCCTTTCATGGGAGCTTCCCTCAACTACCTTTTGTATAAATAAAAAAGTCCAAAGGCTTATTAGAATTCAAAATTTTGTTGGAGATAAGAGTAACTACTCAGAGCCTAGTGCTTGATACTATTATTTTCATCTTTCATATGATGTATGTGACTATGATTTTTTGTTAAAGAAAAGTTTACTATTGGCCTACATATAAGTCAAATTTGGAGGGATGAAACACTTGGGTTTGGGCCCAACCCAGAGGCTTTTTTCACTATCCTGTATTCTATCATTGTTCTTGTTCAAGTCATTTCATTTATTTCTTATTTTAGATCGGAAATATATTACAAAAATTGTAGTTACAGGTTTGAAAACTACATATCTTGTGGGAAGGGTGGCCAAAAGATCTACAACAACAAGCCAAAAACATGTGTTTATGTTTTCTTGGAAATATTTTAAGTCTTGCATTAAAACTTTTATGCATGCTTGGTTTCTTCAACTTAGTATTCATTAGCATTGATTTGGAAATTAGACTAGGTATATGTTAGAGTATCTCATAAAGAAATAAAATTAAACTCATCCTTTCCACTTTGATTCATGTTGATGGAATATTGATCATTCAATGAATGCACTTGATTAGTTTGCAGGAATTTATGTTGACTTGAAGGGGTGGGCAATGCCCTCTTGTTTGATTCTTTCAACACTTTAGTAATACCATAACCCATTTTCTGGTAAGACACATCCCTTTTAACTAACTTATATGGGATTAAAAAAGGAAAAACATGAGGATGGGAAAGGTTGCCTCAAAGTCTGATCTAAGTGAATAATTCCCCTCCAATCTAATTTTCAACCTTTCGAAGGCCATCCATAGCTTCTTGAGACATATTAGGTGGCCGAGAATAAAAGATAGCTTCATATATAAAAAAACATTACCTTGTGACAAATTTGGTATAAATTTTCAAAGTATTTGGATTCCCATAAGATGTCATGATAAATGTGAATACGCTTTGGATCTTGTATAGTGCATTTCCAACCCATAGCAAGAAAATTCATAGAAAATCATAGTGCATATATAACATAGGCAGACATGTAGAAAGGGGGAATGTTATCTTCATAAATAATTAAATTAGCACACCGAAAAGATAAGATATGTGTGGATAATTTATTAGAAAGTAGGGTGTCCCGATAAAATATAAAACCTTTGGAAGCTCCATCGATTAGATGCACACAGGTGTCCGATAATTTTCACACATTAGGTAGTGCATGCAATCGACACATCATCGGTTGTACTTGGAAAAAAGTTGAGGCAAGGGAATCAAGTGAATACTTACCGGATTCATCCTCTTTATGCTTTTTTAGGTCTTTTCTCCTTTTTTTGATTTGTTCTAATGTGTTCCCATGCTCCTTTATAAAAGGCTCAACATACTCCTTCTTATATATATACTGAGGATTTGGCAGATGATACATGCTTTGTTAATCCTTACTGGTAAAATACCCAATCAATGTTCCCTTTTTGGTATGAATTTGTCTACCAAAAATATCAAAATTCTTGACTACCCAATGAACCATGTCTGTCTCAGGAAATAACCACAGTCTTGCTCAAATCTTGTGAAGAAAAGAGTTGGCAAAATCCGTTGTAGTGGTTTCTGAGACAGGAGTTTTGTCTTCCACCATGACTCAATATAAGAGTTTTCTCATAAAAGATCCTTCTTGTAAGTTCTTTTAAGTAATAGTTATGATAGATAAAGCCCCGATACAAGAATACTCGATATATAAAAGTCACAAATATAAATAAATAATCTCAGAACTTCAGGAAGTAAAATCTCATAAAGGAACAATATCATAATGTTTTATTAAAAGGTTTGATTTAAAGCTATTTCGAGAATATTTATCTTGATGAGGAATTTACTTTAGTTTTCCTTTAAAATATTTCAAGATTTTTTAAAATTTAATTTCCTTTTAAGTATTATTGTTAGGCAAAATTAAATTGATTTAGAAAAATAAGAAATCTAAAAGGGTCCCCATTATTTATTATTTCTTAAAAGAAATAATAGTGGGGTTTTTGTTTTCTACAACTGGTGACCATACCCCAAGTAATAATTGATAATCACAATATACATCAAAATATCCAATTGACAATTACATAAGTGATATTGAAAATAAGAGAATCGTTTTATTTGTCACTGTAAAGTCATCAATATCTTATACAATTAAATCCATCATTATTTAGACATAAAAGAGTGACATTTCTTAGTACATGTGTCCTACTAACTCTATGTAGAACTACAACTCTATAGAAATTTATCATTTATTTATGGACTTAACAATTTTAGCAAATAAAGCCAAATTATTTCTCTAATGTCTAGAATGCTTCTCATGCTAGATCGATTCAAGGTTAATACCAATTTCTTCAATGTCATTTGATATGCACTCGATAAATTCCACCTTGGATTGATTATTGAAGGTTGTGACAAATTCTCTTCAGTCCTTTATCTAGGATAAAGTGCCAACCGTTTCCGAAGACCAATTCACCTTCCTTTACTTAGTACTGATTGGAATACCAATCACTCTATCTCCTCTTCTACTTGGAATGAAAGACCAAGAAATTGAATATTTTTTGCTTGCAAAGAAAATTTTTCCTTCCATATTTAATGCAACAATCATTGCCACATGATGATTTGATTGGTTGGAAGTTTCACTTGTGTAGGCGATCCATGGTTATCGAGAGAAATGGGTGATGTGGCATGTGAGTATGGAGAGTGAGAGTCCATGCAAAGATGTAGAAGGAGGGGGAAGGCGAGGTGGGTGAGTCACACTCTGTCTTCCTCCACAATTCCAAACTAATGGAAAGTATGACACTATTTGCTTCCTCCACATCTAGGGCAGAGTGCAGGTCCATGTGCTACTTATTCATCTGTATTTTTTCTTCCTCCACATTTTAAACTTGCTAAAGACTCCATAAACAAAATGAGGATTTATATAAAGGATTTAAAGCCTTCTTTGAAGACTTTGCATATGTTCTTTTATTCAAGATACTTGGAAATATTTTCAATCTAATATTTCATACCTAAATACAAAATTGACCTTCAACATAGGGGAAACTTATGAATGAGGAGAAAAATTATGAATATTAAATCTTATGGTGTCCAACATATTTCACTTTCTTTGAGGAAACTATGTCCTCTTTTGAAGAATACTTTGCTACTCTCTTGATTTTTGGCTACAAATAATTTAATTCATATGTCATGCCTTAATTATTCACATAGAAGAGGCATACATTCCTTAAAAAGATTTTTCACCCTTTAAAACATTTGCATCAGTATCTATCCTCCTTGCACACAATTTGGATGATTTATTCCCTTATATTTAGCTCGACCCTTCTCTTGTGCATTATTATGATTCCCATGAGTTATTGTGTAATGTAGCTTGGAAACTCAATCCATTCTTTAGATATATTTTTTCTCTTATGTCTTCAAATCCAGGCTTATGTTTTCCATCATTCCAGTTCCCACAATTTGTTTTCTGATGCAGCTTTTGATATGTTAATTTCTAACCCATTATATTTTGTATCAAGATGGCTTGAAGCTTCCAAATGTTGAGCATCTGACAATCTATCTCATAGCCTATTTTTGGAAGCCTTTTAAAAACTCAATCTAGATTATAGATAACATATTTTACCATGATATACTTAAAGGTTGAAAATACAATCATTTTACTTCACATTGGGTTCAATTTGATGCTCTCAACTCATTAAATTGAAGTAATCCAAACCTTCTTCCGCTAGGCCTGCATGACTATAATCGAACGGGACACATGTGAATGTAATGTGATTTGGCTTTATGCCTATTTTTTGGACTTGGGAAAACAATGCCAGGGCATCTTTACCATGGCCATGTAGACAATAACCTGTGATAATTGTAGTCCAAAAAATATAGGACATAAAATGCACATATAAGACAATAGATACTTACCTTTTTCTATACATTCCAAAACACTACGTAAAACTACATAATTAATTCCTTGTGAAATAATTGTGATAAATTATATCATTTTTTTCCATATCATTGAAATATACCATGAGTTATATGTCTTTTACATACTACCATTGAATCAATATACATAATTTATATCACTCTACACTATGTTGGACAAACACATATGCATTACCTACAAAACTTCAGCCCGAGTTGGGTTTCTGCTAGCTCGAAGTCAACCCAATCCACTCCAACCCAACTGGTGAATTATGAATCCCCGACATGAAATGTAGCCCTATAACTCACCAATTTATCTTCTTGGACTCCAATTCTCTCTCCACATCCAACACCTCAAATTCATGGACACTATCCTGAGTCTACACACAATTATTCTTGTGCTTCCTCAAATGAGCGATAGCCACATCCCTAAAGAACCCAATATCAACAACACTAGACAACATATGATACCCACATTACTGAATTTGACTGGGTGGATCATGCGACATTGTGAAGCCATACAAGAAGGGTCCATTATTAAGCTTCAAACACCCTTCCCCTCCATGTCCTTTTCCCTAAACTGCAACCAAATTAAACCTTCTACATTTTAAGCCACCATCCTTCCTCACATGGTAACAACTTACAATGATCAGTGATTCAAAATTACAAGACCTGGCATATTAAGAACATTATTAGATCCCTCATCGAAGAGTTTGTGTAAACATCCAAACATAATTTTATAGTACATTGTCAGGCATAAATTTTCTGTCACTTCTCCCTTGTAAAAACTGGAAACGTCTACTGGAATAAAGCTTCGAAGTCGCTTTGTTAGGGATTTGGCACCCAAGCTCAAATTCCCCCATGCCACATATGGTATGTTGTGCCAATATTTCATTGCATTTAAACATAATTCGTTAATTGAAAACACAGGAAAACACACATGAAGCTACTGAAGTTATACATACAATTATTCCACACATTTGAGACTAAATTCTCAGCCTTCTTGACCCATTTTTTGAAGTTGTGCAACACTAATTCCAAGGGATCTACACATATAGAACCTACTCAGATGAAGAATAGATAAAAACATTGAATGTCTCCTTGATCAAAGTTTTTTTTTTTTTTTTTATGAGAGTGTACTCTTTGAATGTTGTATTGGAGATGGTTTCACGATATATGAGATGGGGGTTAAGTTCTCCACTGGGGCAGTCCACATCGCGACATTTTAGTTGTGAGGATGGGTGGGGCCGCAAGAGAACCCATGATTTTGGTGCCCCATTTTTGACTTTCTTACTCTGAGACAGTTAAATTAAACCCTTGACCTCCATCATAGGATAAACAATCTTCTTCATCGATCTGACTATGTTATCATCCTTGATTACAAAAGTTACTCTCCATGGACTTCTTCACTACTCATCTTTGAAATCGTATGGTCCAATAATGTCTTAACAATGGACATATAAGTGAAACATGAGTCACAGTTGAAAGAATTAAAATTACATTTTGGATTTTGTGAAGTGAAGTTGGTAAGATTACAAATTTATATAAGGCGTTGCTTGCAGTGGAAGAAAAAGGTGTCAATGAACGTGGATGAATAGAGTAAAATTGGGAGGAGTTACAAACTACACTATCCATCTTTAATAATATTCTAATAAAAAAATAGAAATTTATTAGCCTCATTACTTTTTTATTAAAATTTAACTTATATAATTTTATATTTCATAAAAGTAATTTGAATTTTGTATTTTATGTAATTTTATATTCCATATTTTGAATTTTGTTATATATACTATATTTAGTAAAATATTTTTAATAGGAAATAAAAATTTAAATTTTCCAAATCACTTATAAGACTCCCCTAATAATCAATTCCCCGAAGAAAAAAAAATAAAAATCTAACATTTTTATAATCATAAATAATTATATTAATAAAATTCAAAATTATTATAATTATTACATAAATTTAAAACTAATTAAAAAAAAATCAATTAAATTATTAATTTTTTATTGTTTCAATAATTATAAAAAATTAAAATCTCCAGTGATATTTATAATAAAATAAATTAAGATCTGGTAATATGAACAAAATATTTTTCATCCTTGATCAACATTCACTTCTTACCAAAGGACTTTTCCTCCTGCAATGAAACACCATGAAACATTTATCTTAGAGATAGAGTGGTGGCGCAAGTTAGAGTGATGAAATCGATGAAGGGCCACTCAAATTGTCAGGACAACTAGTTAAAAAAATAAAAAATCAAAATCCAATTTCAAACTATAACATCAACCCAAATACTTAAACTTCAAAATTAAGTTCTTTAAAAATAATATTTTATAAATTAAAAATAATATTTTATAAATTAAAAATATCATAATAATACATATTACAAATATCATCACACTAACTTACCATGCAACAAGCACCTCAAAGCTTTAATTCACATGAATGTGACCAGTGAGAATGTGACAAATAAACATGATATTACAAATATCGTTCAAATAAGTTGGCCATGTAACAAGCAACTCTCAACTTTGATAAAACGAAAATTTTCATCATTGATTATATTTTATGGTTTTGAAAGCTTATTTTAATGGTAATATAAAAAGCATGATGAATAATAGTGTATTTATATGTATACAAAAACGTCTAAAGAATGGACTGGAGTGGATGTATTAAAAAAAAAAAAGTTCCGAAGTATGGACTGGAAGAGGTGGAGCCCACAGTGGTGACAGAAGAACATCTGTGACAGAAGAACATGTTTGGAACTTTGTCAATGTTAGCAATGGAAACACAATGAGTATGTTTCCAAACCCTGAACATGTCGCAGGAAATCATCCTCTCACTGTTATCGTCCTTGGCACCACATGGAAATTTGACCGACCAGTCGTCCACATTGGCAGTGGCACCTCCTCCTCCGCCTTTGTACCAGATCTCAATCGACATGTCAATGTCGCTACCTTGGAATACAACACTCTAATCCGATTCGAGGGCTCTGAACAGGAGATCGTCACTGTTGTTGCCTTCATCGAGAATGAATATGGACTCTACACATAAATCGCTTGTGATTTAGTAGATTTCCCTGAGGGCCCTCTCAGCTTCCCTCTTTGGATCACAAACGATGGTGTCAGGCGGCAGAACCACGACGTCCATTGAAGGTACGGGACGTAGGCTATCCCTACACTTTCTACTAGTCGAGAAACGTCCGCTCAAGAACACTGTGCATATAACTATGATAATCTCGTTTTCATCAAAGCCCCATTGATTGGAAACACCTCTCCTTGTCATTTCTCCTCTATAATCCTTGACAAAGTGCTTAGTGTCAAGAATTATTCAACTCGTTATCGGAATGTCCGTTAGTATGTTGTTATTGTCGGTCGCATGCTCATATCTTTCCAGGACAAACTTGTAGATGTATTCAATGTTTTTAGTTATATCATCACAACTTATCTCCTCGACACTTTTCGGCCTAGCGGAATCTACGAGGGGCTTTTCTCAATAAAACTTTGACATAGCACGTGCGTTCATGGCATAGTTTAACAATATCCTTAATTTGACTGCATATTGGAAAATCCCTTTAAAAATCACATTATTTAACCCCCTACCAATACGAACTTAACACATTATTAGGTTTTCATTAATATTTTTATACCCCTTTAAACTTTATCATTAACTTTGAACTCCAATTTTTATACTTTCCAATATAAAAACTCTTTACCCCCTAGTATATGCTCAATATATTATGTCATTTTTTCCTCAGTATATCTCCCCCAATTTGAATTCATGTGGTATACTATTTCTTTCCCAATGATACCCCTATGGCGACAGTTGCAGTGCTGACATGACCGCTCAAGGGGATGAACTAAGATCATATATAAAATAATCTAGGACTTTGGCGTTCGTATTCATGACCTTGGGCACAATGTGACCTCTAACAACACGATTTTCAGACAATTTTAAGCACAACATCTAGCAAAGCGGTGTATCCTATATAAGCCCTTGCAACATCTGTGACTACTGTCAAGGAACCCATTTGTGGGAACCTATGGTTTTCAAAGCTTCCACTATAACCTACATCCTTTCTAAACACTAATAATGTGTCTCTAAAACATGAGGCAACGACGCATTCTCAATATAGGATTTTAAAGGTATGTGAGCTTTCAATTCCAACATGAATCTCATCATATTCCCGATAGTTTGTAGGGAAGCGCTCCCGCTCATTCTTTGATACAAGGAAATGATTGAGACAAATTCCGTGTGGTGCACAAAGTGCTCAAATATGCACCTGAAGGGGACCAATATTGTTGTCAGAGCACGAGACATATGTCATCCCAAAGACAAAAGGATGAATGAAAGTTGGCCTGACCATTTTCAAGAAAAGACACCTATCGACGTAATTATGACGTAATTATGTGGTTATAATTTATGTTATAATAATTTATAAATTTATATTAATAAAATATTTAAAAAAAATTATTTATCTTATTAATATTATAACAGTTAATTATTTTTAAAGTGAATATATATAATTTATATATAGAAAAAATAATAAATAGTTAAGGATATTAATTATTTGAGTAGTCTAAGTGTGACTTTTTGGAAAAATTTTCAGTTTATTTTCTGATCTAATTTGTCTAGAATCCGACATGGATTCATTGAAATCACAATTTTTATAGGTGAAATATTCAAAATTGAAGTGCTCAAAGGTTTTTTAAGGGTGTTGAATCCATATATGTAGCAAAAAACTAGTTTAAGCAACACAAATCAAGATTTGGCCACAATGTTTTTCGCTGGATTCCAACAAAAAATTTGCCGGAAACTCCAAAAGATCACACTTATTGACCACTCCATAATTATTAGTTGCTCCTATGCATTAAATTATCAAAATTATTCATGAAAATCACATTAAGTGCATAGGTTCACTCACACATTTCCACCAAATTCCTTTAGATTTTAGGAATTTTTTATTATTTAAAATGTGTTTCTTGGATTATGCAATTTTCAATTGAAACTAATGTTTCCAACCAATTACTACAAGGCATTAGAATACCATATTTTTTTACGGCTTAGTCTAACTTATAAATGAAATAAATTTTTTCACTAGAGTCCACAAAAACAATTTCAAGAAAGAATGTGATTTTTTTGTTTTTTAGAATGCTTTTTTTAATTTATAAATGAATTCAACACCTTCAAAAATCGGGGCACTCGAATTCTACAGATTAAACAATAGAAACTCAAATTTTTAAAAATCTATGATAATTTTGATTAAAATTAACTAGAAAATATGTTGTGAAAAAAGGTCATTTCCTCTATAAGTTTTCTTTATCCTAAGTGGTTCTAAACATATTGACACAAGAATTTGAATTGTGATTTACAAAAAGAATTATCTTGAAAAAGACTCTTGATTAACTAAAAAATAATTTTAATTCTTATTCCAAATTCAATCACTTTTAATTTTTATAAAAAAACATAAATAATATTAATAAAAAAAATTAATTTCTATTCAAAAATCAATCACTTTTGATTTTTATTAAAAATATAAATAATATTAATAAAAAATATTTTAATTGTTATTCCAAAATGAGACTTTTTTTTATAAAAGACATAAATAATATTTTTTAAAATCCATTAACTCATAATTTGGATCAAACCTATTAGTTGTCATTATAATACCAAGAGTATATCCAACATCCCACAAATAATCTCTATAACATGACTTATGGTTTAGAGAAATATTTGTATCCTCTCATAATTACTATTGAATGAAATTTTGTTATCGTCTGCATTCTAGTCCAATTTCTGCTATTAATATGTTGAGCTCATAATAAAAATCATAATAAAAAACATAAATAGGAAAATGTCGAGCCTAAGAGAGTCCTTATCACCTCCGAGATAGATAACTTTACATTTGGGCCAAGAGATGATGTCACATTAGAGGTAGATAATGTTACATTTGGGTCCAAAGAGATGTGTTATACACACACACTAAGAGGGATTGAGAGGGATCAAATCTCTTGCGTAAAAGTTACATCATCGTAATGCACAAATCTACCATATAGATTTTCACCTCAATAGATTTGTAAGATTAGCCAAACATTTACCTATTTGTTAATGTACAAGATTACACAAATAATTTTTTATTTTTTTTGGTATATTAAAATTTGTTTTTTTAAATCATTTAACTTAATTGGAAATGGGAAATAATCTAGGAAAAGACCATTTTTAAATAAAAAAATGTAACAATCACAAAATAAATAAACAAATCTCATAATAATAAAAAATAAAAAATGTAATTTATTATTAATATCTTTTAATTTTATACATACTCTAATTTATAGGCAAAATAGTCTTTTTCAAAGAAAACAGTATAATTTTAAACAAGATTGTGATTTTTTGCTGTCTAAAATAGATTTTTGAATTCATAAATGAACTCAACATCTTGGAAAATCTATGGAGCAATACAATTTCGAACAAGATTGTGATTTTTTGTTGCTAAAAAATATATTTTTAAACTCATAAATAGATTCAACACCTTGAAAATCTTCAAAGACATTTACTTAAAAATAAGATTTTACATAAATTTAAGAAAAAAAATTAAAAAATTTAATATATATATATATATATATATATAACTTACTTACATTCGATTATATAATCCAATTTTAATGAATACTAATAATATCAGATTTAAACCATATTATATAAAACTGGAATCTCACCAAAAACTTATATGATTAAATTTTAATGAATAAAACAAAACACTACCATAATCAAATATAGTATATATATAGCCTATACTTTGCCTCTAACATTATCAAATTAAAATGCCTTTTAACTATGTTATTTGGGAATATCAAGTGAGACACCATGACATTTTTAACTTTAAACTTGGTTTAATTAAACCCCTTTCGCTTAAAGCTAAATTGAACGGACAACTAAAGTTTAAGCCACCGGTTTCATGTAGGTTCATATTGACAACCACCTGTGAGTTGTTAAGAACCAAACAAATATTTTAATCTTAATATCCGGATGGGATTCACGGCTCTGCGCACAATGTGACCTCCGACCATCCGATTCGCCAGCGGTTTAGACCCAAAATCCAGCAAGCCGGTGTCTCCTATATAGGCCATCACCGACTTCCTCCCGAAGAACTATTTGATTGACTTATTGCTAAATTATTTCGTTGACCGGCTCATCAAATAAAAGAAATACTAATATTTTGTTTAATTGATTTATCAATGAAATATGAAGTTCTATTTATTTTTGAAAACGATATTTTATATAGATTTTTTTTTTATTACTATTAAATATTTTTACAATTTTTAACCGCAACTTCAATACGATAGCTTTTTTATAAAATTTCTAATAAATATATTTGGTAAATTATTTATATATATATTTTTTAATTTAGTAAATTATTTATTTTTAAACTATAAAAAAAATGCTAATTTACCATTTGATTGTGGGGAAAAACTCCACAGTTAAGCGCGCTTGAGCCAGAGGAGTTCTGGGATGGGTGACCTCCTGGGAAGTCCTGGTTACCGGGTGCAAGCCCCGGAAGTGATGATTGATGCTATGTGATTCGTTCTCCACATTTCACTAGTTTCAATCCCACTTCTTCACCCCTGTGAGCATCACCCGATGCAATGAGTACTAAGTGAACTATTCAAAAATCATGAGAAATTAGTCAGTTACGACTACCTCTCATGGAAATGGTCATACGTTTGAATGACTTACTTAACGCAGTTGAATCCCAAAAATGATATCTAATATAATGCACTGCGTAAATCCCCCATACTTAAATGCTAATTTAGTAAAATATTTATATTTCAATTATAACATTTTTGGACATACAAAAGAAAATATATAATTGGAGAAGTACATGACAATGACATATATATGGTATTTTAAAAGTTGAGAATATATGGTATTTTAAAATTTGAGAATATATGGTATTTTAAATGTTTATTTTGGTCTTTTAAATATTAATAGTATTTACAATGGTTATTTACAATTGTTATTGATTTTAATTGTTTAAACTAATATTGATATTTATAATTGGTATTGACTTTAATTATTTAAAATAATATTTATTTATATAAAATTATTAGTTTTTATTATATTTAAATAATTAGAAATTTAAATTTAATTTAATTATAATTTTATAATATAAATATTAAGTATAAAATATTAATATTTTTATTTATTTATAAATATATTAATAAGAAACAAAAATAATATTTTTTTAATAATTATTTATATATTAATTACATAAAATATAAAAAGTCATTGAAAAAATATATGTATATACAATTGAATTGACTTTGGCTACCCAGAAAAGCTAAAATAAGCTTTAGCAATAGGGACCTCTCTAACTAGATAAGCAATTAAGTTATTTTCCCATCTATATTATTTTTGTTAAATAAAGCCTTTCAAAACAATTTTTTAATTTTTATTAAATAAAGCCTTTGAAAACAATTTAAACTTTCATTAAAAACCAGGGAAAAATATTATATATGCTTTCATATTTTTATGATCGATAATCACGAGCTCTGCTTTTATTGTAGTTATGATGTAGCTTATTTTTTCTTTTATATTTTGAAAATTGATTTTGTCTTTTTATTATTTAAGTATTAATATATCTTTGAGCTTATAATGATGGTTTTATTTTAAATTGTTTTATTTTATAAATAATTTAGGGTACTGCATTGATTTCAAAATTCATATTTAGTTTATAGTTTGATACAGGGTTTATAATTTAATTTTGTTATATATTTTAAGTATATTTAGTTTAATTTGTATCAAAATTATTTTTTTTGTTGAGGGACACTAATATGATAGGCAAAGTATTGGTCTTTGGAATTGGAAATCTTTGAAAATATCTTAAAATAAAGAAATATCCACAAAATATCCATCTTATTTAAAACTTAAGGAACAAAAAATGACCTTAATAGCCCATTCACATTTAATGCACCAAAGTTTAAGATGCAACTTTCATTGGCATGTCCACATGATTCTTTATTTTTACTTATAAGACTTGGAAATAGTTAATTGTGGGGGTTTCTTTTATGACCTTAATGAAGTGATCTAATAGAGATTCCAATATCTTATTCCTGCCAGAGGATTCTTTTACCCAGAGATGAATAATTAGAAGGGAATCCCAAACAAAATAAGCCAAGGATCATTGTTTTCTTTAGTTGTAAGGAGGTCTTAGAAAAGACCATAGGTTGAACTACTTAATTATTTATTATCTTTCCTAAACCCCATCAGTACTTCAATACTTTAGTTTTGTTAATGTGATAAAGTATGCATCCCCCTCCTGCCACCTCTAGATTCCTTTCTGATCCACCACCAAAGCTAAGAACAAAGCTTAACAGATGTGTCTTAATCCAATCCCTAAAGGCTTCTCAGGAAAGGTGAGGTTTCCATTTTTCGTGTGAGGCTTTTTTTGTAGTAGAATTGGAGCCAAATTTATTTCTTTTAGAAGGGGGAGCTTTGAAATCTAGGCAGATTCATTGGCATCGATATATTATTGAGATGTTACTTTACAAGGGCTTTGGGCTGAAAGCACAAATGTAAATCTTTCTTTATTGTCAATTGGGAAGCTCTTGAGTATTGTTAAAAACACTTTGGTTGCTAGCTAATAGTCTTTCCAAAAAATGAAATTGAGAAAGGCTCCCTAAACTTCTTTAGGAAATGGTTTTTCATTGAATTGACCTAAGTATTGCAATAGAGATATTGGAGTAAATATGTCCATATCAGTCTATCTATCAATCAAACGAGAGGTGTAGCCTATAAATTGTTCATTTTTTTTAATATAGGGACACTCCAAAAAAATATTTTGTCAATTTAGATATTAGTTCAATAAATTTGGTAACTTTAAAGAATGATCTATTTTGATTAATCAATTTAATTTAAAAACAAAAAATAACTACTTCTAATATGAAAATCAAAATTTTTATCTCTACATATTATTAAAAATATAAAAAAAAAACAAAATTCATATAAAAATCACTTTTAAAATATACTTACTCTATTATCTACTCTATTATCTAGTTAATAATTTTTAATAATTAAAATAAAATTATCACAACCTTATTCAGACCTATAAAAATAATTAATTTATTTAATTCACTGTTGAAAAATAGATTAGATAAAATTTTGTATGTTATTTCGATATATAAATGATTTGATGACCCGTTGACCAAATTTCCCACTGGCCACACTTATAACTTTAATACAAATTTTGGATATACATAGCTAAGTCATGATGTATAAATATGGGTTCTCTCACGTACATAATGGAAATAACCAATATTCTCTCCGATTTAATATTTTGTTTTTATATGATTATGTTAATGAACTATGTGATTGACTTATTGGAGAATTATTTCGTTGTTGATTCGATAATCAAATAATGGTAATATTAATTGTTTAATTCAAATATAGTTTAATTAAGCTAAAACATAATGAAGAGGAAAAAATTGTTATTGTAAAAATAAAATAATTAATAAAATATTGTATTATTAAATAATATCACTTAAAATTAATAAATATAATTAATTAATATTATTCGCATTAATATACATGTTTTTTATTTTTATTAATATATATAATTGTTTATAATTAAATTTATTAAAATATATTTTTAATATAATAAGAAGTCATTTTAAATTGAAAACATGGTGAAAAAATTATAATTCATGAAAATAGAAATAATAGGAAAAAAAATGAAAAAGTTAAATAAAAAGTAAATGAAACTAAAAACAAAAAATTAGTAACTAATAGAAATGAAAGTTACTAAACAACCCATAACAAGACCTCAATCAATCACCATACAAATAAATAAATAAATAAATAAGAAAGCAATAATTTATAAAAATATAAATAATAGAAAAAAAATAAAAAGGAAATAAAGCAAAAACAAAAAAATAGTAACTAATATAAATGGAAGTTACTAAACAACCCATAAAAAGACCTCAACCATTTAGGTTACAAACAAATAAATTTAAATAGTAATAAAAAATAACAAAAAATGAGTTCTCAATGTTAAACTATGGATAAGCAGCAAAACAATTTGGTCAAAGATAAACGAATATGGAGTCAAAGACAAAATAAATTTGTAATACCATGAGTGCGGGTATAATATAAAGAAATACTAATATTTTATTTATAATTGATTTATTAATAAAATTAAAAGTTTTATTTATATTTAAAATTATATTTTTGTTGTTCCAAGTGAGAAACGCAATTGGTTATCAAAGTAATGTATAATCTGTGAAAACTCAGAGATATAAGGTTTAAATCTCCCCAGTTGTGACGTCGTTTATGGCGAGGCGGATAGGTTATAGAACCCTATAGGTTTACTAGTAGTTATGTGTCAAGCAACTTGTTGGGTTCCTCTGGGATACAAAAAAAAATATTCCCCGGTGGGGGTGAAAATTAATCGAAATAAGGACGCAATGGGGGCCTCCTCATCATCAACGATGCAACAATTCAACATAGGTGATGATGAAGCATGTCCATCAATTGGAAGCACACATCATTGGTTATAGAGAAGACGAGGGATATATTTGGTAGATGAGTTGGTTTGGTTTCATGCTGGTCACATGAGGTTATGTAATTAGAGGTTGTGGAAGGTTTTGGGTATTTGGACTCATACAGTGGCATTTTTGGCCATTCCAAACCCTGCCCTTCAAGTAGTGACAAGCTAGGTAGGAGCTTAAGCCTGCTTAAGCCTAGGATCTGAGATTTTGGTGGCCTCCACAGTCAACCTGTTGCCTCTTTATGGCTTGGTCAGAGTGTCATATGCAAGGCCAAGAAGGAAGGGTGGATCTACTGGGGAACACATTGAGCTCTTGTCTTTTGGTAATTTCCTTAAGCCCAATGTTAAGTGATGGGTCCCATCAATGGGTATGTTTTGAGGCCCATTGTGCTATCCTCTAACCCTTAAAACTCTCCTTTTCTCATATTAATTTGAATTTTTACCCATAACATGCTTAGTAGGAAGACTAAAGGGTGATTGTTGTATTCCATGGCATAAAGTGATTAATATGCAGGAAAAAGAAGCATTTTTGGAGATATTTACTATGCAGGGGCTGATTGGAGACATCTAGAGAGAATATAGGGGGGCCTGTCCACTATAGTAACTCTCGAACTCAACTTGAGATCAAATATTCCACACCAACAACTTGAATTCACTAGAAGCTAAGGAACTCAAGTGCATGTGAAGATCTAAGGGGACTAGATCCACCAATTTCGAGATTTTGGAGGGAATCACTCTTCCTTTCATGGGAGCTTCCCTCAACTACCTTTTGTATAAATAAAAAAGTCCAAAGGCTTATTAGAATTCAAAATTTTGTTGGAGATAAGAGTAACTACTCAGAGCCTAGTGCTTGATACTATTATTTTCATCTTTCATATGATGTATGTGACTATGATTTTTTGTTAAAGAAAAGTTTACTATTGGCCTACATATAAGTCAAATTTGGAGGGATGAAACACTTGGGTTTGGGCCCAACCCAGAGGCTTTTTTCACTATCCTGTATTCTATCATTGTTCTTGTTCAAGTCATTTCATTTATTTCTTATTTTAGATCGGAAATATATTACAAAAATTGTAGTTACAGGTTTGAAAACTACATATCTTGTGGGAAGGGTGGCCAAAAGATCTACAACAACAAGCCAAAAACATGTGTTTATGTTTTCTTGGAAATATTTTAAGTCTTGCATTAAAACTTTTATGCATGCTTGGTTTCTTCAACTTAGTATTCATTAGCATTGATTTGGAAATTAGACTAGGTATATGTTAGAGTATCTCATAAAGAAATAAAATTAAACTCATCCTTTCCACTTTGATTCATGTTGATGGAATATTGATCATTCAATGAATGCACTTGATTAGTTTGCAGGAATTTATGTTGACTTGAAGGGGTGGGCACACTCATTCCTCTCAAAATCTTCCAACAAGGTCACCCTTACATGGCCAATGAAGGACACTATGGGCATGAAATTATGTGCAATATAGGCTTCTAAGGGTTACTAATCTTGGAAGAAGGGCTCCCACAATCTTCATTCACCTCCATCCAGCTTCCTTAACCTTCAAGACATGAACATTTCCCCTAGAAAGCTCTTAGACCTCCTCCTATAGCAACTTTGTAGCAGTCTTGTAGCATTGCTAAAATCCCATTAGATTTTCTCTAACCCCGAATCTTACATTTAGAAGTTGAATAATGGCCCTCATGCTTTAATTTCAAGATTAAGGAAGATTCCAACACCACTCCAACCCCATATTTTTCTCACTAAAACCACAAGATAAAAAATTGAATTAGTCTTAGTAGTTTTGAATTGCATAGTTGTGTTGAAGATTGAATCCCTCATTTTCAAGCAAGTTTCAAATAAATAACTGATTCATGTAAGTATATTATTGATTTGATTAGCGTGAAAGTAGGGTGGCATGATTTACTTCTACAACTACACTAGTCTATTCATTTCACGCAATTATAATTAGCCCATACATTTAATAAATGAAACTTTAATTTTGTAGTTAGAATCATGTTCATTTCCTTGCAATCATGATATGATTTCATAAGAAATTCTCTTTGTAGTTAGCTGAAGGAGTGATCTATGAAGACCTTGAACTGGTCTAGTGACTGAGGATGACATTATTAGAACTTAACCTGCTATGCATATAGCACTGTCACCCTTAAGTTTGTATGAACCTCGGGTTTATAATTTACGTTGACAGCCTTGGGAGTTACAACATCCTTGATGCAATATTAAGTCTCATCATTAAGGTTCATTTATACTTTTTCTTTCTATTGGTGTGAATACACTTTAGACTGCCTTATAGATCTACTCTGGGCATCTGAAATTGATTTTGTTGATTGGGAGTGGGTAGTTTTGGCGGTAAGAGGGAAAGAAGCCCTCTTCTCTCTGGTGTTTTGGATTTTGGATACCGACACTATGGTCGACGGTGTATATTGTGGAGTGGTGTTTAAATTTATATGCATGCTAATTCATCTTTTGTTCTTTAGTCCCTCGAGGAGAGATATTCGACTATGGAAGGTGGAAATCCATGCATTGATTTTCATGTGTAGAGAATATGAGGGACAATTTGGAGTAGGAACTTGGTCATTAGACACAGGAAGGGAATTGTGAGTCATTCATTTTACCAATATCTAAATTTCCCTGGTTGCATTAGGGTTGAGGGCATTGAGGTAATTTGAGTTATAATGTGGTTGCATTCTCTACAAAGAACCCCTAATTTTTTGGTGTAAACTTGCCTATTTAGGCTTATTGTAATTATGATGTATCCAATTCAATCAACCCTTAGGGTGTAGTAAAATTCATGTTTTGGAAAATCATGACCTAAGGGAAGAAGTAGATCTACAACTAGCTCAATCTCCTAGAAAAATTGAACTACCCCCCCTTTTAATCTATGGATGACCATCTCGAGCAAATCACATTGCTTCTAGAATTTCTTAGTCGTGACATGCATGGGGAAAATAACAAGGTCATTGGGTTCATGAATGAACTTTATTGGAGTGAATGGTGCATCATGGATAGGTTGGCTACTCTTCAACGTCCCCAAAAGAGGATTCACAAGAGAATGGGGCAACTAGAAGGCAAATTGTAGCACATTGAAGGCCATGTTCATTGTGCTTTCATTCCACCTCCATCACCAAGTAATGGACATGACAACCCAACTTTGTTTCACTCTCTATTTTAGGGGTAAATGTGTTTGCATCAAGGTTCTTATGGTTTTTTGGTCCCGTTGGGCTATACGTGTGTCGTTTTCTAGTTTGTTTCTATTGTTTATCGCATGGTTTTGTTATTATATTCTAGCCAACAAATTGGTAAGAATGAGGCTATTATTTACTTGATATTAAGCCCGTCACGATATATATTTAATTTGAATTATTAGAAATTTCAACTGATAGGAAAAATACTTTTTTATTAATATTAAATATTTAATTTGAAATTATTTTTTATTAATATTAAATATTATACAATTTCTTTAACCTCAATTTTAAGAACATTGTTTTTTTATCAAATTTTAAGAAACAAAAATATTTAGTAAGAGATTTATATTTTAATAATAATATGCGAATGTAGTAAAATATGTATATATCTAATTACAATATTATTGTACATATTAAGGAAAACATATGATTTGAGAAGTATATGAAAGAAACATATAACTTGAGAAGTATATGAAAATTATATATATGGTATTTTCTTGATATTAAAATCATGTTTATTTTTATAATATTTATAATTGGTTTAAAAATACATTTATTTAATTATTTATATAATTTTATTATTATTATTATTTAAATTATTTAATTTTAATTTAATATAATTTTAATTTTAAAATTTTATAATATAAATATTAAGTGTAAAACATTAATTTCTTTATTTAGTAATATATATCTATATTAATATAAAATATAAAATAATATTATTTTATAATTACTTATATATTAATTAAATAAAAAAATACATAAAATATATATACCTATACAATCTCAATTGAATTTGGCTATCTACAAAAGTAAAAATAAACTATAGCGAGAGTAGAAATTTCTAACCAGAAAATAAATTAACTTATTTGCCACAAATATTATTTTTATTAAAGTTATCAATATAATTTAAAATTAAAGTTGTGAATACAATTTAAAATTTCATTAAAAATCATGGAAAAAAATCATATATGCTTGTACTTTTTAGGATCAATAAACATGCGTTTTGTTTTCAAAGTTGTTATTAAGTTTTTATTGAGGAGTTTGGTTTCTCTTTCTTTAGAAATTTATTATTTAACTATTAATATTTTTTAGTTTATAGTTATTTTTAAATATAAAATAGATTATATATAATTTTTTTTTTTAATAATAATGAGAATAATTTTATTGATTTCAATATTTGTATTGAGTTCATAGTTTGACATCAAGGGTTATAATTCAATTTTATCGTATATTTTATGTATATTTAACATAAATTGTATTAAAATTGTCTTTTGTTTTATTAGTTAGAAAAATATGGTTTTTTGGAGTTAAAAACTTTCCAAAAATTCCTAAAATAAAGAAAAATATGCAAAACATCAATATATTTGAAACTTAAGGAACAATAATGGTCTTAATTGACCATCCACTTTTAATGCACCAAAGTTCAAGATGCAATCTTGTTTGGCACATTTATGTAATTCTTTATTTTGCGCTTGTAAGACATCGAAATAGTTAATTGAAAGGATTTCTTTTATGACCTTTATGATGTGATTTAATATATTTCCCAATATATTATTCCTCGGAGAAGATCCTTTTACCATGTGTGGAAAAATTCGGAGGGAATCGCTCACCACAATAAGAAAAGGACCATTATTTTATTTAGCTATACAAAGGCCATGCAAAATATCATAGGCTTCTACTTGATTATTTGTCATATTTCCCAAACCCCATGGGTAATTTAATATTTAGATCCATCGGGGCCATAAATATGCCTCTCCCTCTGCCAGACTCTAGTTTCCTTTTTACAGCATTGTCAAAGCAAGAAACAAAGCTTTAGGGATGTGCCTTCAAATCCCTGAAGGCTTCCCAAGAAAGGTGAAGTTTCCATTTTTCATGTGAGAGTTTTTACAGTAGTAATAGATCTAAATTGATTGTGTTTGGAAGGGAGATAATTGAAATCTGTGAATATTCCTAGGCATCGATAACTTATCGAGAGGTTACTTTATAAGGGATTTGGGCCCACAATTCATAGCAAAAATGTAAAGCCTTCATTGTTTTCAATTGGGGAAGCATTTGAGTTTTGTTAGAAGTAATTTGATTCCTTGATAACTAGACTTTCCAACAAATGAATTTTGGAAAAGCTTCCTAAACTTGATTAGAAAATGGTTATTGATTGAAATGGCTTTGTATTGCATTTTCTAGAAAGAAGAGAGATATTCGAGTGAACACAACCATATCAGTCTATTTGTCAATGGGGTGAGAGTTGTTGCCCATAAATTTTTGAGATAGTGACACACACTAAAAAATGTGTTGGGTATATTTTATTATTATTCTTTCATAATTGGCATTGAGAGGGGTATTTGGTTCCTCTCTTCTAAACATTTTCTATGGTTAAAATCTTATTAAACACTAATAACCAATGGATGGAATTAACTTTGGGAAGGGTATCGGATGCTTACTTGTTTCCTAACAATGATATTTTGGAGGAAAACCATGCAAAAAAAAAGGAGTTTTGGAGGAAAACCATGCAAAAAAAGGAGAATCATGCTTGCCTGGAATTCTACACACCAAATTATTCCAACATCATTAGCGAGGTGCATCACGATTCCAAGGGGTGAATATGATGAGAGAATTGCAAATTTCTTGGAAAAGATGGAGCGGGTTGGGGGTATGAACGAAATGTTCCATCCACACCACTTTCCTCTGGCATCCCAAGAAAATATATCAACAAGCGATAATTTGATATTTGCAGCAAATACATTCGTGAGTGCCATCAATTATTTATCCTTTTCTAAAGGAAGATTTCTCATAATCCTTTTTACCCATATATTAATACTTTCTCCATTAGAAAATGTTGTAGCCCAATTTAACCCTATTTTACATTAGGCTATATCTACAAATTATTTTTCACTTTGACCCTCATCCTGTAATCTTTAACCTTATTTAATCTCTTAAAACCCATCTTTGCCATTTTGATGTGCCCCTCACATTTAAAATATACTTCAATTATTTAAAGTCACTAAACATAATCACATAGCTTTTGAAATTTTTGAACATAGCAGTGATAAAAACATTGACCATATTCAGATCACATTGTCTAATTTAAAGATCAATCACTTGATAAATTTTAAAAAATTTAACAATAATGAACCATATTAATATTATAAAAGACTTCATAAACTATATTAATTAATGTTAAATATTAGTAGATAATATTATAATATTCAATATTATTATGTAATTGTTTCATTAAATAATAATCTTATAAATCAAAGAGTAATATATACTTTATTTATATATATATATATATATATAACATTATTGATTACCACTCTCAAATGTCATTTATAATCCTATAACAATAATAAATGCTCATTTACCAATCAATAATATTGTCCATAAAAAGTGGACAGAAAATAAAAATAGAACCTTTATTTTGAGGCAAAACCTACTGTACAAGCACATACGTGAAATCCCATGAGGGTAAATTCAACGGATTATATTCCAAGCATTTTTCTACATAATATGTTTTAACACCATTATTCTTGTTACTTCTGAACAGCTTAATACATCAAACTCACATGCTACATTTAAATTTCACATAACTCTCTACCCGATATCTAAATTTAACCATCCATATATATCCTCCTAACTTTACACCCTGTTTTCAAAAACAGATTTTATCAAAATTAAACATGGAACACGTTCCAATATTTTATGGTTTTTCATATATAGGTTAATTGGGAAGAATTTTTTAACAAATTCACAATATGAAGAAAACAATTAACCTGATTATCGTATATGTAATAATAAGAGGAACATAAAATATATATCGTACTTCAAGATTTTTTTTAGAAAAAAATTAAATGAGGTAAGGAAAATGTTTATTGCATTTCTAATTTTTTAAGTAATTTCTAAGGAATTAATTCTTATTTCTATGTGATGCGGGAAGGTCAACAATGGCTCAAATATTCTTGGTGGAAATAGTTTAACTTTTGGAATAAGTAATCATAAAGAAAATATTTTATTTTGCTAAATTATTATAGATTTAATAGAAATTACCATTCAAGGAAGAAGTTATTAAAATGGAAATGGAAAACCAGTTTGGAATGAAATAAAAGGGCTTGAAGCTATCAAACAAGAGGAGATTTTTATACAGGGGCAATGCAGATTCAGTCCATCTCTTCTCGTTACGAATGTAAAAAAAATTCTTATGTGAATTTAAAATATTTTCTTTACTTCTACGCAGTTATACAATGTTGTAAGATCATAGATTAGCTAATGAAATAATTATTCACAAACCATGATGGCTTCACTGGGGGAGCAATACCATACCACATGCATTCATATTGGCCGATATATATTGAAGAAAAAATGACATAATATATTGAGCATATAATATGGGTAAAGAGTTTTTATATTGGCATGTATAAAAAATGGAGCTCAAAGTTAAAGAAAAAATATAAAGGGGTATAAAAAAAGGTTAATGAAAAGATGGATACCTACAATATCTAGCGAAATTAGGGGCTTTTAAATTGGGAAGGTGTATTGGGTTCATATTGATAGGGGGTTATAATGTGATTTTTAGAGGTATTTTCCAATATGTATTCAAATTAAGGGTATTTTTTAGCATGCCACAAATACACACACTATATCACAAGTTCCTTAATTGAAGACCTTGTATCACAAATGATGACCATATATTAATGTTTACTTGACATTTTAACCAATTATTAAATTATTGCAAAGAAATAAACAATATTTCTTGGATATTTTTTAATGTTCATGTTAGGGTTTGGCTTATGTATCTTCCTGGAACTTCTAGAATAACATGATATACATTACTACAAATTAGTCATAATAGATATATTTGTCAAAAAATAAATCTTGCATAGTTTATTATTATTTTGTAAGTTATTAGATTTACCTAGTGGATTCACTGTTGTCAGGCATACAATGAAGTGCTTGACATACATTTAGTATGCTTCCTACTATTAAATGTATGTGGAAATACTAACATTATGACCATTTATTCAATACTTTTATATTATTTTATTATTGATGAATACAAACACTATTTACTTGGGCATATCCTTGATAGTAAACCATCACACTTTTACTTTAACAAATCTATGTTGTGGAAATGATGATGAAAATTGTATATTTTTTATCAACACATTTTAATTCGAGTGTTTATTCTGTTCGCTCTTTTATTAACTCCTTGCTTTAGATATTCATACTAATATTAACCTCATAAATATAAACAATTTTAAATTATTCTTTCAAAGTATTTTGAGGCAATTAACATTTCCATATATAGAGGGTTTACCACTTTGGTCTAAGCGGCCATCCCATGACCTAAAGTGGGGAGGTCTTATTTACCTCCATTTGTTGTCATGGTATCAATCCTTAATAGGGCCAATTTGGGGAGAAACACCAATCCTCCGAAAACTTCATGATTTTATAAGGGGAGTTAAATTCAGAAACAACAACCACACTATAGATCCTCCTTAGGGTGATGGAAATATGACCAAGAAGGAATCATGCTGATAAGGGAGGTATTTTTAGCACAATACCTCCTTACAACATTCATATTTTGGGGAGAGAAAGCACTATATGATTTTAGCCCCACTTTTTTTATTCATGAGAATTGGATCTCTGATATGAAGCACCTCATGTGCTTTAGAATGTCGAACAATGGCCCATTTTGATAGCTAAAAAATATTTAGTGCTTGTTTAAATGCCTTCACATAAAAAAAATTGAGTTTCTTTAGCCATTAAAAAGAGGATGTTTTTGGGAGCCACAAGTGAATACAAATGATAGAGTGGTAGTCCTAAAAGAATAACCTTAATCGAGACTATACAACTAAGGAGCTTCAACCAATGAACTCTCCATTAAGAAACTTTGATTTGAATTTTGAAACTATATTTTCCAAAGCCTCTGTAGATTATGTTTTCAAAATTATAAGGATGCCAAGGTATTTTAACTCTTTCCTGCTTTCCACATATTGAAATCCTAAAATCCTTGCAATTTTCATTTGTTTTCTGGCACTAATATTCCAAGAATAGATTTTCAATTTCCTTGATTTTATTGTGCATCCTAAGGAGTCCAAAAAATCGTTTAAGATTGACTTAAACCTTAAACATATAATGAAAGAATCTCCTACCATACATGCAGTTTCATCTGTAAATTATGAATGATTTATGCCCTTGATTCCCCTTGCAAATTGAATTCTTGATTCACTTCTCTTAAAAACCAATCTCCAATCTAGAGAATCTAAAACTATGATATATAAAAATGGAGAGAGAGGAAAACCTTAGAAGACACCCCTTGAAATTATGAAAATCAAAAATATATCCATGGACCAATGGCAAGATGTAAGAAGCTAAAATTCATTTAGATATCTATTGAATAGTTTTTCAATCAAAACAAAAATTTGACATTACCTTAAAGAGAAAGTTGTGGCATCCTCGATCAATGGAATTCCCCATATTGAACTTGAAAACCATGTCATTATTTCCCCTTGTCTAGCCGGAATGTATTTCTTCTCGAACCAAAATAATTTTGTCAAAAAGTTTCCTTTGAAAGATAAATCCTCCATGGTTTTCCAAAACAATTTTTGGGAGGAGATGCTTGAGCCTTTCAACCAAGATCTTGGAAATCACTTTGTAAGAAACATTATAGAGTGAAATATGCTTGAATCATGAAAATGACATTGAAATATTATCTTTGGGAACTAAGGTCGGGAAGGAAGAGTCTATAGCTCTTCCTATACAATTGTGTTTAAAGGAGTAGTCTACCATTCTAGAAAAGTAAAATTTATTCACTATCACAAAAATATTAATAAAATGGGATGAGAAACCATCCAACACTAAAGCTTTAATTGACCTAAAAGAAACTTATATTGTTGATATGCTCCTCTATAATATCCTTCAGTAATGAATACCTATCTTCTTTGGAAAATGATTTTGCAACATGCTCCAACATAATGTCCTATGAGTCTACACTCATGAGGTACACCACACTATAGAGCTCATAAAACTGTTGAATTTCCTCATCTTAGATCAATCCAAAATCATTGATATTATTCCATCTAACTACGATATCTCTAATTTTGTTCTCCGAAGGTCAATTATGATCTTTATTATGAAATAAATGGGAATTTCTATCCCCTACCTAAAGCTAAATACTACAAGACTTGAGCCTCTACAATTTATCTTCTTTTAAAGTAGAGTAATAGGCTCCAAATTCCTTCTTTTCTTTCCCAAGGGTCTCCTAATTATTTGGTCCTTTCTCGATATGTATTTGAAGAGATTCGAAATTAGTTCATATTAGGTTAGTTAAAGCTTCACAAATTTCCCTTTTTCCTTTAGCCCAAGTCTTCATAGCCTCTTTGTGATTTTGAATTTTTTTCCTCCAAATGTGAATTTTTCTTCCCATAATTCATTACCTCCAAACTTCTTTAGCGAAATAACATCCACCTTTTGATATGATAAAAATTCATGAAGATTGAAGTGGGGGATGACCATAATTATGTTTTTCTAACATTTCAAACATATTAGGGCAGTGAGATGAGTTGCACCATGGGAAAATTTTGGAAGAAAATAAGAAGTGCTTCTCTAAGAAGGAATCAGTGACAAGAAAAAATCAAGTGAGAAATAATGTGACTAGGGCTTGATCTCCTAGTGCTCCAAGTGAAATTATTTAAAGAAGGATTTATGTGAGGAAGATTTGGCTTCCCATTTCAGTCTTCCATATTTTCTTGGAATTGATATTTGACTTTATCTCCTTCTTTATTTTCCTAAGTATACAGGGTCATATTATAATCTCCACCAAATATATTGTCTTAGCCAAAATCATTCTCCCAAATCCCTAAGGGGTGAACAACACTAAATATTTTCACTGAAATGGATAAGAAAATATAACAATAGTGCATACCTTTTAATAGGGTAAATGTACATATTTCGCTATCAGCCAATGTGGAGGGGGACGCTAGTCCAATAGTTTGATTGAGGATAGAGCCCAAGAGGTACATGTAGTTTGTCAGACACTCCTCTTCATTTCATTGATAAATTACCACTACCATTCCAAAATTTTTATTTATGCTAAAGGATTTTTTAATCCCCCATCTTATTCTCCCAAAGCAAGAGAATTAGTGGATGTTCTATTTTAACTAAGGATTTTAATTCTAAAACACTTTTCTCAAACCCTAACCCTCACAATTTAAGGAGATGATCTTCATCATTTACTATGTGTTTTATTTTCCCGTTGATGATGGGTTCATTTTATTCCTTTTCTTGCATTTCAAGCTCCTTGGATGATCCTTGCATATATTATTGATTGAGTTCCCAATATTTTATCTCTCTCTTCCTTTTCTATTATTACCTCCTGATTAGTCTTCCTACCTACCTTGTAGAGGAGCCACCCTTGCTCCTTACCCTTCTCGACTTCATAATTTCGCATTAATTGAGATCTCATAGGTAGGGCTAGTTTTAATGACCTATAGTGAGAAATATTCTTCCTCTTCTAAGGAAGAATATTCAAGTAACTGTAAGGGGATGGTACATCCTCTATAGGTCACATATTTGTAGTATTCGAGACAACCCTAAAATATGAAGTGGGATTAGGCTCCATTCTTGGGGAATTGGAAGGATAATTCAATTAGATTTGTCCTTATTCATTAATCAGATTTAAAGATTAATAGGGATTATGGATGCATTTATTTGCATCGATCTTTCTTTACCCTTATCGCTTTGCCACTCTTTATTTTTTAGGGGAAGTCAGGCCATTCCCTTTATTCCCATTTGGATTGGGTTGTCTAGTCTTATTATTAGGTTTTCTTGGTTGGCCTCTTCTTCTTTTTTGCTATTTCCATTGATATCCCTTTTCCACTTTTTCTTTCTATTCGTCATGCCTCTTACAATTTCTAGCAATGTGGCCATACTCATGGAGAAAAAATTCCTGAAGGGAAGCATGTCATAATCCACTTCTGGGATATGAGACTAGTTATCTAGATTCAAATTTATGGCCACTAGAAGCTCATTATCTCGTAATAATTCCACACGAACTCTTTCATGAGCAATAAAAAACCCTTCTAAATCAACATGATTGATATATTTATCGAGAGTTACTTCATTCCAATAGTGGACAAGGGGGAACGGAAGCTTCACCAACACCAGGACAACTGAAGGCACAATAATCTCACGATAGAAATCAAGGCTTCATCGATCTAAACGCAACCTTGAGATCTCATAAAGTATGGCTTTCTTCTGAAGATCAACTCCCAATCAACCTTATTTTTGAAAAAGAAGGTGAAAAAAGCCCTTTTCACAGAAGGAAAATGATATCAAACTATTGATCAAGAAATTATAGGTTTTTTCCACCCATAATTTCATAGAGCATGACGAAGGACAAATCCCAATGAAATTTCATACCAAACCACGCTCAACCAACTAAGGGATCAAAATCATGGCTAGAAGGAGAAAATCCCAACTTCGGAGATTGCATCAAGCTTCTTGAGGAAGCAAGAGGGATTTGCCCTTGAATATTTTGGCTTATTAGCCATCAAAATGTTTAAGAGATTCAATATCTAGATGAGGAAAAGGAGGAAGAGGCATAGTTTCTCTCGAGATTTGATCCATGAAGAAAAGAGAAAACACGTAAACTTTGTAACTGTGCTCGAGAGTTGGAGCAACAATTTTTGTAATTAAGTTAGATTTTTTAAAAATATTATAAAAATTCAATTTTGGTGAAAAGATATCTTATCTATCTAAACTAAATCCAAAATATATTAAAAATATATTCACTTGTATATTAATAAAATACTATAAGTCATTATATTAAAAATACTTTATTGTTATGTATTAACCATAATTATGAAGGCCACGTAAATTTGGAACAACTCCAATGGCGGCAACTGCAGCTGCAATTGTGAACAGAGGCGTACTCACTGCCATCTCCTTTTTCTTATCAACTGATTATAGGTCTGTGCATCGGTGTGATGGCTATTGGTTGCAGGTGGCCATGAAACTGTCGAATGGCAACCCTCCTCCTGGCACAAACATCTCTTAAATTGTTGTAAGGTCATTTACAGGGGTATGTTTATGTGTGCTTTTCTTTAGAGGTTCAACTCTGCTAACGGTGCTGTATCTTACAAACTTCTGGGATATTTTTCGGTGAGGTCTTGGTGAGGAGGCTTTAGTCTCTCGGGCTTCTATATTTTATCTCTGTGAATTTACACCCACAGTAGTTTTTCCTCTTAGCTGATAATCTTTCTCAGATGGATTGCCATGTTTAGATATCTTTTAGATGCGGGTGCTCTATCTCTTACCAGATATATTCCTGTTTTGGGAGGGAGGATTATGTAAAATGTTCTCAGCCTTCCTGAACAGGATAAAATCATCTTTTTACGTATACCGTCCATGCCAAGACGTTCGTTTCTGGGTTGGAAACTGGTGGTGCATCCTCCCCATTTACTATTGTTGTTTTGATTGCAGCAACATTTCACAAGAGAAATTGTAGAACCACACATGGTCTAGCTTTCGAATCCTCCCCAGGCCCTCTGTTTCTTCTGGCATTTGCCTCCCGGATTCGATTTCAAATTCCTTTTTTTCCGGTGCTCCCATTAATGCACCCCCACAACGTTCTGATTTCTCTCTCTGCCACTGTCATCCGCTCACTCAAAGTCTCTGACCTCTCGACCTCCCGACTTTCCCTTTTGGCGGCAGGCTCCCGTCATCTCTTCTCGGGATCCCTTCCGCCCTTATGGTCTCCTCCCTTCACTAATCCAGAGTGCGTCCTATCATCTGACGAAATCTTCTGAGAATGATCTAACCTGTACTTCCCCAGAAGAACTATTTATTCTCCAGGTCTTTCTCTCTGTCGGTCTTCACTTTTGGGCTTCCATTCAGGTACTTGGAAGTACCTGTCGATCTATTTAGAGATTTCTCTTTCTGGCAGCGATGGCAGATGAAAGCGACTCTCCTGCCACAAAGGCTTTATTTGCCGCTGCCATCATGGCTGAATCATCACGTGATCCCGCCTCCCGGAATCCCAGCTGGCATGCCACGGTGTCCGACATGATTCCACAAGATTTAAGAGACCCCCCTCTTCAAGGGAATCTTGCATCTCATTTTATTAGGAAGGGCCCGCCTCCACAGAAGGATCATCACTCCCAAGCACGGTTCCGCCACAGGAATAAGGCCCCTGTCAAAACGGTTGCTCCTCCAAAGGCCGTTTCGGTCTCTGGATCATCATTATCAGACCGTATTTCGAGCCTTCAAAAGCATGCTCTTGTGGGCAAGTGGTATTTTCCCGAAATGAAGGAGGACATTATGAGACAATGGATCACATCCTCCTGGACCCCTCTCATTGGCTACACGCCAATCATCTCTCGACTAATGAAGGATTGGTTCTCTTTCCACTTTCAGAAGGAATCGGACCTGGAGTTGGTCCTCAACAAACCTTGGGTCTCCGGCAGAAGTTTCCTCTCTCTGTCAAAATGGTATTTGGGCTTTGATCCGCTCAAAAACACTCCGTCCCACTGCATGATTTGGGTCAAGCTCCCCAATTTGCCTTTGGAGCTTTGGACCCCTGAGTCTCTGACCTTGATAGGAAGTGCTATTGGAAAGTTCATATATGTGGATCCATGGGTCCGCGGCAAAAAGGACAAAAGAATCGCTTGGGTGCTCATTGAAAGACCTTATAAGGGAGGCTACCCTGATCAGATTGAAATTACATGGGAGGGATCTCTGATCCGCCAGCGCCTTGATTTCTGGGGCATCCCGTTTCGATGCTCCTCTTGTCATCGGACGGGTCACCTCGTCGAAAACTGCAGGTACCGTCGTCACAAGACTGTCATTCCCCCTCCTCGGATGGGCAGGCATACAAACTCCGATTCACATTCTGAAGATGTCAGCTTATCAAGGAATCTCTTTTTCACTAATTCATATGAGGCCCGAAGCTCACAGGTTTATTCTCAAAAGTGTCCGGAGTCTCCTTACATGGCGGATCACAAGAGCCCTCGCTCTCCCAAGGCGCATAATGTATCTGCTGCTCTCTCCCCTCCGCTCTTGAATATGTCAGACTTCTATAGTCCCCCCATCCTTGATCAGCAAGAGGAGGCACCTGTGCCATCTCCGCCAGCCTTGAACAAAGTCGATTTCGTTGTGGGATCGCACCCTATTCAAATCTCTTCATCATCCCCCTCCTCTGCAAATCCAAAAGGCAAAGAGATCCTCACGACGCCGACCCCATACAACTCTCCATCAGATTCGCCGGTCAACAGACATGACAGTGACATAGATCTTCTCCTACAGCGCCACCCACCCATTCTTGAGCCCCTGACGATCCATAAGCCTTCTTTCCCCTCTATCAGTCCTAACTCTGCTAAAAATATTACTGTTAGAAAGAAGCAAAAAGGGGGCAGCCGCCACTTCAGAGGTCGAAAGACTGTCTCTGAACTGGGGATCTCATACATGCCTTTGGTCGACGTCCCGATCCAGGAACTTCCCTCCCCACAGCCTCTTAGAGCATGCTCGGCTGGACAACCCTCTAAATGACCTTTTTAATCTCTTACAACATCAGGGGTATTGGTGCCGCCCCCAAATTTCTGGCGCTGAGGGAGACTCTTGTCTCCGCCCACTCTCACATCATTTTCATTCAAGAAACAATGCATTCCTCCACAGCCTCCCTGGCTTTCTTCAGGAAGATGTTTCCCTCTTGGCACATGGTGGCCACAGACGCAGAGGGCTTATCAGGCGGTTTGGTGACTCTTTGGGACCCGCTAAGGGTCAAAGCAAAAGCTTTCAAGTGCTCTGCCGGCATCCTCATCTCGGCCTCCATCAGAGGACGTCCACACATCCTTAATATGCTCAATATATATGCGCCCTACCGGAACCGAGCTCTCTTCTGGGAATCTTTATTTGATTATGGAATTCTTGATGTTGAATCTCTTTTAATTGCAGGCGACCTAAATCTCACCCTCAACACAAATGAGTGCTGGGGTCAATACAGGAAAAAGGACAGTATGGCCGACACAATGAGACAGGAACTCCTAAATAGGGACTTGGTTGATATTTCTCCCGATTTATTGTCCCCAACATGGGACAATGGCAGGCTTGGCACGGCTTTTATCGCCAAAAGAATCGATAGATTCATTGTAAACTCCAGTATCATTGATCAGTGGGGGATTCCGACGGCATCGACGGGAAGTGTATCCACATCAGATCATAAGCCCATCTTTTTGGAATGGAGGTTTATGGCAAGCACGACAGGCTACGCCTTCAAGTTTAATAGAGCGCATCTGCTGGACATCTCTTTCAACGAGTTCATTAAATGTTTCTGGGCGAATCTTCAGCAATCTCAGGAGGCAATATGGCTCACCTTTCGGGAAAAAATTCAGTCTCTTAGAAGTGCTACAAAAGATTGGCAGATAAAAAAGCACAAGCAAGACAAAAAGGATCTTCATCACATAAACAAGGAAATTGATATCCTCTCCTCCTCTGTCCAATATAGCGGTCTATCGATGGACAAAAAAACTCTCCTCTGGTCTCTGGGGAAAAAAAAACAAGCCCTTTTGCAAAAAGAGGAAGTCCTTTGGAGGCTCAAGAGCAGAGCCACCTGGTTGAAGGAGGGCGACCGTAACACGCGGTTTTTTCACAATTTTGCAAATGGGCGCAGAGCTAAAAATTCTATATGGAAGATCGAGGACGACAGTGGAGGTTTTCTTTTCTCACAGCAGGACATCTCAGCTGAGGCCACTAGGTTTTTCAAAGAACAATACACAAGACAGGGGAGTGATATCTCAGACATGATGTGGGCAGTCGACCACCTGCCGATCATGTTTGATGAAAACAAAAATGAGGAGTTCTTCAGACCTGTTACGGAAGGTGAGCTTTGGGACACCATCAAGAGCTTCAAAAAAGATAAAAGCCCAGGGCCCGATGGCTGGCCCATTGAATTTTTTTCTCATTTCTATGATCTTTTCAAAACAGGCTTGTTGGGCATGGTAGAGGCTTCCCGCTCCTCGGGTCACATTAATGGAGCCCTCTCGGCCACCTTCATCGCCCTTATCCCCAAGAAGGCAAAATCGACTTCATTTGGGGACTACAGGCCGATTTCTCTATGCAATTCCCTCTACAAGATTACCTCCAAAATCATCGCTGAGCGCATGAAGAAAGTTCTAAACTCTTTTATCACCAAGGAGCAACATGCTTTCCTCAAGGGCAGACTTATCCTGGACGCTGTAGCCATGGCTCAAGAATGTCTTTTCTCCATCTGCTCCAAAAACACGGATGCCGCTGCTCTTAAAATTGACTTGAAAAAGGCTTTCGATTGCGTGGACTGGGGCTTCCTCAGAATTCTCCTCGCAAAAATTGGTTTACAGCCACAGGGTATTAACTGGATTATGGCTTGCGTTGAGAGTGTCAATTTCTCTGTTATCATTAATGGTTCTCCTTCAACTTTCTTCAAAGCAGAGAGGGGGCTCCGCCAGGGATGCCCCCTCTCCCCCCTTCTCTTCATTTTGGTCATGGACTGCCTCAGCACCCACATCAATTCAGCTGTCTCGGAAGGAAGATGCAAGCCTGTAAAATTGTGTAAGGACATCACTCTCTCACACAATCTCTTCGTAGATGATATCTTGATTTTCGCTTTTCTCTGCAAATCCACCTGGGCCTGCTTATTTGTAATTCTTCAGAAGTTCCATTCGGCCACGGGATTGGCCATAAATAAATCTAAGACTATTCTATTTCATAATGGAACAAACCTACAAATTGCTCATTGGATAGCTGATCGATTTGGTATAAATCTAGCGCGGCTTAGTGAGGGTTTCACCTATCTGGGCTTTCGATTAAAAGCAAAGGGGTATGGCGTTCGTGACTGGAACTAGATTATCGACCGCTTCTACAACAAAATATCAAGCTGGGAAATGCGCTTTCTCTCCCTCGCTGGTAGATTCATATTGGTTCAATCAGTGCTCTCCCAACTGGCTGTATTTTGGAGTCATCTCTTTCTTCTGCCCGCATCTGTTACAAACAAAATGAAGTCTTTAGTTGCTAACTTTATGTGGGGTGGCCGCACATATCAATCTAAATTCCACCTCGTCAAAATGGATTCCATTACGAGACCAAGGAAAACAGGTGGTTGGGGCCTCTTGCACATGAGATTTTTTGGAAAAGCGCTCCTTTGCAAATCTCTTCACCGAGGCATATATGGCAACAATCCATGGAGCTCCTTCATCAGACAGAAATATCTCAAAGGTCGGAATATATCTTACTGGCACAGGAGATCCTTTCTTGGCATCAGGCATGGTTCCACTATTTGGCTGAACTTCAGGAAGATACAATCTTTTTTCTTGCAGAATCTGAGATGGTCTATCGTTACAGGCGAGAATGTCCTCATTGCCATTGATCCCACCTAGCACAGTCTTGAATCCTCCATCCCCCCAGCTCTTCTTGCCTTTTTCCACTCAAAGGGACTTTTCAACTGGAACAAGCTCATTGAGACGTGGTCCTCAAAACAGCCAATCTGGAAAAATGAATACCAGCTAGCCCTACCCCCTCCCCTCTGCCCCCTTTGGCTTTCCATCATAAACAGTTTCTCTCTCAAAGGTATCTCCCAATCTGGTACAAAGGACGAGCTGGTATGGTCTTTTGAGAAGCCCTCCCTCCCTCTCACTGTCAAAAACCTCTACTCTCTCCTCTTATCCGCCCTCCCGCCATCTCTTCCGACCTTCCCCTCCAAGCTCTGGAAAGCTCCCTGCCCTCTAAAAGTGATCCTCTTCTCATGGCTTCTCTTCTCCAACAAGAACCTCACTTGGGAGGTCCTCCAAAAAAAAGGATGGTTCGGTCCGAGCAGGTGTCACCTATGCTCAGCACAGCAAGAAACAAACTTCCACATGTTTTTCGAGTGTGCTGCCTCTTCTACAATCTGGTACGAGCTCTCTCTCACTTATGGTTTCTCTCATCGGTCTTTTCCTTCTGTACAGGATGGCTTCTTCTGGTGGAGCTCACAATGCCCAACCTGGCGTGCTCTCTTCATCCTTACTTGCTGGTTCATCTGGAAATGGAGGAACCAACGTGTCTTCCAGAACTCCTGCCAACCTCTACACTCCATTTTGATCTCTATTGCGGGCTCCTTGCCCCCATCGGATTAGTTCGATTCACTCTACAGGCGGTTTCTCTCCTGATCTGATCCTATGTTCCTGTAACTCTACAGGCGGTTTCTCTCCTGATCTGATCCTATGTTCCTGTATTTTTGCGCCCAACAGGGCCCATCACATATCTTTTCTTGTCAATTGCTGGACTCATATATGGTTATTTATCGGGTTATATCTACACTTTTCATAAGAACAATGATATCCCAAGATACATGTCTTTTTGCGGCCTCTGCGGCCTTCTTTACAGGTTTCTCTCCGTCCTCCTCACGGGGGCTATATCATGTCTTATAATGCTCTTCTCCATCTGCTAAATGTCTCCTCTGAGACATCTGTAATGATGTCTGTTATATTATCTTAATATAATTTATCTTGATTTTTTCCTCTGAAAAAATGTATTAACCATAATTATACCATATTTACACTTTCGATTTTTTCCCAAAATGTAGGCCAAATGCAATAGTTAATGGTTAATGGTGAATGTAATAAAATTACAATTAAACTTATTTTATTAAATTATATATAAAAACATTCGAAATGAATCATGATTCTCAAATTTATCAAGTTTATAAAAATTACACGAAGATGTGTGTAGACCAATCTAACTTTTTTCAAAATGATAAATATACGAAGCTTTCAATATGGTTTAATGATAGAAAGGAGATTAGGGACTAACATAAATGCACATAGAGCAAAAGAAAAAAAATCTAGAATAACAAAATATTTATAATAATAATAGATATAATTGGTTGAATAATTTGAATTGCTTTTATTAGTATAGTTTTATTTTAATCTTTGATTTATAAATTCTATAAGAGGAATTAGTTTGTTATATATATATATATATATATATATATATATATTCAATTCCATGCTGGTGAAATTAGAAGAAATTATATATTACCGAGAACGTGTTTCAATTATAAGATTTTTTTGTGTTTGATTGTATGTATAGACTATTATGAGAAAAACTCAAATTCTATATAAGGTGAAAAAAATATTCATCAAAACTATCGAAGTTTTTCACATTCCATTTATTTAGAGTATATTCCATTTCTTTGTGAAAATACCTATAATCATTACTCGAAGTTATCATATGGTTGCTTTTCCATGTTTGCATTACTATCGCTGGCTCATGAGAGTCATTATTAGCTTGCACCTACCGTAATCTCCATTGGAATAATCATATGAATAAATAAAAAGATTGGAAAATGTTATATTTACCATTTAATTTCAAGTACAATATTACTTATAATATCATTTCCCTTCTCTAAAGCTTCTCAAACATAGCCAAAAAATGACTGCAATTTAAGGATTCATGTTAATGCGATTTCCAATTTTTAGATCTTCTCAATGATGGTTAAGAAGTTAATGAGCCCAAACAATAATTAATGAGGCCATAAACATAGTTAATGAGCCCATTTTAAGGCTACGCCATAGTTTTCTGATTTGGGGCTTGGAAACTTATAGAGCTAGTCTAAAGCATAGAATACCACTTTTTGGGGGTCAAGAATTTGTGAGCTGAGTTTCCACCTTGTTAGCACTTTTATACACATTGTAAACTTACGAACAATTCAAAAATGACCTCAATTATTTTTTTTATTAAGAAGTGAAGTTATCCTACCCTATTGACTGCCATATCAAATAGATACCATGTTGCCCCTCCGTTGACGTACTGTTATGACCTTTGTAAACAAAGGAGAGGCAACGTAGACTAGAACGCTCTAAATAGCCCTAGTTGTTTGGTGTGGTCACTATCAATGATTTTTAAGGCTTCATTGGCTTCTCGATTCCTCCTCTTATGAAGAAGAAAACTAGAGAAAAACTAATCCTAATCTATACTCTCTAAGTAAAACCTAAACTTTTTCTAATATATCTAAAACTATGGGTTAATAAATAATGAAATGCAATCTAGAAGCAAACTAATATAATACATATAATCATCCTTATCTTTGTATCCTCATCTTTCTCAATGGCAGTCTGGGAGACCTCACAACTCTCCACCAAATCATGGACAACTTCCAAAAGGCCACCTTGTTACCGGGAATAGTGTCTATGCAGAACTGCTAATCCCACTGAGGCTGGTAGCTACCTTAAAACCAAACAAAGTAAAACTACTTTCATTTTCCTTTATGAAAGATAGATGAGAGAAGAATAAAAGAGACCAACCTCCGTCTTGTGCTTGGTTCTTTGTTCATTTCCTCTCTCTTCTGATAGTCCTTTTCTACTTGCTTTCTTGTATACCCAGCTTCACAGAGTACCTGTAGAATCAAACCAGCATAACAATATACGAAAACATTGATCTATTATCATAAGCAATATAGGATTAGATGTATATTAACCGCACAAATTCATAAAACATCAATCACACAAGTGTATGGAGGAAAACTAGAATAGTTTTATTGATAATCAAGAAAGAGCCAAGAGAATTAAAACAAATTGTTCTGACCCAGCATCATCCTCTCAGCAAGTAAGCCCTTCTTCACCTCATGAAAAGCTTAGATCACCCAACACTATGATGTTGCCTCAAGAAACCAACAGCAATTCCTTACAAGATGCAAAATTCCATCCTCTGGATCTCTGGGATGAGGGATCCATATATAGATGTCTACAAGGAAGATGAGTCAGCTTGTGATTTTATTAGTGTCTTCCCTCTGATAGTTATTGATTCGAATTGGAGATTGATGATCTCTTAATTATCACAACTCTATTCTAAAATAAACACACTCATTCACACCCAACCAACAAAGTTTCTTCAAGTTTTCTTCCCAATTTTCCCCAGTCATTTCTGACCAGTACCTCTTTATTTTTGTCAAGATTGAGGAGGATAACATATGCTTGTTCTATAATTTTCCCTTCGGGCAAACCCATCGCTATGTTTTAACAAGCCTAGCGATAGTGAAACTCGTTCTTGTCTGTTATGGACAAGTTTGTCGCTATTAGATTTTAACAAGTTTAATGAAAAAGATAACTCAGTCCTTTTCAATTTTAGAGAGTCTGAAAAGGTACGTAAAGGAAAGTCCAAAAATCCTTTTTCTTCATCTAATCCCTTAGGTCCGAAAAAGTATAAAACAATACAAAAGGGATGAATTTTCGGTACTTTTAACGAGCCGAACAAAACAAGCGCTCGATCTTTTTGTGTAATAATCCCTCAGGTCCAAAAAGATTAAAATCTAAAGGAGGGATAGCACTTCGGGTCACTTTAACGATCTGGAGAGGCCAATGGCTCGGCAATCTTTTCATATTTTACGAGTCAGTTGAAAAGAGCTTAAAGGAGACTCATCTTTGAGGAACGAGTGATAAATTTGGGTAGCAGTTGATTCTAGGTAAGGTTTGAAATTTTCCAATCACGACAGTCACAAGGATGGCTAACAAGATCACTCTTTGCAGCTGTTCCTCAAAAGGGGTAAACAATCAAGTGGAGGTGAATGATCAGCCAATACAAAGTGGAGGTGATGATGAGAACACGACCAAGGCTTCAAAGGCTGAAGTATTACATTCATGATGGTTATTTACCGGAAATTGGTTCATTTTTTAATGAGCTTAAACGCTGGGGGAAACATTTTCTCATTGCTTATGTTTATTTTTTAACAAGATGAAGTCCGCGTTAAAACTGCTTGATTAATCCAGTCATATAATAAAAATGTCTCACATATAAAAACGACATTATTTCAAAGTTTTTCCCCACATCCTTTCTTTATACAAGTTAGGAAACGACCAATGCTACGAGTTTAAAGGGTTAGAGGACCTACAAATTTAAAAAAATAAATGGTTGCTCTTCGCTTGCATGCCAAAAGGTTTGCATGCCCCCAGGTACAGAGACATAGAGTTTCAAGGTTACCCCATAATTTCGCAGACAAAACATTTTTTTTGACAAAAAATGCCTACCTCTTTTAGGTTACCAAAGATTGTTCTATTTGTACCACAAACAAAACACTCCTTCAGCGATGTCTACCAAAATAGACAAAGGCGAGTGGCGCAGACGCCTCCACTCACATAACTTTGACGAGGGAATATTATTCCAGTCTAACCCCCTTTTCCTAGACGGACGAGAGTGTCAAACTAGTCAGATATCCTTCACGGAAACGTATGCTATACCTGAAGTTTTCCTGCCGAAGCAGACCAGGGTGCATGCCCCCTGGGTTTTACTCATGTCCCCCGAATCACTCGTTCTCATCAGTTGGACGGACTGGGGATTGATGAGACATTCCTTGCGTGAAAAGACCATTTAGGGATGGTATATGACTATTTGTTATGTGTGAACCGGGGAATGAAAGCTGGTCTACGAGCTTGACCACTCTTCCTTCATGCGGAAAACACATTACTCTAAAGAGTGAGGAGACAATGGCTCCCATGCAATAAATATAGTCTCGCCCAAGGAGTAGATTATAGTCCAGGGGTCCTTGGACTACCATTACGTTCATGTGAACGGTTTTCCCTCTCAATTTTATGGGCACATTGGGAAGCATCCCTAACGGTCGACTGGTTCCTTTGTCAAAGCCTGTTAGATTTCTCATCTCAGGCAAATGCAATGGCGAACCAAGCACTTTCCAAGCAGTTGAGGAAAGGATACTCACAGAAGCCCCTTCATCTATGATGGTACCGACCATAACCATTCTATATATTTGAGCAATGATTCGGAATGGTACACTAGCCCGTAAGCGGGGTCTGCCTAGTAGATTCCAGTCAAAGGAAACAACTAGGTTGCTTGGAGGTGGGACCGAATAGACGGCCGGGTACGACTCTGATGAACTTCCTTCCTGTGGTAAAGGAATGGGTAAACTTCCCCCATGTTCATCGGAGTCTGTGCTTACGAAAATAATTTGGATGGTGTCATCCTTCTTCTCTTCGGTGACTGTATCATCTGAAGGTAGAACCTATGAAGGCAAGACCGAGTCAACTGCCGCCTCGACCTTTTGACTTTTGTCTGGCATGGATTCAGATGGTTTTTTTTCAGTGATAGATACTTCGGCTGACCACAAGGGCATGTTAGAGCTGGATTTTCAACTAGTGATGGACTTGGAAAGAGTTTCTTATACCCAGGAGGGAGCCGTAACGGTGAAACCGGACGGTCGTCCAAAACTCTTTTAGCCTCATCTAAGAAGGGACAACGGTGGACGGCGTGATCGCCTTCACACAGTTTACAGGGAAATTTGCATTTTCCTTTTTGTCCAGGGGCTTCACTTTCACTAGTTGGCGGTGTATTTTCAACATGATCATCAGAGGTTGAAGACACCGGGTTGTGCAAACAAGGAGACCAGTCCCTTAAGATCCGAGGGATGCAAGGACAATCTCTATGATAGTGGTCTCCTTTGCAAATTACACATGGCGATTTAGGCCTGGTCAGTGCAGTGTGTGGATTTTCGCTAGACGATGCTTGACTGCCCCCTTTTGCCTTTGGCTCCCTCTTCTTCTTCTCTTTCTTCTTCTTTTCCTTCTTCTTCTCAGGTACTTGATTTTTGGCTTTACCAGCTTCATCAAGCGAAGAGGAAGGAGGAGAGGAAGAATTGGATGAAGTAGAGGGTTGGGGGGTAACTCTGGAATCGTTTAGTTGCTGACACAATTGTTCAAGAATCGCGGTGTTCTGAATGATGGAGGTTGAGAAAAGCCATACGATCAAGCCTATTGTCAATCCTGGAAGCGAGAATGTGGCCATATGGAGTGCACCAACATCTCCCCAAGAGGAGAAGGGACTAGGATTTCCTCCAAGGGGAACTGCTTGGTTGGTGGACTCCATTTTTCTTCAACCTAAGACCAACGTAGGAAAGGTGATAATTATAACGTTTAAAATAAATTTTAGACGCTTTGACACAACTTATTTTTTCAATTTTAAAGAGTCGAGAAAAAACAAAAGATGACTCTAGTCGCCTTCGATTTTTAATGAGCCTGAAGTGACAAGTGCTCAGATGGACCTTTTCTGTTAAGGAGTCTGAAAAGGAACAAAAGGGACTGCTCTGGAAATCTAGGCAAAGGGATTACCAAACCAATCACAAAACTGCAGAATACTTTTTACGGTACGACAGTCAATCTTCCCGAATGATGTGTTCAGTGAATTGCGATCGATAGGGCGACAGACACAGCTTCCTATGGATAAAGGATTAAGCCTATTGTGGTCTCCCAAAATATACTCGACGGTACGTGGGAGCACAAGTCCGTACTGGCACTTATCATCTCAAAGTGAAGGAATCACCCAACCAACAGTGAAAACAACAGTTGCTAGGCTTTACGACGTCGGAATACGTCTCTAGCCTAGACTTCTAGATGTTGTGCATTAGGTTCCAAACCGTTGTTAGATTCATTAAATTTATTTTATAGTAGATCTTGCTTAAGAAATTTGCCTTTCAGGTTCACCGCGTGATGTAGATGTACAATTCCTAAAATGGAATCTAAGATGATAAACAACCGTTTTATCTTCTTTGTGCAATGAAAATCCTAGCTACTAAGGAAAGAGAGATGGCGTTCTTTCAACAAAGAGAAAAGAACACACACTATATGCACTGTCCTAAATCAAACCAACAAACAGTCTAACTGCGAATGCACATGCATGTATTTGTTTTCAGCCTTCTTAATGTGTAAATGATAAAAAGAAAGCTAATGCGCAAATCTGAATTATTTTCAAAGTGACAATTACTAACAAGTTTCTTTTCAAAAACAAAATGAGGACAATGAAAACACTTTGCGATTTGGAATTGAAAATTTGCTTTTGACACTAGAAAAATTACAAATTTATATCAAATACAATAGTAACAGGGTAATCGACTATCAAGAGCAATCAGACTCTCTTCTATGACTGAAAACGACACTTGTGACACTCTCAAATCAAGAAACGATACTACAATTACGTTACTTCTTTGTAAAGGAGAACTGAAAATGACTCAAAAAATACATAAATACATTTATAGTTCTTTGCACAATGGAGGTGGAATAACAACAAGGAAAGGGGTTTCAAACAAAGGTGTACTGACTACAGGCAACAAAACTCTTGAATAGATCTGAAAAGAGTGAACACAAAAACCAAAATTTAGGAACAATGCCTAGTCTGATCAGCGCACCTATAACATAGTGAAACTGAAATGCAACGCACCTACTACACTTGGGAAGTGCGCTGAATTTGAGATTCACAGAACAGACAATGTGCTGGACTAGGGACGAGACTTTGATTGGGTTCCGGGTCACAATTTGTAGTTCAGTTCAGGGATTTTGGCCGAGCAAGTGGTAATCAGTAAATCAATCACAGGGGTAGATCTAAAGAGGTTACTAGAGCCACCATAAGGGAAATTAGAGAGCTTGCAAATCAGTTGTTTAAATCCTAAACAAAACCCAGAGATTGACTAAAGCAGCGTTGATATACTTTTCACTTGCATAGAAAATGCAGTTCGAAGGCTAGCTGGCTTGACTTCAGGCTCCATCTGTAAGTTTATAAAGTAAACAAATTTAGATGAATTAAACAATCTACTCGCTGCCCAGTGGAGTCGCCATTTTGTTACCGGGAATAGTGTCTATGCAGAACTGCTAATCCCACTAAGGCTAGTAGCTACCTTAGAAACAAACAAAGTAAAACTACTTTCATTTTCCTTTATGAAAGATAGATGAGAGAAGAATAAAAGAGACCAACCTCTGTCTTCTGCTTGGTTCTTTGTTTGATTCATCTCTCTTCTGATATTCCTTCGCTACTTGCTTTCTTGTATACCCAGCTTCACAGAGTACCTATAGAATCAAAGCAGCATAACACTATACGAGAACATGGATCTATTATCATAAGAAATATAGGATCATATGTATATTAACCACACAAATGCATAAAACATCAATCACACAAGTGTATGGAGGAAAACTAGAATAGTTTTATTGATAATCAAGAAAGAGCCAAGAGAATTACAACCAATTGTTCTGACCCAGCATCATCCTCTCAGCAAGTAAGCCCTTCTTCACCTCATGAAAAGCTTAGATCACCCAACACTATGATGTTGCCTCAAGAAACCAACATCAATTCCTTACAAGATGCAAAATTCCAGCCTCTGGATCTCTGGGATGAGGGATCCATATATAGATGTCTGCAAGGGAGATGAGTCAGCTTGTGATTTGATTAGTGTCTTCCCTCTGATAGTTATTGATTCCACTTGGAGATTGATGATCTCTTACTCATCCCTGGTCGAATTGAGATAGGCAAGTGTCACTGGAGAAGTTTCTGGAAGATTCCATGCTTCTCCACCTTGAAGATTGACCCTGCCATTTGTCCCTTCTCGCCCATCACACCCCATAGAAGGGCTTTTTGAAATGCAACGCACCTACTGTGTGTATTTAGGTGGGATGCAATGCACCTTGCCTATGGAGCAGGTGAAATGGTCTAGTTTTGACTAGTTCTGAGTAGTTTTTCATGGAGAACTTCTGGGAGATGCTGTAATCAGTTGACCTTGTTATTTTAGGGGCTGGAACAACACCTTTAGGGACTTAGGAGCCCTTGGTTTATGGACATTTTATGCTTGGGGTTGCAGTGCCCAAAAATTTCTATAACACACCTGAATGGTATTGAATGAATCCAAATCCTTGTTGCTTGCCCTCGGATGCGCTCAAAATGAATTACAGTTCACGCTCAGGAGATTCCCTTTTGTTATCTACCCCTTCGAGGAAGGTTTGAGATATCTGGGGTACCGACTGAATTTGGCTTATCTCAGAGGTGGAAAATCGCCTGAACATTTGGTACCATTAGTACCTCTCTAGAGCAGGCAGATTAATTTTGATCAAAGCAGTTTTAGAAGTAGCCCCTGTCTACTGGATGACCCTAGACTAGATACCCAGGGGCATCCTCGACAGTCTGTAGGAAATATGTTGCAGGTTTCTGTGGAAGGGGAATCAGATAGGCAAAATCTTTACTTGGACAGGATGGGAGACACTAGCGTTGCCTAAACATTGGGGGGGTTGGGGGATCAAGAGATTGGATACCTTCTCCAACACTCTAGCGGCTGAATTGGGATGGTAGCTTCTTAACAACATTAGCCTTTGGATGAAGGTCGTCACTTCAAAATACATCACCCCCTAAAACCCACTGGAATGGATTCACCATGGTCATCAAACTAATCGGAATATATCCATCATTTGGAAACTAGTCACAAAGGCCATGGATCTGATAAGGAATGGTTTGACTTGGAGAATTCGATCGGGATCCCTAGTGCACATTGGAGAAGACCCATGGGTGGGCTGTGGCAATGCACACAAACTCCCTGAGGACTTGAGACTCCACCTAGTAGATCAGGGGATATCACACCTTAGTCATATTGCAGACAATGAGCATTCCTCACTGGCACAACAGGCCTGGAAAATAGGAGCAGCCCTTAACCTTCCCCCGTATTGGCAGCAAGAATGGAGGCATTTTACCTCAGCATTAACGGAGGCCCATATCAGGATAATTGAAGGGGAAGATGAACTCATCTGGGCCTTTGCAAAGAATGGTCACTATGCGCCCAAGATTGGATAATTAGTCCTTGCGGGTCCCCTCAAATTGCTAGATACTGAGACAAGGTGGAACCTTATATGGAAACTCAAAGCAGCCCCTAGAACAAAGCTGCTTCTGTGGTCAATCTTGAATAACAAGGTTCCAACAGGGGAAAATCTCATGAAACGATCTTTCGCTGGACCATTCTGGTGCCACCTTTGTAAGAGCAACAATGAGGACACAGAACACCTTTTTCTGGGTTGTCCAACTGTGCAAGAACTATGGAATGGTATCCTGGCAACACTCTCCATTCAGATCAGATGGCATAGAACAACAATCAAGGAGGCTTGGAATACCTGGTGGAAGGACTCCTCCGGGAAGGAAAGGAACATACCCTTGTTAATCAGCTGGGAGTTATGGATAGCAAGGAATCATATTATTTTTATGCAGAAGCCACCTCACTGGCCCTCCATTCATAACAAAATTATAGCAGAATACCACTTGATCCCTGAAGAGCCCCAAAAAAACTAGCAAAGGAACATTGAGACAGAGGTCATCAACAAATCCATTCCTTGGGCCTATTTTGATGGTTCAGCTCAGGAGGTGGGCTATGGTGGTGGAGCGATCCTGCATATATTCGAAACCCATTCCTTCAAAATACAAATGGGTTTAGGCAGGGGAACCAACAATTATGCCGAGCTTGTTACTGCAAAAAACCTTATTCTTTTTGCTTTACACAAACACTGCTCAAACCTGCAACTATTTGGTGACTCAAAACTGGTTATAAACTGGATCAACAAAAAATATTCATGCTCTGCTTGCACACTGAAGCATATTCTAGATGAGATTCATAGACTTGTCTCACATTTTGACTCTTTCATTTGTCATCATATTTACAGGTTTCAGAACACCGCTACTGATTTCCTATCAAAAGAAGCAGTGATCAGGGACGAAAACTATTGGATGATCTCTGATCCTGATCACCTAAAAGAAGAGATTGAACATTTAACCTCTGTCTTCAAAAACATTGGATACAAAGAGTGGAGTATCAAGAAATATATAAGAAGAGCTCAGGATAAGGTCCTCTCTAAGCGTCCTCCTGAAGACAAGAAAGAGAATTATGGAAAAGTTTACCTTCCATTCATCCAAGGGATTACAGATAAGATTGCAAAAATTTTAAGGAAGAAAAACATAAACACTCAATTTACAACATGTGGAACTATAAGGCAAATGATGAGGTCAGTAAAGGATAACATTGATCGCTAACAGCTCAAGGGTGTGTACAAGATTGATTGCTCTTGTGGCAAGAGTTATATTGGAGAAACAGGTTGGTCTTTGAAAATAAGACTAAAAGAGCACGTGACTGATATAAAGAATGAGAGATCCCGTACATCAGCCCTTGCAGAACACTCGTCCAAAACCAAACATCATGTGTGTTTGGAGGACGCAAAGATAATTGCAGGAGAGCATAATTATCATAAAAGAAAAATCTGAGAGGCCATCGAAATTATGAAATTTCCTCAGAACCTCAACAGGGACAATGGGAGTGAAATCAGTGGAAATTGGCTTCCCCTAATCAGACAAATAAACCCCTCTAGGCCTTTGGAAGCATAGTAGCAAGGGTTTTCATATTAATGTTAATAAAATTAAATAAATAAATAAATTTAAACAAAACTAATTTTTTTTAATTAAATTAAATTAGATATTAAATCAAAATTAGTTAGTTTATTTTTTTAATTCAATTTAATTTTAATTTAATTAATTATATTAATTAAATTAATTTTAATTAATTCTTTAAAAAAAAACCAAAATTAACATTTCATTAATAAATAAAATAAAGATTATAAATTAATTAATTAATTAATTAACTGAATAATTAAATAATTAAAAATATAGCAATATAGAGAATTATAAATTAATTACTTGATTAATTTTAATTAAATTTAATTAGATTAATTAAATAAAAATTAATTTAATTAATTTAATTTAATTTAACTATTTAATTATATCAATTAAAAATAAAAATTAACTAAAGTAATTAATAATAACCAAAGATTAACATTTGATTAATAAATAAATAAATAAAATAAAGGTTAAAAATTAATTAATTAATTGATTGATTGCTTAGAAAATTGGGGCTAAATAGGATTAACATTGAAAAATGGTAAATAACAATAAATAAAATAAAATAGAATTATAGAATTAATTAATCAAATAAAATTTAAATTAATTAAGTTAATTAATTAAATAAAAACAATAGAAAGAACTATAAATTAAAATTATTTATGAATTAATTATATCAATTAAAATATATTTTTAGGTTCTAGGTAAAACAATGGGAATAATTAAAACTAAATAGATAATTAATTAAATATTTATAAAACTATTATAAAAATAAAATAATAGTAAATAAAAATAAATTAAAAAATCATATTATAAATGTCGGCTTCTTTATAAGAATTAGGGTTCTAGGTTTATTTATACCCAGGTCGAAAGACTCTTCTCTCAATTAGCTTTCATTCATATTCTATCTAATTGTCCTGATTATGGACCCACTTTGGGGTTTGAAACGTCGACCGAATGAACACGAAACCGTGGATAATCCGGATCATGCCACTGCGAGAAAACTATATCAATGATTTTGATGCCCTTAAGTGTTAGGCCCCTGTACTACTAGTGTAACCCCTTATTGTTATTAGTACAACCCCCTTATTATATTGTTGTACCCATGTAGTCCCCATAGTATTACTATTGTGCCCCATAGAAGCCCACTATTGTTATTATTATGCCTTTAAATTATTATTGTTATGTCGGCTTCGATTATATTATGATCCCTTAGACTCCTATGTATAGAAAGGAGGCCTTGTCATTTGTATCATCTAAGAATTGTTCATTTGTGTAATGTAAAGGTGGCTTCTGCCTTGAAGAGGCTTATTTCTAAGGTGTTGATCTTTCATTTTTATCTTTCTGTGAGCTGGTTTCTTAAGATATTGGGTCCCTATACTACTAGTGTAACCCCTTATTGTTATTAGTACAACGCCCTTATTATATTTTTGTGCCCATGTAATCCCTATATTGTTATTAGTGTGCCCCATAGAGGCCCACTAATTTTATTATTGTGCCCTTACATTATTATTGTTATGTCGGCTCTGATTATATTATGACCCCTTAGACTCCTATATATAGAAGGGAGGTCTTGTCATTTGTATCATCCATGAATTATTCATTTGCATAATTTAAAGGAGGTTTCCCCCTCGAAGAAGCTGAATTCTAAGGCATTGATCTATCTTTTCTATCTTTTTGTGAGCTAGTTTCATAACATTTGGTAAAAGAGCTTTGGATTCTAGGGTTTTGTTGCTCCAAACAGGTCATCGTGGCATTTGCGCTATAACTTTTTTTCTCCGACATTTCAGACGCTTAAAAAAAACCCATTTGGACTAAAATCATTCTAAACCACACATCCAAATTTCAGAGATTTTTGCGCTATATTTGTGGAGATATGATTTGAGAAAGTTGGCCTTTCTGCAGACTCCTGAATTACATTCCAAACAGGTGATCGAGGAAAATAGTAATAGCTTTTGTTTTGAGCATCACATTGAAAGTTCGTAAGAAGTTACAGAACAAGGATGGACTATAGTTTCTGGTATACATTTTTCAAATCTAAATGTCAAAACAGTGACATGTGGCACGTCGTACAAGTTCGTTATACTGAACTAGTCTATAATCAGGTCACCGTGGGAGATTTGGCATAACAATTCCTTGGTGAATTCAATTTGGATTAGACGAGTAGCATTGGAAAGAGGATGCAGAGGGCTACTGCAAGTCGCAATTTTAGAATTGGAAGATCTGAAATTACAAAGTTATAGTCGTTTCAATATCGAGCTCCTAAAATCAAGAAAAAGCAAGATGAGGAAGTTTGATGGCAAGGATATGGTAGATTGGATAGTACAGATAGAGATAATACTTTGATCTACATGGTGTACCACTATTACAAAAGGTATGTCTTGCAACTAATTATTTAGAACCAAATCAATTTTTATGGTATAAATGGCTTTGTTCTCGTAAACCACTTGCCATGTGATCAATTTTCATGGTGGAAATGATAGCACATTATTAGGATACAAAGAGAAACACCTTCTTTAGCCAACTGATAAATCTCAAACAAAATTGTTCAATGGAAGATCACATTGAGGACTTTCAAAAATTCAATATAAGGGAAAATGATATTCTAGAGAAGCATAGGATTGATGTCTCCATAGGGACTTTAGAGGATAACATTCAACATGAGGTTCGTCTTTGGGAACCTGATTCATTAGAGAAGTCATTCAGGTTGGCAAGAAAATTGGAAAGAAAAATTATGGAAACATTGAATTCTACCCCTCACAACTATAAACATGGAACTGTTGTTTCTCCTAGCCTTCCACAACCTACAAGGGTGACACCACGACAATTGGAAGAAAGAAGAGAAAAAGGGCTTTGTTACAATTCTGATAGCAAATGGACTAATGGTCATAAGTGTGTCGAGAAGAAATTATTTAACATAGATTATGAAGAGGAGGAAGAAAAGGGTCAAGAAACATCAAAAGAAGAGGATATACACCAAGAACCAACCCCAAAGAAAGAAGAAATGAATCTGACCATATCTTGTAAAGAATTTGCAAGAATTACCACTCCTCAAATTCTCAAAATAGAAGGACACATCAAGAAGAAAAAGGTTCAAGAAGTGAAAGATCACATTGAGAAAGAAGAAATGAATCCAACCATATCTTGTAATGCATTGGCCGGAATTATCACTCCTCAAACTATCAAGATAGAAGGACATATCAAGAAGAAAAATGCTCAAGAAGTGACAGATCACATCAAGCATCAAGAAATGAATCCGACCATATCTTGTAAAGCATTTGAAGAAATTACCACTCTTCAAACTCTAAAGATAGAAGGAAATATGAAGAAGAAAAACATCAAGCAGTGAAAGATCACATCGAGCATCAACAACAAGTTCTCCAACTCTTAAAGGATAACGCCACGTTGGTGCAGAATCAAATGAAAAAACAGGTAGATCAACATCGCACTGAAACATGTTTTGATGTAGGTGATTGGGTATTTTTACCGCTACATCTCAAGCAAGCTATTCATGAGAAGGAAAGGTTGGAAATACTACATGCACTTAAGAAATGGCAACCTTACCCAATGGGAAGACATTTCAAGGTAAAAATGGATCATGGTAGTCTTAAATACTTTTTAGAACAAATATTATCTTTCGAAGAACAGAAAAAATGGGTCATAAATATGTTGGGTTATGACTTTGACATCATCGATAGAAAAGGGAAGAAAAACTTTGTTGCAGATGCACTCTCAAGAAAGGATGAGGATGTGGAAGCATTTTTTTGTGCTGTTTTTATTATCCAACCAAATTGGATAAGCAAAGGAAGGGATGAATGGAAGAAGGATGAAGAAGCGTGGCCACTCATTCAAAATTTGTAAAAGATCCCAATTCAAACAATATGGGCAGAACTTGAAGAGGAGGAAAAAATCATATTGGAACTTGGAGCAGTCAAAGAAACAAGAACCTGACAACTATGAAATTGATCAATTTCAGAGTATCTCATCAAGTGGAAGAACTTACCTGCTGAAGATTCCACATGGGAGGACAAGAATTTTATACAGAAGCATCAAGAACTACTCAAGCGTTGAGGACAACACTTTTTGAAAGAGAGTGGCATGTTAGGCCCCTATACTACTAGTGTAACCCCTTATTGTTATTAGTACAACCCCCTTATTATATTGTTGTACCTATGTAGTCCCCATATTGTTACTATTGTGCCCCATAGAAGCCCACTATTGTTATTATTGTGCCCTTACATTATTATTGTTATTTCGGCTCTAATTATATTATGACCCCTAAGACTCCTATGTATAGAAAAGAGGTCTTGTCATTTGTATCATCTAAGAATTTTTCATTTGTGTAATGGAAAGGAGGTTTCCCCCTCGAAGAGGCTTATTTCTAAGGTGTTGATCTATCTTTTCTATCTTTTTGTGAGCTGGTTTCTTAACATTAAGCCTCCCGTGTCTATGTTCTTCATGTATAAATCTGCTGAGGCCCTCCATGACTAGGAGAAACAGAAGAGGAGACAGGGGGCATCCTTGTCTAAGTCTCCTTTCAGCATGAAAGAGAGGGGAGGCCGAACCATTTATTAGAACACTCTAGGGAACATCAGTTGTGCAACTCATAATCAACTTGATGAAAGTAAAAGGAAGGCCTATATGAGTTAATAGCAATTGGAGGTAGAGCCAATTGACTCTATCAAAGGCTTTTGAAAGTTCAATCCTCAGTATCATTCCTTTGATTTTCTGGGACTGGACACAATGGTGGAGTTCCTGGGTTGTGCAAATTGCCTCATGTATTTGTCTGTTGTGCAGGAAGGCAAATTGCTCTTGGGAGATGTGGAGGGATAGGATTGGCTTTAAGTGGTTAGCTATAATTTTGGCAATGATTTTGTAAATGCAATTACATAGAGAAATGGGTCTGAAGCCATCAAAAGAGGAGGGTTTGTCAGATTTAGGGATGAGAGCAATGAAGGTGGATTTAAGGCTTCCTAGAATTCTCCCTCTCCTTCTACTATCCTCAATGATTTGTAAGAGGTCCAAATCTAACACCTCAAAAAAGGCCGAATAGAATTCTATAGTCCAGCCATCCGGCCCCGGGCTCTTTTCTTTCTTTAGCATCTTTAAAGTATCTTCCAGCTCTCTCATAGATACTTCTCTCTCTAGCTCCTATTCCATCTCCTGATCCACAAACCCAGGGAATAGTTGAACGATCCGCATCACTTCAGCCAGGGTAGAATAGGGAGGCGCATTATAAATATTTTGGAAGTGTGAGCATGCTAGTGTAGCCAGCTCTCTGAGGGACTGAACTGACCTCCCCTCTGGATTCTTGAGCTCCCAGATAATGTTGATGGCCTTCCTACCATTTGCATGTTTGTGGAAGAATTTGGTGTTGTCATCTCCCTCTTTTAGCCAGATAGCCCTGCTTTGGAGCCGCCAACTCGTTTCTCTGTTCCTCAGAACTTGGGTCCTCTTTTGAAGTGAAGGAGAGTATATGTATTTTAGTTCTTGGGTCCTCATGACTCCTCCTAAGTCCTCCTTAAACAAAGAAATGGCCTTTTCCACCTCCTTAAGAGACAAATCATCTGCCTCCTTTTTCCTCTGAGCCCAAGTCTTGGATAAGCACTTCAGCTCCTTCATATTGTGGAGGAAATTCTGAGTTATGTCCCCCAATATACCTGGGGGGTGTGCCTTCCAAAAATCCATCACTAGTTTGATATAATCCAAATCTTGTAGCCAGGTAGAATTGAACTTGAAAGGGGCCTTAGGCTTATTAATGACATCCTGCAACTCCATAAATATGGGTTGGTGGTCTGATAGTCCACCCAAGCTCACCCATTTCCTGATACTGGATCCTCCATTAATAAGAAATTCTTTAGTGAGGAAGTGATCAAGTGTTTTGGCGAAACTTGCTTCGCTTGCTCTGTTGTTCCTCCAAGTGGGCTGCTTTTTAGCTGTGGGGATATCAATGAAGTTATGGGACTCCAAGAGGACCTCAAAGAATCCTGACAAAGCATCCACCTGAGCATGATTGCACAAACATTCAGAGTGCTCCAAAGAGAAATTGAGGTCTCCCCCTATGATTATATTATCTTGTTGTAGGAGGGAAAAGTTGAAAAAAGATCTCCAAAATCTCGCTCTGTCCTGACATGGCCAGTATACATTGAGGATCTTGAACTCCAACTCAAGGGTTGGAGAGTATATATCAGCTTCGAGAAACCCCCGGCCACCATAGACCTTCAATGTTTTAATTTTTTTGTTACAAATGCCTAGGATTAATCCCCCTGATCTACCTAAGGCATCAAGAGAGTGAAAACACCAGCCTAGAAGCCATGAATCAAGAAGAGAGGAGACCGAGGAAGCAAAGCAAAGGGTTTCTTGGACGAATATAATGTCAACCTGCTTAGAGGCGAATAAGCGCTTGAGGGCTAGATTTTTATTAGGGCTAGCCAGCCTACAAAAATTAAAAGAGAGTAGATTCATGGGGGCGGGGAGGGGGGGAGGGGCTTGCTCTAGTCTAAGGGCCCAATTTAAGGTCTTATGTTTACCAAAAGCAACCTCCTGCCCATGCTAATGCTTGGCTTTGGCAAGGTGGGAGGGTCGCCCCCTAGTTTTGGGACAGGGGGTGGCGATGACCTCAAAGCCTATGATATCCAAGCCTTGAGAGCACATTCGGGAATGGAGGGGATAATGGGGTTCAGGATTGTCTGAGTCGGGATGAGGGGCAAGGGAAGCCTCAGTGAGAGAAGGCTGAGGGAAGGAAAAAGTGGGAGGGGGAGGGGCTATGGTGCAATGTTGGACCATAAGGGTGTGATGAAAAAGCTAGGAGGGGAAGGGGGCGCACAAGGGAGTAACCGAGAAATCCTCTGAACAAAACTGCCTAGACCAAGAAGGAAAAATAGGAGAAACAATAGAAGAAATATCAAAGGGGAAAGGAGGAGATGACATACCCGTGGTGTGAGCCTCCCCTATAGCCACTTGTGCTCTAGTTAGAGGTGGGGAAGGTGACTGGAGAGGAGCTTTACCACACTTCTTAATTTTATCTTTCTCATGTATCTTTTCCGCTTCAGTGAAATCTTGAGGGTTCGGATCTTCCCTTTCTATAGCAGGTTGAGGTTCCTCCTGTGGGGGCGGTCTTCCTAAACATTTTACTTTGGTTGTTGTACTCTCTTGTTGACTAGAGGGCAGCCTTTGTATATGTGTCCAACTTTGTGACACTTGCGACAAATGTAAGGAATGCCCTCATAGTCCAGAGGCTACTTCTGAGTGTAAGACCTCCATTGAATAGTAGTGAATTCCTGCAGCCCTCCCCGAGTGTCCATATGAACCAAGATCCTGGAAAAAGCCATCTTACCAATAGATAAATATGATTTATTTGATTCCATGCATGAGCCAACAGAATTCCCTATTCGTCTGAAGATGTCTTCCAACCAAAAATGTAACAGGAGTCCTAGTAATCTTACCCAGATCGGCCTGACTCCAAGCTGCTCCATGTCCGGGTCGAAGAGAGGGGACCAACATTTCAGAAGGACTGGGGAATGCTGAAAATGCCAATACGAAGAAAGGGCCCAATTAGCTAGGTCAGGCTTGGAGAACCAGAGACCAAACCATCCCTTTACGAACGTTTGCACAGTGGGCAAATTAGCCAGGTGATTTCCCCAAACCTTAGAAAACCAAGTTTTCAAGAAAGTTGATGTATAGCTCTGGCCCCTAATTCTACCCACCAGTACCCTATTAGCAAAATCCATGGTCTCTCCCAGCTGAATGTCTTCCTCCAATATGGGGAATGTGTCCACCTCCTTTGTCTGGAAACACCTCGTCTTCTTGCTTATCCTGTCCATAGCTGTAGGGCTTTTATGACTGTTTGGAGTGTGCTCCTGGGCAGGGGAACTCATTGGGGGAGGAGATGGTGTGATGGGAAGGATTTTTGCTACAGGGGGGATGCGTGTGAAGCTGCTACAGGGGAGCAGGGTAGTGCACGACGGGATCTGGGTAGTCGAGGAAGAAGGAGGGGCAGGTGGGAGGGAGGGATAGCAGAAAGCATAGGTTGAGAGAGGTGACCAGGGGAGGGGGATGGAGGGTTATCGTTAAGGCAACCCTTAGCAAACCCTAGGGAAGATGGGGATGACGGGGGTGTTGAGAGAGATGGCCAAGTTGGAGGGTCATCTGGCAAAACTATCTGATGGTCCAGTGGTCATGGGAGTGAGGGGAGGCCTAAGATAGCCTCATGCAGATCGTTGCTAAATGAGATAGACCCCAACTTAGCAGGTCTCGAGGTCTCCCAGATAGTGCCCTCCCCTATCTCATCTTTCGAGTAGTCTACCATCTCTAGATCGATCAATATCATGGTAAAAATGCGCCAGATGCCTTGGGAACCGCTAGAGGGAGGAGCAGCAAGTCGATAGAATCCAAAAAAGAAGGCCAGAGGTCAACCAGTAGGGTCGTAGACTGGGAACGGGCATCCAGCTAAAAAACTGTGTAAAAAACCCAAATTACGAGCCATGGTTAAAAGTAATAGCAATGCGTGTCTTGATGGGGACGTGTACACTGTAGGTACAACCAACTAGTACTTTCTGCTACATCCATGCACCTTCTAACCATTTTTGTGTGTAATCATATCTGACTCCTCCATTCTCCTGCCTGCTCCAGAGCTCTCACACCCCCGTGCCCTGCACGACCTAATCTACTAGTTATTATCAGTTGAAGAAAAGTAAATCAAATTACAATAAATTATGTACAAGTAATTTACAAAATTATGACACAGCAAATGAAAAGACAACAACAAAATGTAATTTTTCAAAGGATGTTGTTACACCTCATTTTGTCACGTTAGGAAAATAAGCATTGGTTTCGATCTCTTGCTATCCACGTGTGTTCTGGAGCATTACAGTGCAAAGTTTCAAACTAAATTATCCCATAGAAAGTGGAGTTTCTAAATTCTATGGTACAAAACCCTAATTTTAGCTATATTCACAGTTCCTAGATAATTTATGTGCACACACAGAGAACACCATTATTATCTATGCACAAGTACACATTGTCTTCCATTATGACTTGCGAACATGACTTGAAGTATGTAAAAATAAAAGTAAATTCTAGAAGCATTGTTGGTAGCATCTATCCCAACCAACAAGCTTTGAATGAGTGCTTATTCAGTGTTGATCCATCCCATCATGTAGTAAATCCCCTTCCTTTGTTGTACCTCTATCCCACTAATAATGGATGGATCTATAACTTCCCATTCTTGGGCTATGAAGCCACTACAAGTCTGAGAATTGGGAGAGGACTGTTGGAAGTAGGTTTATGTTGTTCAGATTAGGTTGGAAGACTTTTCTTGCAAGGGAGAGGGTTGGATATTGTAGAAGGGACTTGCAACATCAAGGCGACATGGTTGTAAGGATTTTATCAAGATTTATGAATATAAAAGCATTTGTTCTTTCTCAATCACATCTTCATTGGTTTAATTTGTATGATTTCTTGATGGCCTACATGGATTTTGGTTGTATATTGATCATTTGATGATATATAATTGGTTAATTACACCATTTATCTCTTTGATTATATGTTGTATGCTTTGATATCTTATTTGTCTCTGTCATTACAGATATCTTTCAAGATAGTGTGGAGAAGTTTTCACGAGAAACGAGAGGACATATAGAGCATCAAGGAGTGAATGGTCAAATTTTTTGAGGGACATCATCAATGATTTCGTCAAGTCGGTTAGAGGCCTCTATCATTCTAGAAAATCTTGTTTGCTTGTTACTAGGGTTCTCTTAAGTCTAGGGAGATTCCTCTTGTTTGCAAGAGGGATTTGTCTGCATAACAAATGTACTATAATTATCTATGAAAAAAAAAATATAAAATGAAATCTAATTTTAATTTATATATGTAATTACAAATTAAAATTAAAACTAATTCATAATACCAATAATAAAATATATGTAACTGCAAAAATGTAAGTTCCTTATCATCTTAAACAGACGTAGATCAATTTGTGTTTATTTAAAAAAACTAGCATCAAGAATAAATTCATAAGGGCTAACTAATGCATTCTAATTCCTATTTCTCTACCGAGGTAGACATAAAGGGTGACTATAGCAATCTCTACAAAGTAAGCAATATTTCAATCATCTATTTATGCATCAAACCAATAGACCAATAATCAAAATAATGACACATATGAGAAATCATTAGAGCAAAAACATTAATTAAATTTTCATATAGAAATTGAAATTTATATATAATCTAAATCTCTAGATTAAAATCACAACAATTTAGATAAGATGAATTTCCATGTCAACTATCGAACTCACGACATAATTCACTCGTGAGCAACATTGATCGTGCGTGAAAATATACAAATTGAATTAATGTAAATGAGAAAAAAAATGCAATAAACATTGTTGATTGTTTATGAAATCATATCACAAAACAAAAAACTTCCCTCTTCTAAACGTCAAGAAGTCAAATTACACAAGATGAAGAAAACAATGAAAATAATCATGGAAGATATAAACAATATAAGATAATTCCACTAAATTTAACCAAGTACATAAACTTACTATAATCATTAGTGGTATTCCAAGTCACCAAATTAACTTGCATTTTCTTTCTCCCCTAACCCTGTTAAGATTCTAGAGTTTATATATAGGCTCGAGAGCTTAATTCTTGTTCAGAACTAAATTCGGAAAAATAAAACTGTTTTTACAAAATTACATCATATTGTTTGCTTGACTAGATGGTCATATCCTATCTGATAAAAAAAACATAACATGAAAGCGCTGACAAGTAATCCCTGCATAGCCAAAAGGCATCCCAGCTAGTCAATCGATGCAATCAAAAACTGAATTTTTTTGTAGATAAGATGGTATGGTTGCAATTCATTGCAACTTATAGACCTAATGTCTCACTTGGGGTAAAGTTTAACGTACTCGCATAAAACCTAAATGGGTCTTTTTCATTCCATTTATGTAGATGTGGTATAGCTATTTTCATAAATGCTGCACATTTTTATCTTTTTCACTGGCATGGTGGGACTGAACCAACACAAGAGCATAAATTCGAGAGTTTTTCATTGTACTAATTGGTTGGGACTTCAGGAAATTAAGATTTTTGGAGACTCCAAAGCTGTCAATGATTGGGCTAATGGGCATGGTTCACTGCACTCTCTATTTCTTGACAATTGGAAAACCAACATTAAAACATTGATCAAAATATTCCAGTCCATCAACAGTGCCCATATTTACAGGAGAAAAAATGAGACTGCAGATAGACTATCAAAAGAAGGATACACGCCAGACCCCAACCAAATATATTATCATTCCTTCCTGCATAAATGTCTGCTTGAGTCAGGCCATATCGAGCTTTAAATCCCTCTGTCTAGATGAATGTAGTGTTAGGTGCTTGGTATTGAGATAGATATCTCAATCCTTGGATGATAGACTCAATGCATAATCAAGTTATGGATAAGAGGGAAAATGTGTCTACCGAGGACAGAACCACAACTAGCTAAAAGAAGACCAGGATAACTCCACAAACATACTAGAGTTATGAGGCAGAGCATAGTATGTTTTAAGAGGCAGAGGATGATGACATATAGGTCCATTACAGTGATTTCACTAAAAGTCTATTATCACAGGGTTGTTGATTTACACTCTCTTCACATGGGATACAAAACACCAAGGATATAGATTATCTATTTTATATAACACAGGGAAATCCCTATTAAAACATTGTTTTAAAAAATATAATAAGTAAAACTAGAGGTTCAAGCATAATGTATTTCTCTTATTTTCTAATAAATAGAAACGCTCTTTTCTGTTTGAAGAAAAAACTAAATGTAAATCCACCCCCGTAATTTCAACATTTGATTGACAAAATGAAAATCCCTCTGCTGACCGAGGATTTTTTTAATTTTCTGATGTTGGAAGCTAGGACATGTTCCACTCTTCAACTAACCATTTTTAATTGGTGACGCTGAAGGGTAACACAAGTTCCACATTGCACGAACCATTTTGGAAACCTTTCACTATCGAGGGGGATTATCCCAGCTTTTCCGAACATGACTTTGTTAATCTAGATACCAGCATTTCAGAAAACCTGGTAGCCTACAAAGAACAGTCTATTTCGATTCCTCAATTTAATTTAAAAAACAATTAATCAATTTAATCTGAGAAACAAAAAGACAACTAACCGCATCAGATATTTAAATCATCACGTTCTCATCTCTGCATATTATTAAAAATATTTTAAAAAGTAATTACAGAAATCAGTTTTTTATCTATATATTATTAAAATTATTTCAAAATTAACTCTTTATTATTTACTTAATAACTAACTTATAATTATCACAACTCTATTCTAAAATAAACACACCTCTACTTAATTAATTTAATTCAATAACTAACTTATAATTATCACAACTCTATTCTAAAATAAACACACCTCTACTTAATTAATTTAATTCAACGCGAAAAAAACAAATCAAATAAAATCTTGTACGTTATTTTGGTATATGAATTATTTTATGATCGGTTGACAAAATTGCCCACTCAACGACCGTTTAATCTTATGGACTACTCCTAGCTGTTTCGATTGATGCTGCACATTTCTTTGGACCTATCTTATTCTTCGTCTATATCTATAACAGTTTTCAAGTCGATCCAACTTACATATTCTTTTATATATATATATATATATAAAAGTTAAATCGACTTGAAAATGGATATATATATATAGCTAAGTGATGTATAAAATTGCACTTTTACAAATACAACAATAGTGGCTAATATTTTTCCTTTAATATTTTAAATATCATTTTATAATTATGTTAGTGAATTGTTTAATTGATTTATGGGTAAATTATTTGTTGATTTGTTGATTAAATAACAAAAATAAATACTAATATTAAATTTAATTGATTTATGAAAAGAAAATTTAGATTCGAAATTAATATCTTATAAATATTAAATATTTATATGATTTTTTATTAATATTAAATATTTTACCCTTTTTAATCTCAATTTTAACAACATTATTTAAAATTTTGAAAAAATAATTATTTGGTAAAATATTTCCATTTTAATTATAATATGTAATTTTAATAAAATATTTATATTTTAATTGCAATATTGTTGGAGATAAAAAATATACATATAATTTCAGAAATATATACATATAATTTGAGAAGTATATCACAATGGAATATATGATAATAATAAAAAATTCATGTTAAGATTTTTTTGTTTTTTAAATATTAATAATATTTATAATTTGCAAGGGTTTAAAGTAATATTTATTTTTATAAAATTATATTATTTTTAATTATATTTAAATAGTTTGTATTTTATATTTAATATAATTATAATTCTATAATATAAATATTAAATATAAAATATTAATTTATTTTTTTGTAATAAATAATTATATTGGTTAGAGGAATATAGCTTAAGTGATATGGTTAATTATTTGTTTCCTAAAATTATAGGAAAAATATATACTTATACCCTTTGAATTGACCTTATTTACTTAGATGAGTAAAAATAAATTTTTAGCAATATCAATATTTCTAATTAGAAAAACAATTAACTTGTTTACCTGCCTATTTTATTTTTATTAAATAAAGTTTTGAATACAATTTAAATTTTTATTAAAATTTTTACATTTGTATGATGGATAATTGTGAGTTTTGATTTGTATGATGGATAGTCATGAGTTTTGATTTTATTGTTGTTATGATGTAATTTGTTTTTTTCTTTATTTTCTAAAAATTGATTTTATAATTTTATTATTTAAACTATTAATATATTTTTAAGTTTATAATGATTGGTTTTTTTATATATAAATTATATTATAAATAAATTAGAGTTTAAAATATATGTCTAGTTCATAGCTTGACATAAGAGATGCAATTCAATTTTGTTATAGATTTTATGTATATCTGGGTTAACTTGAATCAAAATTATCCTTAGCTGAGAAACACTAAGAATAAATAGTGGTCCTTGGAGTTTGAAATCTTCCAAAAAGACCTTAAAATAAAGCAACAAAATATGAAACTTCCAATCTATTTGAAAATTACAAAACAAAGAGTAACCTTAATTGGCCATCCACCTTTAATGCACCAAAGCTCAAGATGCAACATTCATTGACACATTCATGTGATTCTTTAGTTTTACCTATACGACATGGAATTAGTTAATTGAGGGGATTTTTTATGACCTTTATGATTTGATCTAATAGAGTTTCCAATATCTTATTACTTGGAGTGGATCCTTTTACCATGTGTTGAAAAATTAGAAGAGAACCCCTCAACAAAATAAGAGTAGGAACATTATTTGTTTTAACTACAAAGAGGTTTGGCAGAAGACCATAGGTTGAACTGCTTGATTATTTGTCGTCTTTCTTAAACACCATGAGAACTTCAATGCATCATTTTCTTTAGGGCCATTAAGTATCCCTCCATTTCCTACCGCCTCTAGATTACTTTCTAAGGCAACATCAAAGTTGAGGAAAAGTCTTGAGAAATTTGTCTTCCAATCCATAAAGCATTTTCAAGAGAGATAAAGTTTCCATTTTTGCTGTGATACTTTTTTGCCATAGCCCTAGAGCCAAATTGATTTCCTTCGTAAGGGAGAGCTTTGAAATCCAGGCACATTCCTTGGCATCGATAACTTAGGGAGAGGCTACTTTACAAGGGATTTAGGCCCAAAATTCAGTACAGAAATGTAAATATTTAATTGTTGTCAATTGGAGAAGCACTTGTGTATTGTTAAAAATACTTTGGTTCTGTGCTACCCAGACTTTCCAACAAATAAAATTGGGAATAGATTCCCAAACTTGCTTAGAGAATGGGTTTTTATTGAAATAACTGAGTATTGCAATCTCTAAGAAGAAAAGAGGTATTAGAGTGAACATGACTAGTACATTTTTTATATAATGACACTCCAAAAACATATTCTTCATCAATCTATATATTAGTTCAATAAAGCTAGCAGCCTTAAAGAATGGTCTATTTTGTTTAATTAGTTTAATTTAAAAAAAGAAAGAAGACATTTACTTTTGATATAAAAATGATCTTTTGACCCATGCATATTATTAAAAATATTTAAAAAGACAACTACTTTTGATATAGAAATCAATTTTACTCTTATCATATTATTAACAATATTTTAAAATTAAATCTCTATCATCCATTTAATAATTATAAATAATTAAATAAAAATTATCAAAACGCATCGATAAAAATAATTAATTTCATTTAACGCCCAGAAATAAAGATCAAATGAAATTTATATGTTATTTCGATATATGAATTATTTTATGATCCTTTGACGAAAGTTCCCACTCTCCACATCTATAAGTTTAATACAAATTTTGGATACACTTACCTAAGTCACGATGTATAAATATGCGTTCTCTTACGAATATGATGGTAAGAGCCACCAATCTCAACCCCTTAAAATTTTGTGTATCCATTTTAATGAACTATTTGATTGACTTATTAGTAAATTCATTCGTTAACTTGTTAATCAAATAAAAAGAAATATTAATATTTTATTTAATTGACTTGTCAATAAAATTAGAAGTTATATTTATATTTAAAATTGTTTGTTTATTCCATGATGAGTGATAATTAATGGAAATAATGACATGATGGGCCTCGTCATCGTCATCGTCACCCATGCGGCATAGGTAATGACGAATCATGAGATGTATGCGGCATAGGTAATGATGAATCAAGTGATGTACGCCTTCAGCTGCCAACATGCATCGAAGACTCCAGAGATGACCAGGGATATATTTGGTACAAAATTTGCTTTGGTTTGCAACTAGTTGCATGAGGTTATGGGATTGGAGGTGGTGGAATATATTACGTATTTGGAATTGCAGGGTGGCATTTTGGATGTGCCAAACTTTGCCCGACGAGCTGTGCAGGAGCTCAAACAAGCTCCGGAGAAATTGCAGATTCTAATGTGGTGATTCAATGTATGCATCTTTGGGATACAAGGTTATGGTAGCTTCCGCAGTTAACCTGCTATGTGTTCATGGCTTGGTTAGGGCATCAGAGGAAAATTCAGGAAGGAAGGGCGAATCTATTCGAGAACACGTCAAGCTCTTTGTCTTTTTGTAATTTTCTTAAGTCTGATGTTGAGGGTGGTTTATGCTTTTTCTTTCTATTGGCATGCATACACTTCAGTTCAGCGTGTAGGCTCACCCTAGGCATCCAAAGCCGAGTTTGTTGACTGGGAGTTGGGATTTTTTTTTATTAAGAGGGATAGAACCCCTCTCCTCTCTGGTGGTTTGGATTATGGATAGAGACACTATGGTCGACGGCGTATATTGTGGGTTGACGCTTAAATTTTTACGCTTGCTACTTCACATGTGGTTCTTCAATCCCTAGGATATATATTCCACTATGGAGGGTGGCAGTCCATCTATTCAATTTCACATGTAGAGAGCGTGAGGGTAATTTGGGAGAAGGAACATAGGGGTTTTTAAGACATTTTTCAAGTCAATTATCTTAATTTGAGACAAAAATAAATTTGTGTATTGTCTTAAATATTGTCTCTAAGTGGGTGTGGCAAAATTGAGTGTCTTAAAAATTTGTCTCTATAAAGACAATATCGAACACATATTATTATTGTCTCTATAAAAACACATGAATTATTGTCGCTTAAGAGACAATTTCTTGTCTTTCTAGAGACAATTTCTTTTGTTTTTTTAGAGACAATTACATTTTTGTCTCTTTAGAGACAATAGTTGAGATTAAAAACATAGTCTATAGAGATTATAGGTCCATAATTTCAACTATTGTCTCTCTAGAGACAATATGAAAAATATATTAAAAAAATTAAGTAAAATCTTTTTAAATGTTCTACAATTACATTATAGGTCCATAGATTCAACTATTGACTCTCCAGAGACAATATGAAAAAAATATTAAAAAAAAATTAAAAAAAATCTTTTTAATTGTTCTACAATTACATTTTTTTTCTCTTCGGAGATATTAGCTGAGATTAAAAACATATTGTCTATAGAGACTATAGGCCCATAATCTCAACTATTATCTCTTTAAAGAGAATATGAGTAACATAGATTTCTAAATAAAATGCCTAAATATTTTGTTTACGATGAGGGCAGATAATTGAAGAGGATATGCTAATCCTCTATATGAAAATAGGAAATCTTTGATTAAAATTGAAAAAACTCTCAATTTTCTCCGTGACTATTCTAAATGCAGATAATATTGCTAGACTTGCACCTGCTCCCATTGCAAGTCCATTAACAAACACTACGTGAATCAAACATGAAATTTTTTCTTTTCAATTAATTAAATAGGAACATAAGAATTGGAGGAGAAATCCTCCTCTTCTATTTTTATAAAAAGTGTCGGAGGGAAAATAACAAGTTAGCGATGAAATCTTAACTATGTTTTAAATGAGAATTATGGAGAACTCTGGTATGTATACTATCTATTATAGTTTTAGATGGCAAAGAAAGCATAATATACATAATCTAATAAACTTCAATTATATTGAAAAGATCCATATAAAATCTAAGAGACATTATTCTTCCCAACGAGAATTATGGAGAACTCTGGTATGTATACTATCTATTATAGTTTTAGATGGCAAAGAAAGCATATACATAATCTAATAAACTTCAATTATATTGAAAAGATCCATATAAAATCTAAGAGGCATTATTCTTCCCAGCATATTAGCACGAGTCTTAAATGACAAATTGCAGTCAATTTTAAAATATGTGAAATTAAAAATGGTATAAACAAAAAAGTGGTAGTCTTCACCAGATTTTTCTTGTATGTATGGATGTGATAGTAAAGCCAATAGATTTTGTACATAAGCTCGATAATATGTCTGTCTGCAAAAATGTTTACGAATCATGATTGATAACATAAAAGCACTCATAAACAAAATCAGATAAATTAGTTATGTCAATTTGCAGTTGAATATTTGTTTTGAAGAAATAGTGTTGATATTTACTTCTATAAGTATTCTTTTAATCCAAATAGTTATCTTTTGGTTATATATAAGAAATGATGACATATTTTGGTGGTCATTTTCACATCAATGAATAGAATTTTAAATATTAACTATTTTATATTTTTAAATCCATATTTACTTTTTCACATTTACCTAATACAATTATAAAATTATTATGTGAATTATCTCATGAGATTAACCAAATAATACATTATTAAATAACAAATAACATTGATCTACCTACATCAACCACATTTACCAATGTGGTTGTACTAACTGCCTTTCATATATATCTTTAACACTGGTAAACTTTAAAACAGAAAGACGAATTGGAAAATAGCTAACAACAAGATTAAAATGAGACATAAATGAACATCTTCTACTACTTAAGCTTGCAATCTAACAGTCAACTCTTCTAAAACTATACCCAAGAAGTAAAGCTATCATTTTCAAAAATATTGGACACTAACCTGCCTTTACATAATAGAATGCCCGCAAGTCTCCCCCAATACAAAATGCTTGCCCAGCCCCCTGAAGGATATACAAAGATGTCAACGAATGTTTGAAAGTGGTACGTTATCAAAAATTTAGCAATAAAACATTGCAATCCAAAAGAGTAGAGAGTTTTACCTTGATGATAATCAACTCTACACCATTTTCTTTTTCCCATTTTTCATAGAGCTCAGCTAATCGTATTACATGAATACCATATTAGAGGATTTGTCAAACTAGTTTAAGAAAAATTTCATCTCACTCAATCTCAAATTACATACTTAAAAGAAAATAAAAGGGTGTAAAATCCCTAGTAATTTAAATAATTATTACTGTCAGCGATTTTGTTTATTTAACTGAGACTTTGGAAAATAGTACTTGGTAACAAGTCGGTTGAACAAAAAAAAATGATTAAATGAAAACATTATGTTTAATCAATAAATGAACAAACAATTTGAAGCTACCCAAAATAAGTATTTAAACTTTCTTCTGCAAAAAATGTTTCAACTCCTGATTAGTTTCATAAAGAATCTTCTGGTTAAACAAACAAAAATTGATTAAATGAAAACATTATGTTTAATGAATAAATGAAGAGACAATCTTAAAACTACCAAAAATAATTATTTAAACTTTCTTTTGTGGTAAATGTTTCAACTCTTAATTAATTTCATAAAGAATCTAAGAAAATACCGTAAGAACTATCTCAGGGTAATGAGAAATTCTTAACAGTAAACCAGGGAAGAAATTATATAAACATTAACTAAACCCTTCAAGAATTATTGCTTCTTTATTACGAGAAAAAAAATCTAATATTCATGAACACTATGCAGGGGAGGAACCGGAGGTGTAGTATTGAATTTATAAAGAAACCCCATTCGAAAATGAACAACTTAATCAAGAATTATTAAGGTAAGAACCGGACAATATAAAATATAGAGAATTTATGCCTAATTAAGATAAAGAGTGCTCCATCTCCACACTCATTTAAAGTGTTGACCCCTTAGGATGAGACTCGTGTCCTGGTTGGGTTTATACTCATGTCAAGAGGTGTTGTCAATGATTCCTTTGACTTGTAGATAGTTCAAAACAAAACCTACACTGTCGACTGTAAGGTCGAGTCTGTCCAGTGCTAATTTAATTTGGAAAACACCAATGACAATTATACTTTCTTCTGCTCAATATTCAACCCTAAACTCTGGTTGGTCAACAGTTCTTGACTCATAAGCCTTAGTAATCCTTTAAAGAGAACAAAGAAAATAGTTGCAAGACAATTTGAACCCTAGACCCAAATTAACAATGGGAATCAGTCAATGTGAATTTTGAACCATAGTAATTTCTAAGAATCGCAATCAAAAAACGAAAATGAGCTATCAAGCACGAGTAGGCCTCTTAGAAGGGACTGAGTAAGAACCTGATAAATGAAGCAACGACAACTATGAGAAGATGACGACGACTGTTGGGAAGAAACAAGATTAAAAGGAATTGAAACTGAAACCCCATTTCATACCTACAAAAAAATTACAAGTCAAGGGTCAGTCGCACTTTAAAATTCACAAATATGTTATTAATCAAAGATAACAAAAGAAAATTTAAGATGGGTTCAGTTACTTGAGTGCTGAGACCATTCCTATAACTGAAACCCCTATTCATGGTAGCAGTAACACACTTAGTACCCTTGATGATTACTGGCTCATAGAAGCAGAATGTATCGAGCAAGGTTATGAGATACCTGGAGCCGGGTTGGTTGTTTGCCAAATGGAGGAAACCCATAACTGTGATGCTATATTCAAACCCTCGGTGAAGTCTGCTATTCTCAGTGGAATAATTAATCCAACCCTCGACGAAGTCTGCTATTCTTAGTGGAATAATTAAATGAAGTGTACTCCTCTCCTAAATAAAATAGGAAAGGGAACATGTGTCATTTTTTGGGCTCAAACCCTCATTATAAATTGCAGAGCTCTCACATCTCAATGGAACCAGCAAAATGAGACATAATTTCCCAGCTCAGAATGATTGTGTGGTTACCCTAATCGTCCCTCTCTATCCACCATCGATCTGTGCCCAAAATTCTATAACCGTTCATCCATTAAGGAGTCTCGAGATAAGAGCTATCGCGTGGTGATATATCAGCTTGCTGAAGAACTTTCGGCTAGGTGAGCGGGAAGCCTCTTAGTTTTTTAATCAAAGCTCAAGATTGCAACCTATGGTTGAACTTGGTTAAGACCCAGGACACGGTTACGACATTAGTGAATTGAACAAGTATCTAACCATAATGTATACCCAAGTTGTGTGCGTAATTATTAAATATTAACATAACGTCACCCTCTAAGAGCTATACATATATGAGGTGTGTAAAGAAAAAATATGGGAACTATATACTTCGGAACCTAGTCATGAGTGGGTATCATCAAACTATGGAAACAATATTCATCAAAAAACTAAGTGATGAATTTATATAGAACAATATCCTTAGTAAGAAAGAATGCAAAATGATTCTTTGGAAAAAGGAACCTCAAAGAATTCAATTTACTATGTACTTCTAAAAGCAATTTATCGGTCGCCCACGGGGCTTTGGATTGACGGTGAATGGGTGCACTGTTAAGGCACTCCTTGCGATAGGTCACCTGTTCAAATCCCCGTGGGTACTTAGGTTAGTCTTAAACTAGAAAAAAAAAAAAAAAGCAATTTATCGGTCAACTTGAGTGATCATTAATTTTTTTTTTTTATGATGGGTCTGTCTAAATTAAAAAAAGAAACCAACCACTTAAAGTAAGTCCATTTATAAGAATAAATATAGAAACTTAATTAAATATATTTGTCTTAAGTTTAACATGATTTTAATAAAATTTATAAAAATGGTTTGATTAAATTAATTTAATCTAGCAATTTTTATTTAGTTTTCAAATAATTTGAAAAAATATATATCAATTTGAAAAAATATCTATTTGACTTATTTTATTTTATTTTTATTTTTATTGAGAAAATCATCAATTCTAAAATTATCATTTAATTAATTTGGAAAAAAAAATTCATTATCTCTATTATTAACTACCAAGCCAAAAATGATATGTTTAGTTGAATATTTCTTCAACATTTATCATTCAATGGAACACTACTTAACATTTTGTCTATCTAAGAACAATACTGATTTTTTTCTTTTCAAAATATGTGTTTTAACTCAATTTTTTAATTAAAAAGAAAAAATAAGCAATAAATAATTTGTATTTATTCATTAAATTAAAAATTTAACTTGTAAAGTAATATCCATCATTTATAAACCATGATCTATAAAATGAATTGAATTTGAAAAATCCAATGTTATAAATATCTTGATGACCTTATCATCATCCACATGTGATAAATTTAAGCTGCTCATTATGGATGACGAAAGCAATATCATTCAAACTTCCTATATGTGCATCAATATGAAAAGTTACATGAATATGTGTCATTAAAAGAAATTTAATACGGAATATAAATAAAGACAAAAAAATCAGAGTATAGATGGTTGTGATATGAATAATTTTGATTAAGAATTCCAAATTTATCATATTTTGTTTTTTAGTTGAGGTTTCTAGCCAACTAATGTGACTTCTTATCAGAATGTTTGGATGATAAGCCACACTAGTTGGCTCTAAATATTGACTAAAAAACAAATTGTTGAGAATACTTATATAAAAAAAATGAAACTGATAAATCCTAAATACTCCATAACCTAGCTAAGAACATATAAGATAGTTACAAGAAGATCCTAACGATGTATATGTCCCTACTACCAACATTAAAATTGTGAAGTGTTTAAACTCCATTAATAAAACATCTTTCCAAACTTGAATATCAACCTCAAGGTGTTGTTGCAATTTGTCAAGCTTGCTAGAATGATAAATGTGGTCTATGTTCTTAGAAAATGTCACTCCTGTAACTCATGTCAGGTTAATTAATATTAACTTTCATAAAAATAAAATGATGGATAAATATTGAGACACCTAACTACAAGATCAAGTAGCCAAATTTACATACCAACCCATACCCATGCATTGGATTCTTTTGAAAGGAATGCCTAAACAAATATAATAGAAAATGTCTATAAATGATCCAAAACTATATGTTCTTGAGAAAGTTATAGGAAACTTCACCCAAATTACTTGCTACCTTAAAGTTTTAAACTATATTTTGTTGAGATTCAGCGTACAAAAAACTTCACCCAAATTACTTTCTCTTTAAAAATATATTTATACTTGCATAGACATTTCGAGCTTTGATAAATCACAAATTTTGAATGATTTTTGAACTAATTTTTCACTTGACACCACTTCCCAAATTGAAATATCACCAAAATCTATTCCAACTGAAAAATATTCATGCAAGTGACTATGTTCAGAAGTTATTTCATAGTTACAAAGCATTTAAAAGAAACTGTAGATATAGAAATTCGGTTGAGGACCCCAATAGAGTATAGACTTCTCATAACTGAAAGTGAAGATTACCTAATAAATTTGACTGATTCAAGGGATGAAAATCTATGCTTACTGTTAGGCCTTTATTAATATGTGTTGTGGGCTACTCAAATCCCTGCACATTATTTTGTAACAATACCCATGCTATTTCTTCTTTTGAAGAAATTTAGAAAATTTGAAACTCCTTTTAATATTTATAAATACAGGAGCTGAAGAAATAACATATTTAATTTGATTATATTTTGAGAAACCATCCAACAATGAAATCATTCAATGCCCGGTTATCCTTTGCAATAAATACCCCTTGTTGGGTAAAGGATCATTGTCCGTCAATGATAGTTCATTCAAATTATTGAATTTGACACATATTCTAATGTCACTATTCATCTTCCTTACATAGACTGAGTTTTCCACCCGGGTTGAATATCTTGTAGGAGAAATGATTTTTACCTCAAGCATTTTCTACAACTCCTTCTAAATTATAGGTGTCAATTTTAAATTCATATGCCTTAGTTTTTGTCTAAATGGGTTGTCATCCTCCTTCAATGGTATATTATGTTGAATAATATCATTTTTGTATGCATTGAAATAATCATAAATATAGGCAAAGAATCTTTATACTTGTCGATAAGGTTTTCAATTGGATTTCTCTCCTCATGCAAACAACCCTTTCCAAGCTTGGTTATTGTGGGGGTTACTTTGGATCCTAAATTGATTTCGATCACCTCTTCAATATTGCTGACACATTTTTCTTTCTTATAAAATATAACACTAATAAAAAAGATTCTCTAATGGGACAAGGCCATTGGGATACTTTTTCTCCTAAAACTACCTAACCTTAGTTTCATTTTTATCTTCTTCTCTCTAATTCATCTCATAATTAGAAAACTCCTGCAAAATATTAAGGAACCTCACAATTTGAGTATCATAATGAAAGACCTTCCAATGCTAAAAACAATCCAGAACTAAAGGTCGAAAAAAACCTCCATCCTATGATTGTTGTCAACTATTTCATCACAAATATATATACTAGAGGCCAAGCTAGTCCATGCTCATATTGTTCAGACTGGTTTCAAGGAAAACACTTCCTTAGATATGAAACTAGTTATCACGCATGCTAAGTGCAATAGTTTAGTTGATGCCCTCCTGCTATTGAAGGAAGTTTCCAATAGAAATATGGTTCCATGATCAAGTTTGATAGTGGCCTAGGCTAGCATGGACACAGTGACAAGACCTTGACTCTGTATCATGAGATGTGAGAATCAAACATTTCCCTAAATTAATTCACTTTTTCTAGTGTTCTCCAAGCATGTGTTTGCTTGGCTACTTTCAAACATGGCAAGAAAGTTCATAAAAAAATGATCCAAAGTGGGTTTGAATCCAACATATTCTTAGGGTTTAGCCTCATATGCATTTATGTTAAGGTGGAAGATTTAAGGATTCATGCCATGTGTTTTACAAAATGCCTCAAGAAGATGTTGTCTCATGGAATACAATGATTGTAGTTTGTGCGAGATAGGGGATTTTCGACGAGGCTTGAACCTATTTCACTAGATGCAACAAATAGTTATCCAACCAACTAAATTTACCTTTATAATGGAAAGAAAATGGCAGACAGGTTCATGCAGACATAATGAAAATTGGGTTACACTGTGACATGTTTGTGGGGAGTGCTCTTGTATACATGTATGCCAAGTGGTATCATAGAGGATACTATAAAGAAAAGGAACATATATGATGCAGCCTTAGCCGCTAATACCCACATTATACAAACAAAAATTGCATGTCTACTATGTACGTGTAATGTACATGTCCCATGGATTACAGGTATTCCATACTTAGGGAAAATTTCTCTTAGATCAAGGTTTTACCCAGTGGAATATAACATTTAATGAAAACTCACTTTATCCAAGGTTAAGTCCTTAAGCGGAAATATTTCATCTAACTATGCCAAGTTTAGACTTTGGTTGTTTTTCACCTCTGCGCATATTAACCATACCCTCTTAACTCTAGTCTCGGATATGCCCTCAAAGAAATAAGAAGACAGTGACCACGACCTCGAGACGAGGACCCTCCACACGACAACAACAGATGGACAAGGTCATGGAGGAGTATGAGGACATCTTCACTTCCCCCCATATTGGTGCCTCTACACTATGAGGTGAAGCACTCCATCGATCTGACCCTTGGTGCATCATTAACCAATGGACCAATCTATTGATGCTCCGTTCTGGAGAACGATGAAATCAAGAGGCAAATTCAGGAGCTGCTACAGAAAGGTCACATTCGGCCAAGTTCATCACCCTATGGGAGCCCGATCATGTTGGTACAGAAGAAGGATGGGACTTGGAGACTTTGTATTGACTATCGAGCACTGAACAAGATCATTGTCCAAAATAGGCACCCGATCCAATGGATTGATGACCTTCTGGACCAACTCATAGGAGAAAAATATTTCAACAAGATTGACTTGAAGTCTAGATATCATTAGGTATCAATCGAACCCTCCGATGTGTGGAAGATTGGCTTCAAAGCCAAGGAGGGCCTTTTCGAATGGTTGGTTATGCCTTTCGGGTTGACGAATTCTCCTACAACCTTCATGAGTCTCATGGATGACATCTTACGACCATTCACCAACTCATTTGCAGTGGTATACTTGGATGACTGATGAGTGCCAGTATTGCAACAAGGATGCTACAACTCTTGGGCTACTAGCTTTACTTATCAACCCGGGGTTCAAACAAACTTGGAGGTGACAATGCTATATGCACAAGTAAAAGTGAAGGTCCTACCTGTTGTCACTATTCACCTTGCGAGAGACCCCAGGGGTTCCAAGCTAGACTTCTATAGAGTCAGAAGAAGATTAATTCTTTGATGGAAGAAGAGCAAATATATTCTAAGAGAGCTACTCTACTGCAGAAATGAAGAAAACAACATGTAATGCTAAATCACACCATATCCTAATTAACCATTTAAATAGCTATGCTAAGCAGAATTTCTAAATCAACACTAACCTAATGCTGCTATCTAAGTTACAAAAATAAAGAGCATCAAACCATACTAATGTGTAAGCAAGGAAACTAAACTAAATTTGTTTTCACTTTTTTTTGGTTTTTTTGGTGTTTGCGATGATCGGACAATGTTGGAGTCTGATTGAATAACCAAATCAAAGCTGAGGAGTGGTAGTGTTTAAATGATACACAGAGCAATGTTCAGGAAGGAGTCAAGCATAAGAGAAATCGAAGATTGAAATCAGCGAAAGGAAGACGTAATGAAGCAGCAGTGCACAGGAACTGTTGGATTAGGGAACAATATTAACGAGAGATGAGTGGTGGAGATCTTATCGCAGGAGATTATGTGAATAGATGGATGAACAGGATTAACGAAAGATAAGCGGCAAAGATCTTATCGTGGGGGATTAAGTGAATACATGGATGAACAACATTAACGGGAGATGAGCGGCGAAGATCTTATCACAAGGGATTAAGTGAATAGATGGATGAACAGGATTAACAGGAGATGAATGGCGGAGATCTTATCGTAGGGGATTAAGTGAATAGATGGATGGATCGATCAACAAACAGGATTAACGAAAGATGATCGGTGGAGATCTTATCGCAGAGACTAAGTGAATAGATGGATGGATTAATGAACGAATAGGATTAACGAAAGATGAGCGACAGAGATATTATTGTGGAGATTAAGTGAATAGATGGATGGATCATGTCAAGTAGCATGTCAGCGGAAGGGTGGAAAATGTGCGGAATGATGGAGTGGTCTTCGTAGGTGGTAAGTAGTTTCTCGCGTGCCCTCAAAGGCGTAAGTGGAGTTCCTAAATTTTACGTGATTAGCCTAGTGAGTGACACGTAGCAAGAGAAAACCACTTTTCTCATGTGCTCTTGATTGGATATCGACCATGCAAGAATTCATGGGAGATTTCGTGATAGCCATTGGATCATGCGGGATTGATCAACAGTGGAGATCGTCCAAGCTAGTTGGTGATCAGGTGACACGATATTCGTTGGATCAAGCAAGCCAGATCGACGGTGAAGATCAAGCAAGCTAGTTGGTGAGTGGGTGACGCGATAGCTATTGGATCAAGTGAGGCAGATCGGTGGTGGAGATTTGGAGTGCATAAAGTCAAACATTGAAATGAATACGTCGGCTATGTGACACACAGTTTAACGGTGATTGGTCAGGTTTGTTGTGGATCAGACGGTAAGGAAATCTACGGGTATAATCCAATTAAGACATGATTTATTAGCTTTCGCTTAAGAATTTCGTGCTGAAGGAAATGAGAATATGCGTGAGATCGTATTACAGAAAGAGAGTGATGGAAAGAGATGACGATGAAATGAACCAAGTACTGAATCAAGACAACAAACTCCAAAGCTCATGTGATAACTAGAAATTTGTGTTTTTGGGGTTTCTGAAGGGTCTCTTCCTCAAGTCATGGTCCCAGAGGGAGGAGGTGAGGCCGAGACACCTGCTGACAACCTTATGGGGATCTTTTTCTCCTTGCTAACCTACGAATTGAAAGAAGGCACAAATGGAAGCAAACTAAAACACAACCAATCTATGCTACACTGTTGTAATGGAAATGCAGCTACTTAAGCAAATGAACGATTAAACCATGAATCTACACTAGCATAGATGTACAATAAACAAGAGCCTTAGCTACTAGGGTTGGGCCGTAAACCAAGAGCTTCAGCCCTCTGAGTTAACTCAGTGCTGGCTCAAAACAAAGATCATTCTTATTATCAAAACAATGGATTACATCAAAAACTGTCACAAGTCTTGTAGCTCGAAAATCGAGTAAAGTTTTACAATCAAAAGTTTGAATCCTACAGAGGTCCTAGGCCTCTATATTTATACGTCTGAAGTCTCCAACGACTTCCTTAAAATTAGGGAGGCTCGGCTCCCAAACTCGAGATAAACATGTGTTTTGACTTTCACTTGCTCGGATGCCTTCTAGTCCTCATGATTGGGTTGTTTTCACTTCAAGTTGATGGAGTAATATTCGAATGGAGGGTAGTAAATGAGGAGGATTTACCTCCTATAATTCCTTTCCCTTGTCCCATTCAATTTTTGACCAAGTTTTTCGCAAAAATTCCTTGGTTTTATCCTTTAATCCTGCATTAAATACACATTATACCACAAAGCAAAATACCCAACTCTAACTCATCTCATAAACAAAATATAATCAAAAGTATGCAATAAGTTGTGAGAATAGTTGGTTTGACTAAGCTAGGAGGTGAATTAAGGCGCATATAATTACCCAATGATGAGGTTCATCAATGACATCTGATCTTCAGCTAGAGTTCGTAAGAGCACCTTCACCACATCCAACAGGTTCTCCAAATAGTGTGGCAACACAAGCTGTGTTCCAATTTGGAGAGATTTACTTTCGGCATGACCCAGATTCAGTATTTGGGATACATTTTTGATGAATGGAGGGTGCAGGTGGATCTAGCCAAGATTCAAGTCATTCAAGATTGGCCAACCCCAACCACTCTGACAGAGCTCCGCAGCCTTCTGGGTCTTGCTAATTTCTACCGCAGGTTCTTGTTGGGGTTCGCTCATATCACTTGGACCTTGAGTCAAGTCACCAAAGGAGGAGTGAAATAAAAATTCTTCTGGTCTGAATCTCAATAGAAGGGCATTCATAGTGTTGGAACATTGCCTTTGCTCTGCATGAGTGCTCACATTACCAGACTTGCAACAACCATTTGAGATTGAGACAGATGCCTCTGACTATGCTATTGGAGTAGTCCTTACTCAGCAAGGGCATCTAGTGGAATATCACATTGAGACACTTTCAGAAACGGTACAGAAGTATCCCACTTATGATAAAGAGATGTATTCCATTGTGTAGGCCTGCGGACAATGGAAGAATTACATTTTGGAGAAGGAAACAGTCATCCACACCGACCACTAATCCCTGCAATTCATACAGATGTAAGGGAAGTTGTAGAATGATTGCCATCAAAAGTGGTCCACATACTTGCAACAGTTCCATTTGAATATCAAGTACAAGAAGAGCAGCACAAATAATGTTGCATACTTCCTCAACCGACCACCGATCATGGTGTCAACTACCGTGCTCAACTCTTGTGGGAATGAGACTTCTGATTGGCCACATCTCTACAAAAGCAACCAAGAATTCGGACACACATGCCATATGCTCTTGGGGGGGCAACAAGTTCTAGGTTTTCACCTATAGGATGCATTGTTATGCCATATGGGACACCTTTGTGTTCCTTCAAGCGAGCATGTGAAGATGATTTGGGAAGCGCACTACAGTCGGGCCGCTGGGAATTTCGGGGTCGAGAAAACAATGGTAGTACTGCAGAAGTATTTCTATTGGCCGAATATATGAATGCTTATAATATTTAATATATTGTTAAGGATATTACACCTTGACTAATTAGTGAAGTATTTAATATTGGATGAGAGAGTTGTAAGGCTGAAATTTTGGCTACTATGGGTTAAATTTGGTATGTGTATTATGTCAATGCAAAATTAGGTTTCACACCTCTCCAGGAATAAATCAAAATCATTTATACATACCAATCAAAGGCATTCAATAGATGTTTAAAGCATTTTTTTGGAGGAGTTCATTGTCATATCCATCCAAGGGTTTCCAAACTAGAGAAACAAGGGCATGTGTTTGATTTATGGGCTAACGTTTGAAAAATTGCTACGAGGAGAGGAGTTGGTGGGAGTCCTTCTTATGGCAAGGCCCTGCACCTCTTCCTTTATTTCTTAAAGTATGCTTGAAATAAGTGATTATAGATATATGATACATATAATATGCAAACCACTCACAACACAACAATATTGAACATTTGCATGAGACATAACTTAATTTATTTTCAATATATTTTTGCTTTAAAAAAGGCAAGATATGCTACCATGATGCAATGCAATGATTCACCAACATTGGGCACCAAACAAATGACTTGGACCATGGATGTTATGTACGATGATAGTCATCCACTATAAGCTATGATTATTATCCACTCTGACACTCCTAATTTATGGTCACCCATTGAACATGCTCATGGAATTTGAGATCACTAGACATGGTTAACACAATCTAGTATGGTGTGAGGGTCTTGCCTACAATGCAAGATTTCTAACACCCTTTACAACAACATTGCTTCATGAAAGGCATTTGACATTGATTCATAATTTTTCCTTTGTATATGAGAAAGAAACTAAATGTTACTTCTCCCTTATCCAAGATAATGCTCTTGATTACAATTTGAACAACGTATCATGACATTGCCTTTCTCTCTTCGTGTGAACTTCGCAATTAGCATCTAGATACCTTGTGAGATAAAACTCAATGTATGTATTGTATTTGGTATTGTGTCAATTATTCATTTTTTATGTCCTAATATTGTGTTAATGGCCTTCCAATGCATGGTCAATCTTGAATTAAATTTTTGACATGGAAAATCCCAATTTTGAAATTTTCGAAATCAAAGGCACAATGCAAGGACAACGTGTATCCATCTTGTTGGACAGTGGGGAAACCAAATTTTTTATTGATGCATAGTTGGTGGAGTGTAGAGGCATTCAGAGATTGATATATATCCTGAACAACATGGGTGAGAGAGGATGCCCATGCTTCACCTCATTTGTCTTCTTGATTGTTGGTTCAATATGTTGAGGATATGGTTGATGGGAGAAATGTTGAGGATATGGTTGATGTCTTGATATTGAAGTCGAAATCCTTCCTTAACCCTTTAGCCAAAGAGGTGTCTCCAAAAGTATCTCCAATAATATCCTATGAAGATTCATAACATTTAACTTGAAATCATGGCCCACCATGATCATCTAATAAATAATTGAAATGAAACTAAACCCTAATTTAGGGATTGGGTGGATCATATGGTGGGACTATTCTAGTGGAAACCCTAAATAAATGACTTGAAAACCTTTTGATTTTCTACCTTGATGTTATTCATCTTCCAAATTTCTTGTTGGCTACACAAGTCCTAGAAAACATGGCAAGGAAGATGAGAGGGAGTTGACAAGGACATTAGATTGTCCTATAACATCATAAAGTGCATCCACATGGATGAACATGGAATGGGAATTAAGGTCATAAAGTAGACTAGAGTGTTAGAGAAATAATGTGCATCAAAATATTTTTTGAGTGTCCCAAAGGGAAATATACAATTCTTATCTCCTCTAAAATACAATATACATTTATTGTGGCGATAGTAACCACAAGATTCTTAGAACTAGTGGTATAGTGCTTGGTCATGAATGAATATGCGGAAAATAAATCTAAAGATTTCGACTCACTGGCATAAAAAAGATCATGGGGCCAAATCAAAATTTCAAGGGACATGTCAAGGATCTCTGGTAAAATGGGGTTAGCAACCAAAGACTACCTTCCAAATAATTTAAGGAGAGTAGGGAATATTTAGAGGAGGCCAACTCAAGAAACCATAAGCAAGAAAAGGGGGAAGCTATCTAACAAATATGGTTAGAGTAGGCATCAAAATCCCCATCCTTGAATGAAATGGTGGTTTACACAGGGATCGTGAGAGAATACGGGATGGAGGGTAGATTGGCATGGTCAAAAAATGAGAGAAGGGTTTTATCTACTAAAGGAATATGGGATGGAGGTTATGTCTAAGTTCAGGGAGCCTTTTATATTTTTTTATAAGGATGGAGGTGGATGTATCACAACAAAGGAGATTGGGACAGTAATTCATTCTTTGGGTCGAAACCCCAATGTATATTGGAAGTTGTCCAAATGTTTTATATTCAATAATCCAATCCTTAATACAATAAACCACAAAAGAGTAGTTCTAATCTACCTGTAAATGCAACATATTAAATACACCATTCCAAATTGATTTTACTAAGGAGAATCAAAGAAATATATGAGTATGGTCATCCATCACCTCCATACAGAGTAAACAACAACCAGACCCACTTTGTCCTTTACGACACAAATTGTCCCATGCTAAGATGAAGCCAGAAAGATACATTTACTGATATTCTTAGGCAAAGAAAAAATATGAAGCCAATATATAGAGATGCTCTGAAGGACTGCTCGAACTAGAGTCAACTTGCCTCCTAGGGAGAGCCACCTGTATACCCATCATAAAAGTATACATTGGATTTTCTTTATAAGTCAGCTCCAATCCTTAATTCCATAACAATAAGGTTGGAGTATAAATCTATGATATTTAAAATTTGCATCCAGTGCAGTGGATATAACACCAAAAATATGATAAATCTCCAGTACAAATGCACCATCTGGGTGAGAAGAAATCATATGAGATTTAATATTATTCATAAGGAGTCTAGAGACCGATCAAAAGAGGTCAATCTACCAAATAGTAACAAATCATCTACAAAAATCAAAGGTGTAACTATGACTTGTCTACCTACACACTTGCAGCCAAAATTACATTTAATCCATCTACCTCCACACATGTAACCAAAATTATTGCCCTTGTGAATTTTGTCACTAATTCTTCCAAAATCCAATCTTTTATCCTCAACGTCTTCTTCTCGCAAAAGTTGTCATAGATAATTTCCCTCCACCATCCTTGTAGAAATTATGGTGTAGAGTTGCAACTACTCATGAAGTTTTAATCAAAATCATAGGACACAAACCTACTCTAATCCTCTCTGGAAGGTAATTCACAATTTAGAACAGAAATTTCATACATGCAATAAGAAATAACACACATGCACACAAAATTTTTCCTATTGAAAACAATATGCTAAAAACTCCAATGCATGCTTGCATTAATATGATCAATAGAAATGTATTGCAATTTATTTTCTCAACTGAGCACAACCTACAAGTGAATAACCTATCTCTCTGCTCACTGAGAAGTTCTAACCAAAACTTAGTGAATTTCTACCTCTGCTTGAGCCCATATTTTCTTGTGCAATTCCTTGAGAAATTAGGCCGTTATTATTTAGGATTTTTTACAAAATGGATTGCGAAATTCCAAAGGCTGATCATCCAACTACATGTAACACTTGTACACTCAAGGCTAGTCTACAATTGATGATACACTGCCTTGGAATCTCCACCACAGTTGGGGAACTAGAATTCTCCATGCATTAGATGTTTTAGGTTGATTGATCAGTTAACTGGATGATCACCGAGTTTGACTGAAGTCCCACTGCACAATTGGCCTTCCACTAGTTTAACTGAAAACAACTTGATATATCTAAGTTTGATTGCTACAAATTAGAAATCATACATGAATAACTGAACTCTAACTCCTCCAACTCGTATTTACTAAGTAAACCAGGTGACACAAGCCATGTCACACAAGTTAGCTGCATCCAAGCTGTCGGTTGATGTGGAAATTCAAATTTTCTCAATTTAATCAAGGAAAAATCAAATTGAGAATTTCTTGCTACACCTTTCAAGATTCCCTCTCTGCAAGAAAGGGATTATCAACCACCCCTATCCTACACCTACGAAATTTGAACTTCCCTCTTGACAAATCTTTTGTCAAAATGTCAACATCTTACTCCTTTATTAGAATGGAGTGTAGCAACATCATCTGCCTCTAGACACAGTCTTGTAAACGGTGATATTGGATATCTATATTCTTGGATCAATAGTGAAATATAGGATTCTCAGAGAGATTGATGCAACTTTGATTATCACAATTGGATCCATCATCTGATCAAATAGTCCAACAAGTATCTTTCTCATCCATATCGCCTCACATGTTTCTTAACTTGTAGCCATGTATTATGCTTCTGTCTAGCTGAGCACCACATATTTTTGCTTCTTGTCGTACCAAGAAAAAACTATGGACCCAACACTAAAAATTACACTTGATGTACTCTTTTGTTCTAATGGACTTCGTGTCCAATCTGCATCCATGAAGCCGCACAACTTCACTCCCTTTTCTCATCTGTACCATAGTCCAAACTAGGTAGTGCCTGTGAGGTATCGTAAAACATCCTCAGTTCCCTTCCAAAATAGTTTGGTTGACCTAACCATAGCTTGGCTTAGCGCGTTGACTACACATCACATATCTGGTCATGTGTTCACAAGATACATGAGTGGACCCACTAGCTGTCGATAAATGGTAGCATCCGCTTCACCTGAAGTGGCATCCTCCTTCCTCTAGTTGTTCATTAGAGGTGTTTCCATGGGTTTACAACTCTCCATGTAGAATCTATACAATATTTCATTTTCATACTTGCCTTGAGAGATAAATAATTCCCCATCAGCTTGTCATACTTCCAACCTGATAAATTAGTGCATGAGACTTCAAATTCCCTTGCAAGGTCCTCCTTGTAAGATATGGTCAATGGCTCATCACTAGTTAAAATAAAATTAGCAACATATAAGACAATAATAAGAAATTTGCCTTCTATCCATATGTGATGAGGTTCACATCTGCTTCACTTATGGTGAAGCCCAAACCGGTGAGATAACTATCAATCTTGGGGTACCAAGCACAAGGTGCTCATTTGAGATCATACAATGCTCACTTGAGTCTGCACACATGAGACTCTTGACCAAATGTCTCAAAACCTTTTTGTTACTCTAGGTACACCTCCTCCTTAATAACCCCATTCAGAAATGTTGTTTTTACACCCATATGGTGGATATTCCACCCCATCTACGTAGCCAGACCAAGGATTGATTTAATGGATGAGTACCTTACTACAAGAGAAAATGTCTCCTTATAGTCAATTCCCTCAACTTGAGAGTACCCCTTGGCCACAAATCTAGCTTTATACTTCCCTATGCTTCCATTTGTTGCCTACTTCACCTTGAAGATCCATCTCAAACCCACTATTGATTTATATGTTGTTCTTCAGACCTTTTCCCAAACACAGTTCTTTGCAATGGATCCATATTCCTCCAACATTTCATTAACCCATACAGGTTGCTCTATTTCTTCCTCAAAATAGGATTGCTCAATCTTTATAAGCTCAGTCATAAGAGCCATGCAGCGAGTGTACCTCTCAGGTGACCTCCTTTGCTTACGCAAATTTGAAGGATATCCCACATTCTCCCTCGCATCCTGCACAAGGCTATCAACTTCCTTAGCTATTTTTCTGCCTTCTCTAGAGGTTTTGCTTTAGTGAATGTCTCCACTCTCTGCTCCACAATTTGTGGTTGTTCTACAACTTCCTGAGGTTCCTCTTTTTGAGCTAAAATCTCATCTTTTGGTAGCATCTAAATCTCCCTCTCAAGAGAGCACCACATAGATTTATCCTCATCAAAATTTACATCCATTCACACAACTATCATTATGAGTGATGGAAAGTACACATGTTAGTTGTGGGGAGTTTCTGTGTAACCCACAAATACCCCGAATTATGCGGTCAACTAAATCTTATTCCTTGAGTCTTTGGAGACATGGCAGTAAACAGAGTCTCCAAAAATCTTGAAGTGCGACACATCCAAATTTCTTCCTTAGAAAGCCTCCTCTGGTGTAATCAAGCCAAGAATATGATGAGAACTTCAATTCTACAAACAGAGTGTTGTATTGCATGCCTCAACCCACAAATGCAAAGGTAGGCCTTGGTTATGCAACATCACCCTCATTGCTCCAAAATGCTCTGAATATTTCTTCCAACCACCCCATTCTAATGTGGGTTGTGGGGTGTTGTCAACACTCTTCGAAAGCCTTCTTTCACAAATAAATTTTTAAATTCATTCAACACATCTATTAACTATGTTACCATCTATTAACGTTCTTCGAAAGTGCCTCCATCACTCCTCTCAAAACACACACCTCTGTTTTCGGCCTCCATTGCCCTAAATATCATTAGTTGTTGTCAACCTCCATCGCTCTACTTCCCGAAGAAACCATCAATAGCGTAAAGATGAACCCATAATCCTTTACCTTTTTTACTAGCGCGTCATATTGAAAATTTTAAGACAAAAAAATATTTTGTCTTAAAATTCCCCTCCATGTAGTAGTGTCGAATTCAAAGACATACAAGTTGTCTCTAATAGTATCAACAAAGATCAAAGGGACAAAAGAGTAACCAATGTTTGGGAAATCTTGCCAGGGAAAGTTTTCACGTTCTTCAGAGTTGGCTACCCCCACAAAACGAAGAGGCCAACAAGTTGTTGTCTTTATATAAGGTAACATGAATGGAAAGTGAAATAGCAATGTTGGTACAAGCACGATACAATGGTAGCCCGCAATGTGGCGACTTAGGGTGCACTATGAGAGTCAATTTTGTAGTTGTTAGATAATATTTTCTTAAATTGTTATGTTTTGTCTTAACTGTGAATTTTCTTAAATGGGTTTCGTCTTAAGTGACCATTGTCTTAAATATAAAGTTGTCTTAAAATATTTTTGTCTCAATTTGTTTTTGTCTTAAATATAAAGTTTTGTCTTAAAATAATTTTGTCTTAAACTATTTTTGTCTTAAAATAAAGTTTTGTCTTAAAATATTTTTGTCTCAAACTAATTTTGTTTTAAAATATTTTTGTCTTAAACTGTTTTTGTCTTAAATATAAAGTTTTGTCTTAAAATACTTTTTGTCTTAAACTGTTTTTGTCTTAAATTTAAAATTTTGTCTTAACATATATTGTCTTCAGTTGTTTTTGTCTTAAAAATAAAGTTTTGTCTTAAAATATTTTTGTCAAGGAATTTAGACTTCTGTGATCCATAACATTGTATAGAAAATCTTCGGCAAAATCACATAACCAATCTTTTGTCGACGCGTTTCGAACCAACCAGTGTGGTTCATCGTCAGGACAAGTTGAAGAACCAATCCGGCTTAGCTTGTTTAAATAGAGTATGCAGAGACTCCAACGGCTATATCGCCAACAGCTAATTTTGACCTAAAACCCTTAATATTTAATTATTATTATTCTTAGAAAATAGCTAAATCAGGTAAATAATAAATTCAATTGTTAATTTAAGTAAATGTATGTGTATATCTAAAAATAAATAATATATAATCAAGTAACTTATATATTAAAAGAATTCATTTGTTAACCAAATGTATTTGTTTAATAATAAATAATATATAAAATCCATATTTATTATCTTAAATTAATAATTCATATTTATTATATAATCTATATTTATTAGTATTCCCATATTATAAATATAAACACATAGTATTACACTCTTACTATTCCTAGAATTTAGTTACATTAGTTAATTATATATCTAATTTATTAATTATCTAAAGCTAATGGTCCATTGGTAAACTATATCATCTCTATGCGAATAATATATCAATTTAATTTATTATTAAAACAATATGTTATATATAATAATTTATATTTGTTAAATAATCTATATTCATAATTCCAATATTCTTAAAGATAAATGTATTCATGTTAAATCATTAATATTCTTATATTTTAGTTACATTAGGTAAATACCCTAATTGAGGATTGTTAAGGAACCTGTTTATTAATAATTCTATATCTAAATTAGATCTCTCCCAAGATTTTATAATTAATCTAATAATTATATTCATTAATAAACACTATTTATTCAATAATCTGTTATTCCAATAAAATTACTAAAAATAACTATGTAAATGTATTATCACTTATAAGGTTTAAAGAAGGGGGGTTTTTAATATTAAGGGAATTGTCTTGAATATAAAATTTAAGACAAAAACAATTTGTCTCAAATTGTTTTTGTCTTAAATTTTATATTTAAGACAATTCAATTCATATTAAATTTTAATGTAAAATAATTAAAATAAAAAGTGACTTTTTAAGACAAAATATTTCTTTTGTCTTAAAAGAATGTCTTAAAAGTGCCCTTGGCATAGTAGTGGAACTTGGTTGTTGTTTATGGGAAGGAAATTGTGAATCATTAAGTTTTCTTATTGTGTGAATTTCACTAGTTGCATTATGGTCAAGGGTGCTAAAGTAATTCAAGGATACAATAGGGTTGGAATTCTCGGTAAAGTGCCCATAATTTTGGTGTAAACTTGTCTATTTAGTCACCATGAAGTGGAAACTTGGCGAAGTCCACAGGGATTTAGGGTGTAGGGCGGTTCATAGTTTGGAAAATCATAACCCGAGGGAAGAAATAAATGCACAACTTTTTCAATCTCTTGGAAGAGTTGAATTTCCTCCTTTTGATTCTATGGATAAGTGTTTCCATCTTTGGAATAACTTGGTCATGATAGGCATGAGGACAAGAATACGATCACTGGGCTCATGGAAGACGTTCGGTACAACTAAGTAGAACTAATGACACACTAACTTAAGACACACTATAGATAGGATGACTTCTCGTCAGTGTGGCCAAAAGAGGATTCAAGAGAGAATGAAGTGGCTGGAAGGCAGATTGGAGCACATGGGAGGACATGTTCCTTTTTATTTTGTCCCACTTCCATCACAAAGTAATGGTCAAGAAAACATAGCTTCGGTGTGCTCTCCAAGTCATGGATGAACGTGGGTTGCATCCATCTTCATGGGGTTGTTTGGCCTTATTGGGTTATGTGGTTCTCTAGTTTTATTTTTTTGTTTATCATATGGTTTCGTTATTATTTTTTAGACATGGTAGAAATGAGGATGAATTTTTTTTTATATTAAAACCCTAACAATATATCTTTAATTTAAACTATTAAAAAAATTTGGTTTGCAATTTTTTGATTAATATTAAATATTCTACTTTAATCTCAAATTTAACAACATTGTTTTGCTTATAAAATGTTTAAGGTAATTTTTTTAGTTACATATTTATATTATAATCACAATATGTAAAATCATTAAAATATTTATATTTTAATAACAATATTGTTGTACATAAGGAGGAAAATATATAATTATGTAATATTATAAAATTTCCAAGGGATTTTTTTTGGTTACATATTTATATTATAATTATAATATGTAAAATAATTAAAATATTTATATTTTAATAACAATATTGTTGGACATACTGAGGAAAATATAAAATATGAGAAGTATATGAGAATTAGATATATGGTATTTTAAAATTAAAATGATTTTTATTTATTAAATTTTAATAATATTTATAATTTGTATTGATTTTAGTGGTTTAAAATAATATTTATTTCTTTATATGAAAGCAACAGTACGTGTGAAACCTGGGAAGGGACTTAAGAGCGGAGCGGAGAATAGCGATGTCGAGCTAGGGTTTCGGGATAGATTCAGTCGTCCCCTAGTGGATCTGCCCCCGGGCAGGTGCAGAAGACCACGCGCGCGCCTGCAAAAACCAAGTATCAGGTCAGTATCATAGAAAATAGAACAGAAAGCACTGAATAGGCCAGACTGTGAGGAATGAAGGAAGTAAGCGGGGGGGGGAGAGATCCCCTCCTATAAGGAGATTACAGCGGGGGAATCAAGCCGCTATGGGACAAATGGAGGACCTGGAAACCGTAGCAAAAATGCGCCGGTGATGGGAGAAGAATGGCAGGCGAAGACAGGAAATAAATGTTTGCCGCGGGCATCCAAAAAACCCAGGTTCGTAATTCCGAACAACAAATTAGAAGAGTACAGAGGCTATATGAAAGATCATGCACTTATTTGCAAATTTATAGGAACTTGGCCATCTGAGAAAGATCTGATGAAATGGATTCAACAAAAGTGGAAACCGAAAGGACATATAGACCTTAAACTGGGGGCTAAAGGTTTTTTCACAGTAGCATTTACAAACCTAGAAGATAAGGATAGGGTTTTTGAAGGAGGCCCCTATTTCTTCAAAAATGCAGGATTATTCATGAGGCAATGGGAAGAATGTTATAACCCGGAAAAAGAAAAGATGTTAGCGGCACCAGTCTGGGTCAGATTATTTGGGCTTCCGATAGAGTTTTGGGATCCGGAGATTTTAGAAGGAATTGGGAACTCAATAGGAACCTTTGTGAAGGTAGCAGAGACGACAAAGAGAGGGAGATATACTTCATACGCCAGGATTTGTGTCTACATGAATATCACAGAACCTCTGCCAGACCATATTGAAATAGAATATCATGATGAAGTATGGGAGCAGCCAGTTGATTACGAACACATCCCATTTAGATGCAGACGATGCCATGAATACGGCCATCTGTTCAAACATTGTCTGATGAACGAAGGCAATACCCCATCAAATCAGGCGGAAGAAAGGAAAAGAGCAGAGCAGGAAGGGAGGATGAATGAAGGAAACAGAGAAGGATTTACGGAAGTTCAGAGAAGAACAAGATCCCAAAAAGGAAAAACCAAAACAAACCCTTTTCACCCGGAAGGCAACCAGAAAAGCCAGAATCAGTTTGAAGCCCTGAGAGACCTAGAAATGGAAGTGGAAAGAGAAGAAGAGGAAGAAGACACAAGAGAATTTTAGAAAGAAATCAGGAAAGAAGCTAACGAAAAGAATGAAACAACAGTGGAAAAGGAGGGAAAACAAGAAGAATGGGAACAAGAACGGACCCAGGAACAGATCCAAATGGAAATAGACCCGCAACAGGAACAAGAAGGAGAAGAAGAAAAGATCATGAGGAAACTCCTATAGGAATGGAAGCATATAGATGAGTGGTGCATACCAAAGGACTAGAGATAAATCTATAAGGACATGTTCCAAAGATACAAGGAGAAACGAGGGATATGGATAACGAAGCAACCTGAGCAACTCGGATCACAAGGGGATCAGAACTTAGAAATAGGTACAACAGGGAAAAGCGGAAGGAAAAGAGGAAGGAGACCTATGAGCGAGACCATTCAGATGGTAGGAGACATGCTGGTGAATTCAGGGAAAGTGATACCATTGTCGGAGGTCTTCCAACAACCCCTAAAACTTTTGAAATGATTATCACAACCTGGAATATCAGAGGACTGAACAGTAAGGGAAAACAGAGATATCTGAAAGAGAGACTTAGAAGGGATAAGCCAAATATAATGCTAATCCAAGAAACAAAAGTACGGGAGAGCAAACTAAGAGAAATAATGAAAAATTTCAAGCCACATTATGAGATTATGGGTCAAGATGCGATAGGCAGTGCTGGAGGAGTAGCAATAATGTGGAACCCAGAGGAGGTCCAATTCGAAGATTGGATGAGCATACCTCGTATCCTTTCTGGGAGATTTAGAATTTTAGGGTCTCAAGAATGGTTTTTATTATCAAATGTATACGGGCCCCATATGCAGAATGAACACAGAAACTTTCTCCAGAACTTGGCAGCTTTGCATGCCCTTTACCCAGGTTTACCTTGGGTAGTGGGAGGAGACTTCAATATGATAAAAACTCTAAATGAAAAAAAGGGAGGACTCAGAAGAACAGAGACAGACATGGAAGCCTTCGGAGATTGGATAGCAGCTCAAAGGCTTGTGGACATACAGACAACTAATGGAATTTATACATGGAATAACAGGAGAGGAGGCAGAAATCAGATAGCATCCAGATTAGATCGATTCCTATTGTCAGAACAGATTATAAATTGGGACATTTACATTGAAGCAACGATTCTCCCAGGAATGGGATCGGACCACTGGCCAGTAAAAGTAGAACTAGACATAAAAGCTAGCTCGAAACGAAAGCCATTCAGATTCGAAGCCTTCTGGCTCAGGGACCAAAATTTTATGAAGAAAGTAGAAGAATGGTGGAGACAAAGCAGACAGAGGGGAAGAAACAAAATGCAGACTTTCCAGCTGAAATTAAAAGAAATAAAAGGAAACATCAAGAAATGGAATAAGGAAGAATTCAGACATATACTCGAAGATAAGCAGAGGCTAGAGCAGAAGATGGAACAAATCCAACAAGAAATAATAAATACAGGCAGAAGCGATGACCTGGCCAAAGAGGAGGGAATATTAATAGGGCAATTAGAAGAAAGGCGTAAACAAGAAGAAATCTTGTGGAGGCAAAAATCCAGGGTAAATTGGTTAAGGGAAGGGGAAAGGAACACTAAGTTCTTCCACCAAGCTATGATCCAAAGAAGGCAGAGAAATAGAATTTTCTCTATTAAAAATGAAGCAGGGACAAGAGTTACGCAACATGAGGAGATAGAGCAGGTATTGGTTAAGCACTTTAAGGATATTCTGACGGAGCCAAATGCCGATAGAGAAGAAGCTATTGAAAGAATGTGTAATGAGATCCCGAGAAAAATTACTAGAGACCAAAACCTCGCTCTGATGAGGGCAGCCACTCTGGAAGAAGTAGAAGAAATAGTGAAGGGAATGAAAAAGAATAAAGCCCCAGGCCCTGATGGATTTACAGTGGAATTCTATCAAGTAGGGTGGAACTTCCTAGGACAAGACATCCTGGATGTTGTAGAAGAATCAAGAAGGAATCAAAAGGTAAGTACAAACCTAAACTCAACTTTCTTATCTCTAATTCCTAAAGAGAATAAATCTGAAGACCCTCAGGGCTTCAGACCTATTTCCCTATGCAACGTAATTTATAAGATTATAGCTACCCTTATAGCGAAAAGACTCAAACCACTCCTGCCTAGCATTATCTCCCCTGAGCAAACAGGCTTCGTTGAGGGCCGGCAAATCTTGGATGGTCTAGTGGTCTCCCAAGAAGTGGTGCACTCCCTAAAGGTTAAAAAGGAAGCTGGTATGATGATTAAACTTGACCTCTCCAAAGCCTATGATCATCTGAACTGGAAGTACCTGAAAGGAATCTTGAAAGCCTTCGGCTTCTGTAATAGATGGATTGAATGGATATCATCAATGATCTCATCAACAAATTTCTCTATCATGGTGAATGGAACCCCATCCCAGCCTTTTAAAGCTTCCAGAGGTCTTTGACAGGGGGATCCTCTGTCCCCTTTCCTATTTATCATAGCGGTAGAAGGCTTAGGGAGATACATCAAAAAAGAAGTTAGAGAAAAAAACCTTAAAGGAATCCAAATTTGGGGTAACAACCTTCCTATTACTCATCAACAATTCGTTGATGACATCATGTTGTTCTGTAATGTATCACTCAGAGAAGCCCGCAGAATCAAAGCAATTTTAGACCTATTCATGACAGCCTCTGGAACCCAAATTAACAATGACAAATCTTGCATGTATTTTTTTAACACAGCTGGAAATATCAAAAATTTCTTGACCAGAACTTTGGGATTCCGCTCTGGAGAACTCCCAACCAGATATCTTGGCACCCCTCTGGCATTAAATCCCTTGAGGATGGTAAATTGGCAACAAACCCTGGAAAAAATAACTAGAAAATTAGCAAACTGGTCTTTCAGAACCTTGAATTTTGCGGGCAGAACTGTTTTAGCTAAGGCAGTACTTCAATCTATTCCTATATATCAACTATCGGCAATGGCTGCCCCAAAAGGTGCGTGCACTAAGATGACAGAGATCTTCAAAAAATTCATTTGGGGAGGAAATAAGGACCAAAGGAAATGGGCATTAGTATCCTGGAAGGAAGTGGTGAAAAGCAAGATGGAAGGAGGATTAGGCCTTAGAGATCCCTATATTCTAAACCAAGCAATGGGCGCAAAGCTTTGGTGGCGGTGGATGAATGGAGGAAATGATCTATGGAAAAGAATATGGTCAAAAAAATATAACATGCCCACCAAACCAGAGGAAATACTAAGAATAAGGGACACTCCAAAAGGGTCGACAGTGTGGAATCTAGCCAGTCTCAATAAAGACATGATAATCAGGCATGCGTTTTGGGAAATCAGGGACGGCAGTTCAGCAAGATTTTGGGAGGAGGCCTGGCAGCAAAGGGACAGAATGAATGGATTGCAAGCCCTAAGTAGTCTAGGCCAAGAAGCAGCTGAGAAAGGAATGATACTAGTAAAGGACTTTTGGAGGATAGAGAGCCAAGATGAAACATGGAGAACCTGGAAGAGCCTGGAAGAATGGATGGAACAAATAGACGAAGAGCAAAAAGAGCTATACCAAAAGGAAATGCAGACAAGAAGAATCCCCATAAGATCGGGACTGGACATCCTGAGATGGGGACACAAAATAAAAGGAAATTTCTCAATAAAAGAGGCTTACCATCTCTTGATTAATAGAGAACCAGAGGATATGACAGGTACCTGGAAACAGATATGGAACAACAACTGGTGGCCGAAAGTGACTCATTTCTTATGGTTGGTCATCAAAGGCCGTATTCTAACCTGGGATCAACTCCAAAAGAAAGGCATCAGGGACCTCCCAGATGTCCTCTATGTAAACAGGAACAGGAAACGCAAGAACACCTACTGAATTCATGTGTAGAAGCTTAGAGACAATGGGAAAAGGTCAGGTGGCTTTTTGGAAAAACCCACAGAGATCAGCAGAGTATTAAAAACACTATCAAAATTTGGGGAGGAGGACAATTTACAAGTCCAGTGGTTAGGCGTGCATGGAATCTGGCAGCTGGGATGAATATGTGGATGATCTGGAAGGAAAGAAATAGAAGAGTATTCCAGAACAAAGAGATGACACAAGACCAACTATGGGGAAAAACCTTGAGACATATTCGGGAAACCATACTTGCGGACACTTGGAATGGAGAGGACTGGGAAGTGACGCAGGAAGAAGAGAAGATCCTAAAGAAACTAAACTTGAACCAAGGAATGGTGGCCCCTCAGATGTGGAAAGCACCCAGGATGGGAGATAATGGCATCAGGCAATTTTCCCCTCCCCCAAATGGTTTCATAAAGTTGAACTTCGACGGAGCTTCTAAGGGAAACCCAGGCCCTGCAGGAATCGGAGGTCTTTTCAGGGATGATCAGGGAAGAACGAGATGGATATATGCAGACAACGGAGGCATTATGAGTAACAATGAGGCAGAACTGATGGCAGTTCAGCAAGGTTTAAAGATAGCAATCAGAAATGGTTACAATAAACTGGAGGTGGAAGGAGATTCCTTAATGGTGATACAAGTCCTCAAAAAACTTAACAACAGGACCTCTTGGGACAAAGTAACTTAGAGCTGGAGGACGGCCAGTCTGATCCAAGATCTGGAAAGTATTTTGGGAAGATTTGACTATATGATTATTAGGCATGTTAGAAGAGAGGCCAACAAAGCAGTTGATTTCCTTGCGAACTGGGGATGTCAGGGACCAAGAGAGAAAATGGACAGCTTATGGACGACGCACTCAAAAGAATCAAGATTTGAGTAGCTCAGTACGATCCTCATCCAAGATAATCATGAAGACACGACTCAAAGGAAGCAGTGACAGATGGTTCCCGATCGGGATGAGGAGCCAGTTAGGTAGAGATGACAGGAGTAATCATTGCAAAGGGAGGGCAGCCGGATGTGACTTCAGGGAAGAGGCAGCACCCCCAACAAAATTAATGATCAAGTGAAGAACTCAAGCCTCAGGAAATTGAAGTGGAGGTGGTGGAATGCAGATGAGTAGTAGGAGTGGTGACAGTAGTGGCAAAGAGAATAGGGTGGCGAAGAGCTATTATATGAAGACTGAGGTAGGCAGGGGTAAATTCATTTTGAACGGGGCGAGGGAAGAGCTGCAAGAACCACAGCTAGAAGCAATCTACAGGGAGGTCGTCATTCATGGGTATGTGCTTCTTGTGAACTTTGTCTTTTTTCCATATAGCGCAATAGACAGAATGGATATGTTTAGTAGATATGAAGCCTGGGAGGACGAGAAATATGAGTGCCCCTCTTTAATTCTCGGAGAAGGATATAAGGAATTACACCCAGTGGGGAATCCTGAGAAAAAGGAAAGTTGTAGCAGTGAATATAGTTAGAGAAAGTATGAGGGAAACCAGGATAAGTACCCCCAGGTAGAAGAGGAGAAGAATTCTAGTAAGGGAGAACCGAAAATTACGCCAATTGCCCATCATCTGGTCTGGATGGCAGAGTGCATAATAGATCTTTTATACTAGGAGGAGGGAGAGCAAAGCCAAACCTATGGAATCAAAGGGAACTGCAGTAGAAATCGGGGAAGAACCAAAGGCACTGAGGCAAGTGAGGATGTTGAGAAGAATTTCCAAAAACTAACTCCAATAATTGATGAATGTTTACAGGTGAAGGCAAGACAAAGGATGGCGCGCTCGGGCCGGGGAAGAGGACGCAGAGGCCGGGGATGCCCAAGACAGGAGACTCAGGGTGGCAGAACTGCAGAAGCAACAAATAGACAGCGCAAAGGAAGGAGGTCAACCTTGACAGCAATTCAAGAAGCGGCTCGTGCCTACCAGGAAGGAATGGATGAAGACATTCGACACATTATTCAAAATATGGAATCCAGCATCTTGGAGGAGCAGTCTGGTTCAGAGACAGAAGAATGGGCAGAAGCGGTGACCGACCCTGGCAACACTAGGGGCAGATTGACCTTGTACAAACAGTCCTTGCATATGTACCGAGTCCTAAAGTGTTTGTTGGCTAAAGCTCTTGAATAGGTTGCAAAGGAAATGGCAGAACTGGCCAATGGGGTGCCTAATATGCAGAAGGAAGTGAAGAACTTCCAAGTCATCATGATTAACCAGAATAACAAGTTAGAGGAGATGTATCAAATACTGTCTAGGATGGCTAGAAGCGTCCCTAGCCAGGTTGATCAAGTGCATATGCCCATGGACATGGACCAGCACACAGGAACCAGGAAAGAATGAACTTCTGAATGCTCGGTTGAAGCTGTTATGATTTTCTCTCTTCTTCGTTTGCATGCGAACTAGTAGTTTAATAAGTAGTTTCAGCTGTTTGGTGTATGTAGCTAATATGGACAGACTAGTAAAGTTTTGCTTTTGGAATGCTTATAACAATCTAAGGTGGCCAACAGACTACCAGAATGATGTATATGGTTCCCCTGTTTGGTATAATTGGAAAGAAAAAAATTAAAATGGCACTACCTTTACATACAAAAAAAATATTTATTTATTTATATAAAATTATTATTATTATTAATTATATTTAAATTGTTTATAATTTTTTTTGAAGTTTGGTAGGATTATGTTTTTATCATGTTTATTATTTTATTTTTAGCGGGGAATTGAACTAATGACTTAACATTAAGAAGTGTCCTAACACAAATTCCAATCACTGCTTATCTAATACCTTGTGGACTAAATTATTTATAATTTAAATTTAATATAATTATAATTTTATAATTTTATAATATAAATATTAAATATGGATTCAAGGTTAATTATACATTGATTTAATCAACTATCTATATGTCCCGTGCAAACAATTAAATATATTTTAGATGAAGTATTGATGATAAAAAGATAATTTAATCTTATTAGTGTCATCACATTTCTACGGAGAAAGAACACCATTTCCAAGCGACCATCGGAGGAAGAAGAACAACGGACAGAGGATTTTGGAAACAGGAACAATCACTATTAGTACTACCATAGACCATTTATAAAGGCACTACCGACCATTTATAAAGGCACTACAAAATAATATGTTTATTTTGCATATACTGTAATATTATAGGGACAACGATTTTCTATATATGGCAAAATTATATAGGCTATTTTTTTTATTATAAAATGCATACAATAACGACATTATTGTTTTATAGGTAACTGCATTATATATGAACTTTATCATGAGATAATTGCTATTTGAACAGTCTTTTATTTTTCTTATAACAACAAATTATAATATGTAATTTTCAGGTCTCTTTTAATAAAAAAATACGATCCTTCTTTCAAGAAAAATATTAATTAAATTAAATATAAAAATAATTAAAAAAATAAATTATTGAAAAGTATATGCACATACAATCTGAATTGACTTTGGCTATTTAAAAGGGTAAAAATAAACTTACTCAATAGTAAAAATAAACTTTATCAATAGCAGGCATCTCTAACTAGAAGAAAATTTATCTTATCTGCATACTTATATTATTTTTATTAAATAAAATTTTGAATACAATTTAAAATTTCATTATGAAGAAAAACCATATATGCTTTTACATTTTTAGGACCGATAATCATGAGTTTGGTTTTTTTATAATGGTTTTAAAATTTTATTTTAAATTATTAATATGTTGGTTTTTTTTAATGGTTTTAAAATTTTATTTCAAATTATTGATATGTCTGGTCTTGGAGTTTGAAATTATTATTTTTAATTATTTTTAAATATAAAATAAATTATAAATGAGAATATATTGATTTAAAAAATTGTGTGTAGTTCATAGTTTGACATTAGGGGTTATAATTCAATTTTTTCATATACCTCAAATATATCTAGTTTAAATTGTATAAAAATTATTCCTTGTTCAGGGACACTAATTGATAGAAAAAGTACAAGTTTGTCTTTGGAGTTGGAAACCTTTCAAAAAGGCCCCAAAATAAAAGCAAAAAATGTAAAACATCTAACCTATTTGAAACTTAAGGAATGAAGAATGACCTTAATTGACCATCCTCCCTTTGCCAAAGTTCAAGATGCAACCTTCATTGGCACATTCATGTGATTCTTTATTTTTACTCTGTAACACATCAAAATAGTTAATTGAAGGGGTTTCTTTTATAACATTTATGATGTGATTTAATAGATTTTCCAACATCTTATTCCTTAGAGAGGGTCGTTTTACCACGTGTCGAACAATTAGAACATAATCCCCAAACATAATAAGATAAGGAACCTTATTTTCATTAGCTATAAGGGGGCCTTGCAAAAGACCATAGACTGTTGCTTGATTATTTTTCATCTTCCCTAAACCCCATGAGTACTTCAATATTTTAGTTCCATCAGGTCCATAAATTATGCCTCTCCCTTCTGCTAGAGTTTGGATTCCTTTTTGAGGCACTATCAATGCCAAGAATAAAGCTTCAGAGATGTGTCTTCCTATCCCTAAAGGCTTCCCAAGAGAGATGGAGTTTCCATTTTTCCTGCAAGAGTTTTCATAGTGTCCCTGAAGCCAAATTAATTTCCTTTGGATGGGAGAACATTGAGATCAAGACATATTCCTAGGCATCGAAAACTTAAGGGAGGGTACGAAGTATTTGGGCCTAAAGTTTAGAGCACAAACGTAAATCCTTCATTGTTGTCAATTGGGGAAGAACTTGAGTATGGTTAAAAATTCTTTGATTCCTTGATAACCACACTTTCCAACAAATGAACATAGGAAAATCTCCTTGAAAGTTTTTAGAGAATAATTTTTTATTGAGCTGAGCTAAGCATTACAATGTCTAGGAAGAAAAAAGATCTTTGAGTGAACATGTCCATATCAATATGTTTTTTAATGGGGTGAGAGTTGGTGTTCATACATTTTTTACTCCAAAAAAATGTGTTGGATATATTTTTCACTATTCTTACATAATTGGCATTGACAGGGGCCTTGGGTTCCTCTCCTCCACAAAATTTCTATTGTTAAAATATTCTTATAAACAGATAACCAAGAGATGGAAAAAGTTTTGGGAAGACTATGATGTTGAAATTTTTTTCCAAAAAATGAGATTTTAGAGGAGAACCATGCGAAAAAAGAAAATAATCATGCACATTGCGAATTCTATAGACCAAATTATTCCAACCTCATTCATTAGTCACATCGTGATCCCAAGGGGCACATCCAATGAGAGAATTGCAAAGCTTCTGGAAAAGACCAAGTGGGTTCAAGGGTATGAATTGAATGTTCCAGCCACAACATTTTCTTCTCACATCCTAAGAAGAGATATCAACAAGGTATAATTTCATATTAGCAACAAATACAATTTTGAGTGGCATCAAATCTTTATCCTTTTCTGAAGGAATATTGTTCATAATCATGTATGTGCATATATTAATACTTTCTCCATTACCAAATATTCTAGCCCCATTTGACCCTATTTTAAAGTAGGTTATATCTAAAAATTATTTTTCTCTTAGACCCTCATCCTATAATCTCTAACCTTATTCTATATCTTAAAACCCATATTCACCACTTTGCCTCTCCCTCCTACTAGAGTTTGGATTCCTTTCTGAGGCACTGTCAACGCTAAGAATAAAGCATGAGAGATGTGTCTTCCTATCCCTAAAGGCTTCCCAAGAGAGATGATATTTCCATTTTTCCTGTAAGAGTTTTCGTAGTATCCCTGAAGCCAAATTAACTTCCTTTGGATGGGAGAACTTTGAGATCAAGACGTATTCCTAGGCATCAAAAACTTAGGGGAGGATACGAAGTATTTGAGCCTAACGTTTAGAGCACAAATATAAATCCTTCACAGTTGTCAATTGGGGAAGAACTTGAGTATTGTTAAAAATTCTTTGATTCCTTGATAACCACACTTTCCAACAAATGAACATAGGAAAATCTCCTTGAATGTGTTTAGAGAATAATATTTTATTGAACTGAGCTAAGAATTACAATGTCTAGGAAGAAAAAATATCTTTGAGTGAACACGTCCATATCAATATGTTTGCTAATGGGGCGAGAGTTGGTGTCCATACATTTTTTACTCCAAGAAAAATGTGTTGGATATATTTTTCACTATTCTTGCATAATTGGCATTGACGGGGGCCTTAGGTTCCTCTCCTCCACAAATTTTCTACTGTTAAAATATTCTTATAAACGAATAACCAAGAGATGGAAATAATTTATGGAAGACTATGATGTTGAATTTTTTTCCAAAAAATGAGATTTTAGAGGAGAACCATGCGAAAAAAGAAGAGAATCATGCCCATCTTGAATTCTATAGACCAAATTATTCCAACCTCATTCATTAGTCACATCGTGATCCCAAGGGGTGCATCCAATGAGAGAATTGAAAAGATTCTGGAAAAGATCAAGTGGGTTCAAGGGTATGAACTGAATGTTCCAGCTACAAGACTTTCTTCTCACATCCTAAGAAGAGATATCAACACGGTATAATTTCATATTAGCAAAAAATACATTTTTGAGTGGCATCAAATCTTTATCCTTTTCTGAAGGAAGATTGTTCATAATCATGTATGTGCATATATTAATACTTTCTCTGTTACCAAATATTCTAGCCCGATTTGTCCCTATTTTAATTTAGGTTATATCTAAAAATTATTTTACTCTTAGACCCTAATCCTATAATCTCTAACCTTATTCTATATCTTAAAACCCATATTCGCCATTTTGCCTCTCCCTTCTACTAGAGTTTGGATTCCTTTTTGAGGCATTGTCAATGCTAAGAATAAAGCTTGAGAGATGTGTCTTCCTATCCCTAAAGGCTTCCGAAGAGAGATGAAGTTTCCATTTTCTTGCAAGAATTTTCATAGTATCCCTGAAGCCAAATTAGCTTCCTTTGGGTGGGAGAACTTCGAGATCAAGACTTATTCCTAGGCATCGAAAACTTAGGGGAGGATACAAAGTATTTGGGCCTAAAGTTTAGAGCAAAAATGTAAATCCTTCATTGTTTTCAATTGGGGAAGAACTTGAGAATTGTTAAAAATTCTTTTATTCCTTGATAACCACACTTTCCAACAAATGAACATAGGAAAATATCCTTGAACGTGTTTAGAGAATAATTTTTTATTGAACTAGGCTAAGCATTACAATGTCTAGGAAGAAAAATGATCTTTGAGTGAACACGTCCATATCAATATGTTTGTTAATGGGGCAAGAGTTGGTGTCCATACATTTTTTACTCCAAAAAAAATGTGTTGGATATCTTTTTCACTATTCTTGCATGATTGGCATTGACAGGGGCCTTGGGTTCCTCTCCTCCACAAATTTTCTATTGTTAAAATATTCTTATAAATGAATAACCAAGAGATGGAAATAATTTTGGGAAGACTGTGATGTTGAATTTTTTTCCAAAAAATTAGATTTTAGAGGAGAACCATACGAAAAAGGAAGAGAATCATGCCCATCTCAAATTCTATAGAACAAATTATTCCAACCTCATTCATTAGTCACATCGTGATCCCAAGGGGCGCATCCAATGAGAGAATTGCAAAGCTTCTGGAAAAGACCAAGTGGATTCAAGGGTATGAACTGAATGTTCCAGCCACAACACTTTCTTCTCACATCCTAAGAAGAGATATCAACAAGGTATAATTTCATATTAGCAACAAATACATTTTTGAGTGGCATCAAATCTTTATCCTTTTTTGAAGGAAGATTGTTCATAATAATGTATGTGCATATAATAATACTTTCTCCATTACCAAATATTCTGGCCCGATTTGACCCTATTTTAAATAGGTTATATCTAAAAATTATTTTTCTCTTAGACCCTCATCCTATAATCTCTAACCTTATTCTCTATCTTAAAACCCATATTCACCATTTTGATGTGCCCCTTACTATTAACCTCTGTTTCAGTTATTTAAAGTCACTTATTAGAATCACATCATTATTTAAAGTCACTAATTAGAATCAAACCCCCTTTCAAATATTTGAACATAACAATGATGAAAATATTTACCACATTCAAATCACATTATCTAACATAAAGGTTAGCCACTAGATAAGTTTAAAAGAAATTAACAATAATTAGCATTATTAATGTTATAAAAGAACTCATATACTATATTAATTAATGTTAAATATTAATAGATATATATGTTAATATGCATTATATTATGTAATTATTTCATTATATAATAATATTATTAATTAAGTAGTAATATATAATTATGTATGTGTAACATTAATTTAAGAAATAATCATATTATTCCAAATGATTACCATTCTAAAATGTGATTTATAATCATATAACAATAATACATGTGAAAATTTCAATAAATAATAATTCCCATAAAAAGGGGAAACAAAATGAAAATAAAACCTTTATTTTGAAGAGAAACCTACTTTACAAGCACATGCCTGAAATCTCATCAAGGTAAAATCAAAATATTATGTTACAAACATTTTTCTACCTAATGTGTTTTACAGTAATTAATCTTGTTAGATACCGAACCTTTGATACATCAAGCTCACACACTACATTTAAATTTCATGTAACTCTCTATCCACTATCAAAATTTAACCATCCATTTATCTCCTCCTAATGTTATCTCCTTTTTTTTATTAGCTTTTCTTGAAGTTTGGAAAACAAATTTTATCAAAGTTAAACATGCAACATTTTCCAATATTTTAGGGTTTTTCATATATAGATTAATTGGAAAGAGAACTTTAAAAAATATTTATTGCACAATATAAGACAAAAAGTAACCTAATTATTTTACATGTAATGAGAGACACATATTGTACCTAGAATAGTTTTACTTGAAAAATGAAATGAGGTAAGAAAATACATTTATTACGTTTATAATTTGTTACATAAATTCATTTAAGGAGTTAATTCTCATTTTATGTGATGCGGAAGGTTAACCAAAGATAGCATAAATATTTTGGGTGGAAATATTTTAACCTGGTTGAAATAAGTAAGAAAAGAAAAATATTTTACTAAATGACCACAAATTCAAAAGAAAGCTATTAATCTAAATTACCATTAACCCTAATATTGTTCGTAGGGAATAAGTCATTAAAATGGAAATGGTAGAACAACTTGGAATGATATAGGAGGGCTTCATATTATTAAAGAAGAGGAGATTTTTATGCAGGGCAATGTAGATTTAATCCATATCTTCTTATTATGAATGCAAAAGCTTTTTTAGGTGAATTCAAATTATTTTCCTTACTTCTATGAAGTTATACAATTTTTTAAGATCATAGAATAGTCAATGAAATACTTGTTCGTGTGTTAATGTTTGCATGACAACTTTAACCATTGATTAAATTATCACCAAGAAATATACAATATTTCCTCGATCTTTTTTAACTTTTGTGTTAGGGTTTGGCTTATGTATCTTCCTAGAACTTCTAGAATAGTTTGGTATACATTATCGCTAATTAGCCATGGTAGATATATTTTGCAAAAATTAAATCTTGTAGAGTTTATTATTATTTTATAAGTTACTAAATTTACCTAGTGGATTCATCGTTTTTACGCATACAATGAATTGCTTCGTATAATTTTAGTACGCTTTATACTATTAAATTTATGTGGAAATACTAAAATTATGACCATTTATGTTTAGTATATTTATCTTATTTCAAGACTGGTGAATACCAACACTAATCACTTGGGAATATCCTTGATACTAACCTATCACCCTTTTACTTTGAGGAATCAATGTTGTGGAAAAGATGATGACTATTGGATATTTTTTTATCACCATATTTTAAATCGATTATTTATTATATCTATTCTTTTATTATCTCCTCACATTAAATCTTCATAATAAAATTAATATTTCAAATAGAAGCACTTTTAAATGATTGTTTCAAACTATTTTCAAGGAGTTATCATTTGTATATATAGAAGGTTAACCCCTTTGGTCTAAGGGGAAAACCTAGGACCAAAAGTGCGGATCTCTGATCGACCTCCATTTGGAGCCATGGTATTGAACCTTAATAGGTTAAATCTAGGGAGCAACCCCAACCTTCCAAAAAATTCATGAATTTATAAGTGGAGCTAAATTCACGAACGAAAACCACACTGTAGACCCTCCTTGAGGAAGAGGCAGTATGAACAAGTAGGAATCACACCCGGAAGGGAGGTATTTTAAGCACAATACCACCTTACAACATTAAAATTTTTAGGAGAGAAAGCACCAGATGAGTTTAGCCCCACTTTCCTTATTCATGAGCAATGGATCTATAATATCAAGGCCCCCATGTGCTTTAGGATGTTGAGAAATGGACCATTTTACTAGATGAAACTTTTTATTGTAGGTTTTACCACCTTCAAATTAGAATTTTTTATTTTATTTAGCCATTAATGATAATATTTTTTGAGGATCCAAGAGGCAAAATAAATGATAGAGGGGTAGTTCTGAATGAAAAACCTTAATCAAGGCTATATAAATAGCGAGATTCTTCAACTGAGCTCTCCATTGAGAAAAAAATATTTCGAAATTATACATTCAAAATCCTACATAAAGTATGATTTCAAGAATATAAGGATGCCAAGATATTTAAACTCCTTCTAGTTTTCCACATATTGAAACACTAGAATCCTTGCAATTTGTATTTGTTTTATGGCACTAATATTCCAAGAATATACTTTTAATTTCCCATATTTTATCATGCCTCCTATGGCCTTGAGAAAATGGTCTAATATTGACCTAAAACTTCTATATATAGTGAAATAATATCCTTCCACACATAAATTGTCATATGAAAATTGTGAATGATTTAAGCTCTTGATTTCCCTTACAAATCAAATTTCTAGAAGCCGTTCACTTCTTCTCTCGAAATCTATTCTCTAGCTTAGAGAATCTACAACGATTGTGATAGCCCCAACTATTTTTCTCTCATAAAAATGCATCATAAATATTTTCTTACAAAAATAATATTTAAAAGGGCTAAGTCCAAGGGACACATATTCTAGAGGTTGGGGAGGTTGCTTGCTTGGGATATCTATGGGTCTCTTGTGTAGAAATTTGAATATTTTTTGGTACATCCATTAAAGGTCTTGTTGATGAGCCTTAATGGACTGGTTATGAATTTAATTGGGCTACAAGGAAGTTTGTAGGCCATGTTTCCTTGAGAAACACACAGAAGGAAAGAAGGATGAGGACCATGCTGTCAGTGCAGAGCTTGTAAGGCAACAAGGACAAGGAAGTCAATTCATATGTCACAAATTAAATAGTTGAAGAAACGAACGACAGATATCATTGAAAACTCTCACTTGTTCATGTAGAGAAATGTAATTTCACATTCACTCACTCATATATACAAGATTCAAAATTCAGCAAGAAGAGAAGAGAAGAAATAATAGACAATGCACTGATTTGGGTTGGAAATATTGGTGGACATGTAGTTTCTAATTGGTGAGGAACAATGCAGAACAACGCCTCTCAAGTCCCTAAAAATCTAGAGGGTAGTAATGATTTATCTAGATTCCCTCAGTGGTGTGGGTGGAGGATTTTTTCCATGTGTTCTTGGAGGGAGAGCCTCTTAAAACATCTTGTTTTTTATTTACAGTGTGTTCTAGATTCCCTTAAGTGGGGGAACCCAAAATGTGTTGGTTCAAGGGTGAAGAGGTTATTATCTGGATTCCCTTGGAATTATTCTAGTGGAGGAAGTTAGTCGCCTAGTTTCCCATTATGCCTTTGGGTGGACAAGGAGCCTCTAGATTCCATGTATTTTTTGGGTGGAGGAAGAAATCCTTTGAAATCATTGTGTCCTATTTGACTACTGAGGTGGCTAGTGAGTGGAGGAAGGAGGTCCCCTTAAGTCCTTGTTTCAGATAGAAGTTGGAGTTTTATCACTAAAACAAACCCCTTAGTCTATGGAATATGTATCAAGGATGGAAGCTGCAATTGATCTTGGACACAACTATCTAAGGTTGGGTGGAGAGTGCTTGTTCTAGACTCATTTTATTGAAATATTCCAAGATAAGTATTTCTATGTAATTGCAATGTTAATGAGCTTGCGTTTGCATTTCTAGATTGAAATGGTGCTTATAACTATAATGAATAGTTTTCTGCATTTCTGGACTGAATGGTGCTTATGCATGTGCAACTGAGTGTAATTATTCTTGGGTTTAAATTATTATGCCTCTGAAATATGTGACAATGCTATTGGTGTAACGTGAACAATTAACATGCTAAGAAAAGGCCAATATATAATTAATAATAAATTGTTTGCGGGAATCAAAATATGTTTTCTCATTTTTCCCCCATTTGTAAATTTTATTCTTCTTAATCATATTTTGAAGAGGCATAACAATTTGTGAGAAGTCTTGGAAAAAATGTTTAACAAAATTAATTTTCCTGAGAAATGATTGCATTGATTTTTATTAAGGGGAAAAGGAATATCATAAATGGATTTGACCCTTTCAAGGTCTATCAAAATTCCATATTTTGAAAAAATAAATCCTAAAATCTTTCCTTCAGTGAAGGAAAAAATGATTTTTTCGGATTAAGTGATATTCCAAACTTTCTACATCTTTCAAAGATCTTTTCTACATCATGAAGATGATTACTTCTCTTTTTAGAATAAATTGTGATATCATCCAAGTAAACAACCATTTATTTGTTCCCAATTTTGTTCTAAAAATTTTCTTCAACCTATCTCTAGGATGAAAAATAACTTGGTTCTAACTAGAAAAATCATATAAGAAAGACATTAGTTCAGCACCTGCAACTGATTGTAGGATTTGCTCCATAGGAGGCACAAAAAAATTTTCATTCTCAAAGGATATTTTGAAGTTTTGAAAATTTATACAAATTATAGTATCCCCATTCTTTTTTCTAACAGGAACAAGTTTTGATACCCATTTGGAATATCTAACTGGAAAGATGATTTTTCCCTTGATTAATTTATTCAATTCAATTTTAACTTGTGACTCAATATTGGGGTGAATTTTTCTGGGCTTCTATTTTACTTATTTAACATTTGGAAACATTGGTATTCTATGTTGAATGATATAAGTATCATATGTTTTTAATTCATCGTAACTCCAAGTGAAGACATCTTTGTATCTTCCTACTAAATGACTAAAAGCAAGTTTTTCATCAGGAGAGACTCTGAGTCCTATATTAATGTTTTGTGTTTTTTCTTCACACCCTAAATTGATGAGTTCAAATCTTAAGGTACTACTTTGGAGCTTGCAATTGGTTTCTTTTTTAAATCTACCTTTCAAATCATACAGATCTTCTAATTTTACTACAAATTTCAGACATGAAATTTCTTTTGAAGATGTATTAAGATTTATATCATGTTCATACTCATCAATAATTTGATCTTTGTATGTTCCTTATGAAGCAACAAAACTTATAATATCAGCGACATAATTAAACACTCTCCACTTAGTAATGTTATTAGGGATAGAAGTTGAACAACCAATTCAATAGAAAATGTATCAGTACTAAATTCCTCACGAGGAATGAGCTTAGAAGCAATGTTGGCCAATAGATTTGCACTGCCATTTTGAATTCTAGGGATAGGAGATATATTAAATTCCAAGAAGTGGCAAGTTAAGTCTTGAATCAAAGACTAATAATATTTTAAATTATTTGAAGCACAATGAATATTATTTCATACCTGTTTAACAACATTTTCAAAATCACCAAACACTTTAAGAAATTTAACATCAAGACTAATAGACTTTTGTAATCCTTGAACGAATGCTTCATATTCAACCACATTATTGGTACATTCAAACTCTAGTCTATAGGTAAGCATAGTTTATTCTCCATTTAGACCTACTAATATGCAACCAGCTCCCACACCATAATTGGACTTACATCCATCAAAGTAAAGAGCCCAAAATAATTTATCATAGTTATTTACAGATAATTATGCAATATTTAAACACCTAGATGATTATGTTTGTGAATAAATTTCAATTTGTGATGCAAAATATTCAACAGCGAAAGGATAAGATTGAGAAGGAAAACTGCCAAAGAAATATTTAGTAGAATAATTTCCCAAGATATTATTAGTGAAAGCTACTCACTCATTTTCTTCATCAAGATCAGTCATGGAATATTTCATGTGTTTCTCCCTATAATTTTTTATATGATTAGGTTTTCCAGTGTAAGAGTGCCAAATATGTGACAAATCTATAGAAAAATAGCCATGTAACTTTTCAAACCAATCCCTACCTAGAATAAGACCATAGAATTCAGGGATATCAACCACCAAAATGTCAATAATCTGAAATGCCCTTGAGTTGGACGATAATCTAATTTAAAATTCATTTATCTCTCCTAGAACTTTCACCCTTTTTCTACCAAGTTGAACTATTTGTACGATATGTTTCTAGGGTTTTACATTCAATTTCAAGCATACTAAATAAGGCATAATATTGGAAGAAGCACCTGAATCTACCAGACAATTATCAACGTTTTTGTTGAAAAGTTCAAAAGTTAAAAGGAAATGAGGCGTATGTGAATTAGATATCCTTTTACAACTTCGATTGGACTATCGAATTACCATTGCATGAGAAGCTTGTTATTTTCATTGAAGCTTCAATATCACTGCTTCACCTCCATGAAGTCACTTTTCCTCACCACTATGTGTACCTCCTTTCTTGTATTTTCAAACTGGATCCAAGACACTATCCTCAACAATAAATAAACTCTGGATACATTCTCTCAGCAGTAAGATATCATCATAATATTAAATAAAAACTCCACAAACAAAATGGTCTCTAATATAGGAAAAATGTGGCCACAATAAAACTGAATACAATCAAAACCTCATAACAATATGATGCTGCATAATAAAAATAACATCATCAGACACTATTTCTATATGTTATATGCATCATTATCTCCTTTAAAACAAGTGTGATAGGATCACCAACATATACTCCAGCAACATACAAAACTCTCCAAACAATTCTACTCCAACAACTTCAATTCTGATCTATTTTGCATCAAATAACACTCATAGACTAAAGAATTTAGAGTCTACTCAAGGTCTGAATAATGATATACTTCTTTAATACCTTCTCACTCTCATACATACATAATCAAATCACAATCAACCATCACATAGCTCCAAGATCAAGTATATAAAACATGTAGGGAAAACTTGAGCTTGGGGATAGGACCAAAGGTGCACAAATTGGACCAAATCAACCCACTAATGTCACTAGTAGTGCACTAAATTCATTTACATCATGAGAGGACTTTCTCAAACCATCTCTGACCTTTTCAAATAATTCTAGAAGTCTCTAGGATTTTCCTTGCTAATTCCCTTCCAAACAGAGCGAGGAAAGTGGAGAAAATGTCGTGGAATTCCTCAGACACATGAATAACACATGATCCATCTAACTAAGACCTATAATTGCTCCAATATTCTTCTCTTCTAGTGACTAGAGCCTTCCAGCCACTCCCATAGGTTTGGATCCATGTGACTATGGCTAAAGATGAGGGAAAACATCATGCCTTCATCTCATAACCTCTACCAGCTATTGCATCACTCTATCTAGCATCTTTACTGGCCTCCTAAACTCGAGCATGGCCTCTAAAAAATCTTGAAGGTTGGCAAACAAGGTTGGCAAGTGTGCTAACAATTCCTCCACTCTCCAACTAACATCTGAACAAGATGTAACACCTCTAACAGATATGAAATACCTTTGTAGATCCATCATCAACCCATCACATTAATAAAACAAGTCATCCTCATAAGTATAGACATTAAGACCTAATGAAGACCTAGTTGACAACTCAACTGGTGTGCCATGAACCATGTCTACCAAATGTAGATTTGTATGATCAACATGTAGCAACATCCTCTACCTGTAACAACACCATACAACCATCTTACAGCATTAACAGACCATCGTGGCATGTCTATTAATGCACATGTCAACTCCTTAGGGACCATCATTTTGCCATCAAGCTCCATCAATGACAACACATTCAGCCACAAACCAACATGAGTGACATCATACTATTGACATCAATGACAACATGATCATCCCAATGTAAATTTAACTAGATAGATGGAAGCATGACCATGTTGACATCAATGCCAATACTATAATGCCAACATTATATAGGTTGTGACATCTCACGATTGGGCAGTCCTTGTCCTAAGTTCAAAAATTGTTACAACAATTTCCTTACTAGTCTTTTATTGTTCGTTTTTGTTGAGAGGTTAGTGGAAGAGTTTGTTTTTATCCTTTTTTTAATGAGACTATAAGCGTGCCTCTCTAGGATGGAGATGGGGGTTCTAAATTTTGAGAAGAAATAACTTAAATTTCACTACTGTATCTGAGTTTTTTCTTAATATAAAGTTGAACCACTTGTAGCTCTGGAATGAGAAGATTTATAGTTTCTCAAGAACTATTATGCATAATTTCTATTTCTTTTATTTGAAAGAAATTATTCATTGATATTCTGCATATATGTGTGTTCCAGTCAGTCTTTCATGATCACTACTAACCTGTTTGGTTGAAAATTAATTTAAATTTTGAACAACGAAATTTCTTATCATATGTGATGCTTTAATTAAATTAATTAAATTAACTATTTAATTAAATTAATTGTCTTTGATACAATTAAATTGTAATTTCGTAATAATCTATATTATTATATTTTTTATGACATATTTCTAGAACATATGTTTTCATTTTACCTAAGTACTATAATAGATTGTAGTAATTTGTAATTTAGTTGCTAAGAATATATTAATATTTATAAAGAGCTATGATCACCAACATCCATCCCACTTCGTACAATTTTTTTAAAGGGAAAATAGTCCAATAATTCCAATCGGAGCCACTATCCCAAACATAGAAGGGCCTAATTAGGGTCCTGACCTGGTGGTTTTCCTCTAATTTTCATGAGGTCAATTCAAACAATCAATAGTTTTGGCACTAGAAGGGGGGCTTACAGACTATGAATGACAAGAAGATCTCACTCTAAATAAAGAGGTCATCCTAAGAGTCAATCGCACTTAAAATCTCCACCAACTTCTAGATCATATTCCAGGTCACCTAATTCTCAATATGAAGTTTCTGAACCATCTTCCAAATCTCCTAGCCTTGTCAGAATATTGGTTAGTGAATCCTCTATAAATACACCACTTTCAGATAAGTAGATTGAAACTCTTGAACTTCAAACCCTCATAAGAAAATTGGAAGGAATTTCCATGTTTGGAGAACAAATTATTCAACGTGAACCTTCTAAGGGTAGTATTACATCTTCACTAAAATCTATTTGAGTCCTTACCAGATCAAAAGTGAGAAACTTGGAGTTAAACCATTTTAATTCCCATTACCGACTCATAAGAAAAAGAAGCATGTTTTAGGTGTTGAATTCTCGGCTAGTGAGAACGTGAAATCTTCTCCACCTCATAATCCTACTATTATTCCTACTTCTTCTAATACTCTTTCACATCTTCCCTTATCATCCTCTTATCATCCTTTAACACCTTCATCCACTCATATTTCTTCTCTCCAATCAACCAATGCTACTGTTGTCAGTAGTGCTGCCAGGGAAACTATTTCAATTTTTAATACTTCAACTACCCCTTCATCAAGTACATCTACTTCTATATCTACCTCATCAACCAATAGGCATATTTTTAATCCCATAATTGAAAATAGAACATGGAACAATCCTGGAGCAGTTACAATGAATCCTCCTCTCCACCCTCTCCCTTAGAATCCAGAGAGATGGTTCCCTAAATTTAATCCTGATGATGGGCTTCCTGTAGAAGAACATCTACATAATTTTATGTTGTCCATTAATCTTAATGGAGTTTATGAATAAGATGTAGTGTGTATATTATTTCCATACACATTTGAAGGATCAACGGGGTCATGGTATTTCTCTTTATCTGTTGGATCCATTACTAAATGGGATACATTCGAAGAAAAATTCCTTAACAAATTTGGTGATGATAAAATAATAACAACATTAATTAATGAATTATCAAATCTAAAACCATTACCTAATTAGAAGGTTGAATATTTTAATTCAATATTTAATAAACTTTTGAACAAGATCCTAACTGCATCCAGATTTGGTGTCGATGTTCAGATCAAATGGTATATTAGTGCCCTGTCTTCAAATATCGTTTTGTTCATTGACAAAGATCAAAAGGAAATACTCAGTGATAATATGAAAGAAGCTCTAGCTGTTGAGAAAAGCATATTAGCACTCAAGAAGAAATATTATATTGAAGAAAGAAAACCAGCTAAAAAGGTCACTTTCAAGCAAGAACCAAAAAAGAAAGTTTCCAAAGATACTTATGATCTAGAAGGTTTACAGAAAGCCCTCAAAAACATTTCCAATGTGATGGTCCAATTAAAGAGGCAAGTAGCTGAAAATTCAATGAGAAGACCTTTCAAATAGATAAAAAGAAATCAACACGTTCAATCTCAACCACTTTCAAAGATGAAGAAGAGGAGGTGAAATGAATATTATTAGAAGAAGAAGTAGAAGAATAAGAAGTAACATAAGCAAGTGGCCTATCAAAATTTATCCTTACTACTTCAGAGTATGAAGAAGAATAAGAAGAAACTCTTCTCCAAATAATTACCATTCTAAAATGTCATTTATAATCATATAAAAATAATACCAGTGAAAATTTCAATAAATAATAATTCCCATAAAAAGTGGAAACAAAATGAAAATAAAACCTTTATTTTAAAGAAAACCCCACTTTACAAGCACATGCGTGAAATCTCATCAAGATAAAATAAAAAGATTATGCTACAAACTTTTTTCTACCTAATATGTTTTACAACGATTAATCTTGTTAGATATCGACCCTTTGATACATCAAGCTCACACACTACATTTAACTTTCACGTAACTCTCTATGAACTATCAAAATTTAACCATCCATTTATCTCCTCCTAAGGTTATGTCCTTTTTTTGTTATTAGTTTTTCTTGAAGTTTGGAAAACAAATTTTATCCAAGTTAAACATGGAACATTTTCCAATATTTTCTGGTTTTTTCATATATAGATTAATTGGAGAGAGAACTTTAACAAATATTTATTGCACAATATAAGACAAAAAGTAACGTAATTATTTTACATGTAATGAGAGACACATATTGTACCTAGAATAGTTTTACTTCAAAAATGAAATGAGGTAAGAAAATAAATTTATTACATTTATAATTCGTTACATAAATTCATTTAAGGAGTTAATTCTCATTTTTATGTGATGCGGGAAGGTTAACAAAAGAAAGCTTAAATATGTTGCGTAGAAATATTTTAACTTGGTTGAAATAACTAAGAACAAAAGAATAATTTATTTTACTAAATGGACACAAATTCAAAAGAAAGATATTAATCTAAATTACCATTAACCCTAATATTGTTCATAGGGAATAAGTCATTAAAATGGTAATGGTAGAACAACTTGGAATGGAATAGGAGTGCTTGATATTATTAAATAAGAGGAGAGTTTTGTGTAGGGCAATGTAGATTTAATCCATATCTTCTTATTATGAATGCAATAGTTTTTTGAGGTGAATTCAAATTATTTTCTTTACTTCTAAGAAGTTATACAATTTTGTAAGATTATAAATTAGTCAACTAAATAATTATTCACAAACCATGTTCGTGTATTATATGTGGTAGATAAATTCATACCAAAAAGGGAACATTGATTGGGTCTTTTACTAGTAAGGATTTACGAAGCATGTATCATCTGCCAAATCCTCATTATATATATAAGAAGGAGTATGCCAAGGATTTTATAAAGGAGCATGGGAACCCATTAGAACAAATCAAAAAATGGAGAAAAGACCCAAACAAGCATAAAGAGGATGAATCCGGTAAGTATTCGCTTGATTCCCTTGCCTCCACTTTTTTCCAAGTAGAACCCATGATGTGTCGATTGTATGTACTACCTAACATGTCAAAATTATCAAACACCTGGGTGCATCTAATCGATGGAGCTTCCGAAGGTTTTATATTTGATCAGGACAACCTCCTTTCCAATAAATTATCCACACATATCTTATCTCTTCGGTGTGCTAGAATTATTTTTGAAGATAAGATTCCACCTTTCTACATGTCTGCCTATGTTATGTATGCACTGTGTTTTTCTATGAATTTTCTTTCTATGGGTTGGAAATAGACTATATAAGATCCAAAGTGTATTCACATTTATCATGACATCTTATGGGAATCCAAATACTTTGAAAATTTATACCAAATTTGTCACAGGGTAATTTTTTTTATATATGAAGCCATTTTTTATTCTCGGCCACCTAGGATGTCTCAAGAAGCTATGGATGGCCTTTGAAAGGTTGTAAATTACTTTGGAGGGGAATTATTCACTTAGATCAGAGTTTGGGGTAGCCTTTCCCATCCTCATGTTTTTCCTTTTTTATCCCATATAAGTTAGTTAGGCGGAAGGTGTCTTACTAGAAAATGGGTTATGGTACTAGTAAAGTGTTGAAAGAATCAAACAAAAGGGCATGGCCAATTCTTCCTGTAATATTTGGTATATTTTCATTGGCCAATTATTGTCATGCTAAGAAAGAAATCCTGGATATTTAAGCTCTCAATTTTCCCATTTTTCCTAATAGAAAATATGATTCAAATTCAGTTGTGAAAAAATTTACTACATCTCAAGGGATCAAACAGTTCATCTATGAAGAAGACAAGTTAGATGATATGTTTAAAAAATCTTCCTCATATGCAATAATACTACAATGAGTAGATTAAAAATTGACTGTAGTAGATAAAGCACAGTTTCTTTAATATAGAACTTCTAGAATAGTCAATCTTCCACTAGATTTGCTACATCTATCCCTCAAAACTTCATTAGTGTCTGTTGTTTAACTTGATAGTTCTTCACAGTCAGTGATTCCCCCTTAGGGCTAGTCAGAAGTTGTTATAGTCTCTTCTACACCTCAGCTGGAAGAATTTATTTTTAGTCCTAAATTAAATGAGGCATGGAATGAGTTTAGTATGACTCTTAAGCTGAAGACTAAAGGTCAAAATACAGTGTCTCAAATTGTAACTTCTTCACAAAAATTTGATGTTAATAATACACTTAAGAATTCTAAACAAGATACAAGGTCAGGAGAAGTACCTGGTAAGTATTCTATTCATCTTTAGAAAGATATTGAAAGAATTCATGCTTTCCCTACTTTAGAAATTACTCTCAATGTTGAAGAAATTCCTCCTTTGGATATCTTATACATTCCCCAACATAAAGTTGTAGTCAAAAGGGGAAGAAATAAAAGAAAGCTTGATCATTCTTAGTTCCTCGTGCCTAACAAGCTCTCTTCCTTCAAATTTTTATGGAAAGGTTCGTCTACTACACCAACCGAAAAATTAGGAAAGTTGGTCCAATTTACATGAGCCTATGCTTCATCCACAATTGACAAAGCAGTAGAATTCAAAGTAATTCTAAAGGAAAAAAAGTACAAGATCATCTTGTTGGAACAAGAGTTTAGTGCAGAGAAAGGGATGATTACCGAATAATGGCAGAAGCAATTTGCATAACTATGAAAGAAATTTGATGCATTAAAATTACAACGTGATAAGGAGATAAAGATGAAAGATAATTAGATTGAAGAAATGCAAATGCAGAGAAAGACAAAGAAATAGAGTGCCAGTCCTCAGCTATTAGAGTTTAAGAAATAAACCAAAGAATTGAATTTCTTCTTAGACATCAACAGAAGACCTTCTGAAATAAGATCATGTTGATTTAGGATGAATGTAAGGTAGGAAATTCTTTTGTTGATCATTTGGCTGAGATGATGAACTATTTTGATGAAGTGAATGAGAAATTAACTGATTTTCTAAGTTGGCAAGAAAGTGCAGAAGGTAGAAAAGAAAATCTTCCTAAAATTGATGAGGCACAAAAGTTAATAATTTTTTGAGAATGGGAAATCAGAATGAAACAAGTTCATAAAAATACTCATACTGTGGGTTCTCCGGTTATTAATTCAGAATGAAACAAGTTGAGGTTGTTGTAAACGAGGTCCGAGATATTTCTCATTCTATCATTGAATCAGTCAATGATACTTTGTTACAATCAAATATATTTTCGAACTACTCAGAAGATTCACTTCCATATGCGAATACATTATTTGAAACTTCATTGGAACATAGCACATCCATCACTGAGAGAGTTGACTAGTTATCTAAAATTGACCTTGAGAATCATTGGAAATTTCCTTTTGAGCCTCATATCTAATGGTTGGTACTTCTTTGCTTATCTAATATTACTACACAGATGTTACCACCGTTAAAGGCTATTATTTTTATCACCCATATGAGGATCAAGCCTAAGAATCCTCCGAAGCTCACCAGTCTATTGGACATATATGTTGGAATCTTTTGAGCACTACTTTGGGGGGGTTGAATCAATATTGTGATATATATACAATTCTTACCAATTTAAACTTCAATTAATGAATCATAGATATGTTAACCAATAGCTAACAAACATCATAGCACGCACATCACATAAACATAATTGAAAACTATAATCAGCTACAAAACAATAAACATGCACATCATATCAATCACACATGAGACACAAGATTTCTAGTGGAAACCCTTCTAGGAGAAAAACCACCATTGTTGTTGTTGCTCTGGTCTAAATTTCTATTAGTCAAGAAATTGGTGTTTTACATAGCTTGTTGACTCCCATCAACATGGAGACTCAACCTCATATACATAATGCCAACGCCTTTCATCAAGCAGACTAAATACTACTGATCATCTCATAAGATTTTGTTATCAAAAGATCTACAAACTAATATCCACTGAAGGCCACCTCCCCTGGTTTTTTAGTATTAATCCCATGGGTTTATTATATAAATACCATTAGTTTACTAATATAGGGATTCATATTCCTAGGGTATAGTATTATTCATATGGTTTATAATATTAATCCTTGGGTTTAGTATAAATGCTTTGGGTTTATAATCATGATCAATCATGTTCAACCATGGTCGAACATCACATTGTGAGAAAGATTGTCTCAATATAAAAATCAACTACGAACAACCATCCTCAACTATTGTCAACCATAGTCAATGATGGTCAAGCACGGTCGAACATCACATTGTGACAAAAAATTTCTCATTATGAAAATCAACCATAGTCAAACATGGTTAATCATGATCAATAATGGTGGTCCAACATCGCACTGTAACAAACATTGTCTCAATAATAAAATCAGGCATAGTTAAATATGGTCAACCATTTGTATTTTAGTGTTTATAATATTTATCATAGGGTTTAAATATCTTGGTTTGTACTATTTATGTCAATATTTAGCATAAGATTTTCTCGATATGAAAATCAATCATGGTCAACCATGGTACAACATCACATTGTGATAGAGATTGTCTCAATATAAAATTCAACCATGGTCATCCATGATCAACCATGGTCTAATGTCAGATTATGAAAAATATTGTCTTGATATGAAAATCAATGAGAGTTAAGCAGGGTCCAATGACACATTGTGACAAAGATTTTCTCAATATGAAAATCAACCATGGTCAACCATGTTTGTTTTAGGGTTTATAATATATATATTATCGCTTATATCCTTTGGGTTTATAATTATTCCCTTAGGTTTGTAATCCCTTGGGGTTTTAGTATTAATCCCTTGGTTTGTTAATATATTCCTAGAACTTGTAGAATAGTTTGGTATACATTATCACTAATTAGCCATGGTAGATATATTTTGCAAAAATTAAATCTTGCAGAGTTTATTATTATTTTGTAAGTTATTAAATTTACCTAGTGGATTCATCATTTTTACGCATACAATGAATTGCTTGGTATAAATTTAGTACGCTTTATACTATTAAATGTATGTGGAAATACTAAAATTATGACCATTTATGTTTAATATATTTATCTTATTTTATGATTGGTGAATACCAACACTATTCACTTGGGAATATCCTTGATACTAACCTATCACCATTTTACTTTGAGGAATCAATGTTGTGGAAATGATGATGACTATTGGATATTTTTTTATCAACATATTTTAATTTGATTATTTATTATCTCTACTCTTTTATTATCTCCTCACATTAAATATTCATAATAAAATTAATATTTCAAATAGAAGCACTTTTAAATGATTGTTTCAAACTATTTTTAGGGAGTTATCATTTGTATATATAGAAGGTTAACCCCTTTGGTCTAAGGGGACAACCAAGGACCAAAAGTGGGGATCTCTTATTGACCTTCATTTGGAGCCATGGTATCGATCCTTAATAGGGTAAATCTAGGGAGCAACCCCAACTTTCCAAAAAAATCATGAATTTATAAGGGGATCTAAATTCATGAATGACAACCAGACTCTAGACCCTCCTCGAGGAAGAGGCAGTATGAACACGTAGGAATCACACCCGAAAGGGAGGTATTTTAAGCACAATACCACCTTAAAAAATTAACATTTTCAGGAGAGAAAGCACGAGATGAGTTTATCCCTGGTTTCCTTATTCATGAGAAACGGTTCTCTAATATCGAGCCCCCCAAGTGCTTTAGGATGTTTAGCAATGGACCATTTTACTAGATGAAACTTTTTAGTGTAGGTTTTACCACCTTCATATTAGAATTTTTTATTTTATTTAGCCATTAATGATAATATTTTTTGAAGATCCAAGAGGGAAAATAAATGATTGAGGGGCAGTTCTGAATGAAAAACCTTAATCAAGGCTATATGACTAGCGAGATTCCTCAACTGAACTCTCCATTGAGAAAAAAATATTTTGAAATTATACTTTCAAAATCCTACATAAAGTATGATTTAAAGAATATAAGGATGCCAAGATATTTAAACTCCTAGCTTTCCACATATTGAAACACTAGGATCCTTACAATTTGTATTTTTTTTATGGCACTAATATTCCAAGAATATACTTTTAATTTCCCATATTTTATCATGCCTCCTATGGCCTCGAGAAAATGGTCTAATATTGACCTAAAACTTCTATATATAGTAAAATAATCTCCTTCCACACATAAATTGTCATATGAAAATTGTGAATGATTTAAGCTCTTGATTTCCCTTACAAATCAAATTTTTGGAAGCTGTTCACTTCTTCTCTTGAAATCTATTCTCTAGCTTAGAGAATCTACAACTATTGTGATAGCCCCAACCATTGTTCTTTCATAAAAATGCATCATAAATATTTTCTTAAAAAAAATATTATTTAAAAGGGCTAAGTCAAAGGGACACAGATTCTAGAGGTTAGGGAGGTTGCCTGCTTAGGATATCTATGGGTCTCTTGTGTAGAAATTTGAACTGTTTTTGGTACATCCATTAAAGGGCTTGTTGGTGAGCCTTAATGGACTGGTTATGAATTTAATTGGGCTATAAGGAAGTTTTTAGGCCATGCTTCCTTGAGAAACGCACACAAGGAAATAAGGACGAGGACCATGTTGTCAGTGGAGAGATTGCAAGGCAACATTGGCAAGGAAGTCAATCCTTATTCCACAAAGTAAATAGTTGAAGAAATGAAGGGGGGTCTCTTTGAAAACTCTCACTTGTTCATTTAGAGAAATTTAATTTCACACTCACTCACTCACCTATAGAAGATTCTACATTCAGCAAAAAGAGAAGAGAAGAAATAATAGAAAATGAACTGATTTTGGTTGGAAATATTGGTGGACATGTAGTTTCTCCTTGGTGAGGAACAACGCCTCTCGAGTCCCTGAAAATCTATACGGTAGTAATGATTTTCTCGGGATTCCCTCAGTGGTGTGGGTGCAGGATTTTTTCCATGGATTCCTAGAGGGAGAGCCTCTTAAAACATCTTGCTTTTTATTTACAGTGTGTTCTAGATTCCATTAAGTGGGTGGAACCACAATGTGATGGTTCAAGGGTGAAGAGGTTATTATTTGGATTCCCTTGGAATTCTTCTGGTGGAGGAAGTTATTCTATAGATTCCCAGTGTGCCTTTGGGTGGACAAGGAGCCTCTTGATTCCATGTATGTTTAGGGTGGAGGAGGAAATCCTTTGGAATCCTTGTGCCCTATTTGACTATTGAGGTGGCTAGTGAGGGGAGGAAGGAGGTCCTCTTAAGTCCTTGTTTTAGGTATAAGTTGGAATTTTATCCCTGAAACAAACCCCTTAGTCTCTGGAATATGTATCAGGGATGGAAGCTACAATTGATCTTGGATACAACTATCTAAGTTTGGGTGGAGAGTCCTTGCTCCAGACTCATTTTCCTGAAATATTCCAAGATAGCTATTTCTATGTAATTGCAAGGTTAATGAGCTTGTGTTTGCATTTCTAGATTGAAGTGGTGTTTATAACTATAATGAATAGGTGTTTGCATTTCTGGACCGAATGGTGCTCGTGCATGTGCCACTGAGTGTAATTATTCTCGGGTTTAAATTATTATGCCTCTGAAATATGTGATAGTGCCATTGGTGTAACATGAACATTTAACATTCTAAGAAAAGATTTAACGATTGGAAATAGTCCCTATAGGGATGATCCAAACTATCACATAATAAATAATAAAATTTTCTAGAGTAAAGAAATTGGAATGGTTCATGAGAACCAAATTTAACCATGACAATATTTCATGTACAGATCCTTTCATTACATGTATAATGATTACAAGGGGACAACCTATTTATATGTGGTCTGTGTGTGCATATGTTGTTATAAATTCTATTATAATTTATGTGGCTTTGTGTGGAAGTCGAGGATGACCTCCTCTTTTAGCTATACTAATTGTTGAATTTACATTAGAGGATATGGCAACCTTGCATTTCTAACAATATTGAAGGTCTTTGACAAGCTTGACAATGTTATTGGTGGTTGCTTTCCATGCTTAACGGTGCACCTTGGTTGGTAGATCATCAAAGCGTACTGATCTCCTCATGACCCTTTTGTTATTTTACAACTCTTGGGGGCTTAGGAGGGGTAGTTCAGTCATAAGCTCAGGAGGGGTAGTTTTAGTAAGCTCTAACAACCCTCAGAAGAAATGGTAGAATTATGGCGTGGATCCAGATAATTGCATAACCACTACAACCAAACATGAAATAAACCCATGCTTAAAGGAAAAAGGATTGGAAGTAGAGTTGTGTACCACTAGAGGTGGGTGGTGAAAAAAATTAAAATCTAATTGGACATACTAATCTAAATGGCTTGGTGGAACCCTAGGCATGTAAGGTCCTAACTGGTGCGCTCAAATCAAACCTTATCCTGATTGAGCAATGAAAGGGTGATGTAGCTGGAAGGGGCACCCCGGGTCGTCCCTCAGGGACCAATCATTTGTGTAGAAGTTCATGGATCATCTGTGAAAGTATTCAGATCCCTGTGGCAGAAAAAATTCGACCATTTTCTGTGATGGACTATAAGACTTCTATAGTATATGTACGTGAATATAAGTGAGCTTTATGTTGGAATATATATGTGTATATTCTGTAAATTTGACTCTATGTGGAAGAAGAATTTGGGTTGCCCATCTCTGTGAAATTCAAATGTCTATACTGTCATAATGTCTATTATGGTGCTACTATGAGATTATGGAAAAAATTGTGGGAATACTTATGACAAAAGTATGAAGGACTTCATTGTGTGATGGAGGGTTGCTTGGCAATGGAAGGGCCTAGTTACTAAAGCATATGTATCTGACTAGGATTTCTCTGGATTCTATAAAGAAAGGATTGATGGGTTTTCTTCCATGGTAGGGGTTTCACCCTAACTTTCAGCCCATATCTTTGTGTTCTTGTCTCGTGTGATCTTCATATTATTATATATTTTCCAATTTCTTGATCAAAGAAGGAAAATATAATAATAAATAAATCAACAAGCTCGCAAGTAATTATCATGTTTAAAGAATTCAATTATCACTAGAATTCAAACACTTTCAAGTTGAGCATTGCTACAATAAGGTTGTAAAAGAACATTATTGTCAAGTTTAGGCATACCAAGGGATGATTCAAATAAGTTAATTGTAATATTTTCAAACAAGGTTGTGCCTTATCCGTTACCCATTTTGGCATATACATCAATAAGCTATAAGGTTGTTTGAAATATTTGTCAACATGCTCCTACCTAGAATAGTTATCATTCTTCTTCCTTATATTGAAAATAATGTTCTTATTACGAAAAACCCTTATGATCTCAATAAGAATCTAAATGTTCTCAAGGATTTTTCCTTTAGTATGAATGTGGTAACAATGGTATGATAATAGAAACCAAAAGATTGGTTACACTAATTTATTGTATAACAATAATAGTTTGAAGGAAGTAAGCTCATACAAATATTTTGGAATATATTTTCATCATGAGTTTGACTAAAACTATAGCAAAAAAAGGATAAATGGAGGGTGGAACACTTTTAGTAGAATTGAAAACAATTATAATTCAACACAAATTTAGTGTTCAGATAACAATAAACTTCTTTTAAAAACTCTTCTAGTTCTTGTTATCTTATATTGTTGTAAATCATGGGGCTAGAACATTATTAGAGAATTGTAGAGAAGATAAATCAAATAGAAAAATGTTTTACAATTTATAATCGTGAAAGGAAATACATGTACCCTATCCTCTTTATATAAGAATTATTTCCCCATTTGAGAGCACGGCTATGATTAGTTACTTAATATACAAGATCAATGAGATAAACAACATGGAACACGAGAGGATTAGCAAGGTTTCTTCAAAATTGAGTTGTCAAGTCTTGGGGTATCAAAGAAGAGGTCATGTTAGAAATAATTATATTATTAAAAATATTATTCCATTTAGATTAACTAGAAATTGTGGCGAGATAAAATACTAGAGGATAAATGAATACTAAGATATTATAAGAAGGTGATCAATCTTAATCTAAAAGATCAAAATATCTCTTTGTTTTAAATCAGTTAATGAAAAAAAATCAACTCATTAAAATTAGAACAAAGTCTCACTACTCCATAGAGAAATAAGGCATTGGACTATTCCTAAAAAATTAAAAAATTTAATGAAAAAGAAAAAAATAAATCAACTTATTAAAATTAGAACAAAATCCCACTACTCCATAGGGAAGTAAAGTAAGGGATTAGACTATTCCTAAAAAATAGTAAATAAATAAAATAATATCTCATCATTGTAAAAATAAAATGGAAAATACTTTATTTTAAAATGTATAAATAAATCCATAATAAATATTAAATTCATAAAATATTTTATTTTAAAATGTTATAAGTAAATATATACTAAATATTAACTCCAAAATATTTGCCATAAATAAATAAATAAATACAAAATAACATTTTCTTTCTAAAAATATAGTAAATTAATAATAAATTGAATTAACATTAATTATAATCTCAACCTAAAAAAATTGTCTTATACATATAAATATATGTAATTACAATTTTTACAATATTATATTTACCGTATATGGTTTAATAACTGTGTTTGATCAACTGGCACCCTCTAATTATCAAAGTTAAACATATATCAATTGGCATTCATACCAAGTCTCACTTTCACCGTTGAAAAGTACCCTGTCATCATCAAAGTTAAACATATATCAATTGGCATCCATACCCAGTCTTATTTTTACCGTCTAAAAGTAGGTTTCATAGTGTAGCATCGTAATTAGAATTTTAATAAAGAAAATAAGCTGAAAATATGAAAATTAACATTTTTAAGTGCATGAGTGATGTTTCTTTTTTTTTATATATTTGTTACATATTTTGAAAAAATGAATTTAATTGTTTGACCTGTCACCCAACCTTAAATGTACAATCCAAATAAGTTCAAAAGGAATTGAAAAAACAATTTGTATTAATATTGTGTGGTAAATAATGCAATGTATATGCCCCTCACGGTATCTTTAAAACTTTGAAATCATTGTATTTAAATATTTTACAATTAAATATAAAAGCATTCATCTGTATTTAATAATATTAATAAATAAATTATTTTAAATTTAAGAAACAATTATTTAAAAATATTATCAAATACTTTAAAAATAATTTATTATTATTATTATTTAATTTCGTAATGTAAACATATTTTTATTATTATTCAATTTCATAATCAATAATATTTTATATTTTGGCTATAGAGGTATATATGGAAGGGTTGTTGAGTTTTATTTTTAGATTTGAATGGAAGGTGGGCATAAATTTTGGAGGAAATATATTAGGAATAACCTTCGTCTGAACAAAAAAATAATAAGTAATATACGTAATGGCTGCCGGCAGCGCCTAACGAGCCATATATAGGGTATTAAATGCCCTTGAAGATGCACGGGGCATAACCAGTTAACACACGAATTGCCTGCCCGCGTGTTCCATTGACCTTTACAAAGGGTTATTGAAACGAACGCCACGCGCTTGATTAATGTCCTCCTCCGGTCGCTTGATCGCCGTCCTCGTCCAAGTCCCTCAACCATTTCATCAATCGTCCATCGACGGTGGTTATCGGTGTGTTCTTGAAGCGATTTCTAATTGCACTTTTGATTTAGTTTCATTGTTCTCCAAATTTGATTTCATTCTTATTTGCAGGTTCCATTTATGTCCCCTCAATGTAACTCGTGGTAAAAAAATTGGTGAGGCCTCTACATAAGCGAATGAAATCCCTTTGTATTTTTCCATTTCCATATTTCGATTTCACAAGTTTTTTTATTTTGGAGATTTGGTGTGTGCTGGTCCGTTTTGTGCAACCTCGATGTCCTTGTGTTCAATTCCATTTCTCGCTGCTGAGTATACATAGGTTCGATTTCAATATTTTTAGGGTAGTTTTTGCAGGTTACATTTGCCCAGGACGATTTCCTAGATTTAAATGGAACTTGGAACCAGGTTGGAATAGTCAGATTTATAGAGCTCACTGGGTTTGTCCTAGATTTAAATGGAACTTGGAACCAAGTTGGAATAGTCAGATTTATAGAGCTCACTGGGTTTTGGATTGACAGTGAATGGGTACACTGCACTCTTTGCGATAGGTGTTCAAATCCCCGTGGATGCTTACCTACCCAAAAAAATAATCAGATTTATATTATATTATAAAATAACCCGGGAAAATCAAGAGGCAGAGATCAACATTTTGAGAGCAAAGCAGTGCTCCAAAGGTAATTAATGAAACTGCATAATCAATCTTATCTCTCCCACACTGAATAACATTAATGAAACTGCATTGATATTTTTTTCTTTCTTTGTGTTGCATATTGCTATGGCTATGACTAATAGCTTAGCTAAATCCATTTCATTCAGCTTCAATAGAGGAGATCACATAATGTGTAAATAAAAGACATTAATATGTCTAAATAAAAGACATTGTATTAATAATCAATTCCTGAGCAAGATTAATGTATCTGTGCATGCATATAGATGCAGTGAAAGAGAGAACCAAGGCAGCTGCAATTGCACGTGTAGCTTTTGCCATCCTCACAGTGAGTTATTTTGTTAATGCGCCAATTAATCTGTATCAATTCAATTTATGTAATTGAATGTACTTATCTAATGCTGGGCTGGATTAATAGATAGTGCTGCCTTAAACAATTTGCAGATTTAGGGAGCAATATGTTTATCAATTATGTTATTTTGCATCGCACATTAGATATTTGTACATCAACCTTGTTTCTTTCGGTTGCATCATGTGGTTTGTTATTATTTTTTATTATTTAGTTTTCCAGGCAAATATGTAGTTTGATGATATCGTTGGATTTTAATGTATTGTAAAATATATAATATTAATCTCAATATATAAAAAGAGTTTGAAAATAAAAAATATATAATAATAATCTCAGTTTGTTAATAATATATATTGGTTTGATATTAGATTTACAATACTACTAATAAAATATATAAAATATTAATCCTTGGCCTTAAATATATCTAACATAATTCATAGCGATCTATAGAATGTGATAGATGCCTGAATAGTTACAAAAGCTGAATTTGCAAGTCTAAATGCATCTAACAAGTAGCTTAAGAAATTCATGAAGCTATCGAATAATATCAACCCTAATAATAATGGCACCAACTACCACTCTGAAGGGAACATGCAGCAGGTTATCATTTTGAATCAAGTTAGAAACCTGCAATGTAGTATTGGCCATAAAAAATAAAACCTGCAACGTAGCATTGCCTGTGAAAAAATTGAATCGTTTTCCTCTATTTCGTTAACTCACATGAAAAATTTGAAAACGTGGGATTGTTTTTGTTTTAGAGCTTTTTCATTTTTTTCAAAAGAAAAAGTTTTCATAGATTATATTGAGTCAATATAAAAACCGAGATAGGATACAAAAAAGATAGCTTGAGCAGCCATGTACCAAGACATCTTTTGAGGATAAACAGATAAACAGATATCCATGATAGCGTCTAGAACAGAAAGACAAATAGCTCAGCACAACAAAAAAAAGACTGTGGAAAACAAGATCTACCAATAAACCAAAACATCTAGAACGGGTTCTAGATCGTGGCAAAAAAGCACTCAAAAATACACATGCTGAACATCATATCCACCAAAAAAACCATAGACAAGAGGCCATAGTCATGTTAGGGACCCGGACTTTTGGGCTGCTTTTTTGGAACTGAATCAAAAATTGAAATGATGCGCTGCAAAATGGAATTATAGGGGGCCTTTGAGTCTCTGAAAATTTTATAATTCCTCCAGTTCCATGCACACCAAATCATAATAACGATGAGATAACGCCTTGGCTCCCTTTGTCTGCACCACCATTGGAAGGCTGCATGAACAGAAACAAAAACCATATGAGGAAAACCAAAAAGGATGGCCAGATCATACCAGATTTCCTGTGAGGATTTGCATTGGAAGAACATGTGGAGATTCGACTCCTCATCTGATTCACACATCGAACACCTGCTTGGGCCGTGCCAGCTTCTTTTCCTCAAGTTGTCCCATGACAGGTTCTTATTATTATACACCAACCATGCGAAAAGAATCATTCTAGGTGGGCATCCCGATTTCCACAGAACCTTCGGAAATTTAGAGCTTGAGAGCGGAACCTTTGAGGAGATAATATCAGAGTAAATATCTTTTACTCGGGCTGGCATAAGAGTATTTGACATGGACCAGGTTAGGTGGTCATTTGGCCCTCCACGATGAATCCCGCATGCATCTAGAGCATCTTTGACAGCTTTCCAAGTTGAAGACAGTTCGCCAGGCAAACCAATGTCAGAGGCATCCTTCCATAAGGGAACAAGGCCAAACCAATCGGAAATGAGTTTATCCCATGTAAAAAAACCTATTCTGTGAAGGAAAAATAATAGGTTGTCTGGAATGGAGAAGCTTCCCCGACTGCATGCAATAGGATCAAAACCTATTAAGACACTGTTTCCAGAGTGAATCCTCCACCTCAGATTCATCAAGAAGTATTTCTCAACCTTTCTAAAACTAAGCCAAATGGCAGACCCTTTTTTGGTTCCAATTGCTCCTGTTCTGTACCAATATTCCAGGTTTTTGCCTTTCAGATATTTTTGTTTTATAGTAACACTCCATGGCCCATCCCCAAATATCCCTCTCCAGAGCGATTTACACAATAGAGCCTTGCCAAAAACCCTCAAGTCCATTAAACCCCATCCACCCAGATGCTTTGGCACTGAAATACTGTCCATTTTGGAGAGGTGAAACTTTCTCTGTTCAGAACTTCCACCCCAGATAAAGTTAGCCGTGACCTTGGTCATCTTTTGAATAATGCTTGCCGGAAGGAAGAATAAATGTGCCCAATAAACCGCCATCTGCAGTAGGACAGTTTGAGAGAGGATAACTCTACCTGCCAAGGATAGGCTCCTATGTTCCCATGCAGATATCTTTTTATAAAATCTTTCTGTCAGCCATAGCCAGTCATTCTTGGAGTAACCTTTTGCTTTGAGATGAAAGCCCAAGTATTTGAGACCTTCCTTGAGCGATCTTGACTCTATACCGAAAAGCTCAGAAATCCAATTCACCATCTCCATGTTGACATCATTGTGATAGAGTAAGGATTTCGCTTTGTTGATAAAAAGCCCGGAGGCTCTTTGGAATCTTTCAAGAATATCTTTTAAGCACATCCACGATGTTCTGCATAGCATTGCAAATAAGAGGACATCATCAACAAAAAGGTTGTGCGAAATGAAGTTGTGCCTACAAATCTTAATAGGCCTGCATCTATTTTCAGCGACTGCTTTGTTGATGTGGATGCTTAGAGAGTTCATGGCCAGAATGAACAAAAGAGGCGAGAGGGGGCATCCCTGTCGCAGGCCTCTCTCGGCTTGGAAAAAATGAGAGGGAATACCGTTGATAATGACCGCATAGTTCACATTCTCTACGCATGCCATAATCCATCGAATGTTATTGGATCTCAGACCGATCTTAGCTAAAAGACATTCGATAAACCCCCAGTCTAAGCAGTCGTATGCTTTCTGCAGGTCTATTTTCATGATGGCCGCTGCTGTATTTTGAGAAGACATAGAGAAGAGGCACTCCTGTGTATTAGCAACGGCATCCAGAATGTTGCGGCCTTTCAGAAAAGCATGTTGATCCTTAGATAAAAAGGAGGCGAGAGTTCCTTTAATTCTTTCAGCAATAACCTTGGTGATGATTTTGAAGGATATATTGCATAGAGATATCGGTCTGTAATCATAAAAAGATTCTGGCTCCCCCTTTTTCGGAATTAGAGCAATCAAAGTGGAAGTAGTAATATGGTGAATATTGCCAGTCATCCTAGACGCTTCCACCATCCTCAGTAAATCATGCTTAATGAGGTCGAAAAAGTGGGTGAAAAATTCAATTGTCCAACCATCCGGTCCAGGGCTCTTATCTTTCTTGAAGGACTTCAAAATTCCAAGAAGCTCATCTTCTGTAACTGGCTGAAACAGGGCCTCATTTTTTTCTTCGTCAAACATCTGAGGAACCAGTTCAATACCCCATAGAATGTCCCGAAAAGCAACATCTTTCCTTCTGCTGAATTGATTCTTGAAATAATTTACGGCCTCCTTTGTGATGTCATGTTGAGTTACAGATGAGCCACCATTTCCATTCCTTATCTTCCATATGGAATTTTTGTCACGTCTGGCACTTGCATAATTATGAAAAAATTTCGTGTTCTTGTCCCCTTCTTGAAGCCATAAAGCCCTGCTTTTAAGCCTCCAAAAGGTTTCCTCTTGCTTCAACAGTTTAAATTTTTTCCTTTCAAGCTCTCGTATGCTACATTTCATGCTGAAAGAGCATGAGTTAGCATCTGACTCTTTCAAAATACTATCCAGTTCCTGTTGAATAGTCAGAAGATCCTTCCTATCTTTTTCCTTTTTTTCAATTTGCCATTTTTTCACCAGCTTTCTCATAGCGGCCATCTTTTCTCTGAATGTAAGAAACGGGGGGAGCATAGCTTTAGCTGACAGCTCTTTCCATGCATTTGAGATAAGTTCATTGAAGGTTGGGTCCTGTAGTAGAGTTCTATTGAATTTGAATGGATACCCCTTTTTGAAACCTTTCTCCGGCCAGGATAGCAAAATTGGTCTGTGGTCGGATACAAGAACATTCTCCACTGACGAATGAGGCATGCCCATCTTATCAATAATACTTACATGCACTAAGAAACGGTCAATCCTTTTTGCAATATAGGCCTTATCAGTTCTACCATTCACCCATGTCGGCTTCTTTTCCGAGGGAGCGATATCCACCAAATTTTTATTTAGAAGCTCGAGCTTAATACTATCTGCAAGCGAGTCCTTTTTCTTACAACATCCCCAGCATTCATCCGAGCTCAGTGTTACATTTAAGTCGCCTGCTATTATCAAATGTTCAATATCAAACATGTCTGATGTGAACAGTTTTTCCCAGAAAGGAGCTCTGTTTTTATAAGGCGCATAAATGTTTAAAATGTTTATAGGAAGATCTTTGCCCCTGATGGAGGCCGAGATGATGATCCCTGCAAAACACTTATATGCTTTAGCTCTGATCCGCATAGGATCCCATAGAGTTGCTAAACCCCCTGACAGTCCTCTTGCCTCTGTGGCCACCATATACCATGATGGGAACATCTTCCTAAAGTAAGAAATGGAGGCCTCACAACTGTGCATTGTTTCTTGGATTAGAATTATTCCCGGCCTGGAAGAGTAAAAGAAGTTTTTCAGCGTTAGGAATTTAGGGTCAACGCCGAGACCTCTGATATTCATAGAGATAATAAAAGTCATTTGGAGGATTCACCAGCCGCGCTTGCTCTAAGAGGCTGTGGATCTGGCATGCCATAAATAGGTACATCAATCAAAGAAAGGTTCCTGACCCCACTATCCGTAACAGTAGTTCTTCCTCTAAAATGCATGCTGCCTCCTCGAGTCTTTTTCCTTACAGTTATATTTTTAGCAGAGTCCGGGCTTATGAAATTTCAATTTTTTTATTTAAATATATTGTTGAATTTAACACTAGAAAAGCGGATTAAAATTTTATAATTCAACGTTACCATTTTATCCAATTTTAATGCAAAATATATATATATATATATAAAGAAGTTTCTTTAGTACTATGTGTTTGACGGAAATACTGCATTTAAAAGCAAGAAATTCCGTTTAAGGTTGTCAATGGATTAGCTGTAATGTGTAACAATGTTCTATGTATTGGGGTGGTTTTGTTCCTTATATAATTGCTTGGAACAAGACACTGTACACGCACTTTGAGGTTGGTAGACGCGCAATGTTGACTGTAGATCTTTTTAATGGGGATCGTGTTTATATGTATTCAACCCTGATGTAATTAATTCAATTCAAAGTCAATGAAACATTTTCATTTGATTAGACATACGCTGCAGTGAATAACTAGGAAAGGCACATTATTATATCTTATTGGCAGGCTTTCACTAAGTAGAGACGCCATCTAGTGTTGCATTCAGAAGATTTTGAACCTTCCAAAATTGAGATAGTCCAAAAGGATTATATTTTCCATGATAATGCCTCTTTCAGCGTTAGCATGTTCAGTAGTACTATATATTCCAACAATGTCATTGCACTTTTTTATTTTTTATCCATTGAAGTTTGTTACTTTACTCACACTAGTGGATTGTTTAGCGCTTATTACAATTGCGAAAATGAAAAGAATCACTTTCATTATTTCGTGACTGCCACATGACATTGGTGACTGTGCATTGGATGGTCGCCACTTTACAACAAGAATTGAGGGGTTTATGTAACGGGCATATTAAAAAGAAACATCGCTAACCGTGTTGTTTAAATAATTCTTTGATATTAGGTAAAAACCTAGATTAAAAAATATTGACTTAAAATAGTTCAAAGTTGTTTTTAGTTAATTAATGATTATTAATTAATTAAATTAATAACTCATAATTGATAATAATTAAATTTAAAACTTATTATAAATAAAAATTAATTATTATCAATGTTGTTTTAGTTAATTAGTCATTATTAATTAATTAATTAATTAAAAATAGTTCAAAGTTGTTTTAATTAATAAATAGTTATTAATTAATTAATTAATTAATTAAATAAATAAATAAAAATACTTCGAAATTGTTTTAGTTAATTAAAAATTAATCACCAATTAATAATTGATAATAATTAAATTATAATCAAATTAAATTATAATAACTAAATTAGTAATTAATAATTAAATTCAATTAATAATTAAATTAGTTTTAGTTAATTAATTAGTTAATTAATAATTAATAAGGAGTGTATTCCGATGAAGGAAAATTGTCACCGAACCAATAATGGCCACCACACCTGCAAGTGATTCACTCACAGCCTAAACCCAATTCACTCACAGCCGAAGCCGACTGGATCCATAAGCTTCAAGCCAAGGTCACGAAGTTGAACCAGATCAACGATAACGAGAAGGAAGGTCTCGTGCAACTGGTACCTCGCTACCTCAGTGGCAAAGAAGAGAAGATTGAATGGGAAAAAGTGGATCTGGTCTGCAAGGAGGGCAACCCGATTGAAGCTACGGGTGAAGCTCCTCCTTCTTTGCAAGTAACATCCGGAGGCAAGGCGCAGTGTATGGGGCCCGAGAAAGGTATTGAAAGCCTGTCTGCTCTTGTGCAATACAAGGTTTGTGTTGTTATTAGGGTAGGAGCGCAAGCAGCAGGATATGCCATAGTTATGAGAACTATTGCATTTGGGGTTTCTCTGGATCATGGAGTGGCAGGTGGAGCCACTGATCATGTCCTGAACACCACAACTCATAGGATCATCGTCGCTGCCCTGCGATCCAGCTCTCAACGGATGCAGTGATGGAAACAACAATGAAGCATACACGAAGGTGTTAGAGAGGGTTTCTACAACCACCATATCTGCGTCAGTTCAGGCACATGGCCAAGGAATCTACGACGTCTACAACATTGGATCTGGCAGCCTCTACGGTATAGATCTAGAGGAAGGTGATAATATCCTCAGATCTGTAAATGATCTAATAGATCAGGTACTCAGAGGACCGAACAGCCCACTGAAAGTCTAGATCTTGGGGCAAACAAACACCGAGACAACTCTCTAGCCTGACTCACAGGCCCAAAACGTTGCAGAAGACCTGAAAGGAAACTTGAATAGCGAAGAACTAGCGGTATGGAACAGGACATCCTGGGCAACAAATAGAGGTCATTCACAGACGGATCCACACCCTATAGCAACGGATCTTACACAGATCTTTATCAAAACATCAGAAGGCAGGCATTACTGCCTAAGGCTCTGGAAGGGATGTAGGATCCAGGAGCTGAGATTTAAAATACAGTCTTTTTGGCATATCACTTTATGGGAAAAATCTGATCTTCAAGGGACAATTTATAGGACAATTATACCCTCCAGGATTACAACATAACAACAGACTCAACCATCATCATCAATTTTTGTCTGCGGGGCGGATGTTCTAGCACTAGCTCAAAGTACACAAGCTTCTTCAAGGACGCAGTAAAGGGTAAAGGGAAATCACAGACCAATCCTACAACTGCCTCTGAAATTCCCAGGCCTTACATCATAGAACAAAAACCTGAGAATCCTGCTCTCACCATTGAAATACCTGAGGTAAATACTATATACTCAGATCTACATTCCCATGCAGTTATTTGCAGATTTAATGGTTTTTGGCCTAGATCTGACGTTCTGCACCAATGGATACATACTACATGGACACCAAACTGTGAAATCTACTTATGCCCCAAAGGTTTTTTTATAGTAGGATTCAATATAAAACAGGAAAAGGAACATATCCTCAACCAGGGGCCATGGTTCTGGGGCAGTGTTGGGCTCTTCATCACCCCATGGTTTCCAGATTTTGACGCCAACACAATGGTGGTATCAAAGATGCTAGTCTGGGTTAGGTTGCATAATCTCCCTTTACACTTCTGGCACCATAAGGTTTTAATGGCTATAGGAAACACCTTGGGTAAATTTCTAAAGACTGAAGGACAAAGACTCATAAAGGGAATATTTACTTTCGCCAAAATCTATGTCGAACTAGACCTCAGCCATGGACTACTAGAAAGTATAACATTGAATTTCAGCAATACACAGTGGATACAACCCTTGGATTATGAAAACACAGCGTTCCAATGCCGTGGATGTCTACAAACAGGCCACCTTCTCAGTGCATGTCCATAGGCAAGAAACATCCCCAAATGGAACAAGCAGCAATAGAGGAAGCCTAAAGGATGGCAACATATAGAGCCATTGGAAAAGGAAGAAGACACAATAGAGACTACAGAATACAATGCAGAAGAGGATGAACAAATAGCTCAGAACAGCATACTAAAAGAAGAGGAAGTCCCCAATAACCCTTTGCAGCAACAAGGCTCCCAGCTAACAGGAAAGGAAATATCTGGCAACAAGAGAACTCATGGATCAGAAGGATCTGAGTCGGACAAGGACTCTCCCACAACTATAACAGAAAATCAGCTATCCATTGTAACTGCTACCCCCAACACTAGAGGATGGCAAAAGGTGGAGAAAAAGAAAGGGAGAAATGAATAGTTATTTCATTTATTATTTTATCTTTTGGTTTCTATGAAAACTGAAACAAATCATCTGCATATGCTCTTCAACATCTACAAAATGTAATTTTGTCTTATGAATAAAATTACGACTTTTTCCACTGGAAAAAAAGAAGTTAATTAATAATTAATAATTAATAATTAATAATTGATTATAATTTATAATTATTATAATTAAAGTTGTTTTAGTTAAGTTATAATTATAAAATAATTAATTATTGAATAATTAAAAATAGTTTAATGTTGCTCTAATTAAATAATAAATAATAATTGAGTTTTAGTTAATTAATTAATATGTTTAATTTTTTTTATAATTATTGATTAGTAATTAATTATTTTAGGTTTAATCAATAATTAATAATGGTCGATCATGGTCCAATGTCGCATTGTGACAATTATGGTTGAAGATAGGTTAGTGTCACACTGTGACAAATATTGTCTCAATATGAAAATCAACCATGCTCCAACATCACATTGTGGAAAATATTGTATCAATATGAGAATCAACCATGGTCAACCATGGTCCAACATTGCATTGTGAGAAAGATTGTACCAATTTGTTTCGTTCATGTTAGGGTTTAATGTTAGGGTATAATCTTAATGTTAGGGTTTAATGTTTATTTTAGGGTTTATAATATTTCTCTTAGGGTTCATAATATTTATCTTAGAGTTTATATCCCTTATGTTTATAATATCAATCCCTTGGATTTGTGACAAAAAAATTCTAGATATGAAAACCAATCATGGTTAAACATGGTCAACCATGGTTCAACACTACATTGTGAGAAAGATTGTCTCAATATGGAAATCAACCATGGTTCAACGTTGCATTGTGAGAAAGATTGTTTGAATATGAAAATCAATCATGGTCAATCATGGTCAACTATGGTGAAATTGTGACAACGATTGTCTCATGGTCCAACATGACATTGCGACAACCATGGTCAACCATGTTTATTTTAGAGTTTATAATATTTATCTAAGGGTTTATATACCTTGGGTTTAAAATATTAATCCCTTGGGTTTAGTATTATTCCCTTGGGTTTTTAGTATTAAACCATTGGGTTTATAATATAAATCTCTTGGGTTTCTTAATCTAACGGTTCATATTAAATGGGTATAATGTTATTCATAAGGTTTATCATATGAATCCTTGGGTTTAATGTAAATCCCTTGGGTCTATAATCATGGTCAACTATGGTCCAAAGTAACATTGTGACAAAGCTTGTCTCAATATGAAAAACAATCATGGTTAACCATGGTCCACCATTGCATTGTGACAAAGATTGTATCAATATGAAAATCAATCATGGTGAACCATTGTCCAACATCATATTGTGACAAAGATTGTATGAATATGTAAATCAACCATGTTTAACCATGTTTATTTTAGTGTTTATAATATCTAGCTTAGGGTTTATTATCTTGGTTTATAATACTTATATAAGTCCTTATCATAGGATTTTCTCTATATGAAAATGAGTCATGGTCAACCATGTTCCAACATCACATTGTGAAAAATATTTTCCCAACGTGAAAATCAACCATGGTCGACCATGGTCCAATGCCATATTACGACAAAGATTGTCATGAAAAACCATGCTCCAACATTGCAGTGTGACAAAGATTGTCTCAATAACAAAATCAACCATGGTTAACCATAGTCAACCATGTTTGTTTTAGGTTTTATATACCTTGGGTTTATATTATTATTCCCTTGGGTTTATAATCCCTAGGGTTTTTAGTATTAATCCCTTGGGTTAATAATGTTAATCCCTTGGGTTTATAATCATGGTCATCCATCGCCAACAATGGTCCAATGTCACATTGTGAAAAAGAGAGTTTGAATATGAAAATAAACCTTGGTCAGTCATTGTCATTTATGGTCAACAATGGTCCAATCTCACATTGTGACAAAGATTTTCTTAATATGAAAATCAATCATGGTCAACAATTTTGCAACATCACATTGTGATAAAGATTGTCTCAATATGAAAAGCAATCATGGTCAACCATGTTTATTTTAGGGTTTATAATATTTATATAATGGTTTATATACCTTGGGTTTATAATATTAATCCTTTGAATCTATAATCCCTTGGGTTTTTAATTTTAATCCCTTGGGTTTTTTCTTCCCTTCGATTTATAATATCAATCCCTTGGGATTATTAATACAAGGGTTCATATTCCTATGGTATAATATTATTCATAGGGTTCATAATATTAATCCTATGGTTTAATATAAATCCCTAGGCTTTATAATCATCATCAAACATGTTCAACCATGGTCCAATGTCACATTGTGATAAATATTGTCTTAATATGAAAATCAACTATGGTCAACCATCATCAATCATGGTCAACCAAGTCCAATGTCACATTTTCTCAAAGATTGTCTCAATATGAAAATCAACCATAGTCAACCATTATTAATCATGGCCATCCATGGCCAACCATGGTCCAACGTCACATTGTGACAAAAATTGTCATAATATGAAAATTAGGGCTAGTCAACCATGGTGAACCATGGTCCAACGTCATATTGTGACAAATATTGTATGAATATCTAAATAGACCATGATCAACCATGTTTATTTTAGCATTCTAATATTTATCATAGAGTTTATATACCTTGTTTTGTAATTTGTATGTTAGGGTTTACCATAGGGTTTTCTCGATATGAAAATCAATCATGGTCAACCATGGTCAATCATGTTTAACCATGGTCCAATGTCACATTGTGACAAATATTGTCTCAATATGGTAATAACCATCGTCCAATGTCACATTGTGACAAATATTGTCTTAATATGGTAATAACCATTGTCCAATCTCACATTGTGACAAATATTGTCTCAATATGGTAATAACCATGGTCAACCATGGTTTAATGTTACATTGTGACAAAGATTGTTTCGATATGAAAATTAATCATGGTCAATCATGGTTAATCATGGTCCAACATTACATTGTGACAAATATTGTCTTAATATGAAATTCAACCATGGTTAACCATGGTCAACGATGCTTATTTTAAGGTTTATATAGCATGGTTTTATAATATTAATCCCTTGGGTTTATTATTTCCTTGGGTTTAATATAAATCACTTGGGTTTAAAATCATGGTCAACCATGGTCAAGCATTGTCCAACACCACATTGTGACAAAGATAGTCTGAATATGAAAATCAACCATGGTCAATCGTTGTCAACCACTTTCAACCATCTTCAATCATGATCAACCATGGTCCAATCTAACATTGTGACAAAGATTGTCTCGCTATCAAAATCAACCATGGTAAATTACTGTTCAACGTTGCATTGTGACAAAGATTTTCTCAATATGAAAATCAACCATTGTAAACCATGGTCAACCCTACTTATTTTAGGGTTTATAATATTTCTCTAATGGTTTATGTACCTTGGGTTTATAATATTAATCCCTTGGATTTATAATCCATTGCATTTTTAGTATTAATTCCTCGTGTTTATTCTTCCCTTGGGTTTATTAATCTAAGGGTGTTACAGGCCTATTTGGGCACATCACTTCTGACGAGAAGATCAGTGTAAACAAGGTCTACCAAACCCTAATTCAGTTGGTGCATTCCCTAGAGATGCCACCTAATTGAGTTCTTTCATCCATGAGAGTTTCCTGACTTCAAACCCTGTTGAAGTGCTTCCTTGGGTCACCAGCGCACCCCTCGTCAGGGGTAAGTGCTATGGTGAGTAGGTAGCCCCATTCAAGGCTACGTTGCAGAGCACCTAAGTCCACTCAAGCCTGCGCTCAGAGAGAATCCTCGAAATGTTCATTTGATCCTAAGTATATTCCTCCTTTTTAGAGCCTTCTAGAAGGAACCCAGCTCCTATCCTATCAAGGTGAACTCAACTTAGGATAACCTTGGATCATATAATCCTCTATCCTCTCATCCCTTTGAGCATGGACGCTAATCATCCAATTATTGAAAACCATTCAATGCCATATTAATGAAAAAACCACTTGCATTCATCTAGAAATTGGACTCCCATCATAGATCCAAGGAGCTTGATATTATAGAGGAATACTGTTGGTTTAGAGACTTGAAATCATTTTCAAGTAATTTTATGTTGCTGGATTAATGTTGGTATTGGTGTGATGAGGGCTTGGAATAAGCTGTATGAGTGACATGAGATCGAACCACATCGGGTGTAACTTCTCCTTCTATCAATCAATAAAGTTGTTTGTTCCTTTTCCAATACTTTTGTCTATATCTATGATGAATGTATGTTCAAATGTTGTCGATTCCGTTTGTTTACAATAAATAGATCATATACTTTGAGTGTTGTCGTCTTCTGTTTATGTTGGCATGTACCAATTGAGCGAATTCAGTTTGAGTGGGAGCGACGAGAGCAACTCAAAGGAGATCAAAGGAAGCAAAGGATCACAAGTAGGTTCTTTTATCTTATCTGTTTATTATAGGAAAAGGTTAGACATCTTTACTTTAGTTTTTCTAAGTGTAAATACCCACTTAGGGAACATATACATATCCGTAGGTATAAATTCTGTTTAACAAATTGATGACCATACTAGGGAACAACCATCGTTCCTGGTAGTTATCCCTTGTATTAGCAACACTAGTAAACTTTGCTTGAGTTCATTTATCTATATTTAGTCATGTTGAAGCTTGTTTGGTCAAAATGTGTGCTTATTTGTGTGCTAATAGTGATCTCTGTCATCAATGCACTGCTGTTCTTGACACAGTGCGCTACAAAGCAGCCTTAGTCTAGAGATAATGCTCTGCAATGCATTGTCTCCCACTCAGGGCTGCGTTGGTCCCTGTCAAGCCAAAAGCCCATCTTTTTGCTTAATCTTTTCCAAACGGTTTCACATCTTGTTTACTGAATGGTCATTGTTTCTCTATCCCTGAAGTCCAAATTAGCATTTCTTTTTCATGCCCACTTTGCCTTTGTTTCTTCAATGTTTCTTTATGTTTTCTTTATCATTGTCGAATCAATCCCAAAGTTAGCTTACATTGATTAGTCTTTACTCTTTTGAAAAAGAAACTATCGTAAAGTATTTGTTTCATGTGAAAATAATTGATTGATCATTTGTGCATTATTTTCTTTATTGTCATCTAAACATCAAAGAAATGAAAATAAAAACATGCATAATGCATTTAGAAGTTTGTGTGTGCTTGTAGCAATGATAAAGGGAAAGTTCCATTATATGTGCTCTATGCTCTTTGTTTAAAGATTATGATTGCTCTATTCCTTTTAGTTACGGTTTTCATTATTTAAATCAAATGAAAAGAATGTTTCCCATCTTGGTTGCATTCTAGGAGTTTCAGAAACATCACGCAGTGAACCTGAAAGGAAAACTTTTAAACAAGATCAACTAAAATTTATCTCAATTAACCTAATGAAGCATTGTAACTTAACGCATAACATTTAGAGGTCTAGGCTAGAGATGTGTTCTGACATCGTTAAACATAGCAGTTTTCACTAATGGTTTGTGATACATTCCGAGTGTGATACCTCATTCCACGTACGTAAGTATATTGTAGCTCGTCCACGTACTTTCGGGTACATAGATTGGTGTTATAGTACGAAAAGTATAAGGGAATGCTCTCACTATGCGGTTTCGCATTAGACAGTGCTAACATGGATTGGGCCTCCACGTGCTTTTGGGCATATTTGGGAGGACTACATTAGGTTGCTATCCATCCATAAGTAACTGTGTCGGCCACCTTTTATACTGTGATACACCAAAAACAACATTCGGGGAGAATACCTACATGTATGTTAAGTCTATGGCTCCTCGAAGGTGGTATATTGCAGTTCATAGTTACTTGGTAATTCTTTTGCATAGATTACCCTCTTTTTGTTTATTTCTTTTTATAATAAAATCAATTAGAAATCGTAGAAGAAAATCAACCTTTACCTCGTCGTTCGTGTAGGACAGCGAGTAAACCGCCTTTACCACCTGAAGCTACACCTAGTTGGTGAAAGCGCTCTCATTTAACTGAGTCCAGTACATCACAAACTTCTGGTTATTCATCTGATTTATCAGAGTCACCTATACTGGTACGTATTGCGATTCTGGTTACTCCTACTATTACTGGTTTATCTTCTATTGAAGTGGAACCTTTACAATTACCTAAGGACACTCGAAGTGAACTTAGTGAAACGGTAACTGAAGTTGTCCAACAAGAAGTTGATACTAAACCAGAAGTTGTTCAAGAAATTCATCCTGAACCCATTGTTCTTTTACTAGAACACTTGGATCCCGAATTTGAACAAACAGGAGTTGTTCCCGTACCAGAAGACAATCGACTGGCTTATCCTCAGACGTATGTAATTGTTGAGACTTCTCCTTTACCGCAAAGTCAAACACCAAAAATTTATTACAGACCTGACTGTGAAATATTTCCACCTGGTTTGATTGCTATTGCAGAGGAATTTGAAGAAGAAACTTCACCTAGAACTCCAACTCTTTTTGGACCATGGATTTATCTTTATCCTTCTTTTCCTTCGTTAACTTATACTACTCCTCTTGATCCTCTTTACTTTCAAAATCTCATAGATTCATTAGGGCATTTGTTGGGTCATTTGACTATGGCTGAAACAACATCCTAGACTGTAGCATCTGTTACAACTGTGACAACATCTACTGTTGCTACTTCTTCAACGTTTACCACAACACCTGAGTCACATCTGTATGGTGGTCTGTCTGTCCCATTAGATTACCAATCATTATCTGGAACTCACTTAGTGTTTCTTTTAGTCCATGGCCTTCACCCATGTCGTCCACAAAAATTTTACTTGGTTCTTCACTTATGGATACTGAGTTGTTTGATCCATCAAGTCAATATCAAACTGGTCCATCTAGTTACCATACAATGTATCAAAATTAACACTAGATTACCTCCATATGGAGAACAATATGCCCAATATGCTTATTCTCCATACTCTGGGGGTCCACCATATGGCAGTATACCATCATCATTAGGTCCAACTTATTCTGGAATAATTCTTTGTCAATGGCAGCCTACAATGCATGTTCAACCAAGTCTTGTGTATTCATCACAACCAATACAACCTGTTTCATCTATACCTACTATGCCTATCATTACGACTTTACCACAGTCGCCAGCTAAGTTGATTGTATCTCAACCTTTGCAAGTTGATCCTTCAACCTCTTACCCTCAAGTTTCAAGTCTATAGACTCAGTCTTCTCAGGCCATTTTACAAAAAGCATTTGTGTGTGAAGTTCAAAAACCTTAGGCCAGTTTACCATTAACTGGATAACTCAGAATTATACTGGTCCAATTTATCCACAACCTGGTCAAAATTATACTGGTGGGCAACAACCGTGGTAGCCACAATACCAACAACAACAATTCCAATAGTACCAAATTATCCTGGAATTGGTCAACAAGGCTATGTTTGGTTTGGTCAACAACAAGCTTACCGAGGTTCTAGTCAACAAGCCTATGCTGGTTTTGGTCAACAAAAAATTTATCCTGGTTCGCAGCAACAACCTTATACTGGATATGCTAAAAAATGTACCCCTATCAAGGTTACTAGCAACAGGTTCCTTATGCTAGTATGCAAAGGCCTATTGCCCACAAAATTCCATCTTACACTTGTTACACTCAACCAGACATAAACCGATAGTTGCCTTTTGTCGCAACACTTGAATTACGGGATTTAAATTAGCTTACCAATGATACCTTTCTTTATTCAGCTTGGTGGCCGGTGATTCCACACAAATTGCCTTCTAATATTCCTAAGCTCAATGGAAACCCTGGAGAAGATCAGTCCAATCATGTTATGAAATTTCGTTTATGGTTTTCATCCAACTCCCTAAATGATGATTCAGTAAGACTACATCTTTTCTAGCGAACGCTCACTGGTCCAGCTGCAAAGTGGTATATTGAATTACCACGAGCTTCATTTGACAACTTCACAGCTTTAGCCACTATATTTTCAATCCATTTTGAGTTACCCATCAGATATGAAACTAGAACAGAACTGTTTGCCAACTTTAAATAGACCATTACTACTCACATTTCTGATCATATTCATGAGTGGCGTCGTCGTCATCGAATGGTCAAAACATTTGTTCTGGATAAGCTTTTAGCTGAGTGGTTTATTAAATCCTTATTTCCATCTATCACCGAGGATGTGGCTAAAGGAGGAGTTGTTACTGAAGATCAAACAATTGCTCATTCCCAATACTTGGACTTGATTTACACCCAGTTGGCACGCTCTATGATATGATTCCAAATGCACTTAGAATAGCTTTTACTATTACACCACCTCCATCTAGTAAGGACTCTCATGCCGATGACGGTGTGATAGGTTCTTCAAACACTCTAACAACAAGTAGACCATCTAGTCAAACACTTGCTATTTCAAATCAAACCTCTAATACACCTGATAATACACTTGCTTCCGAAATAAATGTCGTGTCATCTAACAAAGGTAAAATTGAAAAGAAACCTAGAAGCAAGAAAAAGGGGAAAACCAAAAAGAAACAAAATTCTCCCCCTCAAGAGAAATCATTTGATTCCTCTTCTTCAGTTAGGAAACCTCGTTACCCATTTTTACTTTGTAATGAGGATCACTTTATGTGAGATTGTCCTCACCGCTCTGAAGTCGCAAAACTTCTTAAGACTTCTAGTACATCTGTTGTGTTAACAAACCCTTTTCCAAACCTAAAGACTCATTTGGTTGCTGCAGATCATGCTTCCACTTCACAAGTGCTTATACTATCTGCCACTAAGCCTAAGAATGATGTTTTGGTTACTACACGAAGTAAAGATTACGGTAATCCATTGTTGTCATCGAATAACTAGGCTATAGATCAACCCAATATTTTGACTTCGACTTTGTCTAACTTCATTCCACCACCCATTGCACAAGAGTTAACAATAAAACCTCCTAAGGGAGTTTTTCACAAATCTACATTCAACCATCAAGCTCAAGCAGCACAAAATTATAACGTAGTAGAAGATTTGTCTCAGTCACCTTCTGCTATGTCGACGCTTGAGGTGCTTCAAAATTGTCCCTCCAAAAATCATGCTTTATTGTCAACAATTTGTGGAATTGATCCAATAGATTCCAATCTTGTAGTTTTTAACCATGCAGGTTATATGCCACAATTACCAACACAGTTAGCATTCTTGATCCAAGTAAATGATTTGAATCACCTCATTCACCGAACCATTGTTGACGAAGGTGCATGTACTTGTATCATGTCAATGAATTGCTGGAAAACACTTGGCTCACCTCCTTTGTCACAATCACCTACAACGTTAAAAGTTTTTGACGGTCGCACTTATACACGTTGTGGAATTTTAAGTAACTTGCAAATAAAACTAGGGGGAAAAACTATAACTATTGAAGTTAAGGTCATTGATGGACCCCTTGCCTAAAATATTTTATTAGGAAGACCATGGGTTTACGCTATGGCTATTGTGGTTTCGACATACTTTCATATGATTTCTTTCCCGCATAAAGGTGGAATCACAGTAATTGATCAACTCCCCTTCTTCACCTCTAGTTCATAGGCAAATGGAAGTGTTATGTTAGTTCACGAACCTTCGCTATCTCTTTGGAACATTGGAGTAGGTCTTTTCAAAGATTATTCCCTAATGGGAACCTTTTCACTACTGTCACCATCACAAATAGAAAAAGTTACAAAAGTGGAGACATGTAACATGATATCTTCCACTTCATTTGACTCATGGAAGATTTCCAATAATTCTGAAGTTGATATGTGTAATGAAACCATGTTGCTATGCCCAGTTGAGCTCGCATAGCAATCAATTTTTTTGGCTTGAGTAGCAAATCCAAATCCATCATCACCGATTGTATGGGTTGATCGTTCATTAGAATATGGTACTTCCTCTTATCCTTTTTCATGTACATTTTCTAGTGATGAAGGAATCATCCAATCAATCATGACAGAAGAAGAACCATGGGCATATTATCATCATCGTTCCCATCTTCTATATCACATATAAGATATTCCAAATGAACTAAATCACCCTTGAATCATTGATTTCCTTTCGAATTCTTCTTTTATATACATAGTCGATTCCGAATGAAACTTATCAAATATCGAAGAAACCATTTCTATTGCGATTTCAACCAAACTTGGAATCGTAGAAGACATCCATGTTGGAAAATCATGTTCTCCATCGGAACTTGAAACTTACCATGCTCTTTTCCGTGAAATTTGCAATATATTTGCTTGGTCATATGAGGAAATGCCAGGTATTGATTCTAATATAATTGAACACCAGATTAAAATGTATCTTGATGTCAAGCCACTACGACAACACCTCCATCCTATTCATCCGAAGAAGGTTGTTTCCATAAAAGTAGAAGTTGAAAAACTTTTTCATGCTGGTTTCATATACCCCATTCCTCTTACCGATTGGGTTTCCAATATTGTTCCTATCATGAAGAGACAAGGAACAATACAAGTGTGTGTTGATTATAGGGATGTTAGTCATGCTTGTCCAAAAGACAACTATCCAACTCCCTTTATCGACCAGATAATTGATGAATGTTCCAGATGTGAAATATTTTCATTTATGAATGGATTTTCCAACTATAATCGGATCAATATCTACCCAGAAGACCAATCCAAAACTACTTATTTTTATCCCTCAGGCACATTTACATATAGGAAACTCCCTTTTGGTTTGAATAATTTTGGGACAACATTTCAGATGGCAATGAATTATGCCTTACATGACATCAGACATATCGTTCAACCCTATCTAGATGACTTACCTGCTCATTCACAGAAACGGGTTGATCATCCACAACATTTGAGACCCATCTTTTTTGCAGTGCTGACACTACAAAATTCAACTCAGTCCACATAAATGTGTGTTTTGTGTTGGTTTTGGTCGTTTGCTTGGTTTCGTAGCGTGCAAAGAAGGAATTCGACTTGACTCCTTGAAGGTTAAGGAAATTCTTGATTTGTCTCCACTTTCCAATTTACTTCAATTACAAAGACTCCAAGGGAAGGCTAACTTTCTAAGGTGATTCATTCCCAACTATGAAGAAATGGATAAAGGATTTACTCGTCTTTTGAAAGTGGGAATTCCCTTCCGTTGGGACCAGGTTGCACAAGCTTCCTTTGATGCTCTTAAAGATACCCTGATCCAAGCATCATTAATGTATTCCCTTAATTATCAGAACGATTATTTCATGTATCTTGCCACTACAAATACAACCATTGCTATTGTTTTAATCCAAGAGGAAGATGGGATTGAACATCTGATCTATTATTTGAGTCAAAATCTCAATGATATGGAAATTAAGTATTCTTACATGGAGAAGATAGCTTTGGCTACCATTCAAGCTGTACAGAGATTTCGCCATTATATCCTGCTTTGAAAGACCACTGTCATTTCGGATTGCAAACCTATGACATACATCTTGTCACGTCAATTGTTGGGGGGGGGGGGGGAATATTCAAAATGGATCGTCATTTTACAGGAATTTGATTTGGAAATCATCAAATCCAAGTCACATAAATCTCTAGTTTTTGCCAACCTTCTGTGCGACCTTCCCTCTACTACCATCGATTCAACAATCAAACCATCAATTTCAGATGAGTTTATGTTTCTGATCTCATTATCTGACCCTTGGTATGGAGATATACTGATCTATCTCTAAAACCAAACTTTCTGGTCTGATACCTATCGCTCGCAACAACGACGTATTTGATATCAAACCAAAGGTTATCTGATCATTGGCGACACCCTTTACCGTAGCGGTATCGATACAATTTTTCGTAGGTGCCTCACACATGAGGAAGCCAATAAAGTTCTAAATTATTATCATTCTGGTGCTTGTACCAGACATTTATCTGGTTATGCTATTGCACAAAAAACTCTCCATTCTAGTTACTTCTGGCCTACCATATTTAACAATTGCATTACTACTGTCAGAAGTTGTCATGCACACTAGGTTTTGGCCATAAAACTCGATTACCACCTGCACCACTGCATTGTGTCGTCGGTGTTGGACCATTTGCAAAATGGGGCATTGGTTTCATGACATGTAACCCTCACTCAGTCGAGGGGCATGGGGGTATCATTGTCGTCGTTGACTATTTTATGAAATGGACCGAGGCGATGCCTACATTAAACAACAGTGATGAGACAACTACAATTTTTTTCTTCAACCATGTGGTTGCACGTTTTGGTGTACCAAAATCTATAGTTATAGATCATGGTTTGCATTTTTGCAATCACATGATGACTGAATTAACTATTGATGAGCCCAATAAATGCGTAATTATACGGGCTCATTTTACCTCCTCACATAGTCAAATCAACTATTCTCTTAGCTTATTGTATGTTTTTTTATTATATTTATGCTTATGGAGTGAGTTGAGTTAGTTATGATACCATGTTGTCTAATATGTGTTTAATACAACTTATTGTTGAATTTTGAAGACAAAGTCAAAGATTCAGTGGACAAATGGCAGCAATAACTTGAAGTGGACAAAGGAGAGGACTTATAGGAGGGAATCCCCCTCATTTATTACTCCCCATTTCGAATTCCCCTTCATTCAGGTCGGAGTACAAACAGCGAAATCAATGCACTAGGAGGCAGCCGAGCAAGTGGAGGATAACTAATGATCTCGAGTTTTGGGAGCCAAGACTCCCTGATTTTAAGGAATTTTTTCGTAGCCTCAGTTGTATAAGTAGAGAGGCTTAGTGCCTCACTAGGGTCAGATTTTCGTTGGCTTTTTTTTCTTATGTAAACTCTGCTCAACTTCGACCTTATTTTTGTGACAGTTTCATGTAATCTTGTTATTGTTTTGATAATAAAGATGGAATACTTTTTGAGCTAGCACTGAGTTACCTCAGAGGGTTGAATCTCTTGGGTTAGGGCCCAATCCAAGCAGTCAAGTTCCTCTTTATTTTTGTTTATATGCTTTGTTTCAGTTTGTAGATTAGTTTTTGTTTGATGTATCTCTTTCATGGTTAAAAATATGTTTCTTTTGATGATTTAGGAGTTTTCTTATATTTGTGCTTTCTATATCAGGTTAAGCAGTGATAAAAATAATATTCAAAATGTTAGCAATAGTTCCCTGGCCTCTCTTCCTCCCTTTGGGACCATAAAGTGAGGCAAAGACCCTCTTGCTGCCCCAGAAACATAGATTTTCCTCATTCATAGGACTTCTAGTGTTTGCAGTTTGTTAGAAGGTTGATGCTTTGCTTTAGATCTTTTCCACCAAGCTCACTTCTTTATTTGCAATAATTCTTCTTCCATGCTTTCTTTCTTGTAGCATTTCTCAGCATTTGCTTTCATAGATCATAGTTTAGATTAGCTTCATGCAAAATTCTTTTTTCCTAGATGCACTCACTTCATTTCTTGTTTGATCTTATTGGTTGACTGTCAGTTCTTTTGCAGAAGATATCTTCTAACAACAGGATAGCCTATCATCCATTACATCCTCTCTCTAATCCATGCCGTACATGTTGCCCAAATCTCACCTCAAATCTGCCTTAGTTTTGTACATTTTCCATAGAACTTCTTCCTCTCTCCTTGAGCAAAACCAATCATCTTTCCCTCTCCTGGTGATTCTTGATAGACCCTAGGCACCTTAACACCTCATTCCAACCTTCATCCACCTTTTCCACCCACTCTCATACCCTAAAAACCATAAAAACTTCTCTCGGCCTCCTCCTGTAGACCTCTTGTAGATCCCGTGTGTCCTCCTGTAGATTTTCCCGTAGGCTTTCTTTTGAAGGCCGACTGTGGGAAAGGCCTACAGAAGGCCACCTGATACCTCCTAGGACACATCCACACCATCCTACATCCTATTATGTCCCAAAGTCCTCCTTCAACCCCATTTCTCTGCTTCCACCTTCACACACAATAAAATACATGCATGTAAGTTCACATAAAAATACATAGAAATACAAAAAGATGTCGTTTTCTCATTTAATTCCAGAAATAGCTTGAGTAGATGTTTACTTCGTTGAGTAGGTAATGGCATTGATTTCATGTTTCTCATAGTGCTTTCTGCAATAGTAGGATTAGTTGGTTAATTAGGGTTTACTAGGTTTGCTTAGCATTTAAGTCTTTCTCCTTTGTGCAATTAGAGTAGCCTCTATAGAGTAATATCTTCTTTCATCAGATATAAAGCTTCTTATGGAATCCATATGGGTTGGATTGAGCTCATATTGATCTTGCGCCAGCTGACCAAGTGACAACCGACAGTAAGAACTAGTATTCATGCATACAACACTATCGCTTCCAAGTTTGTTACAAACTACCGGGTTGATAAGAGTAAAGTAGGCAGCCCAAGAGTTGTAGCATTATTGCTTCAATACTAGTGCTCACCACTTTTTGGTGTTGTTGCCGGGGAAGCGTCAGAGTATTTTTTAATTACTGCTTTCTTCTATTTTCTATCGCAATATTCTGCTAATAGTTTATTTACGCAAAAGTAGACTAGTCATTTCTTTCAGTTCTGCATTTCCTTTCTTTCCTTTTCAATTCTGTAAATTTCATTTTAGCAAGTTCATTTTAGTTAGTTGAAATTTGTTTTCTTCAATCAATTTCAATTTTGCAGGTGCAATCAGTGTGGGGAAAAAGAAACAAAAACCAACCAAAAAGATTTCCTTTCATGCCTCATAGGAATAGAGATAATTCAAGAAAAAAATTTCCCAACACCCCCACTACCTCACACAACCAACCTTCTCTCCTCCTCGGTGGCAGTGATCAAGAAGAACCTTTAGGTGAGAAACCTGAGATATTTGAAGAACCTATAGGGGAAGAAGAAGAAGAAAACATCCCTCCTGAGCCAATGGCTGAAAACAGAAATGCTAGGGGAAATGGAGAGAGAATAGAGGGTACCTTTCCCATTTGGGAGACCAATGGGGACACCAAAATGAAGAATATAAGTCCTTCAGCCCTACCTCACTTTCATGGTTTGACTACAGAAGATCCTGACACCTTCTTGTTTGAGTTCATTGTCATTTGTCGAACCTATGACTATGCAGAAGATGAGAAAAAGTTGAAACTATTCCCTTCTACTCTCAAGGATACAGCATTGTGCTGGTTCATGGGGTTACCTGGAAATAGCATCACAACTTGGGCTTAGATGCTGCAAGGCTTTAATGACAAGTATCGAGACTACTGTAGGTCAAAAGATACCAAAGAAGAAATCTTCCGAATGACCATTGGAAGTGATGAATCCTTGGAAGATTATGAAGAGAGGTTCCAGCTCAATTACAAAATGGCCAGGTGTACACTTGACCTTGAATGTCTGAAGTTGGTCCTACTCAGGGGAATTCTGGAAGACCTTCTAGACACCCTTCATCTGCTGGCTGGGGGAGACATCTACCAACTATCTTATGAGGACATAAATACTGTTTTTAGAAACCATTCTAGAGAAGCCAAAAAGAAAGGTAGGGGGAGTCAACCCATAGCTAGTATCTCTTCTTCCAATTCATCCATTAAAGGAGAAATTGGAAACATGTTGGAATACTTCAAGAGTGAGATGCTGCAGACTCTTGCAATGCAAATGGATACCTTACATATCAAAAGAAAATAAGAGGAAGCATAGAGGGCTTTGGCCATTTTTTGTCCTAGATGTACGAGGAGGCATCCTAGGAAAGAATGTCCATTGAACTCTATAGAGGTTTGTTCAGTCTGTGAAGAAGATCATTCTACAGATAAGTGCCCTTCCTTGCCTAGACTTAAAGCGGTATACTAAGGGGCCGAAGGAGCCACTAAACCACTCTATTTCACGAAACAAAGGAGACGCATGGAGCTAGACCATACCAACAGGGGATGCAAGGGACATCTTAGGCATACTACCACCCCAACCAAGTCACTTCCATACCTTCTTGGGGCCCTCCTACTCATCCTTCCTGGTCCATGCCTCCTCCTTGGTCCTTCCCATCTCAATATCATGCCCAACTAGCCGCTCATTCATTTCAATCCTATGCTCAGCTGCAACCTCAGTGGAATTCTTCTCATCAGGGGTGGAGGCCCCAATACAACTCTCCTCCCGCTCTTTTGATTCCACCACCTGCTCAACCACAACCATTACCTTCTGCTCCACCATGGCAACCCCAAATGCCTGCCCAGCTGAACCCAAACCTAAACAACAGACAGGCTCAATAAGTGTATAGTGGGGAACCATCATGCCGAACTTATGTTGTGAAGATTCAGGAGATTAACCTGGGATTTGGGAAGGTTATCCCAGATAGCCATCCTCCACCCAGGGAGGTTGAGGAATATAAAGAGGAAAGTGAACCTAAAGCAATTCCACCCTTTCTTGAGAGACTATCCGGGACAACACAACCTACCCGAGAAGAAACTAAACTTCTGGGAGAATTGAAACAGTTATGTTTGAAGATACCACTTCTCCAAGCCATAAAAGATGTGTATATCTACAATAGGTTGATCAAAGAGAAGTGCTTTAGGCATCCAGGAAGGTGCAAGAGAGATGCCCCAACCATCAATGTCATAGGACAATTGTCCGACCTGATGTAAGGGAAGGTAATCTATCCAAACTATCTGGACCCTGTAAGCCCAGTAGTTGATGTCCACATCAATGGCACCATGATCCCACATACCTTGATTGATCTGGGAGATGTCATTAATGTGATGACAAAGGACACAATGCTCAAACTTAACCTCTAGGTCTCCTTGAGGAAGACCATGACAGTACTGCAGCTAGTAGACCGCTCCACCATGACCCCTGAAGGGATTATGGAAGATGTGATGGTCTCCATTGATTATTGGGAGTACCCTGCTGATTTCTTAGTTCTCCAGCTGAAGCCAAAGCTCACTGGGTATCCTCTCATCCTGGGAAGACCCTGGTTGGCTACCGTCGATGCCTACATCAGTTGTCAAGCTAGGAATATGACCATAAAGAATGGGCATATGTCCAAGTAGTCAATCCTATAACTTCCTGCCCAACCCTTACTAGAACATGATCTACCTCTCTGGTTGGAGGAAGAGGATGAGGATGAAGTCTATTCTGCACCACTTTGTGCATTAGAAACCGTCATGGGGAGAAAGCTGCAAGATTAGGATGATATGATTGAAAATTTGATTCAGAATCCACCTCCTAATGTATTACCCTTAGAGGACATAGTGAGAGAAACCCAAAACAACCCCTCAACTGATCTCTGTGTGGCCGACCCAACCTCTCTCTGTGTTAAGAATATAGAGTTCGGCCCAGAAATAACCTTGAAAATCAATCCATCCCTATCCACTTCCCAGGATAAGGTGCTATGCCGCTTACTAAGAAAAAATTTAGATGCCTTCGCCTAGAGTTATAAGGAGATGAAGGGAGTGCACCCTTTAGTATGTACTCATCATATATACATTAAGGAATATTGCAAACCAGTCAGGCAACCTCAAAGGAGGATGAATCCAGCACTTAAAGGTATTGTTAAGGAAGAACTGCAGAAATTGCTTGATGCAAGATTCATCTATCCCATCTCTAACAGTGAATGGGTCTCTCCTTTGGTGCTAGTGCCAAAGAAAAATGGCAAGTGGAGAATCTGTGTCGACTATCGGGAATTGAAAAAAGCCACTAAAAAGGAACATTTTCCTTTACCTTTCATAGATCAAGTGTTAGATGGTCTAGCAGGGAAAAAGTTTTTTTCCTTCCTAGATGGGTTTACTAGATACAATCAAATTCAAATCAGCCCAGAAGACCAAGATAAGACCACTTTCACTTGTCCTTGGGGTACCTTTGCATAACGGGTCCCTCCTTTTGGTTTCTGCAATTCTCCAGCCACTTTCTAAAGAGCGGTATTGAGTATATTTTCTGAACTGGTTCATGATGCAGCAGAAATATACATGAATGATTTTACTCCTTATGGTTCTGACTTTCAGGAAGCTTGAGCTAACCTAGGTAAAGTTCTAGACAAGTGTATTGAGATGAAACTATCCCTCAGTCTGGAAAAATGTGACTTTTTGATGACTGAAGGGACCGTGTTAGGTCATGCAATATCTCAACAAGGACTGCAGGTGGACCCCAACAAGATTGCCATCATCCAAAGGGTCCCACCTCCTCAAAAGGTGAGAGATGTCAGAAGTTTCCTAGGCTTAGTTGGGTATTACAGAAGATTCATTAAAGATTTCAGTAAGCTAGCCTCTCCTTTGTTTAGCCTCTTAGGCATAGATGTTGACTTCATATGGTCTGAAAGCTGTCAAGAAGCCCTAGATACCTTGAAAAGCAAGTTAGTAACTGCCCCAATTCTCAAAGGCCCAAACTAGGCCCTACCCTTTCACATTCACACAGATGCCTCAAACAAAGCAATAGGAGCAGCCTTAGGACAAATTGATGAAAAGTTACCTGATGCCATATATTTTATCAACAAAAATTGTCAAAGACAGAGTTAAACTACACAGTGACCGAGAAGGAACTCCTAGTTGTTGTGCATTACTTAAACAAATTCAGACATTATATCACAAACTAGCAAACCTTCGTGCACATTAATCATGCTACAATTAGATATTTGATGAACAAACCAGATGTAAATGCTCGTATTATTAGATGGTTGCTTTTACTACAGCAGTTTGATCTGACCATTATGGATAAGCCTAGTAAAGAAAATGTGGTTGCTGACTTTTTGTCTAGAGTAAATTTGCCCGCAAGTGCAAAAGGAATGGTGGATGACCAAATGCCAGATGAACATCTGTTTTCTATTTCAGTACTCTCTCCATGGTTTGCTGATATAGCAAACTACTTGGTTTCAGCACAGTTTCCACCGCACCTGTCCTCAAAAGAGATGAGCAAGATAGTAAGGAAAAGCGCCCCTTTCACCTGGATTGGGGGTAATCTCTTCAAACATGGCCCAGATCATATCTTGAGAATATGTGTTAGGGAGGAGGAATTCTTTGACATTCTCTTGACCTATCATGACGGGCCTTATGGAGGTCATTTTGCAGCAAAGAGAATTGCCTTCAAGATATTGCAAGCAGGCTACTACTGGCCCACTCTTCATCAAGATGTGAGCAGATACACCAGCCAATGTGATCAGTTTCAAAGGATGGGAAAACCTACTCCAAAAGATGAGATGCCCATGCAACCTCAAGTGACCTTTGAGACATTTGAGAAGTACGTTATGGTCTTTGTGGGTCCTATCATCCCTCCTTCAAAATAGAAACAATACATCATTGTGTGCACCAATTACCTGACAAAGTGGGCAGAAACAAAAGAAATCAAAGCATCAATAGAGGAAAAAGTAGCCAAGTTTTTTAGAAAAAACATATTCTACAAGTTCAGGTATCCAAGAGAATTTGTCACAGATCAAGGCAGTCAGTTCACTTCCAATTTTATTGAAGACCTACTCACACATCATAAAATCAAGCATAGGACTTCCACCCCTTACCATCCACAAGCCAATGGATAGCTGGATGTCACTAACAGAGCTTTGGAAGGTATCCTAACCAAGGTAGTGAGCAGTAGCAGAAAAGACTGGGCTGACAGATTAGTTGAGGCCACCTGGGCCTACAACACAACATTGAAGACCACTACAGGGTTCACACCCTATGGACTGGTCTATGAGAATAAGGCTTTGTTGTCAATAGAATTTGAATTCAGTACACTAATGATGGTAGCTCAGATGGACCTAGACCTTAGCCATGCACGGAAGGAAAGATTTCTCTAGCTCAATGGATTGGATGAACAAATATTGCAGGCCCTTCTCCACATAGAGGTAGTTCAACCTCAGAGGAACATATGGCATGAAAAAAATATCAAGGAGAAGCAATTTCAAGAGGGAGGTTGGGCACTACTCTATGATTCAAGATATGAAGACTTCAAAGGTAGGCTAACGACAAGATGGCAGGACCCTACACTGTGGAAAAATGCAATGACAATGGTTTAGTTCTGATCAGAACAATCGATGACGAAGCCATCACCATGCTTGTCAATGGACATCAGTTGAAAGTTGACAAGAAGCCCCTCTCTAAACGAGAGTTCATTGAAGATTTGAATAAGATAGTGATGGTAGTGGAGCATGTCTTAGCCTCCACTTCACCCACTCACTATAGGAAAATAAAAAAGAAAATAAGGACTCCAGTGAAAACCTCCACAAGGCACTTGAGTCCCATCATTGGGTTGAAAACTTCTCCTGAGGCGGCCGAGTGATGTCAAAAGAAAAAAGAAAAGAAAAAGAGAATAAGGTGCCTGGGTGAAAACATCCCTTGGAGGCACCCAAGGTAGGCAATTAGAGTGAAAACCTCCTTGAGGCGCCCTAGTTGTTTTCAAAAAAAAAGGAAAATTGAATTTTAATGTGCATTACAGGTTTGCAGGAGGACTGCAGAGAGAAAGATAAGATGCCACAAAGCCATGACATTCACACTAGCACCTATCTTATCTCCTCCACACTCTTCTCCATCATTTCTAACATTTCTTTCACCCCACTGTGCTTCGTTTTCAAAAACTGTGTGTTCTACAGGAGGTTCTTTGTTTTCTACAAGAGGCTCTTATAGGAATTACAGAGAGCCAGAAATGAATATAAGAAGCAGTTTGAGGGGTAGGGAAGCTTCAGGAGGAACATATATACCCTCCTACAGTCTTAGATCCTCCTTGCCATCCATTCCACACCTGTATCACACCCCAATCATCATTTTTTCTTCCTGTCCTAGAAAAACACAGAAAAAAAACAATTTTTAGTAAAGAGAAAAAAAACAAAAATAAGAGAGGAAGCAGCGACTTAAATATCACCTACAACTTACCTATTACCTCTCCATCTCCATTTGCATCTCTGGCATCATCGCCATAGCTCCTAGCATAGAAAGAGGCTGAAGATTCAAGGGGAGAAGCAGCTACAGGAGCTCCTGTAGGAATTCCTGTAGCAGCTGATCCCGTTAAAATCCAGCCACAGTAGCAAAAGAAGTGCAACCATGAGGATTGAAGGAGACATCTGAAGCTTAGATCTAGCCAGAGGATACCTGCACAAGACAAACAACCACACATCAACAAGCAGACAGCATGCATTAAAGGAAATACAAGCATGCAGCAGTAGAAGGAGCAAAAATACCTCAAAGCACATGCATTCAAATCACAGGTAAGTGACTAACCCGCTCCTCTGTTTGCATTTGTGTAATTGAAAGATATGCATGAGTAACAAGATGGTTGAGGTTGAACAAGGAAAAGGTGGCCAATTAACTTGGCCACCTTCATTTAGTTGACTGCACTCATCCAAAGATGTCACCCACACATGTGCACAGTCAACTCAAGAGAGATGTCAAGGACAGGTAGTGGAGGATGTGTAAACTCTGATGCAATGATGAGAGGTGATTGCGGGGAGAAACCATGATGACAAGGCAAGTGGGGACCAACAGTCCAAATATTTCCAACGTACACTTTTGCCAGCTCACCCCCATCACCGGAAATATCCAAAAAGAGTAATAAGTACTCCTCCTTGAGCACTCTCGCCACCTTTTCCTTCATTCGCTCCTGGTAAACTAAGCTACATCAGAATCCTTGTGCCCCCACAGCCTCAAAACCATCCTTCTCCATCGATCTCTCCCATCCTCCTGCTCTCGACATTCTCTATAGGAGTACTTACAGGTTCTACAGGAGCACCTATAGGCAGTTCTATAGGAGGGGCAGTGAGCTATTTTGAAGAAGAAAACATGGGTTTTTAGCATGATTTCTGGCCTAAGGAGGTAGGTTCCATGCATACCCACCTTGATTATCAGTATATGCAAGGAATGATATCAATTGAAGGAGGAATTAAGTCCATAGAAGAAGGAGAAATACATAAAAAAAATTGTTTGTTTTATTAAAAAAAACACAGTTTTCCTCTATTTTCCTGTTTTCTTCAAAAATATTGTCTCCATCTCCACATTTGGTGTTTTGAAGGGGTATAAACACAATGATAGGAGGGTTCATGAGGAAGAAGCCCACTAATTCCACCAGGCTCCATGAACATCCCCAAGTAGTGGCCATATTCACAAGGGCAAATTGGATGAACTTTTTTGAGAAATTCCGAGGGTTTGATGAGGAAATTGCCCAAGAATTTGCCCTCTCTGTAGTTTTTAACCTCGTACAGAAATTACCTACATACGAATTTTAAAACACAGAAAATAAACAATGTGAGAGCATAACACATAAAACAAATATACACAGTGATTTCCCCTGGATTCCAAAACCGGGACTACTAGCTTCATTTTTCATTATATTCCGTTCAATGTTACAATACATATTTATACATGTCGAAGCATCCAATACCATGGACTAGAAAACCGTCGCATCCAATACCATGGACCGAAAACCATCACGTCCAAAAAACATGTGCGAAAATCATGCACAAAACCATAGGTGGGTCCGCCAACCAAACATAGGTTCCAAAACAAAAAAAAATTGGGGCGCTGCCCAGAACCCCATAAAGTAGGGTTATGGGTACATCTCAAACCCCATGTGACCCTTCCCTCTAACCCCCCAGTTAACTACGTGGGCTAGTCGTGGAAAGAATATAACATAACCCAACATTCTCCCACTTGTTGTTTTATTTCCATATGGGACCACAAGAGAGCTTAGTCATTTTTCCAGCCCTAAAATGCCCATTGTCTCTCTACACCAAGAGAACTTCTCAGAGCTCACAGATTTTTTCAATGCATCTGCGGTATTCTGAAAAGTGTCCACCTTTATCAGCAACACCTTTTTATCTTCTATCATATCCCTCACAAAGTAATACTAAACATCAATGTTCTTTGTCTTTGAATGACATGTGGGGTTGTTTGCCAAGAAAATTGCACTTTGGTTGTCACAGTCTATCCTTATAGCTTCCTGTACTAACCCCATACTTGAACACAATCTCTGCAACCAAACTGCTTCCCTGCTTGCATGAGTGGCTGCCATGTATTCTGCCTTTGTAGTTGATAGTGCCACTACAGATTGTTTCTTACTCATCCAATTGACTACAGCTCCAAATAGGTTAAACACATAACCACTCGTAGATCTTCTCTCATCCAGATCTCCAGCCTAGTTTGCATCAACAAAGCCAAAAATATCCAACACTCTGTCCAATCTTGGTCTTCCTTAGTAGCATAAACCATAATCACTAGTGCCACGCAAATACCTAAAAACCCGCTTCACTGATGTCCAATGCTCCTTCCTAGTTTTGACATAAACTTACTCAATACTCCCACTACATGTGCAATGTTTGCTCTAGTACATACCATTGCATACATCAGGCTACCGACTGCACTTGCATATGGAAAATGGGACATGTCCTCTTCCTCTTCTTGTGTCTTGGGACACTATTCAACAGATAACCTCACACCTATAGGAATAGGAACCTTCACTGATTTACTATCCTGCATATTAAACCTCTACAGTATAGTCTCGACATACTTCCTCTAGTTTAACTAGAACTTCCTCTTTTCCTGATCTCTTTTAACTTCCATGCCAAAAATATAGTTTGTAGCACCAAGATCTTTCATGTCAAATTTCAAGGACAATTGGGTCTTCAAATCCTGGATAATTTCTTTGTCATTTCCAACCAGCAAGATCTCATCCACATACAAGACCAGTTAAATAACACGAGCACCAAATAATTTAAAATACACACAGTGATCTACTTTACTTCTAGTGAAGCCAAGTTCCCATATAAATGTATCAAATTTCTAATACCACATCCTTGTTGACTGTTTTAACCCATACAGAGACTTCTTTAACTTGCATACTAGTTCTTTCTTACCCTTCACCACAAAGCCTTCAGGTTGCTTCATGTAGATCTCCTCTTCTAGATCCCCGTGAAGAAATGTAGTCTTCACATCCATCTATTCTACCTTAAAATAAAAAGAAGTAGCAATAGATAAAAGTAATCTAATAGAAGTTACCTTGGTAACAGGAGAAAAAATATCACCAAAATCAATTCCTGACACTTGGGAATAACCTTTTGCTACCAACCGAACTTTGTATTTCTCCACTTTTCCTTTTGCATTTGTCTTCTTCTTGAACACCCATTTGCTACCAATGGGTTTCTTTCCAGCCAGCAACTCCACCACATCCCAAGCCTCATTTTTGTGCAAAGATTCCATTTGATCAGCCATGGCCTCTTTCCAGAGTTTTCCATCCTCTGAATCTACTGCTTCCTTCATAGTTCTGGGATCATCATCCATAATAGATAAAGCGAAATTTGAATAGAAAGTAGATGGATTATACCTTTCTGGCTTCCTTCTTTCTCGAACTGATCTTCTCACAACTGGAGTTTGTGGTTCGTCATCTTCTGATTCCTCCTTTGCTGTAGAGTCTAATTCTTCCTCTTTTAGCTCAAACTCTATCTTCTCAGGTTCCTTTGGTTGGACTTCATGGTTAATAACATCTTTCACCTCTCTAAACACCACATCTTGGCTGTACACAACCTTCCTTGTTACTGGTGTTGTGGGAAAAATGCCTATGCAGGACGATCCTATCCACCTAAGGTGTGACAGTGCCTTAGCAACAAACAGAAACAACTATTCTAGTATTCTTCCTTTATGAATTAAGAATGAAGAGAGATGAATGGACTAACCGGTGTCTTCCATTTGTCCCTCGATCCGGTTTCTCTTCTCTTTGAGAGTTCCCAGCTACTCGCCTTCTCGCTCGCCCAGCTTCAACAGGTTTCTGCAAGATCACAAGAAGAGAACACTACACAAAGACATAGATTCATATTCATAACTAGTTCAGGATTAGAAATAAACTAAACATACTAATGCAATCATACATCAACGATACATCAGTATATAGGAGAAACCAAGATAGCTTTATTGATGAATAACAAGGTTCAGGAAGAGATACAACCCAGAGGGCTCCAATCCAGCATCTCCTTCCCAGAAAATGAAATTCCTATCTTCACCTTCCTTCAAAGCATTAAGCACCCAATGATTCCAACCTCAAACCAACAACAATTCTTTGCAATAACAAAATTCCAGCCCCCCAGATCTCATGGAGGAGAGATCCATATATAGATGTTTGGAGAGAGGATGAGTCAGCTTGAGATCTGACTGGTGTCCTCTCCCTCTGTCAGTTCTTGCTTCCACTTGGAGGTTCTTACTTCCACTTGGAGGTTGAGAACCTCTTACTCATCACTAGTCGAATTCACTGAGGCAAGTGTCATTGAGGAAGATTTTGGAAGCTTCCAGGGTCTTGACACCTCATTGAATGAACTTGCCATTTGTCAATTCCCACTCAGCGCACCCTGGTAGTGCTTCTACCTGTGTTGCAGTGCAGGTAGCCAGTGCAGACCTTGCATTTCAGTGCAGACAGCTAGTGGAGCCTCTGAATTGATCCTGAATTGACTTGTTTTTGAGCAGTTTCTGGTGGAGAACTTCTGTGAATTGCTGTGGTTTGTTAGCCTTGTTCCTCTAGGGGTAGGAACAACATGTTTAGGGACTTTGGATCCCTTAGATTATGGACATTTCATGCTTATAGTTGTAAGGCACAAAAATGTCTATAACAGTTGCCCCCTAAAGTATGAGGCCGTTTATCGGGTGAAATGCTTTATCAGGAGGATCCGAAGTTCATCCAATGCTGGGAGGAGACCTGTAATAAGATACAATACAATACATTATTTTTCATACTGCTTTCATGATCTAGCTGAGGCGGGCATTCCCATGCTCAGCTTTATAAATTCATTTTTCTGTACATAGAACAGACAATCGTCTGATGGTAGACTGATAATTTTGATGAAATTATCATCCTTTGGGTAGGATGATTATCTGCTGCAATGATGTACATGTCAATGTCTTTATCTTTCCTGAATATATATCGCAGCCCGGATGGATGAAACTAGATCTGGGGTCTTCAAACTCGTTCGATCTTCACTCTAAGTACAAGTCGATCCATGTGAGAAATGTTCTGAAGTCGAACATGGAAAGACATCGCTTGATTACCGGTCAATGAGGTAAACCGTTAACAAGCGCGAGAGGAATCACCGATAATGATAATGACCCTCAAGGTACTGCAGTACAATTCACGTGGTGTGAATAAAGGACTTGGCGTCAAACACCACGCAAAATCTTTCGGTCGAAGGTCATTGATGTATACCTGTCGCCGGAAGTGAGAAACTTGCCATTGAGGTATGCAAGCTTCAAAGTACTGAAGGGGTTGTTCCTAGATCCACTTCTTGGATAATGAGTTGATGTCGACAAGAAGCGATCTATCAAAGGAGGGCCTTAATGAATCCCACATCAATGACACGGAACGGAGCTAATGATTTTGCTGGAGGTGAAAACGATCTGATGACATATGATTCAGGGTGGCGGTCATGAAAGGATGAAGGATAATGTACGGCAGTGGATGGGACACGGTTGACTTCTCTGAACGACTTCTCTTGAACATATGGCGACACTTATGCAATGGATTGGTAGCATTACCCCAAATATGGATGGTATGGCGAGACCATGGTGATGTGACCGGTGAATGAAACAACCCAACCCGATTGTGGTACGGAGGAAAAGTGTCATGTTCAAGAGCGACTTGCTACCATCAAAGTTTTCTCGAGTTTCTCCCAATTTTCCCCAGTCATTGCTGACCAGTACCTCTTTATTTTTGTCAAGCTTGAGGAGGATAAGATATGCTTGTTCTATAACTTGCCCTTCGGGCAAGCCCATCGCTATGTTTTAACGAGCCTAGCGATAGTGAAACTCGTTCTCGTCTAAAGACAAGTTTGTCGCTATTTAATGATTTTAACGAGTCTAGCGACAAAGATAACTCAGTCCTTTTCATTTTTAGAGAGTCTGAAAAGGTACGTAAAGTCAACTCTGAAAGTCCTTTTTCGTCATCTAATCCCTTAAGTCCGAAAAAGTATAAAACAATACAGAAGGGATGAGTTTTCGATAGTTTTAACGAGCCGAACAAAACAAGCGCTCGATCTTTTTGTGCAATAATCCCTCAGGTCCAAAAAGATTAAAATCTAGAGGAGGGATAGCTCTTCCGGTCGCTTTAACGAGCTGGAAGGCCAAAACTCGGCGATCTTTTCATATTTTACGAGTCAGATGAAAAGAGCTTAAAGAAGACTCGTCTTTTGAGGAACGAGTGATTAAACGGGTTAGCAGCTGATTCCAGGTAAGGCTTGGAATTTTCCAATCACGGCAGTGTCACAAGGATGGCTAAGTGAAATCACTCTTCGCAGCTGTTCCTCAAAATGGGTAAATAATCAAATGGAGGTGAATGATCGGCCAATGGAAAAGTGGAGGTGACGGTGCAAACACGACCAAGGCTGATAATTTACGTTCACAGTGGTTATTTACCAGGTAGTTCATTTTTTAACGAGCTTAAACGTGGATTGAAACACTTGCTCGATCTTATGTTTATTTTTTAACGAGCATGAACTATACGATAAAACTGCTCGGATCTTGCGTTTATTTTTTAACGAGCATGAACTGTGTGCTAAAACTGCTCGATTACCCAGTCATATGATAAGAATGTCTCATTAAGATTCTATTTTTTATGGAGCTTCATCTTACAAAGCTTTGCTCCGGATCCTTTCGTTATACAAGTTTGGAAACGACTAATCCTACGAGTTTAAAGGGTTAGACCTACAGGTTTAAAGGGAGGACCTAAAAATTTAAAAAATAAATAGCCGCCCCTTGCTTGCACTCCAAAAGGTTTGCATGCCCCCAGGTATAAAATATGATTTCAAGGTTACCCTTACTTTGTCCGCCAAAACATTTGTTTAAGCAGGAAATGCCTACCTCTTTCAGGCTACCCAAAGATTGTTTCATTAATCTTTCAAACAAAACACTTCTTCGGCGGTGTCTACCGAGATAGACAAAGGTGAATAACCTTAGTGCCAAACATGTAACTTTGACAAGAGAATCTTATTCTAGAATAACCCTCTTCCAGCATGGGCGGGGTACAGACTAGTCATATTCTCCCGCGGAAACCTACCTTATACCCAAAGTTTTCCTGCCGAAGCAGACCAGGGCGCATGCCCCCTGGGTTCCAGTCATATCCTCCCGGATTACTCACGCTCATCAGGAGGACGGACCGTGGGTTGAGACATTTCTTGCATGAAGAGACCATTTAGGGATGGTATATGACTATTTGCGACGCGTGATCCGGGAAATGAAAGCTGGTCTACGAGCTTGACCACTCTTCCTTCGTGCGGAAAACACATTACTCTAAAGAGTGAGGAGACGATGGCTCCCATGCAATATATATAGTCTCGTCCAAGGAGTAGGTTATAATCCAAGGGTCCTTGAACGACCATCACGTTCATTTGAACGGTCTTCCCTTTCAATGTGATAGGCACATTGGGGAGGATCCCTAAAGGTCGACTGGTTCCTTTATCAAAGCCTGTCAGATTTCTCATTTCAGGCAAAAGCGCTGGCGAACCAAGCGCTTTCCAAGCAATAGAGGAAAGGATACTCACAGATGCCCCCTCATCAATGATGGTGCCAGCCATTACCATTCTGTATATTTGAACGATAATTCTGAATGGTATGCTTGTTGGCAAACGGGGTCTGCCTAGTTGGTTCCAGTCGAACGAGACAACTAGGTTGCTTGGTGGTGGGACCGAATAGACGGCTGGGTATGACTCTAACGAAGTTCCTTCCCGCGATAAAGGAATGGGCAAATTGCCCCCTTGTTCGTCAGAGTCTGTGTTGATGAAGAGAATTTGGACGGTGTCGTCTTTATTCTCCTCTGTGATGGTATCATTCGAAGATAGAGCCTCTGAAGGCAAAACCGGGTCAACTGCCGCCTCAACCTTTTGACTTTCGTCAGGTATGGATTCAGACGGTTCATCCTCAATGATAGGTGCTTCGGCTGACCACCTGAGCGGGCCAGCCGGGTTCTCAACTGGTGAAGGACTTGGCAGGAGTTTTTGATATCCAGGAGGAAGTTGCGCTCGTAAAATCGGGCGATCTTCCAAAACTCTTTTAGCCTCATCTAAGAAGGGACAACGGTGGATGGCATGGTCGCCTTCACACAGTTTGCAGGGAAATCTAGCTTTCCCTCTCTGTCCTGTGGCTTCACTTTCACTAGTTGACGGTGTGCTGTCAACATGGCTATCAGAGGTTGACGCTACCGAATTGTGCAAACGGGGAGACCAGTCCCTTAGTATCCGAGGGATGCAGGGACAATCTCTGTGGAAGTGGTCTCCCTTGCATATGACACATGGCGGTGTGTGGATTTTTGTCAGACGACACTTGTTTGCCCCCAGTCTCTTTTGGCTCCTTCTTCTTCTTCTCTTTCTTCTTCTTTTCCTTCTTCTCCTTAGGAACTTGGTTTTTTGTTTTACCAGTTCCGTCAAGCGAAGAGGAAGGAGGAGAGGAAGAATTAGATGAAGTAGAAGGCTGGTGGGTAACTCTGGTCTGGTCTAACTGTTGATTCGACTGTTCAAGAATAGTGGTGTTCTGAACGACATTGGTTGAGAAGAGCCAGACCGGCAAGCCAATTGTCAGTCCTGGAAGCGACAATGTGGCCATATGGGGCGCACCAACATCTCCCCAAGAGGAGAAGGGACTAGGATTTCCACCAAGGGGAATTCCTTGGTTGGTGTGCTCCATTTTCTCAACCTAAAGATCAACGCATGAATAAGGGGTGATTGTTCCGTTTAAAATAAATTTTAACGACGCTTTAGACACAACTTGCTTTTTCAATTTTAAAGAGTCGAGAAAAAGCTAAAGATGACTCTAGTCTCCTTCAATGTTTTAACGAGCCCGAAGTGACAAATGCTTGGATGGACTTTTTCCGTTATAGAGTCTGAAAAAGGCCAAAAGGAACTGCTCTGGAGTTCTAGGTAGAGGGTGTGCCAAACTTTTCGCAAAACCGCAGAATACTTTTTAGGGTATGGGCAGTCAATCTTCCTGAATGCTGTGTTCAGTGCATTGCGATTAGTAGGGCGGCCGACACGGCTTCCTAAGGATAAAGGTTATATCCCTATAGGGGTCTCCCAATATATACTCGACGGTACGTGGGAGCACAATCCGTACTGGCGCTATCGTCCCTCAGGAGGAATCACCCACCATCAGCGAGATCGACAGTCACCAGGCTTTACGACGCCGGAACACGTCTCTAGCCTAGACCTCTATGTTGTGCGTTAAGTTACAAAGCGTTGTTAATTTCATTCAATTTATTTTAGGTTGATCTTTTTAGAAGTTTTCCTTTTGAGGTTCACCACGAGATGTATGATACAATTCCTAAATGCAGTCTAAAGATGATAAGCAAGCTTTTATATCTTTTCAACCATGAAAATCCTAGCTACAAAGGGAAAAGAAAGACACCATCTTTTCTTAAAGAGCAATCAGCACACTCTAATGCACTTTTCCTAAATCAAACATGCAAACTATCAAGATGCAAATGCACAATGCAGGTGTTTGTTTTCCGCTCTCTTAATATTGATGCCTAAAAAGAAAGCTTTTTGTACAACTTTGAATTTGCTTTTAAATGACAAATACAAACAAGTTTACTTTTTCGAAATCAGAAAGGGTAGAAGAGAATACAACACTTTACGACTTTCGAAATGAACACTTGTTTTGACACTCAAAAGAGACAAACTCAAACCAAAAGCAAAAGTAAACGTATAATCAACTGTAAACAGCCAATGAACTCTCTTCTAAGATCACAATCGACAGATCTGAATCAAGGGCTACAGGATCACTATTTCACTCTTGCAAAGGAAAACTGTAAATGACGCCACAAACACATAAAAACACTCACAGTCTTTTTGTACAAAAGGAGGTGGAATTTAAGCAGAGAAAAGGAGTTATCAGACAGGTACCTATGTTGGTTACAGGCTGCAAAAAACAGAGATCAAAACAGGGCAAAACAGAGCAGAGAACCCCAGCTGCACAAGGCCTAACTGGATCAACGCACCTTCAACACAGAGGTTTTGACATTCAGCGCAGGTAGCCTTCACGGGACCTGCGTTGAAATGCAGAACCTCTTCACAGGGTCTGCGCTGAAGGAGAAACGAGAGTTTCTCACTGGGTTCTGGGTCACAGTTTGCTGATTAATCTACGGTTTCAGGCCAAATAAAAGCAACAAGCAAGGTACAATCAAAGGGATGCTATGAGGGAGGGCTAAGATCTATCACAAAGGATCATCAAATCATTTGTGAGTCCATTGTTCAGATCATAGACAAATCCAGTGATTGGATCAAAGCAACAGCTGTCTACTTTGCATCTGAGAATAGCAGATGCAGTTCGATTGTTGCTGTTGAGTCTATGAAACAAACAATGATAGAGACACAAATAAAATGACTAAACAGATCTCCCCAGTGGAGTCGCCAATTTGTTGTGGGGAAAAATGCCTATGCAGGACGATCCTATCCACCTAAGGTGTGACAGTGCCTTAGCAACAAACAGAAACAGCTATTCTAGTATTCTTCCTTTATGAATTAAGAATGAAGAGAGATGAATGGACTAACCGGTGTCTTCCGTTTGTCCCTCGATCCAGTTTCTCTTCTCTTTGAGAGTTCCTAGCTACTCGCCTTCTCGCTCACCCAGCTTCAACAGGTTTCTGCAAGATCACAAGAAGAGAACACTACACAAAGACATAGATTCATATTCATAACTAGTTCAGGATTAGAAATAAACTAAACATACTAATGCAATCATACATCAACGATACATCAGTATATAGGAGAAACCAAGATAGCTTTATTGATGAATAACAAGGTTCAGGAAGAGATACAACCCAGAGGGCTCCAATCCAGCATCTCCTTCCCAGCAAATGAAATTCCTATCTTCACCTTCCTTCAAAGCATTAAGCACCCAATGATTCCAACCTCAAACCAACAGCAATTCTTTGCAATAACAAAATTCCAGCCCCCCAGATCTCATGGAGGAGAGATCCATATATAGATGTTTGGAGAGAGGATGAGTTAGCTTGAGATCTGACTAGTGTCCTCTCCCTCTGTCAGTTCTTGCTTCCACTTGGAGGTTCTTGCTTCCACTTGGAGGTTGAGAACCTCTTACTCATCACTAGTCGAATTCACTGAGGCAAGTGTCATTGAGGAAGATTTTGGAAGCTTCCAGGGTCTTGACACCTCGTTGAATGAACTTGCCATTTGTCAATTCCTGCTCAGCGCACCGTGGTAGTGCTTCTACCTACATTGCAGTGCAGGTAGCCAGTGCAGACCTTGCATTTCAGCGCAGACAGCTAGTGGAGCCTCTGAATTGATCCTGAATTGACTTGTTTTTGAGCAGTTTCTGGTGGAGAACTTCTGTGAATTGTTGTGGTTTGTTAGCCTTGTTCCTCTAGGGGTAGGAACAACATGTTTAGGGACTTTGGATCCCTTAGATTATGGACATTTCATGCTTATAGCTATAAGGCACAAAAATGTCTATAACAACTGGGTTCCAAAGCTTATAACCCTTTAAACCTTCCTTATACCCAATAAAGATGCACTTTTCAGATTTACTATCCAACTTGGTTCGTTTCTCCTTTGGAACATGTACATATGCATCACATCTAAATACCCTCATATGTGAAAGAGAGGGATTCTTACCAGTCCATAGCTCTTGTGGAGTCTTATCCTCCAATGCTGATGAAGGTGACCTATTGATCAAGTAACATGCAGTATCCATCGCCTCTGCCTAGAATTGTTATCCTAAGCTGGCACCACTGAGCATGCTTCTTGCCCTTTCCATCAACGTCTCGTTCATTCTTTCTACAACTCCATTTTGTTGAGTTTTATATGGAGTAGTCTTTTGCCTTGTTATATCACACTTCTTACAGAATTCTTCAAATTCCTTGTTGTAAAACTCTCCACCATTATCTGTCCTCAGCACCTTTATCTTCTTCTCTGTCTCATTTTCTACAAGAGCCTTAAATTCTTTAAACCTGTCAAAGACTTTGGATTTCTTCTTAAGGAAATATATCCATGTATTCCTTGAGAAGTCATCTATAAATGATACATAGTACATAGACTTACCCAATGATGGAACCTTCACAAGTCCAAACACATCACTGTGCACAAGCTCTAATATTAGTTTCACCCTCTTACCACTAGAGGGGAAACTCACCCGATTCTTCTTCCCATATACGTAATTTTCACAGAAATCAAAATCCAGAGAGCTAATACTCATACATTCTACCATACCTTTACCATGAAGTATTCGAAAGCCTTTCTCTCTAATATGTCCAAGCCTTTGATGCCACAGCATGGTCTTCTCTCTAGAGACCACTAGTGTTTTTGCTCCACTTTCAGGAACCACAAAACTGTTGCACCCATCAACAACCGTGCTACCTTGTAGCTTGTACAAAGTTCCAATCCAAACTCCCCGCATCAATACCAGTGCTCCCCAAACCATCTTGCAGGTATCCTTCTCGAAGACTGTTTTTACACCTGCATCATCCAACTTGCTTACAGAAATTAGATTTTTGGCCAATGCAGGAATATGTAGAACACTCGGAAGTGTTCTAACTCTTCCACCTTGCAACTTCAACTTTACCTTTCCGCTACCAATTATTTTAGACTTCCTATCATCCCCCAATAAGACATCACCACCATCATATTTCTCATACTCACAGAACCACTCTCTATGGGGAGTGAAGTGAAAGGATGCACCTGATTCAATCAACCATGCCTCAGGATCTACATGTGTACTTGAAGAAGCCAAGTACACATCCCCACCTTCATCTGAGGTTGTTTTCACCTCTGCAGAAGGAGCCTCATCAGATCCCTTTCCTTTGTCAGGAGCTTTAGATTTACAGTCCCTTTTGAAATGCCCTTCCTTTTCGCATTTCCATCACAGCACCTTTATAGGTTTTCCTGGAGATTTAGATCTCCCACTCGATGACTTATTTTTGTTTCTGTTCTGGGACCATCCTCATATAGACAAGGCATCACCATTCTGGCTCTCCATATTTTTCCGTCTCATCTCCTCCGTCAGCAAGGATGAGACTATTTCATCAAACTGCAAGGCAGTTGCGTTGCTACCTATTGCAATAACCAAACTATCCCACGAATCTGGTAGAGAACACAACAAACTGATGCACTTATCTTCATCTGAAATTTTAATATCAACAGATGCTAACTAACTTACCATAGTATTAAATGCATTCAGATGCTGTATCACCAAGTCTCCATCTTTCATCCTCAGGTTTACAGCTTTTTCCGCAGGAATAGTTTATTCACTAGAGACTTAGATTGGTACAAAGTCCCTAACTTATCCCACAAAGCTTTAGTCATAGCTTCCCTTGATACATTCAACAATACTGAATCTGATACACACAATCGTGTTGTGCTCTTTTCCTTCCGATCCAAATTCTTCCATTATTCATCGGACACTCCCGTTGGTTTAGTACCCGGATCTACCATGATCCACTGATCTTTATCCACCAACAGATCCTGCATCTTAAGTTTCTAGAACTCAAAACTCTGACCATTAAATTTCTCGGTCTCTATCTTTCCATTGTTCGCCATCTTCTTTCACCACCAGAATCAATCTTGCAGATCTCCCACTGGACACAGTCTACCACAGGCCTGAGCGAAACCCCTCAGCAACAAAGGCATCCCCTTGAAGCCAAAACTACTCTGATACCAAATGTAGTTTTTAACCCCGTACAGAAATTACTGAATACGAATTCTAAAACATAGAAAATAAACAATGCGAGAACATAACACATAAAACACATATACATAGAGATTTTCCCCTAGATCCCAAAACTGGGACTACTAGCTTGATTTTTCATTATATTTTTTTCAATGTTACAATACATATTTATACATGCTGAAGCATCCAATACTACGGGCCAAAAACCATCGCGTCCAATACCATGGACCGAAAACCATTGCGTCCAAAAAACATGTCCAGAAATCATGCACAAAACTATAGGTGGGTCCGCCCAACCTAGCATAGGTTCCAAAACCAAAATTTTTACGGGGTGCTGCCCCGGATCCCATAAAGTGGGCTTACGAGTACGCCTCAAACCCCATGTGACCCCTTGCTCTAACCCCCGGTTAACTACGTGGGCTAGTTGTGCAAAGAACATAACACAACCCAACGCTCTCTTTCATCCCTCACTCAAGAACACATGCCACTATCACTTTTAGAGGTACTTCCATGGAGATAACCCCTGAATTTATTAGTAGGGTTACTACCCTTCCTCTTGGATTACCTTGGAGCAAAGACAAAAAACCAATTGAATAGGCCGCCAAGAAAAACTTCTTCCAAAACAATGAAACACCTGTAGAGGATAAAAATGGCATTAGAAGGGCTAACATACCATACCCTTGGGATGAGGTTAGTTACCAAATCATCAAATACATTTGCTGTGAAAGGAGGTACATCATAGTCTATGGTTACCATTTTAGAATCCTTCATGAACTAAGATATGGCATGGACACTCCAACACCCCAGAAACTCAACATCCCCTATTTCCTCCTATAGTCCCTCATAGACTCCAACATTAAGGTTAAGGTAGGAATTCAGATCAACTGGCTCACCATGGGCTAACCAAAATCTTAGTGGAAGAAGACCTCCATAGGTTCACACTCCCTATAGCATAAGAAGTCTTCTGAAACATGACAACAAAAGATGACATAAAGGTCCCCACCTATTATATCAGTCCTTCTGACAGTGAGGAGAAAGAGCAGAAAGGGGGAGAAGGTGAAGCAACTGATGACTCAGTAGGACAAGAAAGGGAGGAGGAAGAAACTAAGATAGAAGAGGATAAGGGTGAATAAACAGAGCAAACAAAGAAAGAAAAAGAGACACAGGGAGGAGAAAAAGAGCAGCAGAGGCAAAACAAAGAGAAGGGTCCCCTGAGACTCTGGAAAGGGAGGTAGCAAGTGCCCTCACTACCCTGAGCATGCCAATTAAGCCAAAAGAAAAGAGAAAAAGGTAGGATTCCATGTATTTCAAGGGTAGGAAAAGCACAAGGATCAAAACAAGGAAAACCCAGCCATCTTCAAAAGTGCTAATTACAATTGAAGATTCACCCTCTGTCAAAGGGGAGGAATCTCCTTCCAAAACACCTATCACATATGAAAGAGGGACTCCTAGATCTTCCACCTGGAAGGAGAAAGTGCAACTATAGGACCCAAAAAGAGTCCTACAGGGGGCTCAAACAGTTCTACAGGAGACACTCTCAAAATTATAGGAGAACCAACATCTTAAGAAAAGAATAGAAGAATAGCCAAAGGGGAAGGAGGAAGCTACAACATAGCTACAAGAACCTGATCCCCAGCCCAGCCTTGCCTCCTATTACCATCTTCTTGAAGAAGGTAGGATAATTCCACAAACATTTGCAATTCCACTATTCTTTGAATTAGAAAAGGAAAGAATAAGAGCACATCAGTGGATGTAAATAACCAAATCCAAGGGAGTTGAAGATGTTGGCCATATGGAAAATAAACTTTGAGAAATGGGTAGTGAGTTAAGTGCTATCAGACATGGAGAAGCAATTGCAAGAAGCCAACTGGAAACTGAAAATGAATTGCTAACAAGGCAGCTAAAGGAGAAAAAAACCCAGCTGGCATGCATGGCCAGTTTATCATGGAGGCATTGTAGTGTAGAACACCAGAAAAATCCTATGGCTTATATCTCAAGGACCAATGGCTACAATTTCAGATTAAGACTTTGGCACAAAGAGGCACAATGGCTTTTCAAGATTACAGATAGTTTTTGGACTTGTGTGACGAAAGCACAGCAAAAGATAAAGCAAAGATGGCAGAATTTTACCTACATAATATGGCCCTCACAAACATGAATGTGTGGGATCCCAATACGAGGCTAGGGGACCTACGACTAATGGCCATGGCCTCATCGATGAGCCATGAAGAGTTGCGGGCAACAAAAGTAAAAAGGTTGATGATAAGAGACCAGAATGAGCCATTAATGATCAGAGTTAAGCCATCAGATCCCATGGCACTCATTAGCACACACCAACTGCTTGCCAATAATCCTCATATTACCCCTAGATATATAAGTGATCAAGCACAAGCCATTGCATATTTTGAGGACATGGAAAGGCTACTTGGGGATGACTGTGTGCATTCATGTATGAGGAGATGGAACACCTTACCACACAGTTTGAAGATCAGGGAATATCATTCCCCCATGAGGATGAAGGAGGCACTAAGGAGAGTGCCAATGTACAAGCACTCCATGCAGAGGCTACAGGTCAAATGGATTGGCCTCAAACTAAGTCCCCCACTATTGTTAGGCATGCTAGAAGGAAGAACAGAAGAGGAAGAGCAGAATCGGTTGGAAGAAATAGACAAAAAGGCAGGCTTCTATGACAAGGAAGAGGAAACAACATCAGAATCTTGAGATCCTAGAGAGGCCACTAGGGCCATAAAAGATGAGGATATGGACTAAGTTGCTCAGAGGATGAGCAACACCTTCAGTAGGGGGTGATGATGAGCCCCATGAATGGGTAATTATATGGGCTCATTTTACCTCCTAACATAGTCAAATCAACCATTCTCTTAGCTTATTGTATGTTTTTTTATTATATTTATGCTTATGGAGTGAGTTGAGTTAGTTATGATGCCATGTGGTCTAATATGTGTTTAATACAGCTTATTGTTGAATTTTGAAAACAAGGTCAAAGATTCAGTGGACAAATGGCAGCAATAGCTTGAAATGGACAAAGGAGAGGACTTATAGGAGGTAATCCCCCTCATTTATTACTCCCCACTTCGAATTCCCCTTCATTCAGCTCAGAGTACAAACAGCCAAATCAATGCACTAGGAGGTAGCCAAGCCTCCCTGATTTTAAGGAAGCTATTGGTAGCTTTATTTGTATAAGTAGGGAGGCTTAGGGCCTCACTAGGGTCGAATTTTTGTTGGATTTTTTTTCTTATGTAAACTCTACTCAACTTCAAGCTTATTTTTGTGACAGTTTCATGTAATCATGTTAATGTTTTGATAATAAAGATGGAATAATTTTTGAGCTAGCACTGAGTTACCTCAGAGGACTGAAGCTCTTGGGTTAGGGCCCAATCCAAGTAGCCAAGATCCTCTTTATTTGTATTTATATTCTTTGTTCCACTTTGTATATTAGTTGTTGTTTGATGTATCTCTTTCATGGTTAAGAATAGGTTTCTTTTGATGATTTAAGAGTTTGATTCCATTTGTGTTTTCTATAGCAGGTTAAGAAGTGATAAAAAGAAGATTCAAAAGGCTAGCAACAGTTCCTTGGCCTCTCTTCCTCCCTTTGGGACTATAAAGTGAGGCAAAGACCCTCTTGCTACCCCAAAAACACAGATTTTCCTCATTCATAGGACTTCTAGTGTTTGCAGTTTGTTAGAAGGTCGATGCTTTTCTTTAGATCTTTTCCACCAGGCTCACTTCCTTATTTGCAATAAGTCTTCTTCCATGCTTTCTTTCTTGTAGCATTTCTCAGCATTTTCTTTCATAGATCATAGTTTAGATTAGCTTGATGCAAAATTTTGTTCTCCTAGATGCACTCATTTCATTGCTTATTTGATCTTATTGGTTGACTATCAGTTCTTTTGTAGTAGGTCTTTTCTAACCACAGGACAGCCTATCAGCCATCACATCCTCTCTCTGATCCATGCCCTACAAGTCGCCCAAAGCTCACCTCAAATCTGCCTTAGTTTTCTGCATTTTTCCATAGAACTTCTTCCTCTCTCCTTGAGCAAACCCAATCATCTTTCTCTCTCCTAGTGATTCTTGATAGACCCTAGGCACCTTAACACCTCATTCCAACCTTCATCCACCTTTTCCACCCACTCTCATACCCTCAAAACCATGAAAACTACTCTCGGCCTCCTCTTGTAGACCTCCTGTAGACCTCTTGTAGATCCCTAGTGTCCTCCTATAGATTTTCCTGTAGGCCTTCTTTTCAAGGCTGAGTGTGGTAAAATCCTCCAGAAGGCCACCTGAGACCTCCTAGGACCCATCCACACCATCCTACATCCTATCATGTCCCAAATTCGCCCTTCAACCCCACTTATTCGCTTCCACCTTCACACACAATAAAATACATGCATGTAAAATTCACATAAATGTACATAGAAATCCAAAAAGATGTCTTTTTCTCATTTACTTCCAGAAATAGCTTGAGTAGATGTTATTTACTTCCTTGAGTAGGTAGTGGAATTCATTTCATGGTTTTCATAGTGCTTTCTTCAAAAGTACAATTAGTTTGTTAATTAGAGTTTACTAGGTTTGCTTTGCATTTTAGACTTTCTCCTTTCTGTAATTAGAGTAGCCTCTATAGAGTAATCTCTTCTTTCATCACATATAGATCTTCTTCTGGAATCCATAGAAGTTGGCTTGAGCTCCTAGTGATCTTGTGTTGGCTGACCAAGTGACAACCTGCAGTAAGAACTAGTACTTGTGCATACAACACCATCGCTTCCAAGTTTGTTACGAACTATCGGGTTGATAAGAGTAAAGTAGGTAGCCCAAGAGTTGCAACATTATTGCTACAATACTGGTGCTCACCAATTGCCAATTTAGGACTCTCACATGATAGTTCTACTCCTTATTATCCACAAGCTAATGGATAAGTTGAAGCCATCAACAAATTCCTTAAGTGAATGCTTCAATGAATGATAGGAGTTCAAAAATGAAACTGGAATTTGATCCTGTACTCATATTTTTAGGCTGACCAAACCTCGGTAAGAAGCACAACTGGATTCACACCTTTCCGATTGGTGTATGGTATTGAGGCAATCTTGCCAATACAATGTGAGATTTCACCACTAAAAATCACAATTGACTTGTTACCTAACACTTATGATGAAGAAGCATGTTTCTTAGAACTCATCCATATATATGAAATACATCATGAAGCCGCATTGGCCAACGAAGCACATAAGAAATGAATTAAGGTGCAATATGGCTGCAATGAAAAGCCTCGCATATTCTCAGAAGGAGACTTGGTCTTGCTTTATGATCAAGAAGCCGATAAATTAGGAACAGGAAAATTTGAACCACTATGGATGGGCCCCTACATTGTCAAGCGTGTTTTGGAAAAAGGCGCTTATGATTTGGTTGATTATGATGGAATTCCATTGTCACAGCCCCAAAACAGGATGTATCTTAAAAGTTACTATGCTTGATTGTGCATAGTAAAAACACTATATATATTATTTGTTTTCCTGTATGTGTCATAGTGTGACATTTAGAGTTTTTATGTGGTTAGTAATCTGCTTTGCATTTGTTGCAGATGTCGAAACATTTGGAACCATTTGTTGGTTATGTTGATGGTGCTAGTCGTAGTACACAGAACCTATCTTTTGTAGCATGGGCCATATTCACTCCAACTGGTGAGTTTGTGCGTTTTCAAGGGATTTGTATCTGTCAGTCTACGAACAATATCACTTTGTATAGTGCATTGATCGAACTCCTCTCTGATGTCATTTCACTTGGAATTTTCCAAATCATCACTATGTTAGACTCAACTTATCATACTACAGCTTACGAATGTTTATGACATCTGAAATCCAACTATTCATATTATATTCCTTAGAGTTCGTCTCTTGGAAAGATATTTTGATTACATTCAATATCAACACATTTCCATAAACTTTAACACATTGACTGATTCTTTAGTGAATTACGTGTTAAACAAACATTTACGACATATGTTAAGAGTAATTTTCAATTCACGTCAACAGTTGAATAAGATTACTCATAACCATACAAAAACGCTGAAATTAAAGTACATAGATGTTCAAAGTTTTTACAAAGAATTGTTTCCAAGGCATGTTGGTCATTTGACCTCCAAACCTCAAAATGCATACAGTAAATCATCCTAAGTAGATCTAATGATGCTCATGATAACAGGTAGCTGAGCTATCATGCGCAATAGCCTAATCCAATGACTAGGTACACCAATAGTATTGCGTTGTAGTCTCATTGGTAACTCCTCGATCTGAACATCCAATATACCAAGGGTTAACCCCTCTATATGATGCTGCAACTCGGCTAGTGTCTCGATCATATCTAAATCCTAGAGAAATGCTCTTCCAACATTTCTCCCCATTGGCTCACCCAACTCCTGTTGATGACCCATTGGTTGAATAGTGCCAACATCTATATACATGAGAACATTTTTAGTTTAGTCTTAGAAACATCAAAAAACACAAAAACATGTCAAAAATTCAAAAATACATGGTCAAAACAATTTACCTATAGCACCCCATTGAGCACCCACTGGTAATCTCAAATACGAATCTCTACGGAAATCCATCCCTGCATATGGATGCTCCTATATGACAATATGTTGTCGACGGAGCCAACTGAAGAATGCGGTAGAAAATGAGATTGATTGCTAACCAGCATGTCTAGCCATCAACTCTACCCATTTCTCCATCTGTGGATCTCTAGGACCAGCTAAACTCAGTGTCACATACTGAGGTTGCATCAATGGAATTCTCTCCAAAGTAAAAGCAATCAAGATCGATCCATAGCTGAAATTTTTCATCTTACTACTTTTTAATTTCGTCAACTGCTCCTTCATCAAAGAGAGTAGTGCCTCACACTAGTTGAACATAGTTGGCTCGAGACACTCTAGCGCATACTGCATGTAAGATCTATTCGCGACATGAAGTGTCACACTACCAGCCAAGTTTTGGATAGTAAAAAGGATTGTTTGCAAGGGCATATCACAAATATCCTTGATGTTTATCTTTCCAACTTTTCTAGGCTGTGTACCAGGCTGCAAAACTGTCAAATTTAGTCCCTCACGGATTCACCCCCACGAGAAGAACCTGAAAGAGAAATGGGGGCACCACGTCTCGACAATCCTATGAGAAAGTAAATATCATCGATTAATATAGGGAGCAGTTTGTCCCCTATGTGAAAAACCTATTCCGTTGGATCCCATGAATGAACCAAGAACTGTAATAGTTCTAACTGTTGCCTCATCCTGGATAACCTTAAATATTTGAGTAACCCACAATCTCCAAGGGCCTCAACAGTAGCAGGATCATTTAGGGCAACCATATCATGTTCTTCATGTTCTCTTTCATGCCATGTTAAAGCCATTCGGATCTGATCAAAGTCTGAAATCACACCATAGGCTTAGTTAGGATCCATTTCATGCAAAAAACTGAAGAGATTTTGGGTAGAAATGATGAATCAAATTTCTAAATTGCACCCAACACACCCCTGGTCTGTAGACAGTGCAATGTAGAGTAGTTTACCTTCAGTTTGACTGCTTTGCAACACAATTTTTTATGCATAAGGGTGCACTAATCCTAGGGAATGATATATTTACCGTAGGGACACCAAAACCCCAAAAAATTTGCCTAAAATTGAAAAAGAATGACCTTAAAGGAAAGAGAAGAGGTATATCTCCTACCTGGTCCTAATGACACAAATAATGATCCACATAATCTCCCACAATCAGTTGTTGAAGTTTGAGGTAAAAAACTCGTTCAGAGCACAAAACTGAATGGTAAATGTCAAATGGTAAAATGACTTGGTAAATTATTGTTTTATGGTTATTTCATGTTTATTAAATGAAAAAACTATAGTTTTTACCTATTTTTACCAATGAAACAGGTATGTTTAATCCATTTGATGGTTCTTTGAGCAGGTTTACAGTTGACATAGTGAATTTGAAATGCATGAATGTAAAATGTACTTTTGACCACAAAGCATACTTTTATCTCTTTTTCGAGCTCTGTTAAACATTGAAAAAGGAACCCTCCTACAGTCCTCTTTCAGCGCTTTTCAGACTCTCAAAATATGAAAAAATTGTTCCGTGCTTGTCCTTACTTACGAAAAGGGAATATGTTGATCGAACATGGTCAATAGGTTCTCTCTTGTATTATTTTACGCTTTTTCAAACTTGAGAGACAAATTTACGAAAAAGAACTTGTAGAGTTTTCTTTTTTTCCCTTTTCAAACTCTCTAAATATGAAAAGAACTGAGTTCTCATTGTCATTAAATTCGTTAAAGCATCAAATAGCGACAAACTTGTCCATCATGACAAGACCGAGTTTCACCTTTGCTAGACTTGTTAAAACATCACATAGTGATGGATTCACTCGAAGGGTAGAATTATACATCAAGCATATGTTATCCTCCTCAATCTTGTTAAAAAATAAATAGGTATTGGTTAGCATTGATTGGGGAAAATGGGAAAAGGGATAAATCACTTTATGGTAGCAAGTCGCTCTTGAACATGACACTTTGACTTCTTCTTTGTGACTATTTGGGTTGGGTTATCAGCTTGATGGTTATCATACCTATGGTCTATCATACCATCCATCACTTGGTTTTTTGTCAATGCTGCCAATTCATTCAGTTTTGCCGACATGTTCAAGAGAAGTCACTCAGTAAACTTCATCCTTTGCAATTCTCATAAAGCTTCATTTTCATGATCGCCATTCCTAAACATTGTGTCATAAGTCACATTTTGTCTTCAAAATCATTACACTCGTTTCATGTCGTTGATGGGGGATACATCAAGGCCCTCCTGTGATGAGTCGCTTCTTGTCAACATCAACACATTAGCCAATAAGTTGACTTAGAAACACCCTTCTAGTACCTTGAGGCTTGCATACATCAATGGCAAGTTTCTTGCTTCTAGCGACAGTTTGACATCACAGGCCTTCTACTAAAAGACTTTGTATGGTGTTTGGCATCAAAACATCTAGTCACACCATGCAGAATGTACTGTATTACCTTGAGAATCATTATCATTATTGGTGATTTCTCTCGTGTCTGTTAATAGCTTACATCATTGGCTGGTAATAAGATGGTGTCTTCCCATGTTCGAATTCAGATCACATTTTCACATGGTTAGACTCATACTTTAGCAAATGATTGGATGAGATAGAGGACCTCGGATCTAGTTTCATCCATCCAGGCTACGATTTCACGAGAGTACTAAATCATCTCTACGATGGCTTTGCACAGATGGCCATCTTATCATGGGCCTATCTCTGTAGACAACTATTTTATTTATGTACATGTAATGAAAAGTTTATATGCTGAGCATGGGTATGTCTTCCCTCAGCAATTCATGAAAATTCAAAGATATCATGATATTATGTATTGTAATTGATGCAGGTCATCGTCTGCTTCAAATGCTCCTCATCACATCATAAAGCATGTCACTCAACATCATTTTTGACTTCATGCTTTAGGGGGTAGCTGTTACAGGGCTATTTGGACACATCACTCCTGATGATCAGATCATTGTAAACAAGGTCTATCAAACCCTAATTCAGTTGCTACATGCCCTAGACATTCCACCTCATTGAGTTCTTCCAACCATGAGAGTTTCATGACTTCAAAGCCTGCTAAAGTGCTTCCTTGGGTCACCAGCGCACCCCTGGTCAGGGGTAAGTGCTCTGCAGAGTAGGTAGCCCCATTCAGGGCTATGTTGCAGAGAACCTAAGCCCACTCAAGCCTGTGCTGGGCGAGAATCCTTGAAATGTTCATTGGATCCTAAGTATATTACTCCTTTCTAGAGCCTTCTAGAAGGAACCCAACTCCTATCCTATCAAGATGAGCTTGACTTAAGATAGCCATGGATCATCTAATCCTCTATCCTCTCACCCGTTTGAACATGGAAACTAATCATCCAATTATGGAAAACCATTCAATGCCATGTTAATGTCAAAACCACTTGCATTCATATGTAAATTAGCCTCCCATCATAAAGCCAAGGAGCTTGGATATTATAGAGGAATATTGTTGGTTTAGAGACTTGAAGTTATGCTGCTAGATTGTTGTTTCTATTAGTGTGATGAGGGCTTGGACTAAGGTGGATGAGTGACATGAGATCAAACCACATTGGGTGTAACTTATCCTTTTATCAATCGATAAAGTTGTTTGTTCCTTTCACAATACTTTTATCTATATCCATGATGAATGTATGTTCAAATGTTTTTGATTCCATTTGTTTACAATAAATAGATCATATGCTTTGAGTGTTGTTGTATTTTTTTTTATGTTGGCAGGTACCAATTCAATGAATTCAATTTGAGCGGGAGTGACGGGAGCAACTCAAAGGAGATCAAAGGAAGTGAAGGATCACAAGTAGGTTCTTTTATCTTATCTGTTTATTGTAGGAAAAGGTTAAAGATATTTACTTCAGTTGTTCTATGTGTAACTACCCACTCAGGGAAGATATACTTATCCGTAGGTATAAATTTCGTATAACAAAGTGTTCATATTACTAGGCTATAATATTATTCATAGGGTCCATAATATTAATCCTAGTGTTTAATATAAACCCCTTGGGTTCATATTTATGATCAACCATGCTCCAATGCCACATTATGACAAATATTGTCTTAATATGAAAATCAACTATGGTCAACCATTTTCAATCATCGTCAACCATTGCCAATCATGGTCAACCATGGTCTAACGTCACATTTTTACAAAGATTATCTTAATATAAAAATCAACCATTTTCAACCATGGTTAATCATGGTCATCCATGGTGAACCATGTTCCAACGTCGCATTGTGACAAAGATTGTCTCAAATCAAAATCAATCATAGTCAACCATGGTGAGCTATGGTCCAACGTCATATTGTTACAAAGATTGTCTCCATATCTAAATCAACCACGATCAACCATATTTATTTTAGAATTTATAATATTTATCATAGGGTTTATATACCTTGGATTATAATTTTTATATTATGGTTTGTCACGGGATTTTCTCGATATGAAAATCAATCATGGTTAACAATTGTCCAACATCAGATTGTGACAAATATTCTGTCAATATGAAAATCAATTATGGTCAACCATGGTCCAATGTAGAATTGTGACAAACATTGTCACAATATGAAAATCAACCATGGTAAACCATGGTCCAACATTGCATTGTGACAAATATTGTCTCAATATGAAAATCAACCATGGTTAACCATGGTCAACCATGTTTATTTAAGGGTTTATGTACCTTGGTTTTATAATATTAATTCGTTGGGTTTATAATCCCTAGGGTTTTCGTATTAATCCCTTGGGTTTATTATTTTGTTGGTATTATAATATCAATCCCTTGGGTTTATTAATCACTTGTGTTTGATATAAATTAGTTGGGTATATAATCATGGTCAGCAATGGCCAACCATGGTCAACCATTTTCAACCATTGTCAACCATCGTCAATCATGGTCAACCATACTCCAATCTAACATTGTGAAAATAATTGTCTCAATATGAAAATCAACCATGGTCGTCCAAGGTCAACTAGTGTCCAACACTGTAGTGTGATAAAGATTTTCTCAACATGAAAATCAAGCATGGTAAACCATGTTTATTTTAGGGTTTATAATATGTTTCTAATGTTCTATATACCTTGGTTTTATAATATTAATGCCTTGGGCTTATTAATCTAATGGTTCATAATTCATGGGGTATATTATATATATATATATACATATATAACCTAAATGAACCGAACAGCTCGCCTGACATGTAACTACCAGTAAATGCCTGGGCGGATATCATATGTCCTCCTCCTTGTAATTTGGGTCACAATAGGGGTGATTTTAACCTAGGTATTTCGAGTTTTAATGATTTCACATTTCTCAGATTAACCAATTGAGCTACCCCTCGGGGACATTCTTGGGGTAAAATATTATTGATAGGGTTCACAATATTAATCCTACGGTTTAATATAAATCTCTTAGGTTTATTATCATAATCATCCATGGTCAACCATGGTCCAATGTCTCATTGTGACAAAGATTGTCTGAATCTAAAAATCAACTATGGTCAACCATGCTTAGTCATGGCCAATAATCGCTATCCATCGCCAATCATGGTCCAACATCCCATTGAAACAAAGATTGTCTCAATATGAAAATCAGTCATAGTCAACCATGGTCCAACGTCATATTGTGATAAATATTGTCTCCATATCTAAATAAACCATGATGAATGATCGTAAACCATGTTTATTTTAGCGTTTATAATATTTATCACATGGTTTATATACTTTGGTTTATAATTTATATGTTAGGGTTTATCATAGGATTTTCTCAATATGAAAATCAATCATGGTCAACAATGTTCCAATGTTGGATTGTGACAAAGATTTCCATGATATGAAAATCAATCATGGTCAACCATGGTCATCCATGTTCCAATGTTGCATTGTGACAAAGATTGTCTCAATATAAAAACTGAACCATGGTAAACCATGTTTATTTTAGGGTTTATAATATTTATCTTATGGTTATATATACATTGAGTTTATAATATTAATAACTTGGGTTTATAATTCCTTGGGGTTTTAGTATTAATCCCTTTGGTTTATTATTCCCTTGGGATTATAATATCTACCGCTTGGGTTTACTAATATAATGGTTCATATTCCTAGGGTATAATATTAGTAATATGGTTTATAATATTAACATTAGGGTTTAGTATAAATCCCTTGGGTTTATAATCATGGTAAATGATGATCAACTTGGTCTAACCTCATATTGTGACAAATATTGTCTCAATATGTAAACCAATCATGGTGAACCATGATCCAACGTCACATTATGACAAAGACTATTTCAATATGAAAATAAACCATGGTCAACCTTGTTTATTTTAAGGTTTATAATATTTATTCTAGGATTTACATATCTTGGTTTATAATATTAATATGTTGGGTTTAATATTATACCCTTGGGTTTATAATATCAATCCCTTAGGTTTATTAATCTAAGGGTTCATATTCCTAGGGTTAATATTATTAAAAGGGGTTTTAAATATTAATATTAGGGTTTAATATAAATTCCCTAGGTTTATAATCATGGTCAACCATGGTCAATGATGGTCCAACATGACATTGTAACAAAGATTGTCTAAATATTGAAATCAATTATGATCGACCATTGTCAATCATCATCAATCGTTTTCAACCATGGTAAAATGTCATATTATGAAAAAATTGTCTCAATATGAAAATCAACCATGGTCAACCATGATCCAACATCGCATTGTGACAAAGGTTATCTCAATATGAAAATCAACCATGTTTATTTTAGGGTTTATAATAGTTATCTTAAGGTTTATATACCTTGGGTTTATAATATTATTCCCTTGGGTTTATAGTCCCTTGTTTTTTTAGTATTAATCCCATGGGTTTATTATATAAATCCCATTAGTTTACTAATCTAAGGATTCATATTCCTAGGGTATAGTATTATTCATATGGTTTATGATATTAATCCTTGGGTTTAATATAAATGCCTTGGGTTTATAATCATGATAAATCATGTTCAACCATGGTCGAACATCACATTGTGAGAAAGATTGTCTCAATATAAAAATCAAGTATGGACAACCATCCTCAACTATTGTCAACCATAGTCAATCAAGGTCAACCACGATCGAACATCACATTGTGACAAAAAATTTCTCACTATGAAAATAAACCATGGTCAAATATGGTTTGTCATGGTCAATAATGGTGGTCCAACATTGCATTGTAACAAACATTGTGTCAATATGAAAATCAATCATAGTTAAACATGGTCAACCATTTGTATTTTAGTGTTTATAATAATTATCATAGGGTTTATATACCTTGGTTTGTAATATTTATGTCAATGTTTAGCATAAGATTTTCTCGATATGGAAATCAATCATGGTCAACCATGGTACAACGTCACATTGTGATAGAGATTGTCTCAATATAAAAATCAACCATGGTCATCCATGGTCAACCATGGTCCAACATAGGATTATGACAAATATTGTCTTGATATGAAAATCAATGATAGTTAAGCAGGGTCCAATGACACATTGTGACAAAGATTTTCTCAATATGAAAATCAACCATGGTCAACTATGTTTGTTTTAGGATTTATAATATTTATATTATCTCTTATATACTTTGGGTTGATAATATTAACCCTTTGTGTTTAATATTATTCCCTTAGGTTTGTAATCCCTTGGGGTTTTAGTATTAATCCCTTGGGTTTGTTAATCCCTTGTGCTTATAATATAAATTTCCTAGGTTTACTAATCTAAGGGTTCATATTCCTAGGGTATAATATTATTCATAGTGTTTATAATATTAATCCTAGTGTTTATAATCATGGTAAACCATGGCCCAATGTCGCATTATGACAAAGATTGTCTCAATATGAAAATCAACCTTAGTCAACCATGGTCATTCATCCTCAACTATGGTCCAATGTCACATTCTGATAAAGATTGTCTCAATATGAAAATCAGCCGTGGTCAACCATGGTCCAACATTGCAATGTGACAAAGATTGTATCAACATTAAAATCAGTCATGATCAAACATAGTCAACCATGGTCCAATGTCACAATGTGATAAATATTGTATAAATATGAAAATTAACAATGTTCAACTATGGTAAACCATGTTGAAGCATAGTCAACTATGGTTGACCATGGATGACCATGGTCTCACATTGCATTGTGAAAGAGATTGCCTTAATATGAAAATAAACTATGGTCAACCATGGTCTAACGTCACATTGTGACAAAGATTGTGTCAATATGAAAATCAATCATCGTCAACCATGGTGCATCATTGCATTGTGGCAAAGATTGTGTCAATATGAAAATCAATGATGGTCAATGATGGTCAACCATATTTGTATTAGGGTTTATAATATTTATCTTAGGGTTTATATACCTTCGGTTTACAGTATTAATCCCTTGGGTTTATAATATTAATCTCTTGGGTTTAATATTATTCCTTTGTGTTTTTAGTATTAAGCTCTAGGGTTTATTATTGCCCGGGGTTTATAATATCAATCCCTTAGGTGTATAATCCATTGAGTTTATAAGATAATTTCCTTGCATTTACTAATTCATTGGGTTTATAATATTAATCTCAAAGGTTTTGAATATTGATCCCTTGGGTTTTAATATTAACCATTTGTATTTAATATTATTTCCTAGGACTTATAATGTCTTTAGTTTATAATATTAACAATCTCTTTGGTTAATAATATCAATATTTATTATATTGTTGATAATATCGATAATACAATCATATTATTATAATATAATTATTATTATTATAAATTGTCTTTATAATTGTTATAATTACCAGCCTAGATCCATCTTAACACCGGATCTATCAAGTGCCAAGAGGGATCAAATCTCTCGAGGTGCAAACCTTTTTTTGAGTGAAAAGCTTGAGGAAATGCTTGCACCTTGAGAGATTTGATCCCTCTCAACGCTTGATAGATCTGGTGTTAAGATGGATCTAGGTTGGTCTTAGTCCTGTGCAGTCATACAAAATTTGTTGAACATCTAATTATTTTGATAATTTTAAATATTCTAAATATGTCTATGATTAATTTGGTCAATTTAATTTGTAATTTTCTTACTTACCTCATTTTTTGAGATGAGAGAGACTGTTAGTAACTTGAATGATGAAAAATGATGAAATACAAAGTTTGAGTGCAAAGTGTCAATGCAACAATTTTCATAGATAGAAAATGTGAATACTAAGAATGTAGTCAATTACAAACAATCTTCATTACAATCAATCTGAAACTATTTTTTTCCATTTTCTCATATCAATCATATGAAAAGAGTAGTTGGAATCATAAACCATTCAAATATTTAACTCATGCTACTGTAGTACACAACATACCTTGTCTCTGTTGCTCAAAGTCAACCATTGTAACTTATGGAGTGTTAAACCCCAAATAATTTTCAATGGTAGTTATTTTTTATTACCGTGTTTGAATGCAAAGTAATTAACAATGTCGAATGATGGAAAATGGGAATAATAAGAATGTACCCAATTATAAATTCCAGTAAGAAAACACTTTATTTAGAATGAAAATTCAATTATTGTATTTATGGTTGAATAATTTTTATGTGCTTACACTAACAGAGAGTGTGTATGTTTTGGGGACGAGAAGGAGAGACAAGGGGAGATAGAGATATAGATGGGGGGAGAGGTAATAAGAGTGAGGCAAAGACAGGGAGGGAGGAAGAGATATGGATATGGAGAGAGAAATGTTAAAGAGAGAGAGAGAAGCAGAAGAGAGAGAGAGGGAGGGGAAAGGGAGGAAGGGAGAGTGTATATGTTTAGGGGCTGAGATAGAGAGATAGAGAAGGAGATACAATGGGAGATAGAGATATAGATCGAGGAGGTAGAGATGTGCTTACACTGAAATCAATGCACATTATTAATCTAATTACTTTGAATTTAATATACATTATACATCTCGTTGCATCAAATCAGAAATCAACATCTACTCTAAAATCAATGCATCTAGTGCAAACAATCAAATGTGATTAGAAATAAACATCTAAACTGAAATAAATGCATCTAGTGCAAGCAATCAAATAGCACTATAAATCAATATCTACAGTAAAATCAATGCATCTAATGCAAGCAATCAAAATGAGTAGAAATCAACATCTACACCGAAATCAATGCATCTAGTGTAAAGTATTAGATATGATTTGAAATCGACATCTACACTGAAATCAATGCATCTAGTGCAAGCGATCAAATAGGATTAGAAATCAAGATCTACACTGAAGCCAATGCATCTTGTGCAAGCAATCAAATAGGAGTAGAAATCAACATCAACACTGAAATCAATGCATCTAGTGTAAGGTATTAAATTGAATTATAAATCGACATCTACACTGCAATCAATGCATATAGTGCATGTGATCAAATAGGATTAGGAATCAACAACTACATTGAAATCAATACATCTATTTTAGTGAAAATCTAAAATATTCATGACTTTCTAGATCTAACGTCTATGTCTGTGTTTGTCTCTATGGTACTCTTTCTTCTTCCCTCTCTATCCACCTTCCATTTTGTGTCTATCTCCCTCTTCATCTCCTTCTCTCTCTTCCCTTCCCTCTCTCCCCCATCTCACTCTATCTGCCTCTCCCTAATTTTCTCTATCTTTATCTTCTTTCTTCTCTCCCCCTTCCATCTATATTTATACCTCCCTCCATCTCTCCTTATTTGTCTCTATATCTCAACCCCCTAGACATATTCCACACTCTCTCTCTCCCCCCATATCTATCTATATATCTATCTATCTCTCCCTCTTCCTTCCCCTCTCTATCTCTTCCCCTTCTCCCTCTCTCTCTCTCTCTCTCACTCTCACTCTCACTTACTCTCCATCTCTCTCTTGTCACTCCCTCTCCACCTCTCTCTCTCTATTTCTTTCTTCCCCTTCCAACTCCATCTCTCTCTCCCCCTCTCTCCCCTCTCTCAATTACTCTATCTTTTTCCTTCCTCTCTCTCCCCTTCTCTCCCACCTCCCTTTATATTTGCCCCCATCATACACACACTCTCTCTCCACCCTCCAACTCTGTCACTATCTCCCTCCCTCTCTCCTTCTCTCTCCCCCCTCTCTCACCCCTCCATATATATGTCTCCCTGTCTCTCTCTTCCCCTTCTTTCCCTATCTTTATCATCTCCTTTTCTCTCTCTTCCCCTTCTTTCCTTATCTTTATCCTCTCATTTTCTCTCTCTTCCCTCGTCTCGTCTCTCCCTCATTCCTCTTCATCTCTCCCTTGTGACTCTCTCCCTCCCTCTCTCTCCCTCCCTATCTCCCCCTCCTCTCTCTCCCTCTATCTCTCTCCCTCCTCTCTCCCTCTTCCTTTCTATCTCTCATTGTGTCTCTCTCCCACACTCTATTCCCCATTCCATCTCATTCCCTTTCTTAAATATGATCCTACTATATTTTATTTAAGAAAGTATTTAAATTAACAAGAAAACATAATTGGTTGTAAAATATTAAACCTATATTTTGGATCAATCATATTAAAAAAATACAATAATAAAAAGATTAAAAGAATCACCCACTATCTTTCCTCTATCATTGTTAATCACTTTGCTTCGATCCTTTGTTAAGATGCATTTATCCTAGTTCTTTATAATATTATTTATATTATATAAATTTTACAAATGTATATATAAAAGCATTCTCGTTTTTTAATTTATTAAAACCTCCATTTAATCTCTATGAAAATATTGTTAGTAGTCATGAGGATGGAGGGTTTAGATATATCTCAGAAGTAATTATAACCATTTTGCTCTTAGATTTAATTGATAAGCCATGGTATTGTAACAACTAAAAGCCTAGATCCATAACATAATAATCAAAAGTATAGATGGCCCATGGTATTGATAAACCATTGTAGTAGCCCATGGTATTATAATTGTCTTCCCTCCTCTCCCTCTCTATCTTTCTCTTGTGCATATTGGCCCATCGTATTGTAAAAAAACCTGCATAGAGGTTAATAATATCCATGGTAAATATTCATGATTACAAATTGAATTGTCCACTTGAAAAAAACCAAAAGGATCTAGGCCAAGCCCATCTATAATCAGATCGAACAAGAAACCTATGCTTCAGAGAAAGAAAAAATAGTAATTCCTTGAGCTTCCCATAGGCCACATCCCACGCAAAAGCATGTGCCATAACCATATTCCATATACCATTAGCATAGGAACACGACTAGACCATGACAGTGTGCCCACTAAGGTCGGGCTAGTAATTACAAACAATGTTGTCCATAAAACAAAACCTTAAATAATTAGGGCCTCCATAAACCAAATAGGGTTGTCCGTCAACCAAAACCTTAAATAATTAGGGCCTACATAAACCAAACAGGGTTTTCCATCAACTAAAACCCTAAAAAATCCAGCATATAGGAGGAAGGGAGCACAATGAAACTCTGAGTGGCCCATAGGCCAAACCCCACATAGACCCATGCGTGATAGCTAAATTCCATAAACCATTGAGACAAGGACATAGTAGAATAGAGACTCGACACACATAATTAACCCTACCATGTCGCATTCCAGACAAATCCCCTTCAATTCCCACTCGACTAACACTTTTCCAGTCTCACGACATACCCACAAACAAAGACGATGATCCATAGATGCAAGGATAATAGAATTAGGAGTGGATACATACCCGTGGCAGATACCTTGAGTAGGAGGAGACTAATTTGACAAATTCCCAAGGGTGATGAGCAGCCCAGATGAGATCCACAATGAACAAAGAACACAAACCAACTTACCAAAATCGACGGAGATAAAACTTACCTTCACCACCTTGTTAATGCATGTGCCACATTCTGGGTTGGCACTAAAGCCTTGAATGCTCACCGCCACCTCTCCAAGTGTTGCGTGCATGTAGAGGATGCCACAATATTTTTCTTGGGATATGCACATTAGACATTGGGTTGAGATGTACCCATAGAATCGAGTTCACACCCTAATCGGGGATATATTGACTAATATTAAATATTTATCTATTATACCTATGCACATATATCAGCCACATTTAATAATGTGGTTGTGCATGTAATTGATATGCACCTATCTCCATATCAACCACATTTATTAAGGTAATTGAGATCATAAATAATAATAAAGTTAAAGTTAAAAATAGTTTCCCTTAAATATCTCTCTATATAAGATGTATTCAGACTTGAATTAGTTCAAACCAATTTCCCATGTGCCTCGACCATACTAACACTAACTTCAAAATTGCTGCAAGGATGATAGTTCATTGTATAAATTATATCAAAAATTTAAGCATGCATAAGAAATCAATTGCTAAAGATATCACTGTTAAATCATATTAAATATATTAATGCTCTCAACACCCTATAAAATACCAGTTATAACTGCATAAATAACTATTCACAGTAATTAATTATTGATCCAAATCGAATGTAAATGACATTGTAGTTTATCTGTTTAACAAGAAGCAAATTTGTCATTATTGGCAAAGAAAAATTCAAAAAAATTGGCAGTAGGAGTATTTAAATAATCTTTTTATGGTAGAAATAGATTCAACATAATTAAAAACCTCTGGGGTAAACTTGATATTTACATAAATTTATGCCAAATTTATCAAAATCATGGCTGAATTTCCATAGTTTTCTAAACAAATTTGAAGCCTGCATAAACTATGGCTTACAGAATTGACACAAATAATGCGAATTTTTTTTACACTACAGGGACATTGATCTCATTTTCTCATGACATATATGGTGATAATATAAAGATTGATCCACACTTTTGAGATCCAATATCCAAAACCTGGCAATATTGATTGAGTATTGTAGTCCAACGCTTGTTGTTGCACCATTCAAATCATCACGTCACAAGTAGTTACATTGTCAATATGCGAAGGACAATGGATGACCATCACTCGTGTAAATTTTGTTTAATAGTTTTCAATTTCCAAACATAAAGGCATGATCATACTTTCACACTAGATCCAGAGGTCAGTTTCAGTCTGAAGTAATTAAAGATGTTGAAATTTTTTTAATTTAGTTAAAAATACAAAAAAATACTATTATTTGATTACTTTGAAATAAAATCAAATCTTGGTAGAAGGATAAAACAGAATGTTAAGAACCGTAGAAGCACATCTCATTTTCAGTTTCACAAATTATAACTTTTTCCATCAAGAAAATTCAAATTACCTCCATCATCTTCGAATTGTTGAGAGGCATTGAAATTCAAATTAAATTAACGTGGACAAGTTCGTTGAACAATCATCGGCTCAAAATAAATCTTTGTAAAAATTATAGTGAATTATGACCCAATATTTCCCTAAACAAGTGTGGACTTATATAAACATGTGCCTTGCAAATGACAAATGAAAAGTTATTAGGTACAATTTAACTTTAAAAAACTATTTTTTCAACTCGTATTTTCAACTTCTCTCCCTATGATTTTACTTCAAATTTTTAGAGGGAGCACTTGTTGGATGCAGAATTTAATTTTGCATCCAAGGAGTACCCACGTTGCATAGTCTAGATGGACCCTACTACACGAAAAAATTGAAATACATGAAAAATCGTGATTGCAATAGTGTTTTTTCATGTGTTTCACATTGTTCATGTAGTAGAGTCCATCGAAAGTTTGCAACATGGGTACTCTTTTGATAAAAAAATTAAAAAATTTCATCCAACAAGTGCTCCCACTTGAAATTTGAGTAAAATCATCGGGAGATATGTTGAAAATATGAGTTGAAAAAGTAGTTTTTCCTTTTTTACCTCCAAAACTTGATGAGGTAATCTAATATTTATTATTTTTTTATTTTTTGTCGATCAAAAAAGTTGCGTTATATTATTATAATTTCAAAAACAAAATACATCAACATATTTTCTGAGTACATAATTGTTGCCACATTAGGAGAAATAACAAGCTTGAGAACTAACAAGAGTATTTCTTTAGACAAGATTAAGCATGTGAAGAAGCCAAGACAATCTATCTCATTAGTTATTTCGAAATCAAACATAGCACAAGAAGATAATTTTCTAGAATTACACATTACGGGGGTGGGTTGGAGGGGAAACGATGGTGGAGCTATAAAGAATGTTGCTCGCTCAAGCGTGTGGTAATGAATATTCTCCACCCATGTCTCCAATGCACAAGGGTGGTAATTTGTTCGCTGGAGCTATCGCCGAAGGCCATCTATGGAGTCCAAGAGTTCATTCTATGTGTGCTGGAGGTCATTGATGTAGGCCACGAGTTCATTTTGGTCATCGTGACATTTTTCCATCAGAGTCTCCATGCTTAGATGGAGATTGTTCAATTGTGCCACAATGGAGTCCAGGGTGGTCGAGGCCTCTACACGACCTGGGGAGCGACCTGGGAACATGGCCAACTCAACATCAGAGTGGTGGCTCTTGGTCGACACTGAGACCGAACTGGGCACATCTTGCAGTGAACGGTTTTCCATACAATGATCGGTTCCCCTTCTGTGAGCGCGATCTCTCTATCTCAACGTACAATTGACTGCTCCTCCACTAGTTGTACCACCGTGGGGAGAAAACTGGCTACCCTGTGCAACCCACTACACAAGCCTAATATGGACCAAATAAAAAAATTCATTACTTACCTCATTGGCGTTAGGGTTTACTGTATAATTGGTGCCATACTCATACCCCTCCCCACTGTCTGCCAACGAGTTGGGAGTGCACTACTAGTCTCAAAAGTGGCCAAGCCAATCTAGGGAAAGAGCCATGACACAAATGACGCACGTCAATGCCTCTCCAAAGGAGAAATCTCTTTCCTCAAGTAGACCTAGAGTGAGGTAGGGGAAGCAAAATTCCACAACCCACACTCTCCAACCCCAGGATTGTAATTCTCTTCGTGACAACTATTCTAGTTCTCTCCTCAATCCCATGGCCAGAGTGCTTCCAGGTTCTAGTCCCCTGCACACCTGCTTGTACTGAACGTGTCCTGCACCATTTCCCCAAGCCTTCGCCTGAGCCAAGATGACAATACCTCACTACTCTCCCGCACCCAACACTCCCTCCTCATCGCCCAAAAGCTAAAAATTACCACCCTCCTACCTTTGTTGCACATTAAGTAATGCTCGCAAGAGGAGCCCAAGTCCCAACAGACCTTAAAAGGTCCATTATGTGTGTGGAGACCCATCTGGCTCCACAATCCAATGCACAATCGCCTATCGTGATGATTAGATACCCCCATCAGGGACTTCTAAATCTTTGTGTATCAATTCTTGGAGATGCTACATTTCCCCAGGATCTAGGTCTGCTTTGGTGAGGAAGTTCTGACTAGGCCTCTTTGCTATGAAGTTCTGACTAGGCCAAATTTTTATGCGGCTGGTTCGCCCCACAATTGGCCAACTAGTCTGTGACTTTGTTTCCTTCTAGGAGAACATGGCTAGTACTGATGTGTTTGAAGTTAGTCTCCAACTCCTAACAACTTTCTTGGGGGGAGAGCCATTGATGATCGGACCTCTAGACCATGTCTATGATGAGGCGCAAGTACCTAACTATTCCAATTCTTCTGTATCAAAGGTGGGTGCGAGGCTCATGCCTACTTCCAATCCTGTCAATTCAACCACATTATTTATTGAGATACCACAGAAGCCTGAGTAAACTACCCTTGGGGAGCCAACTAAGTCACGAATGATGCCACTGAAGCCTACCAGTTCGGGATTACCCTTTGGAGCCCCATCGAAGTTAATGTGAAGGAATTTTTCAGGGGTAGGGAGAAATGAGGACGGAGAACGGGTAGGGGAAGGTGGCGGGGTAGTCGTGCTGGAGTAAATCAAGGCAGACAAGAGGTTTAGATGGGCTAGAATTCAGGCTTTAGTTGGGTCAGGGTCTAATCATCAGGTGACCATTTTTTAAGGATGGATTCTTGGATGTTTGAAATCTTTTGGCTCCATATGTGCACACTAGAAGGTGTTTTTCAATTGAATAGGGCCTAATTCCTCTCCTTCCAGGTGTTCCACAGAAGTAGACCCAGAGTGAGCCACCATGCACAGTTCACCACCAGATTGGAGAATCAGTTAATTTTCCAGTTCTCAAGGAGTTCGTGGATGCTGTCTAGTTGGCTAGATATTGGACCAAAGAGGTCAAAAGCTTGATTCCAAACTTCACATGTTATGGGGTAGCCTCGAAAGAGATGGGAAATTGATTCTTCCACCTGATTGCATAGGGGGAACATTGATGTGCCATCAAATCCCCATTTCTAAAGTCAATCCCAGGTTAGTATCCACTTGTGACCCACTAGCGAAAGGAAGTGAGCAACTTTGGGCCCTAAATCACTACGCCAAATATGTCCCCATAAGAGGTGGTCCAATTGTGCTGAATAGTTAAGCTGGATGAGATAGGATTATTTCATTGAAAAGGTTCCTGATGTAGAACAACCCTATCTGACTTTGTGCATCTCCTAGGATATATGTACCCGATGTTGTGAGATTTGAGACACTAGACGTGAGTTAAGTTTATTGCTATCATTGGTTACGAACAACATAACTACAATTTTGTTGCATTTAAACATATGTATGTCTATCATAGGGTTGATACTCATGACATATCATGGTTAATCTACAATTTATGTCAATTTGATGTCTTTTTTAGACAAAAAACATCGTTTTTCTACCATTGGTGTAGTTTACCAAGTGGTAGACCATGTAGAAAAGTTGATGATATGATGTATTTAATGTAATTTTATAAGTAAGCAATAGAGCTTGAAGTTTACAGAAAAACAATACTTTCAAAATAAAATTATTAAAGAAATACAGAATGTTATCCTACCTAATAAATTGATTAAAGAAATATAGCAAAATATCATAAAACATTATATATGAAAATGAAATAGAGGTAAACTATATTTATCTAATTTTAGTAGTATAGAAAATATGAAGTTTGATATAGCCAGGGCAAAATATTAAAAAACATTATATATGAAAATGAAACAAAGGTAAACTATATTTATCTAATTTTAGTAGTGTAGAAAATATGAAGTTTGATATAGCCAGGGAAGCCATTTAAAGATACATAGGCATCAAATCATAATAAGTATCAAAACACTTACTACTGGCCCATACCATGGTTTATCCATACCACTTATACAAAAAACCATAACTGACTCACATGTTCAAATGACATCTTTTTAAATTAACCATTTTAATTAAAAGAGCATAACTACATAAATCTCAACCTTTGATTTCTTATTCTATTATGAATATTCTAAATTAAATCTAATTAATAATTATTGGCAATTAAATTGCAATCTTATAAGCCATATTCCAAAGTAAAAATTGTTATCTATGATAATTTATAATTAAGTGTCCTTAACTAGAAAATCTAAAAATTATTGGCAATTAAATTGAAATTTTGAAAGCAATATTCCAAAGTAAACATTGTTATCTATGATAATTTATAATTAGGTGTTATTAACCCAAAAATATTAGAAATTGAGATCCAGAGCATAGAGTGCAATTACACACAACAAAAATCACTCTTCAAAATTTTATTGATCACAATAATTAAAAATATATAGGACATAATACATGGACTATGACACATATGGATCATGATTCCAACTCACAACATAGGAATCATTAGCTTCTAGATTGACGCCTAGGGACTCACAATGACAACTACATATGACATGGAAGCATTACTTCCAACACCCTCGCAACATATTACAACAACAATAAATAAATATATGTCTCACTGGTCTTCATCAACAACCATATCCACTCTAGAATCTCGCAAACACCACTCTTTCACCACGACATCTTCAAGCTATTACTTGACCTCCATTTAAAATGTAACCACCTCTGACCATCGTTGATGAACTTTGCAAGATCAACAATATTGACACCTCAGCTTGTCGGGTCTTTCGCAATATGAGTTGTCAAGTAATGAACCATCCTATGGACCAACCACTATCTGTGGGATATTTCACTTTCGGCTATCCTTCAGTTGATAGGATGGAGGTCTGGGTACTGAATGTGCTCAAGAGTTGATCAAACAACTTGACCTTACACAAGAATTGATGTTTCGGACACCGGGGCTTCCAGTTTAAGAACCACCAACCCTTTTTATAACCAACATTACAAACATACAAGAATTGATGTTTCGGACACCAGGGCTTCCAGTTTAAGAACCATCAATCCTTTTTATAACCAATAAAAAACACACAATCAACTCACACCACACAATAGAAGAACTTAAATCTCTTTTACTTTTAAAATAGTTTGAGAGGTGATTCTGATGGCCACTCATCACTATCTGATTCTGACATGTCATCCATGTTGGATATGTTTGCAGTTTCCTTTCCATTTAGAATATCCCTTGCACAAGTTCTACAATTCTAGGCGGTATGTCCATATTTGTGACAGTAGAAGCATTATGTTGAACCCTTTGCTTTTTTCATTTTGCCTTTGGAAAATAGTGCAAGTTCATGTTGACCACCAGCATCTGAACCTTCTGTATTTGCCCTTTTTTCCTTAGCTAAAAGTGATGATACCATTCCTTCTAATGATTGAGAAGACATTTGGCTTAATGTGAATACAATGTTGCTATATTTGGGAGATAAGCTATTTAATAGAATTGCTTTAGCATCATCTATTTCTACCTTAGCACCAATTTAAGCCAATTGCCCAAAGAGAGACATTAACTCATTTATATGATTAGAGAGAGGTGTCTCATTATGCATTTTGAGACTAAAGAGCTGCAGTTTAAAGGAGAACTTTGCGTTCATAGCCTTTACCCCAAATAGCTTACTCAAACATTCCCAGATTTCATGAGCCGATTTTGTTAAATCAATCAAATGCAATTGAGTGTCGAAAAGTCCCAATCCAATTATAGCCTTAGCCTTGTCTTCTCTCTTTTCCCATTCCACGAAAAGCTTGGAATCAGTAGGAGCCTTTTCGGTTCCTTTTACTATACTCCACAAACCTATATTCATAAGATGCATTTGAATTTTAACTTTCCAAAGTATGAAAATTGATACGGGAAGGGAGTCCATGTTACTCTTTTTTTTTTTTTTTCAAATCTAAGATCTGCGGATCTGATTCTTCTCCCACGTTACCGGCACCAGATTGACCGTATTTGCTTGAAACTGATGATACTGGAGAAATTATGCAATCTCTCTGTGGCCAATAGAGCTCATACTCAAACTGAGATCATGAGATTGAATCTCATTATCGCTCTGCAATTTAGCTTGCAACACGCGAATTTCCCTCGATCGATTTGATCTGATTTAATAAATGTCAACGCTTCCTCCCGTGGAGCTTCACCTTAACACCTCCACTCGCAACAACAAGAGGCAAATCTCTATACTCGCAGATCCAGCTAGCAAAGCATAACAACGTTCAACAACTTTCAACTGAATCGTCCTACGTCAACCTTTGATCCTCAAAATCTGACAGCGATGACACACTGTCTCTTATCGGCTTGCAACTACAGAAATTGCATAGATCCGTTGCTCCTCAAACTTTAACCGAAACAGTGATGTTGCGTAGATCACATCAAAATGAGAAGACAACCATACAGGCGTCCAACCAACACTCCAGCATGTGCATCAAAAAACAAAACGGGTACGAAAAAACTATTAGAAAAACACAGATTGCTGGTGAGTTAAATTTATACAACCAACACTCCAGCATGTGCATCAAAAAACAAAATGGTTACAAAAAACTATTAGAAAAACACAGATTGCTGATGAGTTAAATTTGCAGCACTTTTCTGGTTCGCAATTTTCTCAATGCTGAGCTAATCCTAAATTCTGACACATATTCTCTACACAATCTCAATCTTCGATCCAAAGATGTTCCACCCTAGGCTGCCACATATTCTCTACACAATCTCATTCATCGATCCAAAGAAGTTCCACCCTCGGCTGCCAATGACAGTTGGCTTTTTGTTTGTCAAATATCAGTTTTCAGTGGCTCTCATACCATATTAGAAATTGAGATCCAGTGCAATTACACAGAACACAAATCACTCTTCAATATTTTATTCATCACAAAAATTACAAATATATATGACATAATACAAGACTATCACACAAAAATTACAAATATATATGACATAACACAAGAATATCACACAAAAATTACAAATATATATGACATAACACAAGAACTATGACACTTTTGGATCACGATTCTAATTCACAACATAAGACGCCTAGAAACTCACAATAACAACTACATATAACATAGAAGCATTACTTCCGATTAAACAAAAATATAAAAAAATTAACCGGCCAGTGAGGAAATTCCAAGGAACAGTAATCTGTCACGTAGAAGGTTGATCGGACAACAAAGAAAATGAGTGAAAAGTTAGCACGCCGAAAGTAAAGATAAATTCGACTTAACAGTAATGTTTTACAAAAACGGCAATCTGGGAAACAAAGAAACATCAATTAAAATATGTTAGAATGAAATTGAGTTCCACTACCCCTCTATGGTTAACACTCGCTCGAAGGATGAGACACTCGGTCTGTCAACTCTGTAAAGGAGGTGATTAAGGCAATCCAGAATTTACGATATAACATTGTACAACACTTTGAAAATTGAGGCATTTGACAAATTCTATGACCATATTATTACCGACAACACATTAATGCAACTGGTACAGGAATTTTGGGCCACTGAAGGCCTTACAAGTTTCCATTGGAGTAGTCTACCTAGGCAGAGGAATTGCCCGGTTTCTGCCCTCGCCCGGGAAAATGTCCGGCTCCGGCCATCAGCGATCCCTCCCTTAGCTCTTCCACCCTCCCCTAGCTCCGCCACCCTCCGTCCACCGCTCCGCATTAATTTCCTGACATAATTGCTGCCGCGGAGAGTTAATGCAATTTCCAATTCGAAATGGAGGAATTTGGAAACCGCGGGCTGCTCCCCCAACCAACTCGAGGCGGCCCCTCCAACTCACTCACCTTCCTCCTCGACTCGGAGCCTGCAGCTCAACACAAAACTCCAGCCCAGGCAATTCCTCCACTCTGCAGCTCACCACCCAGGGGACATGACCTTCAGGTTCAGGTTCATTCATCCGCCTAGGTAGACTACTCCGAACCTTAATATCAACAAGGCTTATGTTTCTTCAGATGGGAGATGGTTCATGGACGGTATGTTGTAATTAATGATATTATGTCTTATGTTTTTGTAGGTTAATACTCTTACCATTGTTTCAGTCCTGCTCCTGACAAATTCTTCTGCTGTGGCAGTGTTCCATGTCACAGACGAAAATGGCAAAAAACTTATAGATGAAGGCGTAATTGGGTACATTGAGAAGGTATGTATAAATTTATTTCAAACCAGGGTTAGCAATAAAAAAGTATTTCTCATGTTTCCTGAATCATCCATGCGTTGTATTGCAGAGGTTGGCAACAAACCCTTGCGTAGTGCCTTTGTTTGGAAAACCAGTAGGTCTAGATGCAGCCGCTGAACATACGACAATTGAATTAACAGGCACTGACCGACTGGGACTACTATTTGAAATATTTGTCGTACTAGGTGACCTAAAATATAACGTTGTGGAGGCGGAGGTCTGGATTCACAACAGGAGGGTTGCCTATCTTGTATACATTACTCATGAGGACACAGGTGCGGCCATTGAAGACCAACAAAAGACTTGTAAAACTAAAGAGCTCTTGTTAAATGTAACGAGAGGAAATAGCACCATCAGAGAAACTAAAACGGTGGTGTCAATGGGATTCACTCACACAAAAAGGCGGCTTCATCAATTGATGTTTGCTAACTGTGACTATGATAAACTCGATCAAACTAGAGACAAGGCATCTCTTTCTCTCAAGGACAACGACAATGCCAAGCCTCTTGTGACTGTTGACCACTGTTTGGAGAGGGAGTATTCTGTGGTGACTATTCAGTGTAAATATAGAATGAAGCTTCTCTTTGATATTGTTTGCAGCTTGACAAATATGGAGTATGTTGTATTTCATGCCACTATAGACTCTCAAGGCCCACAAACTTTTCAGGTATAGCTCCAGCAACTACAAGGGACTTGATTTTTCATAGGATCTTTGTTTTTTTTCAAATGTTTATTTCCTAATTTGTTTTTGTTAAACCAGGGATAGGTGGTTTCATATCACATCCCTAATGGGATTAATATTGAATCTAAATTAGGTTAAAGAAGAGTTGGGGTATTTATTTCCGTTCTTCTCTTTTGTGATACAGGAGTACTACATCATGCATACTAATGGTTGCCCCGTGTATTCAGAAGGAGAGAAGTAGCATGTGATTCAATGTTTGGAGGCTGCCATTAGACAAAGAACATCAGAGGTATGAGTCCAAAGATTGAATCCATGGGCTTTGAGAGTCTATAGTGGTGTGAAAGACAACATACTCCATATCTGTCAAGCTGCAAACAATATCAAAGAGAAGCTTAGGTCTGTCTTTACACTGAACAGTCACCACAAAACACCCCCTCTCCAAACAGTTGTCAACAGTCACAAGAGGCTTGGCGTTGTCATTGTCATTGAGAGAAAGAGATGCCCTATCTCCAGTTCCATCGAGTTTATCATAGTCACGGTCAGAAAACATCAATTGATGAAGCCACCTTTCTATGTGAGTGAATCCCATTGACACCACCATTTTAGCTTCTCTGATGATGCTATTTCCTCTCGTTACATTTAACAAGAGCTCTTCAGTTTTACAAATCTTTTGCTGGTCTTCAATGGCCACACCTATGTCCTCATCAGTAACATATACAAGACAGGCAAGCGTCCTGTTGTGAATCTAGACCTCTGCCTCCACAACGTTACATTTTAGGTCACCTAGTACGGAAAATATTTCAAATAGTAGTCCCCGGTCAGTCACTGCCTATTAATTCAATTGTCGTATGTTCAGCGGCTGCATCTAGACCTACTGGTTTTCCAAACAAAGGCAATATGCAAGGGTTTGTTGCCAACATCTGCAATACAACGCATGGATGAAGTCTTAGGGTTTTGAATAAATTTCCACCATGGATTCGATCCTTGGACTCATACCTCTGATGTTCTTCGTCTAATGGCAGCCTCCAAACACTGAATCACATGCTGCTTCTCTGCTTCTGAATACACGGGGAAACCATCAGTATGCCTGATGTAGTACTCCTGTATCACAAACGAGAAGAACGAAAATAAATACCCCAACTCTTCTTTAACCTAATTTAGATTCAATATTAATCCCATTAGGGATGTGATCTGAAACCACCTATACCTGGTTTAACAAAATCAAATTAGTAAATAAACATTTGAAAAAAAACAATGATCCTATGAAAAATCAAGTCCCTTGTAGTTGCTAGAGCTATACCTGAAAAGTTTGTGGGCCTGGAGAGTCTATAATGGCGTGAAAGACAACATACTCCATATCTGTCAAGCTGCAAACAATATCAAAGAGAAGCTTAGGTCTGTCTTTACACTGAACAGTCACCACAGAATACCCCCTCTCCAAACAGTTGTCAACAGTCACAAGAGGCTTGGCGTTGTCATTGTCCTTGAGAGAAAGAGATGCCCTGTATCCAGTTCCATCAAGTTTATCATAGTCACGGTCAGAAAACATCAATTGATGAAGCCGCCTTTCTGTGTGAGTGAATCCCATTGACACCACCGTTTTAGCTTCTCTGATGGTGCTGTTTCCTCTCATTACATTTAACAAGAGCTCTTCAGTTTTACAAATCTTTTGCTGGTCTTCAATGGCCGCACCTGTGTCCTCATCAGTAACGTATACAAGACAGGCAACCCTCCTGTTGTGAGTCCAGACCTCCGCCTCCACAACGTTACATTTTAGGTCACCCAGTACGGCAAATATTTCAGATAGCAGTCCCGGTCGGTCAGTGCCTGTTAATTCAATTGTCGTATGTTCAGCGGTTGCATCTAGACCTACTAGTTTTCCAAACAAAGGCACTACGCAAGGGTTTGTTGCCAACCTCTGCAATACAATGCATGGATGATTCAGGAAACATGAGAAATACTCTTTTATTGCTAACCCTGGTTTGAAATAAATTTATACATACCTTCTCAATGTACCCAATTATGCCTTCCTCTGTAAGTTTTTTTCCATTTTCATCTGTGACATGGAACACTGCCATAGCAGAAGAATTTGTCGGGAGTAGGACTAAAACAATTGTAAGAGTATTAACCTACAAAAACATAAGACATAATATCATTAATTACAACATACCGTCCATGAACCATCTCCCATCTGAAGAAACATAAGCCTTGTTGATTTAAGGTTCGGAGTAGTCTACCTAGGTGGATGAATGAACCTGAACCTGAATGTCACGTCCCCTAGGTGGTGAGCTGCAGAGCGGAGGAATTTCCTCGGCCGAAGTTTTGTGTTTAGCTGTAGGTGCTGAGTCGAGGAGGAAGGTGAGTGAGCTGTAGGGGCTGCTCGAGTTGGTTGGGGGAGTAGTCCGTAGTTTCCAAATTCTTCCATTTCGAATTGGAAATTGCATTAGCTCTCCGCGGCAGAAATTCTGTCAAGAAATTAATGCGGAACAGAGGGTGGAGGAGCTAGGGGAGGGATTGCCGACAACTGGAGCCAGACGTTTTTCGGGGTAGGGATGGAAACCAGGCAATTCCTCCGCCTAAGTAAACTACTCGGTTTCCATCGCCCGACTTTTAACACATCCCTCCTATCTATCCTTCTATAACAATATTATTACCCACGAGACATTAAAAATATTAATGCAACTGGTACAAGAATTTTGGGCCACTGAACGCCTTACAAGTTTCCATCGCCCGACTTTTAGCCATAGTTACCAAATTCGAATTCGAATATGGATTCGAATTCAATTCGATACGGAAAAAATTTGACAATATAAAATTGAATACGAGAAAAATTCGACATATACATCTTATAAAGACTAACAATTTTTTATTTTTTTCAAAAAAAAAAAACTAAAATGAATCTTTGCTCACTTGCTACTTTGAATAATGTGGTACTTATTTCTAATATTAATCTTTTATGTCTATTTAAAATTATCTAATAATGAAAGAAAAAATGCATCAAACAAAATTTATTAGTATTGCAAATTTGAAAAACTTGTAAGTCAAATATAATAATATAAATAACAAAAATTCAAACCTGATATTTATATAAAAATTAGATATTGAATATTAAAATTAAGTTTCAGATGATCAACACAGATCAGAAAACTTATATCTCAATCTCTTTCTTCAAATCAAAATTTATTCAATAATAAATATGTAAAAATTAATTTCTGAACCCTTTAAATTAAATTCTAATTCCATACCAATAATCCCAATAAACCACTATTATCCAATTTACTCATAACTATCATCTAAATAAGAATAAGAAAAACTATTTTGAAATTTTATAATTTTTTTAATATATAAGTTACCCTTCTCTTTAAACTTTTTAATACTAAAAATTTCTATCATATTATTGAATATAAAAATTATTATTTTCAACTTAGATCTATTTTCCATTGCATACTTAGGGCCCTGCCCTATTCTCAGCGTCTTCGCTAATAACGGCAAGACGACCGATTGGAAGATCATAAAAACCCGCAAACTTTGGGCATTGTTCACATAAATGGAATCCATAAACTAAAAACTCGGTACCGTATTAAAACGCGAACCGAATCGTACGGACGAATTTCCGAATTTTTTGGGTCGATACGGCCGAACTTGGTAACTTAGCTTTTAGCACATGCCTCCCGTCTATCCTTCACACCACTCGATTTTCCTATCTATTCAAGATTTTATTCGCATTCGTTCACATGAGGTACGGTTCTGTTTTCCAAATATGTGGAGATTGACCATTGTTTTGGGTTATTCGCGGCTGACCTTGAAAAGGCCCCAATTCTTACTGTGGATGAAAAGAAAAGACTTTGAACTAATAACAATAACAAAAGATAATATATCATATGATAATAAAAATATTGATTTCAAAATATATATTTTGATTTTAAAACCTTAAAAGGGAGTAGCAAATATTATGCACTAAAATAAAAAAATCCAAAAAAAAGATAAAATTTGGTGTCAAGTTAAAAAAATATCAAGGAGAGATTCTAAAATTTTTGACATGACATTATGCTTACCCGACATTATTAATTTGTTAGGCAAACAAAATTAATGTCCACACGGATCTGCTCCTCTATTTCATTTCACCATAAATACTGTTTTTTCGATTTTGACAACTTTTGCTGAAGCTATATATTCGCCTCCTTCACCCACCTTTCAGTTAACAGTTCATATTACATATACTGAAGTGTTTCCCTGGTTCTGAATTCACAATATCTTAATTTCTTTTATAGGTTATAATTGCTGGACACAAGCTAACAGGATGGCCAACTGTAACTTTCTCGTTTGAACTGTAATCAAATTTAATGAATTTAAAAAACTTTTAGATAGATTCAATACATGAGCACGATTTAAGCTGCGGGACATTAATATTCGTTTTAAACAATCTAATAATTATTACTTGTTGGAGATTAATTATGACCGCCTATCAAATAAGTGACAATGCACCCAACACCGCCTCACCGCCATGGCTGGCTTTGCTTCGAAGAGGCGCCACCGCCATGATTTGTTCGACGTTCGAAGAACCATCACCGCCATAACCCTTTCGAATTGAAGGGACAATTAACCGACTTAATTTATGTATAAATTCAATTGATCTGTGATAGAAGATGTATGCAGATAGTCCGGACGCACAGTCCGAATTGTACGCAGCGTAGCTACTTCATGTTCTGTTAATTCATGTGTAGTTTTAGGTTTAGTTACCAGTTGTATTTCCGCTGTTTACTCTGATCAATCTTTCATTACTATAAGTGGGTATTACCGATTGCAAAATTTATCATGTTTTTGTTTTGTGTATGAAGATCGTTTATCATAATTTTCAGTTCTTGCAAATTATCATCTTTATGTTTCGTATTCGGATATGATTGATGATAATTATCATTCCTAGGAATCTATTATGAAAATTTCATTTCTTTGGAGGATATTTGTAAAATAATTTTTTCATTCATTGGAGGGTGTATTGTAAATCAAGATTGCTCATCCCTGGGTATTGACATATAAATAAAGTTATTATATATTATTTATGTTTATGAGCCATTTGTTTATTTTAAACAATATAGAGTTATTATCTATTTAAATATAAATACTTATTATTTATTTGTATAAATTTTAGGATTATATAATTATAAATATAAATAAATTAATAGATATTGATAAAAGTAATTAATAATTTTAATGAAAATAATTGAAAATTGAATTATATTTTTTTGAGATATTTTTAATCAATTTTGGAGTAAATTATATATATATATATATATATATATATATATATATATATATTATTTTTCAATATTTAAGTAAATTTTTGTCTCGAAAATCTCTCTACTAAAATTCAGATAAATTTGATAACAAGACCAAAATGTAAAATAGTTATAATGTTTGAAACTTTTAATAATTTATTTTTTTAATTGCTTTATGTAATATGTACCTAGTTTATATGCATAGTCCATATTGAAGCATTTTACTTAACATGAGCAATGAAATATTTTATTTATAGATTACATATTCAAATTGAAGGATCCCTGTAATTCCTTACCTTTTAGGATAAAATAAAATATTCTTTATATAGGAAAGGATGCTGACTATAATAAAGAATAAAAATGAATATACATCTTTAGTTAATTTTAATTAAAAATATTAAAAACATCAATAAATAACCTAATTTTATATGAATATTATAGAAAGATAAAGTAATTAAAAATTTAAAAAAACTTATAAAAACTTATATTTTCATTTTGTTAGAGATATATAATTCTTATACTTTTTTAAAATATTTCAATACAAGATATAAATGTCATATAAAATAACATAATTTTAAGGAAAGATAAAGTAATTAGAAGTTTAAAAATATTATCTTTTCACTTTGTTGAAATAGATGCCTTTGGCTCCAGGATAAACGTCATAAGAATTGAACTTTTCCAAATTATGAATAACTCATTTTCCACCATTGGATCCCACTGTGTTGGGCTTTTATTAATATATTTTTAAATACACATTAATATCACTTAATTTTACTTATTGAAATATTTTATTTATGACCTAGATTTATTTTTGTTTTATCCACACTTAATTTTTTGTTATTATTAATTTTTTTCAAATACCACATATTTAATTTATATTAAAAATTGCCTGAATTAAACATCTCCTTGTTATTATTATAATTAGAAGCTAATTGATTTTTTTATTACAAATTCTTTTTCTCAATACTAAAATTATTCTCTATTTTACATGTATTCAAATGGTTAATTTAAGTTTTATGTTGAAATATTCTTAAAAAGTATAAAAAAATAGTCATTTTCTTCAAACTCCAAGTGAAAATATAAGGCTTTTAACTTTTGATTTTTTTTTTTTGAAATAAGGCTTCTAGAATTTTAAGCTATTTATCAATGATTATTAAGTGAATGGTAGGGATTAAAAATCCCCACAAATATTCCATAATATATGATATCTCTTAGATATAATTTGGTTATTTTGGAGTAAGTCTTCCGTAATTTTACTTGAATTATCAATAACTATTAAGTGAATGGTAGAGATTAAATCTCCACAAATATTTTAGAATATTCTTAATAGTAATCGTAAGTCAAAATTGATATTTATCAAAAAAAAAATTATGTCTTTTTTTTTTTTCCTTTTAATTAAATTTCTTAATTAAAAAAAATGTCTGTGAACCTGACTTATGTTTTTTCACATGACATTATGCTTACCAGGGAAATGCAATTAATGTATACATGAATCTGCCCACTATTTCATTTCACATGTACATGAATCTACCTACTATTTCATTTCACCTGTCTTTGCTCACCCTTCACCCACCTTTTGAGTTAACAATTCTTATTACATATATTAAAGTGTTTTCATCTTTCTCAATTCACAATATCTTGATTTCTTTTTGTAGGATATGATGGAATAATGGATTATTTGTCAAGTATTAAATAACTAAAATTGTTTTTTAGTGAGAGATTTATGAAGAAATTAGTAAAATGACAGGTAAGAGATTTGTGGATGATTGTTGAGAGAATTATAGAGTGATTTGTGGAGTTATTAATTGAGAATTTCTAGAGTTAACAAAATCCCAATACTTCTCTTTCATATATAAATATATGATGCATGAGCATCTAGCTAAGGGCACCATGACCAGGTGTTGGTCTCCGCCAAGGTGGAAAGATTTATCAGTGTTTGGTTTCTTTATATTTAATTAGTCAAAGCAGAATGTAGGGACTTGGTTTTTTTAATTTCATTGTTAGTTAGGGAACAATATAGTTAGTTAGGGCCACTATCAACATTGTCTGTCTTTTAGTGAGTAATTCATATTATAACTGCTTCTTCCATTTAGAACAAAAAAGACATCTATATCAACTGTCAAAACTTGCAGCGCAAGAAGAACCGAATGCGTTAATAGTTATGTAACTAATAAAAGAAACAACCGAAGTGTAACTATGCACAATTCAGGTAACTGTGGGAAAACAATACAAATACGAAATGTAAATCATTCTGAAGGGGTTCAACGAGAAGAGAACAGTAATATAATATAGCAGAAGACGTTGTTAAACAAAACCCTGAATCTGAATCCATCTGTAACAAGCAATCTTTCCTTTTCATTTTATTTCTATTAAATGCTGAGTGTGATAAATTAAAACAATGAGATGCATTCCTGTGTTTTCTAGTAAACTTCTCTTAACAGGCCGAGACAAAGTTGTCCACATTTGAACAATGAACAAAAGGCAGAGTATACCAAGGAATGAGGCAACGGAACCAGCAATCAACACCAATTCCAAAATCATGACGCATACAACCACAAAAGCAGAGAGAAAACAGGACACAAATTCAGTGGTAAATCTCCATGACAGAGGTAGTCATTGTAACCAATATTTCTTCATTTCCATTATCTAAAATAAAATCAATGTTGGCACATAGTAACAATTAACAGTCCTCAAAAGTATAAGACCAACAACCAGAGACCAGAACGTCTTCCTCAGTGACAAACAACAAGGCTAGGGTTCGAGACCCTGTAGAACTATAGTGTTGCCGAGAAAAACAATAAGACTAATTACAAGCTATAGCCGAAGCCATTGAACGCAAAATAGCAGTCAGAGGAGCCAACCCTCTCATTTGCTAACCTATTGGCAAACTAAATCGATAAGCAGAGAGTAAAGATAACAATTGGGGAAATTCATAGCAGAGAACGACCCTACCCGTTCCATTGACAGAGTCTGGGCCACGAATCGATCTAGAGCCATAACCCCAACCTGCAACAGTAACAACAGAAGCAAGTCAGTGAACCTTTACTAGAAAACGAGGGCGTAAAGCAACAGTATACAGTGGAAACAGAAGTGTTGATTGACCTTACCAAAGGATAGTGAGCACCAGTGGCTCAGGCTCGAACCTGGGTCGCGAATACAAACGGAAACCCTACTCACAAGGAGCAGCAAACATTAGCACCACCGAAAAACTGAGTACATAACCATAGCAAGGAGGAGAGGACATACCTGGTTGAAAATCGGTCGAAACCAAGCCCAGGATCTGTTGTGAATGCGACCTGGAAACCAAGAACATCGACAACAAGTTAAATCTGGAATGCAACCATAGAGAACAATGTTAAGATAGTAAAACAAACAAAAAAACGACAGAGACAGTAGTGTCCACGGAGCAGAGTATTAACCAGGCAGAGGAGATCACAACCAGAGGCGGACAAGGCGCCATTCTACAACAAGACACCGTTGCATACAAACCCTCTTCGCAGACCAAACCCTCACTGTAATCACTTTGCAGAGCAAGAAACAAAATGACCGAATACCAAATGCCAAGGGTTTTACTAACTTCAACGAGCAGGAAACAATAACTGAGGTGAGTACAGCTAAGTCGTCACCATTTAAGAACTGCCGTAAATTCTTCCAACAAACATCCAGAAAATATCTATTGATTAGTGTTTAATCATGTAAGCAATGATCCTGAATTATTGTTAATAATACATTGTTAATCACAACGCTGGAGTAGTATTAATAGTAGTCATAAACCAAAGTACGGGCTGGTCCCATCATAGTGGTATCAGAGCAGGATTTAGTGTTTTTTCCTGAGAAATGGAAGTTGGAAGACGAGGACGTGGAAGAGGTGCTCAGAGAGCAGCAGATGAAGGATTGCAAGAAGAAATCAGGATCCTTACTGCCCGTTTGGAGGCAGTTGAAGCAGGAAGGAGAAGGGATCCAGAGGTAGGTGATGACAGCGAAGAAGAAGCCATAGTGACAACAGATGGATCGAATGAAGAAGGGCCGAAAATGAGACTGTTGAGGTCAGTCCTATTGGCGAGTAGCAAGCCTAAACTAGAAATCCCAAATTATGATGGCAGCTTGTCCATAGAAGTTCTATTGGACTGGATCAACGAACTAGACAAATATTTTGAGTGTGAAGAGATCAGTGAAGACCGAAGAGTTAAGTTCGTTGTGACAAAGCTGAAGGGACATGCAGCCCTGTGGTGGGACAGTGTCCAAGCGGAGAGAAGGAGGATGAACAAGTTATTGATAAAGAAATGGTCAAGGATGGTGGCCAGATTGAAAGGCAGATTTCTGCCGAAGGATTACCAAATTGCACTGCATCGGCAAGTGCAGAATTTGAAACAAAAAGGGATGACAGTAAAAGAGTACACTGAAGAATTCTACTAGGTAAATTTAAGAGCTGGTTATACAGAGGACACCCTGGAGAAAAGAACTAGGTATGTAAATGGTTTGAGATTAGAAATATTACATGAAATTAGTATTCTTTCCCCAAAAAATATAGAAGAAGCATACCAGAGTGCTATGAAAGCAGAGGACAAGATCGCCAGAAAACAAAATGCTAGGAGAGGACAGAGAACTGACGGAGGAAGAGGACAGTCTTATGGCAGAGGACGAACTGCCAGTAATAGTGAAGAAGGCAGCAGTTTCAAAGCTTCTGGGACAATAGAAAAAGGTGGAAACACGAGAGGTGGCAGGCCATGTCAGCGAGGCAAGGGAAATGGCTGAGGCAAAGGAGATAACTATGAGTGCTACAGGTGCCACAAGTGGGGGCACAGATATTTTGAGTTTCTTGAGGCAGAACAAGCTGGACAAAGAGGTGTCTATGTTGCATAGCCAGAGGAAGCAGAGGCACCTCCCCAAGAAGTAGAAAATATGCCGAAAATAGGGAAGCCTTGGTTTTGAATAAGGTGTTACTGAAACCAGCAAAAGAAACAACTGAACAAACTCAAAGGAAAGCTTTGTTTTGGACAGTTTGTAAGTCACATGGAAAATGTTGTACGCTGATTATCGATAGTGGGAGCACAAAGAATCTGGTTGCCATGGAGATGGTGGAGAAGTTGGGGTTGAAGCGGTTGAAGCACCCCACTCCTTACAAGGTATAATGGCTGCAAAAAGGCCATCAGCTGTTGGTGGATGAGCAATGCGAAGTGGAGTTCCATATCGGGAGATATAAGTATAAGGTCATTTGTGATATAATGCTGATGGATGTATGTCACATACTGCTAGGTAGGCCATGGCAGTATGACAGGAAGGTAGTACATGACAGGAAGATAAATTGTTATAAGTTTGTTAAAGATGGGATTAAGCACATGCTTGTGCCCATCAAGGAAGAAGAGACAACAGAAACAAGCGGGATGAGGGTCTTACTAATGGGTGAAAAACAGTTTTTGAAGCAGATTGAACATAGTGAATTAAGCTATGCTATTGTAAGAAGAGCAAAGACAGTACTGCTACACACATAGGTGTCAGATTTTCCTACGGAAATTCAGTAGATGCTGCAGGAGTTAAATGATATAGTACTGGTTGACTTGACAGATAAACGGCTCCCAAGAGAAGTATAAGTCATCATATTGACTTTATACCCGGAGCAAGTCTACCGAATAAGGCAGCGTATTGGATGAACCCCAAAGACAATGAGGAGATCAGAAAACAGGTGCAGGAATTGCTAGATAAAGGGGTGATAAGGGAAAGTTTGAGCCCTTCCGCAGTTCCAATAGTTCTCACTCCCAAGAAAGGGGAGAATGGCGAATGTGCATAGATTTGAGGGCCATCAACAAGATCACCATCAGGTATAGATTTCCACTGCCACGGATGGACGACATAATGGACTACCAAAGTGGGGCAGAATATTTTTCAAAGATTGATTTAAAGAGTGGGTATCATCAAATTCGAATCCAGGAAGGGGATTAGTGGAAGACAACTTTCAAGACCAATGAAGGACTATATGAGTGGCTGGTAATTCCATTCAGACTGAGTAATGCACCCAGTACCTTTATGCAATTTGTTGACACCTAATCATCAGGATTGGGGGAATATAATGTAAATAAATAAATAAGTAATATGAACAGTCATTGGGAGATGAAATGAACAGTCTCCCTCATGTATATAATAAAGACCAACGTAAAGGAATAATATGAATTGAATTTTGTGGAGTTACTACCTTTCCTGACATGGTATCAGAGCAGGTGCCATTTTTGGCTTTCCTCTCCTTTGTAACTCCCTATTCTGCCTATGTTCTACCTTGCATACAAAAATCTTCTGCTCTGCTCTCCATTTAAAAGCGTTGCCCATATAATATGTTGGCCATTTAAAAGCGTTGCCCATATAAAAGTTGTCGTGTCAGTACCTACCTGTACGCTTGTCTTCTACGCTGTTTGATACCTCCCTTCAACCATTAACTGCGACCTCTGGTTCCCTGGACTGTTCATAATTGTCCTCCATGCGCTCATTATTGGCGCATTTTTTTCTTGGGTGTAACGTCTCTCTGTTTTACAGAAGAACAGCATTGAATATCTATGATGAACGCCCAGCTCCCATGGAGAAATTCCCTGCTCCACGAATTCACTCATTTCATACAATCAACATAAGGTTTTCTGCTCACAAACAGGGAGTGAAACAAAAGAAGTTCGGCGAGCGTTGGTATCTATGGTATGAGCGTTGATTTTCCTTTTTAAATCTGTGCTGGCATATGCATTGAGGCCTGAAGTTTGAATGTTATGTGTAATATGATTGATGCTTCTTGTTATAAGTCAATTTATAAGTTAATACACAGTTCTTGTATTACATTGAATGCTGGTGGTCTAGTTTCTTGAATGCACTGTAAAGTTTTTTTGTATTGAATGAAGAACGTTGTTTACATAAGTATTCTTGGGAAATTAGCGTATGTGCTGAGGTTAACACGCTATACCTACCTGCACTTTATGGAGAGGAATACGCACAGCTGTAATCGTTGAGGCTACCAATTTCTTGGCCCTGTGTGCCTTCGTGGATCACGTTTCCCAAAAAAAAATGTAAACATTGAAACTGGAACTCTGGCCAAAAAACCCCGAAGAAACATCAAAAACAGTGCTAAAAATGAAAATTGTGTATACTGGAATGATGATTTTATTTTTTAGGGGTCAATTTTGAACATGTTTTAAAAATGGCAGTGACTACAAAATTTTCGTGCAAAATATAGCTTCAAAACGAAAATGATGATATTGGAACAATGATTTTTTTTAGGGTCAATTCTCAAACTTTTTAAAAAATGCTAGTAAACTCAAATTTCTATTTGCCAAACAAATTTGTTTATGAGGAAAAAAACACATTAATGTTTTTGGTAGCATTTCATTTTTCTTTCCTAAGTATAAATTCAACATGTTTTCTGGGTGCCCGAGTGGGCTTGGGCCCCACCCCCACACCCTCACCCCGGCCCCCTCGCCCCCTCACACCCACCTCCCCCCCACACGCACCCCGCTCACACACAACAGCCCCCACTCGCGCACCCACACGCACCTCCCCCCTCACACGCATCCCCCCTTCACCCCCACCTCCACCTGCCACTCTCGCCAACCCTCCCCGCCCCCCCACTCTCACCCACACCCTCAGACATGCACCACCCCCCCCCCCACTCACTCGCCCCCACCCACACCCCCCCCAACATGCACCCCCCACACAGCCCCCCCCCCCCCCCCCCCTCACACGCACCCTCCCCTCTCGCCCACCCCCTCACACACACTCGCCCTCCCCTCACACACCCACCCCCCTCTCGCCCACCCCCTCATCCACCCTCGCCCTTGCCCGCCTCCTCACCCACCCTTTCCCACACCCACCCCACCCCCTCACCCGCCCTCGCACACGCACCCGCCCGACCCCCTCACCCACCCTCGCCCACGCCCATGCCTGCCCCAACTTCTCACCCACCCATGCCCACGCCTGGGGTGCGCCACTCTGGTGGCTCGCCCACCCGCCCGACCGGCTGGTGGCTTGGCGATTCTGGGACCAACCGAGTGGGCGGGCAGCCCACAGGGGTGGCGCGACCTGGGCTGGCGCCACCCCGACAGCCTGCCCGCCCGCACAGCTGGTGGTTGAATTGCCTAGCCACTAGCAGGGCGGGTAGGCGGGCTGTCGGGGTGGCGCCAACCCTGGCCGCAGCACCTCGGTGGCCCGCCTGCCTGCCCCGCCGCTTGGCTAGTCACTGGGTGATCCTAGGAATTGCCCAGCCACTAGCCAGGCTGGGCAATTTTGGTTGCCAGGGTGGCACTAGCCTGTGCCATGCCACCCTGGCAACCCACCTGCCTGCCTGCTTCGCTGGTGGCTGGGCGATTCCCGAAATCACCAAGTCACCAGCCGCGTAGGTGGGCTGGCGCCACCCTGGCGGCCCGCCAGCCCACCTGGATGGTGGCTGGGCAATTCCCGAAATCACCCAGTCACCAGCGGCACTGGCCGGCGGGGTGGCGCGACCAGGCCGAGGCCACCCCGGCGGCCGGCCCACCTGCCGAGCTGGTCGTTGGGCGATTCCCAGAATTGCCCATCTGGGCTGCCGGGGTGGTGCCAGCCACCCCAGCAACTCACCGTCTCGTGCGGCTGGTGGTTGGGCAATTCCAAGAATCGCCCAGCCACCATCCCTGCGGGTGGACGGGCCACCGCGGTGGCACAACATAGGCTGGCGCCATCCCGGCGGATGGAATCACCCAGCGTAGGCGGGCAGGCCGCCGAGGTGGTGCAGCATAGGCCCATTCCCATGCCTGGGGCATGCGACCATGCCAACCTGGTCGCCCATCCAAGCCACCAGCCGAGTGGGCCACTGGGTGGTCGCCCGCCCAGCCACTAGCCAGGTGGGCCACTGGGCCGCCGGGGTGGCACGACCAAGGCTGGTGCCAGCCTGGCGGCCCGCCTGCCCACTCGACTGGTGGCTGGGTGATTCTGGCCATCGGGGTGGCACTGACCTGTGTTCCTCCACCCTGGCGGCCCGCTCGCCCGTTCAGCAAGTGGCCAGGTGATTCCCGGAATCGCCCAGCCACCAGCGGGGCTTCGCAATTCCGGCCGTCGGGGTGGCGCCGGCCTGTGCTGTGCCACCCCGGTGGCCGTCCTGCCCGCCCAGCTAGTGGCTAGGCGATACCTAGGTCGTGCCACCACGGCGGTCTGCCCACCCGCCCGGTTTGTGGCTAGGTGATTCCGGGGAATCACCAAACCACCAGCCGGGTCGACCGGCTGGTCACCAAGGCGGCGCCAGCCCTGGCTGCCCAGCCACCATCTGGGCGGCCCATTGGGGTGGCGCAGCCTGGGATGGCACCCTCCCGCGTGGTTGGCTTGGCCACCAGCCGGGTGGGCCGCCAGGGTGGCACCAACCCAAGCCACGCCACCCCGGTGGGTGAGCAAGCTGCCGAGGTGGCGCCGGCCTAGGTTGACGCCACCCTAGCGGCCTTCCCGCCCGCCCGGCTAGTGGCTGGGCTGCCGAGGTGGCACCGGCCTAGGCTGACGCCACCCTAGCGGCCTGCCTGCCCGCCCTGCTGGTGGCTGGGCGATTCTGGGAATCGCCCAGCCCAGCCACCAGCCGAGCGGGCCACCAGCCGAGCGGGCCACCGGGGTGGCACGACGCAGTCCAGTGCCACTCTAGCGGCCAGAATCGCCCAGCCACCAGCCGGACGAGCGGACGGGCAACCGGGGTGGTGCTGGCCTATGTCACGCCACCCCTGCGACCCGCACGCCCACCTGGCTGGTGGCTGGACAATTCCGGCAGCCTGCCCACCCACCCATACACCCACCCACTCACACCAGATTCAAAGATCCATTAGAAGAGGAAAATGAGCAAAAGGAAGCAGAAAATATTATGGAAGAAGACAATGATGAAACTATAGAGGACGAAGAGTTTGGATTACGTGACATTGTTGATTAAATTTATGCTTGGAAATCAAGCTTTGCAATGTTTTGACTTTGACATTTTATGAGAAGAATAAACACTCAATTAAGGTTGTTATGCGTTCAATATTTGTAATATGTGATTTTCGCATTGATTTTTAAGTTAATCATTATTTTTTGAAAAAAAAGTGATTATTATTATTTTTTGAGATGAAATTCATAAAAAAAACTATTATTTAACCATTTTTAGTTAAAATTTTCGTATAAAAATTGTGATTTTGACATGTCAATTATAGCAAAAAATTATCAAAACGTGTAGCTTTTTAGTTATATTTATGTTAAAAATGGTTATTTTTATGTCCATTGTTAAAAAATATTGTTTTTTAGAAACAGGTATTTCATGTGGATTGAAAAATTAATTAAGGATGTATAAATATGTAGAATATCGAAAATTCAAAATATCGACCTTCTAAATTAAAAATGCAAAACAATAAAAACCTCACTACAAAAAAATTAAAATTAAAATTAAAAACAAGAAAATATGAAGAAAACCACCACTTTAAAAACTATCAAATTTACAAAATAATTATTTACATTTCACACATTAGAAAATTTAAAGCCAAAAAATAGGTCTTTTAAAAAAAGGTTCTGATGCAGAATACCCACTTTTTTTAAATCAGCATGAAAATCACTACCATTCTAAAACGTAATGTATATAAAAAAATTAAAATGACAAAACTATGCTCTAAAAAAAACATGTGTGTTCTGCATCACCCCTTTTCAAAATCAGGTCACCTTTTTTGCGATCTCTACGAAATGGGTAACAGTATCAGTTCCCATTTCAAAGTTTACATTGTTAAAAGTCATTGTGTCCAAAGATAACAAGAACAAGCACATGTGCCTTCATTTCCTAGAGGGTTAGAATGCTATTTTGGATATGTAAAAGGTTAGAATGCTATTTTGGATTTGTAAAAAAAGTTAGAGTGATATTTTGGATCTGTAAAAAATTAACGTGAGGAAAAGTGATAGTCTGAACTGATATATCGGCACTATATCATGCGCTATATAGGAACCATAAGAAAAAAAAATGATGAGGAAGAGATTTGAAATTTTTTTGAGAGTGCATACTTGATTTGAATATTTCTTTCAGAAATGTTTTATATTTTCATTAAAGACAAAGATAGTACAAAGCCCTATATGGAGAGAATGCTCCTTTGAATTGTAATTTTTTAGAATTACCACAAGAAGTACAATTTTATTGTATACTGGCAGAAGTATTTTTCTATCAGTAGAAGTATTTTTTTACAGAATGCATTCAATCATATCCATGGTGGGAATAGTTCTCACTGGTAAGGAAAACTATCCCGAATGGTCCCGGATGATAAAACACACCCTCGTTTTCATTGAGTTGTGGAAATGAGTGTGCATTGGAGATGGAGACAAAGAGCCAGAACAACCTACATGAGACAAAGAGCTCACCATTTGGGAAAATAAGAACAACAAATCTTATGCATTAATCGCAACATCTATAAATGAAGAGGTGAGTCGCCACATTTCGCCATTTTCAACTGCTATTGAAGCCTTTCAAAAGTTGAAAGAACTTTATGACTCACATTCTGCACTTGAAGTTGTTCAACTCATGATTAAACTCTTCACTCTTGAACTACAAAATGATGATCCTCTTGCTTTTGCATCTAAAGTAAAGTCTATAATGCATGATATCAAATCCACTAAGGTTGAGTTGGATATTCCTCTTTTCGCTTTTCTCAAGGCACTTGATCCTACTTACTCCAATTATCTTGAGTCATTGCAAGCAAATGGAAATCTCAAAGATATCACCTTTGACTCTCTTGTGAAAAATTTTGCTGAAAGAGAGAAAGCTTTTGGAAAGAAGACAGCCCCTGAATCTTCTGAAGAAGCAATGTGCCTTTCTCATAAAGAAAAGAATCCTGCTAAAGATTCTTCCAGAGGAAGAGGTGGTCGAAGAGGAGGAGAAAGATATTTCATAGGTAGGGGGGGCAGACACTCTCAAGGAGAAGAGGCAGATTTGCACTGCATACACTACAAACGAAATGGATCACATGATGCCTCTACATGCAAGTTACCATGGGACAAAATTGAGCAGCAAAGAAACCAACATAAAGGTAAAATTGATGATACAGACAAAGGTATAACACCTGAATCCGCTCATTATGTTGTGGCACAATGTAATATTGGAGTAAATGAAGATTTATTTAATGCTTCACTTGCTTCTTGGAAAAATGATTGGTTGCTTGACTCAGGAGCAACTTGCCACATGACTCATAGAATTTTTTTTTTGAAGAATTTACTGACAATGTTGACGGGGCAGTATACTTTGCAGACCAATAAAAAATGAAGCCATTAGGGTTGGCACAATCAGGCTTAAATTGCCTCGTCTTCTAGACTTTCTTCTGCATCATGTTCTCTATCTCCCATAGCTCAAGAGAAACTGGTTGTCCTTGGTCCACATCCGCCATCAAAGTCATTCCATTCATATGTTTGATGGCAAGCTTGAGGTATGAAAAGCATCTGACCACTCACTTGTCATGAGGGGAATAGAAGAAGAAAGGCTTCACAAGCTGCAAGGAACCTCTACTCGTGCACAACATTTCTCATACGATACTCATTATGAAAAGGGTACACTTCCATCAAGTTTATTATGGCATGCTAGATTTTGATATTTGAACTATGACAACCTCTACTTGTTGAAAAAAAATGGTGTTGCTATTTTGCCTACAATTCCTAGGAAACTTAATCAATGTGATGCTTGCATTCTAGGAAAGCATATCAAACAGTCTTTTCATGATTCATATTCAAGAGAACATAGAAAACTTGAACTCATTCATTCAGATTTATGTGGTCCAATGCCTGTTCCTTCTGCAAATGGAAATAAATATATGATAACATTTATTGATGACTACACCAAAATGTGTTGGGTTTATTTATTGAAGAACAAATCTGATGCTTTTCAAACATTCAAGAACTTTCATAAATGGATTTAAAATGATGCACAATCTCATATTGGGTCTATTCACACTGATAATGGAAAAGAGTACACATCAAATGAATTTGAAAACTATCTTCACCAACATGGGATCAAACATCAAACAACTGTGCCTTATAATCCCCAACAGAATGGTGTAGCTGAAAGAATGAATAGGACAATCTTAAATATGGTACGATCCATGCTCTTCTTCAAAAATGTAAAGATAATGTTTTGGCCTGATGTTGTTCTATGTGCTACATATATAAAGAAAATATGTCCATCTAATGCTATTAGAAACAAGACTCCATTTGAAATTTGGTATGGACATGTTCCTTCTATAAAGCATCTCAGGGTCTTTGGTTCCACCTGTTATGCCTTGATACCAAAGGTACATAGAAACAAACTTGGTGCAAGAAGTTGTAAGTGTATCTTCCTAGGGTATTCAAACACTTCCAAAGCATATCGTTTATATGATGAAGTAAATAAAAAGTTTGTTGTATGTAGAGATGTAATTTTTCTTGAATCATCCAAAACTGACAATGTTGTTGAGCGGCAACTTGATCGCTTGGATAGATTTGCAAAAGCAAAATCATTTCAAGAATTTGATAATCAGATTCCACATCTTGAAGGGGGGATTCCTATACTAGATCAACATGTGGAATCTTCTTCTGAAGAACGCTCTCCCCCACATGAAACTCCAACAACAGATGATGCTTTAAGTGATGTGATTGATAGAATAGGGAGACTCAACATTGATTCAGTCCCAACTCAGTCAGTAGAGCAGCCTGGACCATCTAAGAAAGGTCCCCCAAAGTGGCTGATAGAGACACCTGAAAGTGCTCATCCTGATGAGGATGGAAAGACATGAAATAGAAATTCAAACCGGCAAAATGGAGGTGATGTAGATGACTCTAATTCACCTCTTGATATGGATGTTTCTTATTATTGTGAATTGAACTTGTCTACAGATTTTGAACCAACTTCCTTCAAAGAAGCTGCTTCTCATGATGAATGGAAAGAAGCGATGCAAAAGGAGTATGATGCCCTCATAAAGAATGGCACTTGGAAGCTGGTTTATCCTCCATTAGGAACCAAACCAATTGGCTGCAAGTGGGTCTACAAGAACACGTATAAAGATGATGTCTCACTTGATAATCACAAAGCTAGGCTTGTGGCAAAAGATTTTGCACAGAAGGAAGGGGTCGATTATGAGGAGAATTTTGCCCCCACAGCAAAATGGGCTACCATCCAAACACACTTTTCCCTAGCAACTCAAAACAGTTGGAAAGTCTGTCAAATGGATGTAAAAACTGCTTTCTTGAATGGAGATCTAAAAGAGAATGTTTTTCTGTCCCAGCCTAAAGGATTTGCTATGAAAGAACATGAACATAAAGTATGCAAACTTGTGAAGTCCTTATATGGACTCAAACAAGCACCACAAGCCTGGTATGAAAAACTAATGAGCATCTTTTAAAACTCAATTTCAAACATTATGATCTTGATGATGCAACTTTATTTGTCAAGAAAGTTGGCAAAACAGTTGTATATATTGTGGTATATGTAGATGATCTTTTGATGACAAGGAACAATGAAAGCTACATTGCATCCATAAAGAAGGAATTGGGGAAAAGTTTTGAAATGACTGATTTGGGCTATGTTCATTACTATCTTGGTATTGAAGTAACCTAACATCCGAAGTCCATATTTCTTTCTCAAAAGAAATACATTGGAGATCTATTGAATATGTTTGGCATGACAAAAATGCAATCCTCTTAATACTCTAATGGTGCAAAACTTAAAGCTCACATCTATCGAAGAAAAAGAATTTGAGGATGCAACAAAGTATAGATAGCTTGTAGGAAGTCTCAACTACCTAACTACTACCAGACCAGACATTTCGTTTGTTGTTGGCATCCTCTCCAGGTTTATGCAAAAGCCTTGTGAGGGACATTGGTCTGCTTCAAAAAGAGTTCTAAGGTACTTGAAGGGAACTCAAGACTTTGGAATCAAGTATACATAGGTGGACAACTTTAGCTTGATTGGATACTCTGATTCAGACTTTGATGGAGATAATGAATCTGGGGTATCTACTTCAGGATATGTTATGAGTCTTGGATCAGGAGTTGTCTCCTGCAGATCACGCAGAAAATGAGTTCCAACAGATTCCACAACAGAAGCAGAATACGTGGTAGCAACTGAAGCAACAAAAGAAATTGTGTGGCTTAGGAAAATTCTTGAAGATTTGCAGGTAAAACAAGTACAATCAACTCCACTCATGATTGAAAATACCTCTGCAATAAAGTTGGCCAAGAACCCAAAGTTCCATGATCGAACAAAGCACATCAATACCAAATATCATCTGATTCAACATCACGTTGAGGCCAAAACAATCCATCTCTATCATTGTTCAACTAAAGAGAAAATTGCCGACATCTTCACCAAAGCACTTGGAAGAGAAAAGCTTGAACGATTTAGAATGATGCTTGGACTCACCAACATCCGTTCAGATTAAGGGGGGGAATGTTGACACCTAATCATCAGGATTGGGTTAATATAATGTAAATAAATAAATAAGTAATATGAACAGTCATTGGGAGATGAAATGAATAGTCTCCCTGATGTATATAATAAATACCAACTAAAGGAATAATATGAATTGAATCTTGTGTAGTTACTACCTGGCCTGACACGATTAATTAATGGAATGTTGAAAGAATTCATTGGAAAGTTCGTAATAGTGTACCTGGATGATATGTTAATTTTCAGCAGGACGAGGGAGGAACACTTTCGACATGTTCGAAGTGTACTAGAAAAATTGCAGCAGAATGACCTGCTGATTAATCTGAAGAAATGTACTTTTCTGCAAAAAGAATTGGTTTATCTGGGTTTCATGATTGCAGAAAATGAGTTGAATATAGACCCAGAGAAGATTGTAGCAATTGTCAAGAAGCCATCCCCAAAAAGTCTATTTGAGGTATGTAGCTTTCATGGGCTGGCAAGATTTTACTGAAAATTTATAAGAAATTTCAGTGAAATCTGCGCACCTATGTTGGACACTATAAAGAATGCAAGTCAGCCTTTTCGTTGGACCGAGGCAACAGAAAGGAGTTTTCATCTACTGAAGAAGAAGATCACAAAAAGACCGATCCTGAGATTACCAGATTTTAAAAATCTTTTTTAGGTTTGCTATGATGCAAGTGGTACGGCCATTGGAGATGTACTTAGCCAAGAAGAAAAACCTGTTGTGTTTTTCAGCGAGAAGTTGAATGAAAGAATGTAGAAGTATTCATCCTATGATAAGGAATTCTATGTTGTTGTCCAAGCACTGAAGCATTAGAGACACTATCTGTTGGGGAATGAATTTGTTTTATTCTCAAATAATTCTGCACTGCAATATGTGATGCAACAACACAAGCTGAATCACAAGCATGCTAAGTGGGTTGAATATTTGCAGAGTTTCACCTTTGTGTTGAAACACATCAGCAGGCAGGCCAACAAGGTGGCGGGTGCGTTGAGCAGAAGAGCCCTACTCTTGCAGGAGAGTACGATACAAGTGCTGGGCTTTGAGAATTTGAAAGACTTGTATCAAATTGACAAAGATTTCAAGGAGGCGTATGAAGGCTGTCAAAATCTGTTGGTGAGAGACAATAGTCCATTGTTGGACTATAACTTGTAGGAGAAGTTATTGTTTAAAAGGGGACAATTATGAATTCCTGACTATTCAATGAGAGAGAATATCATTCGAGAGAAGCACAATGGAGGTCTAGCTAGACATTTCGGTATAGAAAAGACATTAGAGTAGCTCAACGATTTTTATTTTTGGCCAAGAATGTGAAGGGATATGTAGAGATTTGTGACCAGATGTAAAGTGTGTCAGTTGGAAAAAGGACACGGTCAGAATACAGGACTCTATACGCCATTGCCCATTCCAAGTAGACCGTGGGAATCAGTCAGCTTGGACTTCGTCTTGGGTCTACTAAGGACGCAGCGGGTTATGATTCGGTGATGGTAGTAGTAGACCGGTTCTCTAAGATAGCACATTCTATCCCTTGCAGAAAAATCGGTGATGCCACTCACGTGGCCCACTTGTTCTTTACAGAGATCGTCAGGCTACACAGACTACCTAAGTCCATTCTCTCTGATAGGGACGTGAAGTTTACAGGGAACTTTTGGCACACCCTGTGGAAAAATATGGACACACAGTTGAGTTTTAGCTCGGTTTATCACCCACAGACCAACGGAAAAATAGAGGTGGTAAACAGGAGTCTGGGGAACCTACTACGAAGTTTGATTGGTGAAAATTCGCGAATGTGGGATCGAGTACTCGCCGAGGTGGAGTTCGCTTATAATGATTCGCCCAACCGCAGCACGGGTTACAATCCTTTCCAGATCTTGTATGGAATGCTTCCTCGCGGAGTGCATGAGTTGCGAGATCTAGGATAGAAGGAAAGATGGAGTGCTGATGGGGAAGACTTCAATAAAGCAACGAATGATTTACATGAGCAGGTGAAAATCAAGTTGCAGGACAACAGTAAAAAATATAAGCAGTGAGTAGATTTGAAATGGAGAAAATTGCAGTTAAATGTGGGGGATGAAGTCTTCACACATTTGCATAAGGAATGCTTTCCGAGAGCTACATATAACAAGATGAAGTACAAAAAGATAGGCCCCTGCAAAGTTCTCCAAAAATTTCCAGCGAATGCTTATGAAATACAACTGCCACCAGGAATAGGCATTTCGCTCATCTTTAATGTGGTAGAGTTGTTTCCATACACTGCTGATCTAGAGGAAGATAGCACACCACAGCCTACATGGGACACCGAGGGCGAAAGTGAGACTTGGATGAGACAAATGCCTTACTTTCAGCCCCTCGAGATCGAGAGGATCCTCAACACTCAGGTGGCTAAGCGAACTCGACGGAAAGAGTATATGCAATATCTGGACAAGTGGAAGAACCGTCATATTGAGGATAGTTTGTGGCTTGATGCTAGGCAGATAGAGCAGGTGGGTTATTCAATCGAGAAGCTCATGGACCGGAGTCACGAATTCTTCTTACCTCGGGACCTTGATGCAGGAGCATCCAGCTAAGAGCACCATGACTGGGTGTTGGTCTCCGCCAAGGTGGAAATATTTATTAGTGTTTGGTTTCTTTATGTTTAATTAGTCAAAGCAGAATGTAGGGACTTGTTTTTTTTAATTTCATTATTAGTTAGGGAACAGTATAGTTAGTTAGGGTCACTGTCAGCATTGTCTATCTTTTAGTGAGTAATTCATTTCATAATTGTTTCTTCCATTTAGAATAAAAAGGACATCTATATCAATTGTAAAATCTTGCAGCGCAAGAAGAACTGAATGAGTTAAAAGTTATGCAACTAATAAAAGAAACAACCAAACTGTAACTGTGCACAGTTCAAGTAACTATGGGAAAACAATACAAAAACAAAATCTAAATCATTCTGAAGGGGTTCGATGAGAAGAGAAAAATAATATAATATAGCAGAAGATGTTGTTAAGCAAAACCCTAAATTTGAATCCATCTGTAACAAGCAATCTTTCATATTCATTTTATTTCTATTAAATGCTGAGTGTGATAAATTAAAACAATGAGATGCATTCCTATGTTTTCTAGTAAACTTCTCTTAATGGGCTGAGACAAAGTTGTCCACATTTGAACGACGAACAGAAGGGAGAGTGTACCAAGGAATGAGGCAATGGAACCAACAATCAACACCAATTCCAGAATCACGACGCATACAACCACAAAAGCAGAGAGCAAACAGGACGCGAATTCAGTGGTAAATCTCCACGACAGAGGTAGTCATTGTAAACAATATTTCTTCATTTCCATTATGTAAAATATAATCAATGTTGGCACATAGTAACCATTAAGAATCCTCAAAAGTATAAGACCAACAACCAGAGACCAGAATGTCTTCCTCAGTGACGAACAACAAGACTAGCGTTCGAGACCCTGCAGAACTATAGTGTTGCCGAGAAAAACAATAAGAATAATTACAAGCTATAGCCGAAGCCATTGAACTCAAAATAGCAGACAGAGGAGCCAACCCTCTCATTTGCTGACCTATTGGCAAACTAAATCGATAAGCAAAAAGGAAAGACTACAATTTGGGAAATTCATAGCAGAGAACGACCCTACCCATTCCATTGACGGAGTCTGGGCCACGAATCGATCCGGAGCCACAACCCCAACCTGCAACAGTAACAACAGAAGCAAGTCAGTGAACCTTTACCAGAAAGCAAGGGCATAAAGTAACAGTATACAGTGGAAACATAAGTGTTGATTGACCTTACCAAAGGATAGTGAGTGTCGGTGGCTTAGGCTCGAACCTGGGTCGCGAATACAAATGGAAACCCTGCTCACAAGGAGCAGCAAACATTAGCACCACCGAAAAACTGAGTATGCCCAGGATCCGTCGTGAACACGACCTAGAAAAAAAGAACATTGACAACAAGTTAAATCCGGAATGCAACCATAACGAACAATATTAAGACAGTAAAAAATGACAAAGACAACAGCGTCCAGAGAGCAGAGTATTAACCAGGCAAAGGAGATCACAACCAGAAGTGGACAAGGCGCCATTCTACAACAAGACACCATTGCATACAAACCCTCTTCGTAGACCAAACCCTCACTGTAATCACTTTGCGGAGCAAGAAACAAAATGACCGAATACCAAATGCCAAGGGTTTTGCTAACTTCAACGAGCGGGAAACAATAACCGAGGTGAGTACAGCTAAGCCGTCACCATTTAAGAACTGCCATAAATGCTTCCAACAAACATCCAGAAAATATCTGTTGATTAGTGTTTAATCATATAAGCAATGATCCTGAATTATTGTTAATAATACATTGTTAATCACAACGCTGGAGTAGTATTAATAGTAGTCATAAACCAATGTACGGGCTGGTCCCATCAATATATCTCTATAATAACGAAAAAATTTGAGTTAGTGTGTGAGAGTTGTACATTATTGTTAAATATTATTTTATGCTGTGTAATTTAGTTTTGACGATACTGTTACATCTTTCATTTGGTATAGGAGCCATTGCCCAGAACCAAATATCAGAAAGTTTGTGAACTTTATCAGCGCTGATAGATTATTTTAAAAAAAATGGAACAGAGAAGGGAATGCGTTCTATACTGTAGTTGTTTTTAATGTCCTTTCTTTCCATTGGTATTCCTTCTCAAGAATTTTGTTTTGACAGTGTGAATGTTGGACAATTGTTGTAGACCGTGTGCATGCAGATAAACGTGTGAGCAGTCGGAGCAGAATGCGTGTGGATGGCTATGCGTTGAAGACCTGTAGTTGGAGAAAATCTTGTTCTTTGTTGGAGAAAATCTTTGCTGAATTTTGTACCGAGCAGACTTACGTTGAATAATATATGCTTATGTTGAATTCTGCGTGGAACAGAGTTGCATTGAAAGGATTCTGCCTGGAGCAAACCTGTATTGAATGAAAGCAACCATACAGTCACGAGCGTGGAGTAAAGTCCAGCATTTCGTGTGAATGACTCTGCGTGCAGCGTTGGACAATGAGAAAGATCTATGCGTGAAGCTGTGGTGGAGTACTTTGTCAACGTGGAAAAAATGATGTGCTCCATATTTATAAATGCATGAAGCATTGAACGTTGGACGTATGTGAACTGGTTCCTTCTATTAGCTAAGGTCAAACTACATGGTTTGGACATTTTTGCATGCGTTGAACCTACTTTAAAGCTGTGAATGACTCTGCGTGCAGCGTTAGACAATGAGAAAGATCTATGCGTGAAGCTGTCGTGGAGTACTTTGTCAACGTGGAAAAAATGATGTGCTCGATATTTATAAATGCATGAAGCATTGAACGTTGGACGTATGTGAACTGGTTCCTTTTACTAATTAAGGTCAAACCTTATGGTTTGGACATTTTTGCATGCGTTGAACCTACTTTAAAGCTTCCACAAAAAATCCTTTTTTTTGGTAATCCCAAGTTTATATTTTTTTAAATGCCTTGAAAGGTGTGAAATTCACCTTTAGTGGAAGTTAAGTATTTGAAAACCATTACTATCATACTTTGCTTTATTTGTTAATATTAGAAGTGAAGAGAGCGGATTAGTGGCCACCATGAGAGTGGATTAATTGGTTTTTTAATAAAGTTTGTAGTTTGGGTTTAAAATTGAGGGTATAGTTATGAAGTCTTTATTGAGGGATATTTTGTAATTTGTTTTTAAAAAAGATTGGTAACAAAGTTGAAAAGGAGGATGAGATGTATTAATCAATCGATGAGTAATTCATTTTAAGAAGAATTTAGTTGTAATTGTGTATTTGTTGTATTATTTTGTATTTTATTTTATAAAAAAGATATTTCTTTTTTAATAAAAAAATATTATTTTGGTGGTGGTTGAGTTTTAATTTTTGGGATATTTGGTTCTTGTTCTGGGTTGAAGTGGGACACATTGTGTTCTTTTGTGTATAAGAGGGACACATTGTGTTTTTTGTGTATTTTCCCTCTATTACTCTCTCTTACTTTTCTCATGGCGACAAGCAAGGTTGAAGTGGGACACATTGTGTTTTTTTGTCCATTTCCTCTCTATCACTCTCTCTTACTCTTCTCACAGTGACAAGCAGTATTGTATTGCCTAAAATTGTTGGCACAAACTATTCTTATTGGAGAAAATGTATGCAATCTATATTCATCACTAAAGATTTATGGGAACTTGTAACCGATAGATACATTTGCCTTATATCGATGAATTCAAACCATTAAGTGACGATGAAAAGAAATATCTTAACGAACTTATTAAGAAAGATAATGAAGCACTTTCACTTATAGGAAACTCCCTTAACAATCTATATTTCCAAGAATCAGTGGTGCAATATCATCTAAAGAAGCATGGGATATTTTAAAGAAAACATATGAAGGTGTTGCTCTAGCTAAACTGCAAACATTAAGGATGAATTTTGAAAATGCTCATATCCAAAGTAATGAATCCATTCATGATTACATCAACGCAAGATCTTGTTAATCAAATGAGATCATTAGGTGAATATGTTCCAAAAATAAGGCTAATTGAGAAGATTTTAAGAAGTGCCCTGCCAAATTTTTAGATGGTCACTACTAGTATTATGGTCTCCAAAGATTTAAATACCATGAAAATTGATGAATTAAGTGGATTCTTCTTAACTGTTGAAGAGAATCAAGCATCTGAGCAAGTAGAACATGCATTTTCTGCAAAGCATAGAGGAAGAGGAAGGAGTAGGGGTCAATATCATAATTAGAATCAAAACAGAAGTCAAAAAAGTTCACAAGGAAATGCATCACCTTCAAGAGGTAGACGCAGGAATCCCATTCGGTTTATAGGAAGAGGCAAGGATGGATCTCACGGAAGAGGACAAGGAAGAGATGGAGGTAGAAATGGAGGAAGAGGTGGCGGACCACAGTGCTATTGTTGCAAACAAATTGACCATCTTGAAAGAGATTGTTATGCAAAAATGTGAAATATGGAGTGAAGAGGTGCTAATACAATTGTTGAATAAACTATAAATGAGAAGTTATTCATCTCAAGTTTTGATGGCCCATAGTGAAGAAAGTGAAGCATGGTATTATGGTTCAGGATGTTCAAGTCATATGACATCTCAAGAGGATTTTTTAACCAAAATTAATGACAATTATTCTGGTAGAGTCATATTTGGTCATGATAGTGTTTCTGATGTGAAAGGGAAAGGCACAGTTGCAATACCACCATTACATAGAAAGACAAAGTTAATTGAGTACACTTTGTTGACACCAGCATTGGAGAAGAACCTACTTTTTGTAGGACAAATGATGGAGCAAAACTACAAGTTCGTGTTTGATAATAAAGAATGCTTAGTCATGGATAAGTTGAATTAAAATGCAATTGTAGCAAGAGGTGAAATCAGTGAAGACATAATTTTCTATCTCTCCTTTAATTCAAGTAATTCACAAAGTTTGAATACAACAGAAGAAGCAAATAGTAAGCTTTGGCATTATAGGATGAGACATCTAAATTTTCAGAGTTTGGTGTTGTTAAGAAAGCAGAACATGGTGAATGGTCTTCCTTATATCAAGTTGGATGCTAACACATGTGAAGGGTGTATTTTTGCGAAACAACACAGGGAAAGTTTCTTAGATAGAACATGGAAAGCTAGAGAGCATCTAGCGTTGGTGCATTCAAATTTGTGTGGTCTAATGGAGATTGTGTCTTTTGGAAAGGCACACTATTTTCTCACATTCATTGATGAATATTCTAGGAAGACATGGGTGTATTTTTTGAAAGAGAGGTTTGAAGTGTTTTCTCATTTTCTTGAGTTTAAGGATTTAGTTGAAAAGAAAAGTGGTCTACAAATTCCCACCCTAAAAACAGATAATGGGGGAGAATACAAGTCAAATGATTTTTTGAATTATTACAGGTAGAGTGGAATAAATATAGAGTTTACTAATTCATATTATCCTCAACGAAATGGTGCTGTAGAGAGGAAGAATAGAACCATAGTTAAAATGGCTAGAAGCATGTTAAAAACTAAGTCACTTGGAAATGATTTTTGGGTTGAATTAGTACACATATTCGTATACATTCTTAACCGATGTTCTACAAAGGTAGTGTTGAATTTGACACCAAAAGGATGATGGTTAGGATACAAACCAAAGTGTTTCACATATGAAAGCTTTTGGTTGTACTACATATGCACATGTTCCTAAGGAAAAGAGGAAGAAATTGGATGATAAGAGTGTGAAGTATAAGTTTATTGGATACAATATTGAAACAAGAAGTTACAAGTTGTTTGATCCAAAGGCAAAGAAGGTGATAATAATCAGATATGTTGTGTTTGATGAGAAGGGAATCTATCATCCATAATAGGTACAATTTGAATTGAAGAAATATGCATAGAATATTGGTGATGAATCAAATTCCAAGTTAGTAAAAGAAGATGAAGTTAAGAAGAAGTCTAAGTGGCTTGAAAGGCGTCATTCAGAAAGCAGTGTGTTGGATAGAAATTTTGAAAGAAGGGTTACTAGATCTCAAAGCTATCTAGTGAATTATGCAGTTATGAGATATGTAATGAAAATGGATGAATTGCAAGATGATGCAGAAGCATCAAGAAAGAAAGAATGGAATGAAGCTATGGAAGCATAAATGAATGGCTTAGTGAAAAATGATACTTGGGACTTGGTCAAATTACCGAGGGAAATAATGTAATTGGCACTAAGTGGGTTTATAAAATCTAGTATAAATCAGATGGCACAATGACAAGTATAAGGCTCGTTTAGTTGCAAAACGCTATGAACAAAAAGAATGAATTGATTATACTAAGACGTTTGCCCCAATGAAAAAGTTGGATACAATTAGGATGGTTCTTGAATTAGCTGCACAATACAAGAGGCCAATTGTTTAAATGGATGTTAAATCAACCTTTCTAAATGCTTATGTGGATGAAGAAATTTATGTGGAGCAGCTTGAATGTTTTGAAGTGCCAAGAAAATAAGATCATGTTTATAAGTTGAAGAAGGCCTTGTATGGTCTTAAGAAATCACCAAGGGCATGATATTCAAGAATTGATAAGTATTTTCAGGACCATGGCTTAGTTAAAAGTTTATCTGAGTGCAATCTCTATATCGTTCAATCAGGACATGCCATTTTGATAGTTGTTTTACATGTTGATGATTTGATCTACATAGGGAATAGTACAAAACTACTTAAAAGGTTCAAGTCACATATGATTATTGATTTTGAGATGACAGATCTTGGTGAGTTGCATTATTTATTGGGTATTAAAGTTTGGTAGAAGGAAGATGGTATTTTCATGTCACAAGCCAAGTATACTTGGGACATTTTGAAGAAGTTTAGAATGTTGAGTTACAAGCCAGCGATAACTCCCTTGGAAGTTGGGTTGAAGTTATATCAACATGATGACTCTAATTCAGTTGATGTAACTCTATATCGTCAATTGGTTGGAAGTTTGATCTACACAACTACAACTCGATCAGATATTTATTTTGCAGTCAATATGGTATAAAGATTTATGGCAGAACCTTAGGAATTGCATTGGAAATCGACAAAGAGGATTTTAAGATATCTGCGTGGAACAGTTGGTTATGGTTTGGTGTACATGTCTACATGATTTCAGGTTGATTGGTTATGCAAATTCAGTTTGGGTTGGATGTATGGATGACATGAAATCAACTTTAGGGTATTCATTTAGTATGGGTTCAACGACACTTGCTTGGAGTACTAATAAGAAACTAACAATTTATCTCTCGACAACAGAAGCAAAGTATAAAGCGGCAATAAAAACATCATGTGAAGCAGATTGGTTAAGAAGAATTCTAGAGGACCTACATGAACAACAAGAGAAACCCACTTAGTTGATATGTGATAATCAAAGTGCTATTTAGATGACCAAGAATCTTGTTTTTTATAAGAAGACCAAGCATATTGATATTCAGTATCATTTTGTTTGGGATCTGGTTTAGCAAGGAGTGATCGAGATCCAGTATTGTAGAATAGATGAACATGTAGCTGATATATTCAACAAAGCATTGTCTAAGGAAAAGTTCTGCAAATTCAGAGATGATCTTGGAATATTTCCAAATGATCATTATGGAGTACAAATGATAGAATAATGGATCATTTGTCAAATATTAAATAATTAAATTTTTTGTTTTTCAGTGAGAGATTTATGGAGAAATTAGTGGAATGACAGGTGAGAGATTTGTGGATGATTGTTGAGAAAATTATGGAGTGATTTGTGGAGTTATTGATTGAGAAATTTGTGGATTTGACAAAATCCCAATACATCTCCTCATGTATAAATATATCTCCATTTAATTTGAATTGATGTGTGAGAGTTGTACATTATTGTAGAACTTTTTATGCTCTGTAATTTAGTTGTAATTTAGTTTTTACTATATTATTATATTATTCCATATTTCAGCATACATTTGCTGGATAAAAGCTAATATGATGACCAAACCAAATTTAATGAATTTAAACACCTTGTTGATAGATTAAACACATGAGCAATATTTAAGCTGCCGGACTTTAATATTCATTTAAAACAATCTAATAAAGATTACCATAAATGGGTATTACTGATTACAAAATTTACCATGTTTTTGTTTTGTATATGAAGATCGTTTATTATAATTTTCAGTCGGAGATTATCTTTAATATAAAAGATTAAAAAATTATCATCCTTTTGTCTCGTGTTTGAACATGGTTTACGATAATTATCTTCCATGGGAAGCTATTATGAAAATTTCCCTTCTTTGGAGGATATTTGTAAAATATTGTTTTCATTCATTGGAGGCTATCTGTAAGATAAAAGGAATTGGGTTTCATGACTCATGAAAAATATCAAAAATCAAGACAAGTGATAGGTAATACTAAATATTGAAAATAAAATTTAAATGAAGGAAAGGCTATAAATCGAAATTCAAATTTAAATCGAGATATATTTAAGATTGATAGGAAGGTGAAAAATATAGTGAAAGGCAATTTGCAAAAGGTGAATCTAGGGCGTCATTGTCAAAGGTGTTAGAGATGAAAGTACAGTGATAAATACTAACAAATTGGCAGAAGAAAAGTACGTGCTATATGTTATATTTTATATACTACACTGCGCGCAGTGGAATAATAAATGGAATCATGAACATATAGCATACCGCTTGCACTGATGGGGAACCTAAAAAATTGATACCAAGAATGTGAAATTAGTTTTTACACTCTACTGAATTTTGATCTCGTTTTCTTTCTATGTATACGATGATGATATAACGATCGATCAGACTGGTCAGATCCAATATCCAAAACATGTAGTCCAATGCGAATTGCTGTCGAATTCAAATCATTACTCTATCAATCACTCGTCACCAATTGTTACGTGTATAAATGGTCAACATGCAAGGAACGTTAGTTTGATTATAACGTAAATTCTGTTTTTAGTTTTTTCGTTTTTTCAAACAAATGGCGTGATTGCACATACACCATGTACAGGTGGAAAATACTGCTTCCTTTTTAATTTTCAGGTTGGGCCAATTTTTTCTTTAGATAGGATTTTAACTTCACTGAACTCCTTTAAAGTAATAAAATTTAGGATTTAGGTAGATCGTTGAAACACATGTCATCCACTCTCTCCACATTGTTTTCACTAATAAAATTATTCGCCATACTGTTTTCATTAATAAAATTTAAATTAGCACAACTACGTTAATAAATGTGGTTGATATAAGAGAATATCAATCATATTTATAAATACACATCAATATACAATATTGTTCATATATTGTATATGAACTTATACATTTATATAAACTTAACTATATACTATGTGCATCAATGTATAATAAATGTACATTAATGTACATATATATACGTTAATGTGGATATTAATGTGCTTAAGTACATATACATTATTGTTATGCACACAAACCTATATTAATTAAAAGACATTGATGTATAGTAATGTTAAAACATGACAACAACAATGACAAGTTACATTAATACACTACCAAAAACACGACATGGTTTTAAAGTAGGGTTTAAGAATAAACTCAAGCGAATAATAATAAGCCCAAGGGACAAAGATTAGAAACCCAAGGTATATAAACCCCAAGATAAATATTATAAACTGTTAAATGAACTTGTAGACCCTTAAATATTCACATAATCCTTCACGGAATAACAACGACTGACTTTATAAAACATTGGGGTTACTAATAACCCATTGGGTTTACAACATCAATCCCTTCGGTAACGAAATATCTAGTAAAGATATTACTACTATTATTATTAATAACCCAAGTGATTAATTGTACAACCCATATCTATGTTGCAGGAAATGTGCTATAGAGGTCCGTTTCCGTACGGAAACGGGTACGAAACATGGAAACGCATTTCTGGCCATACTGCCATGTTCCTCGAAATAGAAACGTGGCCAGTACAGTCGGAAACGCGTTTCAGGGCCGTACGACCCATGTTTCCTTATTAACTTATGTTTTTTTTAATTTGTTTTTTAATTTACTTTTAGGGTATGTTAGTGACTTCTTGTTGCTTCTAGATGCGTGTCTAAAGTTATAAAAGTGAATTTTTTCCCTAGTGTTGATATGCAGTTCATCAGGAAGTTTGAGGGATATGCAGTTCATGGTAATGTTAAATTCTTAAAGTAAAAGTGATATTCTCCTTTATTTTTCATTTTCATCTTTTTACTTAAATTTTTAACATTACCATGAAATGACTCAGGATGTTTGAGAGTGGTTTTGCCCTCATTGGATTCCATATGGAGAAAGTAGAATTTTAGATCTCACTCAAAATCCAGCAGACTTATTTGTTTTTCAGGATTTCAGGATTGGAGGGATTGCAATGTTTCCATTGGATTTTATCATGTACTAGAGTATGGAACTTGTATTTAATCAAGAGAACCAAGCCCTCTATGCAGGGGAAACTCCCAATAATCAAGATCATGTAGGGTACTAGGGTATGAAACATGTATTTAATCAAGAGCACCAAGGTCGTTCGACTATGTAGGAGGAGACTCCCAATACAACAGTGGTCCTTCTAAAGAATGGGATGTTATTAGGCCCCTATACTACTAGTGTAACCCCTTATTGTTATTAGTACAACCCCCTTATTATATTGATGTACCCATGTAGTGCCCATATTGTTACTATTGTGTCCCATAGAAACCCACTATTGTTATTATTGTGTCCTTACATTATTATTGTTATGTCGGCTCTGATTTTATGACCCGTTAGACTCCTATATATAGAAAGGAGGTCTTTTCATTTGTATCATCCAAGAATTGTCCATTTATGTAATGTAAAGGAGGTTGCCCCCTTGAAGAGGCTGAATTCTAAGGCGTTGATCTATCTTTTCTAGCTTTTCTTGAGCTGGTTTCATAACATTTGGTATCAAAGCTTTGGATTCTAGGGTTTCGCTGCTCCAAATAGGTCATCGTGGCATTTTCGCTATAACTTTTTTTCTACGACGTTTCAGAAGTTGCAAAATAACCCATTTGAGAAGAAATCGCGTTGAATCTTGGTTCTGAATTTCAGAGCTTTTTGTGCTATATTTGCGGAGATATGATCTGAGAAATTTGGTCTTTTTGCGGACTCCTGAATTACATTCCAAACAAGTGACCTGGCGAAAATCACCATAACTTTCTCTCTGGGGATCAGATTGAAATTTCATAAGAAGGTATAGAAAGAGGATGGACTGTAGTTTCTTGTATGCATTTTTCAGATCCAAAGGTTGAAACAGGGACACGTGGCACGTCGTACAAGTTCACTCTACTGAACTAGTCTATAATCAGGTCACTGTGGGAGATTTGACATAGCTCTTTCTTGGAGAATCCAATTTGGATCAGACTGGTGGCATTGGAAAGAGGACATAGAGAGATACTACAAATCACAATTTCAGAACTTAAAGATCCAAAAGTACAGAGTTACAATCATTTCTAGATCGAGCTCCTAAAATCAAGAAAAATCAAGATGAGGAAGTTTGATGGCAAGGATCCAATAAATTGGATACTTCAAATGGAGCAATATTTTGATCTACATGGTGTAACACTATTACAAAAGGTATGTATTGCATCTTCATATTTAGAACCAGATCAATTTTTATGGTATGAAGGGCTTTGTTCTCGTAAAAAACTTGTTACGTGGTCAATTTTCACGGAGGAAATGATAGCACATTATGAAGATACAAAGAGCAACACCTTCTTTAGAGCAACACCACAACAATTGGAAAGAGTAAAAGGGCTTTGTGACCTATTCGAAAGCAAAATTATGGAAACCAGAAGAGATAAAAATCACACTTTGAATTAAATGAAGGAGTTGCAGCTCACAGGTGTGTACGGCACCTGGGAGACTGCACTCAAACAAAGAGGAGACTCTCACTCTTGTTCACTCTACATTACATCAAATGAATATTACAATATTAAATACATCACTGAAAAATAGGTAGTTGTAAACAACCTCCTAAACTCTAGGAACTAATCCTAAACTAAGGAGATACGTTACAACCATATAACCATTTCTCCATTATTTTTAACTCCCCCCTTAATGGAGAAAGGGTTATTCTGCACTCCTAACATCCCTCTAAATAATTCAAACTTTACTCGCCCTAGAGGCTTAGTAAAAATATCAGCTAAATTATCACAAGTGTTACAATACTCCACACATATTTCTTTTGACTGTATCTTTTCTCGAACAAAATGAAACTGAGTGTCAATATGTTTAGTATTTTTATGGAAAACTGGATTGTATGCAAGCTTTATTGTGCTCTGGTTGTCAGTTTTGATGCTGGTTGCTTCTTTCTGACTTTCGCCTGCATCGCTAAGCAATCTCCTCAACCAGATGGCTTCGCATGTAGCTGCACACAAGGCCTGGTACTCAGCTTCACATGATGATAATGCTACAATACTTTGCTTTTTGCTACTCCACGAAATAACCCGGATCCAATACTAAATGCGTAACCTATGATGGATCTACGATCATCCAGGTCACCTGCCCAATCAGAATCTGAATAACTTGCTAAAGTAACATCAGAAATGTCAGTGTATAAAATACCATAATTACAAGTACCACTAAGGTATCTCCACACATATTTTGCTGCAATCCAGTGACTTTCAAGTGGTTTGGACATAAATTGGCTTAGCACACTGACAGAATATGCCAGATCAGGTCTTGTTGTCGTGAGATATATCAAACTCCCCACTAGCTATCTATACAAAGTGGCATCCACCTGTTTTGTGCCATCATCACTGCTTAACTTGAGGTTCTGCTGCAATGGTGTTGCTGCTGTTTTACAATGTTCCATTCTGAATCTTTCCAACAGGGTTCTGGCATAGTTTCCTTGAGTTAGAGAAGTCTGACCAGAATCTTTCCACACTTCCAAACCTAGGCAATAATGAAGATCTCCGAGGTCTTTCATTTCAAATACCTGTGACATTTGCTGCTTGATTTCTTTGATCAAATTATTTGCATTTCCTGTTATAATCATGTGATCCACATACAAAGAAATGAAAATGATTTTCCTCTGTTTATTTATCTTGGTATACAGGTTTGGGTCGTTGAGGCTCCTATGAAAACCATGCTGTATAAAAAATGAATCAATTTTCTCATACCATGACCTGGGTGCTTGTTTCAAACCATAAAGTGCCTTATGCAATTTACACACTAAATGCTCCTGCCCCTTTTTCACAGAACTAGGAGGCTATACTAAATAGATTTATTCCTTTAATTCTCCATTCAGAAATGCAGACTTAACATCTAGCTGGTGTAGCTTCCATTTATGTTTTATTGCTAAAGAGATTTGTATTCTAATTGTATTTAGTTTAGCTACAGGGGCAAAGGTGTCATCGAAATCTATGCCTTCTTCCTGTGAATAACCCTTTGCTACCAGTCTAGCTTTGAATTTTTCTACACTTCCATCTGCATTTATCTTAGGTTTATACAGCCACTTACAACCTATAGGGGTTTTTCCTTCAGGCAACTCAACTAAATCCCAAGTATGATTTCTATATATTGATTCAATTTCCTCATGCATTGCAGCCCTCCACTCATCTGATTTACTTGTTCCTTCATAGTTTGAAGGTTCTACAATGTTTAAAATTTTGGACATTAAAGCATAGCCTTTCAATCTTTCAGGTAGTCTAGTCTTCCTACCTGATCTTCTAGGTAGAGGACTTACCTAAACTCTATCTGTTTCAGCACTTTCCGGGCCTGCATCATCACTTATTACACTATCTGCTGCTACTTCTTCTTGTTTCTGCTCCTGCTCCTGATCTTCATCTTCGTCACTGTTCATCTCTATCAGCATTGGAATGTGGTTGTCATTGCTAGAGTCTTCCTTTCCATCTTTAGTCTGTTCGTGAAAAATAACATCTCTGCTTGCAAAAACTTTATGTGTCACAGGATTATATAACTTGTATGCCTTATACTTTGTGCCATATCCTACAAATATACATTTCAATGCTTTGGGGTCTAACTTCTTTCTATCTGCTTTTGGTATATGAGCATAAGCTTCAGATCCAAATATTCTTAGATGACTAACTGCTGGTTTGAGTGCAAACAATGCTTCAAAGGGGGTTTTGAAGCCTAGACATTTAGTAGGACTCCTATTCTTTAAATAAACAGCAGTATTAATGGCTTCTGCCCAAAGACCATTTGATATACCTTTACTTTGAAGCATACTTCTGGCGCACTCCACAAGAGTTCTGTTCTTGCGTTCTGCTACTCCATTCCATTGTGGAGTGTGTGGCACTGTGAATTGCTGCATAATCCCATGCTGCTTGCAGAAGTTCATGAACTCTCCTAACCTGTATTCTCCCCCTTGGTCCGAGCAGAGAATTTTTATTCTCTTTCCTGTTTGGTTCTCTATCATAGATTTGAACTCTTTAAAGTACCGAAATGCTTGACTCTTTTTATTTAAAAAATACACCCATGAAAACCTAGTGCAGTCATCTGTAAACAACAGAAAATAATATGCACCTCCTAAAGACCTAGTTTGCATAGGTCCACAAATATATGTATGCACTAGTTCTAAGATGTCTCTTTCCTTTCCGTTGACATGCAAAGGGAACTCTTCTCTATGCATTTTCCCTAATGCACATCCATCAGATTCCAGCTTGACATTATGAAAAACAAGGAGTCCATCGACCATACCTTTCTTCTTAAGTAAGACGAGGTCTTGCAAATTGAGATGTCCAAATCTCTGATGCCAGAGATTTTCGATTGTTGATCCAGTTGCAACCATTGCTTTTCGTGGCATACTCTTTGAATCCAATCTGTACAAATTCCCCACGTGCACTCCTCTTGCAATTGTTTCCATCTGGCTATCCTTAATGACACAACCATTCTTAAAGAATTGCACCTGCATGTCCTGGTCTGTAATCATTGAGACATAGATCAAGTTTTTCTTAATTCCTGGAACATATAATACATTTTTAAGATGTTTAATGTAGCCACTAGGTAGCTTCACAGGAATATCTCCACATCCTTTGATCTCATACCCACTGTCATCTCGTAGATAAATTTTTGATCCACATGCAAATTCTTCAAGAAATTCAAAACAATCCTTCTTACCGATCATATGATAGGATGCGCTAGAGTCGACATACCATATGTCGTCCTCATCTCCCTTTTATGCTAAAAGAGCACAATCGACTGTGAATAGTGGAAGATCTGGCTGTGGTCCTCCTCTTCTCCAGCAAAACAGCCCTGATGTTTCTTCTGTTTGCCTTTTCTTTCATCTGCCTGCCTCTTATGGCATTCTTTAATCTGATGACCAGGTTTCCCACAATAAAAACATCTCTTAACATAATTATCAGTCATACCTCTGAATGGTCTCTTTTGAAAAGAGCTGGCCCCCTTCTGCTCCCGATGTTGGTGTTGGTGCTGCTTTCCTTTGTACTGTCGCCTCTTCGCCATCAGTGCTAGGTCATTTCTCTGAGTTTTCAGATTCTGTCTTCGCTCCTCCTCCTGGAGCAGAATCGCTATCAGCTCATCAAATGAAGGGGCTTTCTCCCTCGCTGACAGTCCTGTGATGAATGTCTAGTATTCATCAGTCATTCTGTTCAATGTGAGTGTAACTAGATCTGAGTCGGACACCTTGTTTGGTCAATTTAGTGTTGTCTAAATTGCTATCATAAATTGTCAACCCGGGGCTTGTAAGCTGATGAAGTGAAGTGTACAATATATACTTAAGCAGCCTTTCCTAGTTCTTTTTGTCGTTTTTAGTTTGTGTTTGACTTATCTTCCTAATGTGATGTGATGAAGTTATAAACAAGTGAGTGAATGTGTGTGTATGTGGCGATTTCTAAATGCTTCTTGAAATTTAAAGAGAAAACTCGAACAATAACTTGGAATGAAATTAAAGCTTCAAATGAAAGTAAAGCATCAAACAAAAGACCAATGGCACTAGTCCAATACCTTTACTGCTGATAAGAATGAAAATGACATCTACATTAACTCAATTGAAAGTAAGAACACTACTCTAACTCCTCTATTGAATCTAAAGCAATGCAAAGATTAAGTGACAAATCACACTACTTAATTCTCCCTTAACATTCTGCCTTTAGCTAAATTGATCATGTGAAAAAGAGTTAGAAGTGAATTAGCAATATGAGTCCAAAACTAAATAAACCAAGCTGCAATTAAATGATATTTTGGTCCCACGAAAGTTAGTGAATTATGATAAAAAGAACCATCAAAAGATTAGCAACTTGACAAAACCTGATAAAGTAAACTAAGCAATGAAACTAATGCAAGTCAAGGTAAAAATCATTAGTTTAGATAAGACAACTTCAAATGCCACTAGTGATAAAAAGAAGGAAAAACACACTATCCCGGGCTCCTAACACACCTACAAGAACAAACTGATCAGTTCTGAAAAATGCTGGAAATGTAAAGGCATAATTCAAACTGTACAATATTATACATGTCAAAAGAAATGAAAATTGCAGAAATCAAACTGTACATTAGTATACATGTGAAAATGAAAACAAAAAGAAGTGCAGGAAAATGAAATTAAAAACTACTGTACATAGGTTGTGGCAGACGGGGGCCCTCCATCTACTCAACCAGTTAAAAATCAGCTACACGGATAGGAGCAAAACAGTCTTCTTGATATTAAATCAGCATGTCACAAAATACAAAAGTGTAAACGCTGTATAAAACAGTCTCTAAAACAGAGTTTTATAAACAAAATGATTACAGTCAAAAACTAAACTTGAAGACTAACTACTAAGCGTATGCAAACGCTTTATTTATAGCAGCAGAGACAAACTGTCTTCTGCGTAAACTAAGCTAACAACCAGCTAACTAATTAACTGTGCAAAAGACACGCAGCAACACCGTGCACTGTTTGAGGAAACGGTCATCGTGGATGATAAATCCACGGTTAGATTCTTGTCCCCTGCCGTCTTCGTGGCTCGAAGAAGATGCCAGCTGTGGTTACGTGCTTCACCTGCTCACGCAGAGCCGTGCCACCGCTTGAAACCTTGCTGTTTGACCGTGGTTACATCTGCGTTGACCGGGGGTATATATGAGCGAGTTGGCTTAGCTGATAGCACACGAACCATGTACACAGTCATACCAACTTGCCCATGTGGCCCTTTCCTTTGGAGGACACGTGGAACATAGCAAACAAGAAAATGGCTGCGGAATCTCTGATCGGCTGCGGAATTGGAGATCGGCTGCGGAAACGCTGTATTAGCTGCGGAATTGCAGCACTTGTACCAAAATTCTAAACCAACAGTCAATCATTAGCACAGTCAACAAATCATGTTAAAAAGACATATAATGCAATGAATTGAACAAGTTGATGGAGGAAATGATGACAAAAGAGAGAAGTGAGTAGGAAAAAGCTGTTGGGAGGATAGGTAAATGAGTGCAGGTTTGAGGCTCAACATACCCCCACTGTGAGGGTGTTGCATGTCCTCATGCAACCAAAACTTTGTCATAATCTTTCAGTCCACATGTTCAGATGCCTCTGCCAAGACATCCAACCTTCTCCTTTTCCTCCTTGTTGCCAAATTTGCTCTTGGTTTCCTAACCAAGCACCTGAATTTCAAGTTAACCAAGGCCCTGTTCAATTTCTTGCATTTCCTCTTCAATTTCCTGTTCTTTCTCTGCCAAAGACCCAAATGAAGCATTGTGTTGTCGTGGACCATTTTGTCCACTTTGCTCTGTTCTCTCAATGCTTCGTTTTCCTGTTTGATATGGCGATTCAGGACTTCTAGCTCAAATACTTCTTGCTTCAGAGATTGAACCTGTTGTTCAAGGGGCAAGACAGTGCTAGGACCGGCAGCAGATTGCTCTAATGTTTCCAAATAATCATATGCCTTCTGCTGGTCAGGGTCAATGTCAGGTGTTTGTCTTGGCCTAAATTCAAATCCTTGAAAATTGCTTTCTCTCTCTTGCTGGAAAGGACTTTCCTCTCTTGGAGGACTTAGCTGAATATCTAGCCGAATTGGAGTCTTCTCAGGTGTGCCCAAATCAATGAAATGGGACTGTTTCTCTTTAGTCACACTCTTCTTCTCTATAAGTCTACTCCTTCTTCTCACTTGCATGCTAGTACTCTTTGGCTGACTGTTTTGTTTTTCTTTTTGTTTCTTTTTGGAGAGGGCAGTAGAATGGAGTTGAGCAAGTCTATCAGCTAGTGTTTGGGATTCTTCTTCAATTGAGGGCTCAGGTGAAGGGTATGACTCTTGCACAATGGCTTTCCCTTTATCCCTCTTTTGTCTTTTAGTTCTGCCTCCCTTTTTCTTTTCCTCTTGAACAATTTCTTGGACAGTTTCTTCAGCAGTTTCTTGGGCAGTTTCCTCAATTTCTACATCAGTTTCTTGGGCAGTGACTTCTCTCCCTCCTCTCCTACTTCTCTTGGGTATCCTAGGAGAGCTGCTAGAGGCTTCGGCTATCTCTTGAAAATGGTTTCTAACTAGAAACTTCTCCCATGTATCATTTTTAGTTTTCAACTGCTCCTCAATTAAAATTCTAATGAGTCCATGATGATACAAGTGGGGTTCAATGTTTCCCACATGTTTCTGAACAGTGGCACTCATCTTCCTTAAACTAGCTAACAAGAAATAAGGTAGGTTGATAGCATGATCATCCATAAAGTGCATCATGATTCTTGCATGGTATATATACATGACACCAAAGCGGCCTTCACATGTAAAAAGTTTTTGAACAAGCAACAGTAATGAAGTCCATTCTTCCTTAATAACACGTACAGGGATTCCCTTAGTGAAAATGGAGGTATCCATACCTGGATTCTTCAGCATATTTTTCCACTCTTGATCTTCAACTGTTCTGTTTTTGAACCAGCGTTCTCCTTTTTGAGGCAAACCGGTTGCTGTGGCCAAAGTGCTTTCTGTTATGGTGAACTGCAGGTCTCCTACCTCCACAGTATTTGTATTTCCATTAAATGACCGGGCAAATGCCTTTGTCACCTCTTTATTGTACCCTTTAAATTTCTGGATGAACTTTAACCATTTGGCTTTCTGCAGTGCTTGCTTTGTCTGTGGGTAGCCCTCTAAAAATTTCGAACCCTCCGGTTCTGCTCTTAACAATTTTCCCATTTCGGTTATCAGTTCACTTGCAGCTCTGACAGTGGTGTTTGAACGCTGGAGGAGAAAGCTTCACGGGAAAACAGTGCTCAACAGTGGGAATTACGGCTATAACAGAGTGGCCGTGATGCAATGAACTGTAAGGTGCAGGACTGGTGATCGGGGTTTTGAGTGGAGCGGTGAGGAAAATAAAACAGAGAGGTTTACGGTAAAACGAGAGTGGTGTATGGAAACGAGAGTGAAAACGGTGGAGTGAGGGAGTAGATAACAATACGAAGATGAGGTTATGCATGCGAGAAGTGGAGTTATGAGTAGAGGATACAACGGCCAAATCCTTGAACGTCGGGTGGCTGCGTACACTTGGCTGCAGAAATGATCATTTGGAGAGCCGTAGTACACCAGTACACGTCACTGAGGTACGAGTAGTTAATGGAAGAGCAGTTCGTATTAAGTTCAAATCAATAGTAATTAGGGACCGTTAGGAAGGTGGTGAGGTGGATTACGCAGAATCATGGACATGGACGAGGAGTGGACGAGGATCTTGTCAATCATTACATTAAGTGCCTCCTACCATGATTTGAAAACCATACATAAATGATATCAAGTTGTTGGTTAAAAATTTGGAACATACCTTCATGCATTTGCATTTGATCCCTTTGTTGATTATGGTGGCTAACCTTTGATTTGTTGCTGACTTTGTAGGTGTCCTTGCTCTTTGATGATGATGGTGCTTCTGACTGCAAAAAAAATTTTCTTTTTGAAAACAGAGTTGTTTTATTTGCAGGAACAGAGTGTGTTGGCTGCGGAATCTTGATATCAGCTGCGGAATTGGCTCCTAGCTGCGGAAATTGCAGCAACACTTTTCTGCCTGCACAAAGAGGATTAAAACAACTTGACTGAATGGAATAGTCCTGAGAGGGACTTTATTGGTGAAATGAGATGGAATGAATGGACTGGAAGGAAAAATGAAGTGGAATAAAAATGATGAGATGGATGAAATGGCGGATGAGATGGACGAAATGGCGAATGAGATGGAAAGAGAAAGAGAGATTTTTTTTGGAAAATATAAAGTGTCAGGTGACCCTGATTTTCACCTTATATTTTCTGCATAAGACTGCCAATCCAAGATTGGTTTTCAGGCTTATACAAGAGATTTTTTTTTTTATTTTTTTTTTTTTTTATTTTTTTATTTTTTTATTTTTATTGAAAGAACCAAAGATCAGGCTGATGGAGGAGAAGAATTCTTCTCCACCAGCCTCATTGCAGAATCTTCTTGGAACAACTTAACAAATTCCTCCTTTGAGAGTGGCTTGTGGTAGACTTTCAATCGGTGGCCATTCACAATGAGAGGAGTCTGAAGCTCATCAATGGTCTTTACTCGAACTGCTCCATTGTTAAAGACTTCATCAATCTCATATGGTCCAAGCCAATGAGTTTGAAATTTTCCTTTGAAGTCCTTAAACTTGGAATCAAACAATAGTGCCCAATCTCCCTTTTGAAACTTTCTCTCTTTGATGTGTCGATCATGCCACTTAGTTCTTTGGTGCTGAACTAGATCAGTCCTTAAAATTGCATCTTGTCTTATCTCATCTAGCTCATTCAGCTGCTCCATTCTGTGCTTTTGGGCTTCTGATAGGCTCATCCCCAATTGAACTGCCATCTTGAAGGTCTTGACTTGGAACTCAATGGGGAGCAGGACTTCCTTCCCATAAACAAGTTCATAGGGAGAATGTCCTGTTGTGTTCCTCCATGTAGTTCTATAGGCCCATAAGGCTTCAGGAAGCCTTTCTGCCCAATCTCTTCTGTGGAGATGAACAATTTTGGTGATGATGCTTTCAAGAACTTTGTTTGTAGATTCCACTTGACCATTTGCTTGCGGATGGTATGGAGTAGATGTTCTATGCTTAATTTTGTATTCTTCCATCAGCTTCTCCATCAAGTTAGATGTAAATTGACTTCCCTGATCTGTCACAATTTCTCTTGGGACACCAAAACGAGTAAAAATATCCTCAAAAAAAAATTGAACAACTGAATTTTCAGTGGCAGAAGGCAATGCCTTTGCTTCTACCCATTTAGTAACATAATCAGTACAAACCAATATATACTTCTTTTGCTTAGATGGTGGGTTAATAGGTCCAATGAAATCTAAAGCCCATTTTTCAAAGGGTTCGATGCATACCTGTGGCTGTAATGGCATTTCATTTGAAAGAGTTGGTCTCCCTACTCTTTGGCAGCTGTCACACCTTTTGACATATTGTTTTGCATCTTTAAAGAGAGAAGGCCAATAATATCCTAAAGAAAGGATTTTATAGGTCGTCCTCTTGTCAGCAAAGTGTCCGCCGCACGGTTCATCATGACATGCCTTAAGGATGTCAGGGATTTCATCTTCCCGAACACATCTTCTGATCACACAATCTGGCCCTGTTTTGAACAATTCATTAGAAATCCATGAATAATGTGAACTCTCCTGAATGATTTTCCTTTTCTCATTAGGAAATAAGTGTGGAGGTAGCTTCCCTGTAACTAAATAGTTAGCAATATCTGCATACCAAGGAGTTTTAGTAGTTACTGCAAACAAGTATTCATCTGGAAACTTATCCTCTACAGGAGAATCTTCGTTAGTATTTTGGATTCTAGACAAGAAATCAGCTACTGTGTTTTGTTTCCCTGGTCTATCTAACACAGTAATATTGAATTCTTGTAAAAGTAAAAGCCATCTTGTAACTCTGCCATTAGTAACAGGTTTGTTCATAAGATATCTAATTGCAGAATGATCAGTATGGACAAAAGTTTCATAGCCGGTTATATAATGTCTAAACTTGTTGATTGCATGAACAACGGCTAAGAACTCTTTTTCAGTCACAGTATAATTTAACTCAGTGGGAGTCAAATTTTTACTGGTGTAGTAAATGGCATAAGGGACCAAATCCTTTTGTCCCAAGACAGCTCCTAGAGCTGTATCTGAAGCATCAGTAGAAATGTGGAAAGGGAGTTTCCAATTTGGCCCTCTCAGAATGGGTGCTTCAGATATTCTAGTCTTTAAAGTTTCAAATGCAGATTGACATTCAGGATCCCATTTGAATTCACAGTATTTTGTAAGTAATTTGAAGAGCGGAGATGCTATTTTGGTGAAGTTTTCAATGAATCTTCTATAATATCCAGTAAACCCAAGAAAACTTCTAACATCTTTCTGACAATTTGGAATGGGTAACTTAGAGATGACTTCAACTTTTGATCTATCAACTTTAATTCCATCTCCTGAAATATGATGTCCTAAAACAATCCCTTCAGTAAACATCATAAAACATTTTTCATGACTTAATGAAAGATTTGTTTCTTTACATCTAATTAGGACTTTTTCCAAATTTTCTAATGCTTCTTCAAATGTATTACCATAAACTGTGAAATCATCCATGTAGACCTCTACACAATCATGAATTAGATCGGAAAAGATTCCTAATACTGCCCTTTGAAATGTTGCGGGTGCATTACATAATCCAAAAGGAAGTACTCGGTAAGCAAAAGTTCCCCATGGACAAGTAAATGTGGTTTTATCCTGATCTTCAGGTGCTACCTGAATTTGATTGTAACCACTAAAACCATCCAAAAATGAGAAATACTTTTTGCCTGCTAAAGTATCTAATACTTGATCGATAAAGGGCAAAGGAAAGTGATCCTTCAAGGTTGCTTTGTTCAATTCCCTGTAATCAATGCAAACCCTCCATTTACCATTCTTTTTAGGTACTATAACCAAAGGAGAAACCCATCGGCTATCTGAAATGGGGTAAATGAAGTTTACATTAAGTAACTTTTGGAGCTCTTCTTTCACTATCTCCCTAAGGTTTGGATTCATCCTTCTTTGAGGTTGTCTGATTGGTCTACTATTTTCCTCAATGTAGATGTGATGAATGCAAGTCTTAGGGTCAATACCTTTCATGTCAGTATACTCCCATGCAAATGCAGTAGAATGCTTTTGCAAGATTTTGGTTAGTTCCTCTTGTTGTGATTTTTCCAAGTTTTTGTTGATATTCAATGTTTTTCCTGGAAGGATCTCAATGGCAGAACTACCAAACTCTTCCATAGAGAAAAGAGACATTTGTCTAGATGATAGACACTCAATGTCAGAATCCAACTGAAATTGCGTGGAGTCATATTCTGAAGATGGTTCCAAGTTTTCTAATGTATTCAGAATTTGACTATCTTCACTAATCTCAGAAATGGTAAAGACAGGTTGTATAGTATCTTCATCATCAACCCACTCATTATCTCCTATTTCTGTAATTGCTTTTGCTGAAGGATACAGATTGAACTTCTTTGTCGAATTACCATCAGAAATATACATATCCCCAGACCTACAACTTATGAAAGCATCAGCTGTGGCTAGCCAAGGTCTTCCTAAAATAAGAGGATGTCCTCCTAGATTGTTCTTGGGAGTTAAAATCATAAAATCAACTGGATATTCCCAAGAGTCTAGGGAGACTGGAATGTCTTCCAATACACCATCAGGTTTAATGATTGATCGATCTGCAAGTTGCAGTAAAGTAGGTGTAAAGAGAAGGTTAGGAAGTTTTAACTGGTCCATGGTCTGTCTACTCATAATGTTGATAGCAGCCCCTAAATCAATCAAAGTATTTGGTATTTCTACCCCATTGATATGTGTTTTGACAATTGGACTACCAGGGTCTACATATTTATGCATAGTAATCTTTCCCATCATGATGTCTGCAATTTTCCCTACCAGGTGGATCCTTCTGGTATCTCTTGGTTTCCTTCCTGGTCTTTTAAGACTCAACTCCTTTATTGTTTTTGCTAGAATAGGAATCTCTTTAATGGCTTGTAACAAGGGAATCTTGATACAGACATTCTTCAATTCATCTAGAAAATTATAGTCAGGCAACCAAATTTGTTTTTCCACGCCTTTGTCGATTTGTAACCTTTCAGGAAAAGGAGGTGTGGCCAAAGATGTAGGTTGTTCAACTATGGGAGTTGTGGGGGTTGATTCTTTTTCTTTCGCTTTTTGAGTGTTTGGGTTTTGAAGAGATGCTTCAGAACCCTTATTGGCTTTAAGAGACTCTTCCTCAGAAATTCTTGGCTGTTGAACATTTATAGAAGGTTGATCTAGGATTCTACCTGATCTGAGTTGTACTTCATTGAGAGGAACAATCATATAGGTAGGGAATGGTTGACCTTCCATCATGTAAGCATTTTGAGGGTTCCTATTATTGGGGTTTGGCAATGGCTGAGAAGGAAGTTGATTTGACTTCTGTTGGGATTGAAGCAAGAGTTGAGAATTTTGATTTTGTGGAGAAGGTTGTTGTTGTTGAGGGAATGGCAATGATAGTTGTTGACTTTGATTTGGAAGTTGTGGAGCTTGCTGGTTTTGAAAAGATGGAGGATATTGATAGAATTGAGCAAATCTCCCATAAGGATTTTGCATGCTTTGCATCCATGATTGAAAAGGATTTTGAGGTTGGGACCAAGGTTGTTGCCAAGGATTCCAATTTGGTTGGGGTTGGAAATTCATAGAGTTGTTAAACCCTTGATTTTGTTGTCCTTGCCAAGGTCTCCTTGCAACAAAACAGAGAGATTCAAGTGTATTTGGATCTTCTTGAAAGACTGCTTTGAGCCCAGGAATTGAAGGACAATCCTTGGTCTCATGGTTTTCTGAGCAAATTACACATGTTTCTACAACTTTTGCATCCAAGGGACATTCCCTTAAAGCATGTTTCTTCCTACATTTCGGGCAAAAGATGGCCAAAGCTTCGGCTTCTGCTTTCTGTTTATTGTGAATCTTAAGGGTGTCTAATTGTTCACTAAGACTCCCTAAGATGTCAGTTTTGAATTCATCAAGCATATTGCCGATCTCAGCCCTACTTACTGATCCAGTTGCAGATTTATTTGCTCTGAGGAGAGAAGGATCTCTAGGCCCTTTTTGAGTTTTTGATTTGCCCCTTGAGAGATGGATACATAGCTCTGCTATATCATCGAGTGAAAGTTGAGATATATCTCCTTTCCCCATCATGTTCAGGATATCTATCCATTCATCTCTAATGGCTTTTAATAGGAGGGCTTTCAAGGTCTCCTCATCCAAGTTACTCATTTTTGCTCTTTTCAGGTTATATTGAAATCTTTCAAGTAAATCCTCTAGGCTCTCATCTTCTCTTTGTACCATTTTAAATACCTCATCCTTGTGATTGGTGGGCATACAATAGTCCAGGTACCTATCCAAAAATGTCTGTTTCATATCATTCCAAGACCTAATTGATTGAGTGAGTAACCCCATGAACCATTTCAAAGCTTGTCCTTTCAATGTGGAAGGGAACAATTTGAGTTTTTGAGTGTCATCCAAATAGTCATAAGTTCGACATACGACTTCAAACTCAAATAAAAATGTTTCAGGGTCCTCAGTTCTTAACCCATGGAAGTTTGGGAGGACAGATGGTGATATGTTTTTCATAGTGGCTCGGGAATCCTCATCGACGATAGGAAACCCAAATGAGTTATCCCCATCCCTATTTCCTCCAATGTTACCTCTACCTCCTCCATTGTTTCCTCCTCCTCCTCCTCTACCTCTACCTCTACCACCTCCTTCCTCTGTCATAATGGTTTCCCTAGAGACTTCAGAGTCTTCTGGTTCTTCTACAAAGGGTGAATGAGAAGGAATTTCTCCCTCTTCTTCAGATGATTCTACTTCTTTAATTACAATTGGTCTTTCTGTAGAAGGAAGGAAAGGATCTCTTTCTGATTCAAACTCAATAGAAGGTGTGGGAGAGTCAATTCTTGCCTCTTGAATTCCAGGAATCCTAGGGCTAGGAGTGTCAGTTGGAGATGAGGGAGGTGTCTCTTGTCTATTTCTTGAAGTAGATGGACTTGTAAAAATCGAACTCTTGGCTCTAGCTAAAAACCTTCCCCTAGAATCTCTAGCTCTATGCATGTCATTTTTTTTATTTTTCTTCAAGTCAGGCTAATAATTCTCTTTCTGATCTTCCAGGTCACTCTAGGTGCAAGAAGAGAGCATACTTAAGAAACTATTAAACCAATAACTTTCTCTTTTCTGATCCTCCAGATCACTCTAGGTGCAAGAGGAGAGCATACTTTGAGAGGTTATCAATTTCCCTTTCTTGAAATTTTCTTAATTTTTTTTTTAGAAATTGGCTACCTAATTTCACTTCCCCGGCAACGACGCCAAAATGTTTGGTCAATTTAGTGTTGTCTAAATTTCTATCATAAATTGTCAACCCGGGGCTCGTAAGCTGATGAAGTGAAGTGTACAATATATACTTAAGCATCCTTTCCTAGTTCTTTTTGTCGTTTTTAGTTTGTGTTTGACTTATCTTCCTAATGTGATGTGATGAAGTTATAAACAAGTGAGTGAATGTGTGTGTATGTGGCGATTTCTAAATGCTTCTTGAAATTTAAAGAGAAAACTCGAACAATAACTTGGAATGAAATTAAAGCTTCAAATGAAAGTAAAGCATCAAAAAAAAGACCAATGGCACTAGTCCAATACCTTTACTGCTGATAAGAATGAAAATGACATCTACATTAACTCAATTGAAAGCAAGAACACTACTCTAACTCCTCTATTGAATCTAAAGCAATGCAAAGATTAAGTGACAAATCACACTACTTAATTCTCCCTTAACATTCTGCCTTTAGCTAAATTGATCATGTGAAAAAGAGTTAGGAGTGAATTAGCAATATGAGTCCAAAACTAAATAAACCAAGCTGCAATTAAATGATATTTTGGTCCCACGAAAGTTAGTGAATTATGATAAAAAGAACCATCAAAAGATTAGCAACTTGACAAAACCTGATAAAGTAAACTAAGCAATGAAACTAATGCAAGTCAAGGTAAAAATCAGCAGTTTAGATAAGACAACTTCAAATGCCACTAGTGATAAAAAGAAGGAAAAACACACTATCCCGGGCTCCTAACACACCTGCAAGAACAAACTGATCAGTTCTGAAAAGTGCTGGAAATGTAAAGGCATAATTCAAACTGTACAATATTATACATGTCAAAAGAAATGAAAATTGCAGAAATCAAACTGTACATTAGTATACATGTGAAAATGAAAACAAAAAGAAGTGCAGGAAAATGAAATTAAAAACTACTGTACATAGGTTGTGGCAGACGGGGGCCCTCCATCTACTCAACCAGTTAAAAATCAGCTACACGGATAGGAGCAAAACAGTCTTCTTGATATTAAATCAGCATGTCACAAAATACAAAAGTGTAAACGTTGTATAAAACAGTCTCTAAAACAGAGTTTTATAAACAAAATGATTACAGTCAAAAACTAAACTTGAAGACTAACTACTAAGCGTATGCAAACGCTTTATTTATAGCAGCAGAGACAAACTGTCTTCTGCGTAAACTAAGCTAACAACCAGCTAACTAATTAACTGTGCAAAAGACACGCAGCAGCACCGTGCACTGTTTGAGGAAACGGTCATCGTGGATGATAAATCCACGGTTAGATTCTTGTCCCCTGCCGTCTTCGTGGCTCGAAGAAGATGCCAGTTGTGGTTACGTGCTTCACCTGCTCACGCAGAGCCGTGCCACCGCTTGAAACCTTGTTGTTTGACCGTGGTTACATCTGCGTTGACCGGGGGTATATATGAGCGAGTTGGCTTAGCTGATAGCACACGAACCATGTACACAGTCATACCAACTTGCCCATGTGGCCCTTTCCTTTGGAGGACACGTGGAACATAGCAAACAAGAAAATGGCTGCGGAATCTCTGATCGACTGCAGAATTGGAGATCAGCTGCGGAAACGCTGTATTAGCTGCGGAATTGCAGCACTTGTACCAAAATTCTAAACCAACAGTCAATCATTAGCACAGTCAACAAATCATGTTAAAAAGACATATAATGCAATGAATTGAACAAGTTGATGGAGGAAATGATGACAAAAGAGAGAAGTGAGTAGGAAAAAGCTGTTGGGAGGATAGGTAAATGAGTGCAAGTTTGAGGCTCAACACACCTTTTCTCCAATAGCTCCCAGTTTGTCTCTCAGATCCTTGACTCTGGCCATGAATCCACCAACGGACTCATTCTCGTCCATCTTCAATGCAAACAATTTTCCCTTGAGTGCCAAAACACGATTTGTATTCTGAGTCTCGTACAAGTTCTTGATCATTGTCCATAGATCAATGGCCGACTTAGAATATCTGATATGTGGGATAATATTGTCCTTAACGGACATCTTCAGTATAACTTTTGCTTTCGTTTCTCTTTTATCCCAGTCTTGTTCTTGGGTCGTTGTTCAAGATCTCGGCTCATTTCCTTCAACGATCCCCCATGCATTTACGCTCTCCAGCAAAGTTTGCATTTTGAATTTACAGTTGGAGAAATTTGTTCCATCGAGTTTGCCAAACTCGTGGAGGTATGATTCTATATTGTTGTTCATTTTCGCCCAACTGAACACTCCAATCGGCCACCACCGGGCAAGTCTGATCTGCTACCACTAAACAGATCAGGAAGTTCGCTGTGACACCACCGGGCAAGTCCGATCTGCTACCACCGAACAAATCAGGGACTTCACTGTGCCACCACCGAGCAAAACCGATCTGCTACCACCAAACAGACAATAAGCAAGCTCCAACACGCCACCACCAGGCAAAGATGATCTGCTTCCACCGAACAGATCAAGGAGCTGCACTGCGCCTCCACCATGCAAAACACCGATCTGCTTCCACCGAGCAGATCACAGAGCTCTGATTTGCCACCACTGGGCAGGTCCGATCACGGAACCCCGATTCGCCACCACCGGGCAGGTCCGATCCAAGCGGATCAACGAACCTCAATTCGCCACCACTGGGCAAATCAAATCTGCTACCACCGAGTAGAAATCTCCACGTGCCACCACCAAGCAACTCCAATCTGCAACGAAAAATTGCAGATTTCTAGAGAGAAATAGGTTGGCTCTGTGGCGCTCTGAATAGCTACAAATCCGCGCCAATTGCTGAAAGGAAAAATGCACGATGTCCACGGAAATTGGCGCGCTTAACAACCATGGATCCGCGTCAATTTAGTTATAATTTTGCTGGTGCGCTTATCAGCTCCAAACCAGCCCCAATTGGCATGTCTGTCATTTAAAAAATGGCGCCAATATGTTTTGTTTTCGATTGGTGCGACTGTCTGCACAAAATCCGCGCCAATCTGCTGCTGCTTCTAAAAAATGTGCTCCAACCCTTTCTTCGGCTCAGAGATGATCAGTCATCTGAGACCCTTCGCTCCAGGTGTTACTGTAGTTCCACCTGTTCACACAGACACATTTACATGCACTCCTACCACTAAAGAAATGTAACTAATGATACATCCCTAAAAACAAAATGAGGCTATCTCTACCCTAAGCTCTGATACCAAGATAAAAATCACACTTTGAATTAAATGAAGGAGTTGCAGCTCACAGGTGTGTACGACACCTTGGAGACTGCACTCAAACAAAGAGGAGACTCTCACTCTCGTTCACTCTACATTACATCAAATGAATATTACAATATTAAATACATCATTGAAAAATAGGTAGTTGTAAACAACCTCCTAAACTCTAGGAACTAATCCTAAACTAAGGAGACACGTTACAACCATATAACCATTTCTCCATTATTTTTAACTGGAAGCTTACCCCTCACAACTATAAAGATGGAAGTGTTGTTTCTACTAGCCTTCCACAACCTACAAGGGTTACACCACAACAATTGGAAGAAAGAAGAGAAAAAGGGCTTTGTTACAATTGTGATAGCAAATGCACTAAAGGTTATAAGTGTGTTGAGAAGAAATTATTTTACATAGAATATGAAGAGGAGGAAGAAAAGGATCAAGAAACATCAAAAGAAGAGGATATATACCAGGACCCCACCCCAGAGAAAGAAGAAATGAATCTGACCATATCTTGTAAAGCATTGGCAAGAATTACCACTCCTCAAACTCTCAAGATAGAAGGACATATCAAGAAGAAAAAGGTGCAAGTAGTGAAAGATCACATCGAGAAAGAAGAAATGAATCCAACCATATCTTGTAATTCATTGGTTGAAATTACCACTCTTCAAACTATCAAGATAAAGGACATATCAAGAAGCAAAATGTTCAAGAAGTGAAAGATCACATCGAGCATCAAGAAATGAATCCGACCATCTCTTGTAAAGGATTGGAAGAAATTACCACTCCTCAAACTCTAGAGATAGAAGGACATATCAAGAAGAAACAGGTTCAAGCAGTGAGAGATCACATCGACCATCAACAACAAGTTCTCCAACTTTTAAAGGATAACACTACTTCGATGCAAAATCAAACGAAACAACAGGTAGATCAACATCGTAGTGAAATTTTTTTTGATGTAAGTGATTGGGTATTTTTACTTCTACATCTCAAGCAAGCTATTTATGAGAAGGAAATGTTGGCAATACTACATGCACTTTGGAAACCTTACCGAACGGGAAGACTCTTCAAGGATGAGGATGTGGAAGCATTGTTTTGTTCTATTTCTATTATCCAACTAGATTGGATAGATGAAGCAAGAGATGAATGGAATAAGGACGAAGAAGTATGGCCACTTATTCAAAAGTTGCAAAAGATCCCAGTTCAAACAATATTGCCAAAAATTGAAGAGAAGAAAAATCATATTGGAACCTGGAGCAATCATAGAAACAAGAACCCAATAACTACAAAATCGATCAATTTCAGAGTATCTCATGAAGTCAAAGAATTTACCTGCTGTAAATTCCACATGGGAGGACAAGAATTTTATACAGAAGTATCAAGAACTACTCAAGCATTGAGGACAATGCTTTTTGAAGGAGAGGGGCATGTTAGGGCCCTATACTACTAGTGTAGCCCCTTATTGTTATTAGTACAACCCCCTTATTATATTGATGTACCCATGTAGTGCCCATATTGTTACTATTGTGCCCCATAGAAGCCCACTATTATTATTATTGTGCCCTTACATTATTATTGTTATGTCGGCTCTGATTATATTATGACCCCTTAGACTCCTATATATAGAAAGGAGGTCTTTTCATTTGTATCATCCAAGAATTGTTCATTTATGTAATGTAAAGGAGGTTGCCCCGTCGAAGAGGCTGAATTCTAAGGCGTTGATCTATCTTTTCTATCTTTTCTTGAGCTGGTTTCATAACAGATGTGGATGAAGAAAATCTTGATTTGGATCTCTCTCTTGCAGCCTTATAGTCTTTATTGTACTTGCAGCCTCATATATTAATATAAATAAAGGCTGATTTTGAGATTTGGATATATAATAAAGGTTGCTTTTGGATATTCCAATATTTTATTTTCATTATGTGATCATTCATGAGTAAATGTGATGTAAATTAAATTTTAATGTTTAAGTGTAATAAATTATAATGTATCATTTATGCTTTATGATTGCACACACACACACACACACACACACACACACACACACACATATATATATATATATATATTTGCGTTTCCCCATTTCCAAAATTTGGGGAGGTCGCGTTTTGTATCGCTTCCCGTTTCGGAAACTCGTACCTGTTTCCCCGTTTCGTGCAACTTAGACCCATATGTATTGTAAACCTAAGGAATTAATATTATAAAACCAAACTTTATAAACCCTTGGATAAATATTATAAACCCAAATAAATAATAATCCAAAGGTATCATAACTGAAAACCCAAGGGATTATAAACCCAAGCGAATAATATTGAACTCAAGGAATAAATATTATAAACCCAAGACATAAATATTAAAACCCTTAAATAAACATGTTTGACCAAACTTCACCACTGTAGATTTTGGACTACAAAAGGATTTTTACAATGCAAAGTTGGGCTATTGTTGACTATGGTTGACTACCTTTAGGAAAAGCTTCGTCACGATGTGACATTGGACAATGGTTGATTTTTCTATTGAGACAATCTTGGTCATTATGCGACAGTGAACCATGGTTGACCATGGTTGAGAATTTCAGGTTGTACAAAGAGACAATCCTTCTCACAATAACAAATGTTGCGTTTATAATCCTTTGGCATTTTAAAAACCCAAGGAATTATAAACCCAAGGGATTATAATCCAAAGGGAAATAGAAACCCAAGGGCTTGATAATAACCCCTTGGCTTTACAATGTCAATCTAGTGCGTTAGTAAATATCCAATAAAGATATTACTACTATTAATAATAAATTTTATTATTTTAAACCCAAGTGATTAAATCTACAACCCGTGCGTATTATAAACCCAAGCGAATAATATTAAACCCAAAGAAGTAATATTATAAAACCAACATATATCAAGCCTTAAATAAATATTATAATCTGAAAGAAATAATAAACCCAAGGAATCATACTAAAAACCAAAGGGATTATAACCCTAAGTGAATAAAGCGAAGCAATTACACTGGTCAACTCAACTAAAACTAAAGTGAAACAGTTCCCACAATAGCGCCAATGAATTATAAACAAAAAATAAAAATATTAAACCTATGGGAGAGATATTATAAAGCCACATATACAAACTGAAGCACAATTAAAGAAAACCCTCACATATTATAAACCAAAATGCACTCAACAATACTGAAAAGAAGTTGAATGTTTCATAAAAACATGAAACAAATATTCATTGCAATGGAACAATATTAAACACTGAAAAAATCAAAATTCAAAGAAAATTGAAAAACAATTTTACACATGACAACATAAATGACAAGGAAATTCAATTGTCTAACATTTAAACTCAATAAGGAAATATTTTATTGACATCTATAATTTAGAGATTTAGTTCGCATCTCTTACCATCTACAAATCGTACAACGAAAATGAGATTGAAATACTCAACCATAACAAAACTATTTCATAGGTGCCTCTTCCAAGACACACCCAGAACGGTGACAAAAGAAACACCGATTTCAATCAATAGGATAATGCTCACGATACTTCACACTTTCCAACCAATCCCTCCTTGTTTTACTCCCATCTTCCTTTTGGTGCAAATGATACAAGATTACCACATCTAATTTCACTACAACCAACACACAAATATGCTCATCAATAAAAGAAGGATGGAAGCCATGTTTCTTCTCTATCCTTTCGTGAATATACAAAACAAAACTGACGATTGCAACAATAGATTTGATCACTTTAATATAATAGATGTGATGACTTTTCTCCATATTTTCATTTCAATGACAGAAAGATACAATAAAAATTAGTACATAAACAAAGAAACAAACAAATATATACAAAGACATAATAGTTAGAGTTTTTTCATTTTTGTATTTTCTTTTATAGCCAAAAAAATATTTAAACATAAATTTGAACATAAATATAATACCATTCAAAATAAGGAGAGTAAAAAGCAAAAAGACATTATTACTATTTTCTCAAAGTTCTTATCATAATAAACCATTATTCAAAGGTTATTTTTGACAACATTCCAACATGTTTTATTAAATTTCTCTCTGATGCCATCTAATCTAGGAGTCTTGTCTAGTTCAAATGACCACACTATGCTTTGACCTCTTCCTTAGAGATTAGGCCCATGAAGGATGCTTTTGTATTTTCCTTGATTGTATTATGAATATGCCTTAGGAATTCCTAAAATCCATCTTGCATTCCTCATCTCGATTCCTTGTAACGGTCCTCAAAATGTTTGAAATAAATTACTTTTATTTCCACCCAGAATGTGATATGTGATCCCTCAATATTGATTGAGTTCAATCTATTCCTCCACTCCCTCATTTTGGATTGTTAATTCAAAAAAATTGTATTTATGTCCCCTTCCTTTAACCAAAGACTACTGTATTAATCCTCCATATTTCCTCCTCCTTAAGAGATTTGTGAAGAGTTCCTAAAGCCTCTTTCTCATTTTTCATAAGATCTACCAAAACCTATTCCACTTTAATCTGATGGAATATCTCTTCCAAATTGATCCTATGTGTTTCCACCCACTTTCTCTTTTCCTCCTAGAATTTTTTGATCCAGCCTTTAAAATATATCTTGAATTATTAGATATTACCTTCCCATATTAAAGTTGGGGATCCCTCAATCCATATGGACAATACCATGACCAAACCTTCCAGACATGCTCCATAAAATTTGGATTTGAAATTTGTCATTACAAAAATTTTGAGGTAAAAAATGGCCTCGAAACAAAAATGTACAACAAAATTCAACTTTATAAGAACCATTAATTTTCAATATGATGATATCAACCATAGGGGATGATTCACCATTTTTGGAGTAAAAAAAAAAACTATTTTTTTCAACTCGTATTTTCAACTTTTCTCTGTACGATTTTACTCAAGCTTCTAGTGGGATCACCTATTGGATGTGGAATTTAATTTTTCCTCCAAGGATTACCCATGTTGCATACTTTCGATGGATCCCACTACATGAAAAAAGTGAAATCCATCAAAAAGAATGATTGCAATAGTGTTTTTTCATGTATTTTACATTTTTCGTGTAGTAAGGTCTAATGAAAGTATGCAACATGGGTACTCCTTGGAGGAAAAATTAAATTCCACATCCAACAGGTGCTCCCACTAGAAGCTTGGGTAAAATCGTAGGGAGATAAGTTGAAAATACAAGTTGAAAAAATAGTATTTCCTTCTTTCCATCCATTTCTTTTTCTTGTGATATTGATAGGACTACATCTTCATCATGTCCAACTTCTCACCCCGATCGGGGGGGATAGCATAATAATTGAACCCAAGATTTCTGGTTCATTGAGACTTCATTTCCATGGCCATTGCCAATTGAGCTACCCCAAGCTGACTCTAATCTAATCTAATCTTATTTTATTTTTACCACTATTATTTTATAATATTCCTTAGGAGACCCATTTTAGACCTCAAAATTTCTCTAATGAATGGATTAAATCTGGAGGGGATGGGGTCCAAGTCTTTTGAGGGATTGATCTAAAGTTTGATGGGTCTATGATCCAATCCACTCGATGCCAAATGGGATGAAGAGATGGTGAATCAAAGCTCCAATGGATCATTTATTACTATGAATCTATTGAATCTCATCATTTTATGTCTTGTAATCATTCCTTTTTTTTCCCAAGTATAATTTGAGTTGGATGGCTTGGTATAATACTCCATTTGTTCCTGAAATTGATCTTTGATAGCAGATCCTTCCTTCATTTCCTATGTATGCATTGTGGTGTTGAATTCACCACCAATGATGCATATTATGCTTCGAGGATTTCTCTAAAATTCATCAGTGAATCCCAACATCAAACATTATCTAGATAGCCTATTGGCATGTATACATTGATCACATTTTAGATCTTTTTGGATGGAATATGGAGAAGGCTCATCGCTAACCTATGGTTTTATTTTCCCTCCTTTCTTAGATTAAAGACTATTGACTGCCATAAAATACATAATCCCTCAAATGATCCCTTTTATCCAATGGCATTGGTGAGGTTGCCTCTTCATGTTATTCCAATTTTGTTAAGGACGCTACATCGTAGAAAAAATGGAATAAGTACAAACCATGGAAGTTAATTTTCTAGAGGTAAATTCTCTTTTTTTTGTTCTTCAATCCAAGGTTGTAATATGAAAGTTCAATGGTTTCCAGCCTCAATATACACTAGTGGGCCTTTACTTCTTGGATGTAATGTCCAAGGTAAAAAGTTTCTTTTGTTAAAAAAAACTTACGATTCAAATTGAGAATTTAGACAACGAAGTTAATAGGGAACATATATTTTGGTTTTGGATAAAAAAAAAATAGTTGTGTGTGGTGTGCATGTTTAAATATATATATATATACACATATAAATATAAATATATATATATATATATATATATATATATATATATATATATATATATATATATATATATATATATATATATATAGGAAGTATATATATGTTATTCATTAATTAGTCATAAAGTTAATCATGTGAATAGTTATGTAGCGAATAGGCTAAATTGAAGTGGATTGAGAGAAGTGTTAGTATAGAATTAAAAAGATATATGCAAAAAAAGATGAACGGAGTGTGCCAAGACCCCTAAGGAATGGGAAGACCCTTTTTCCAATTGAAAATTAATTACAAGAAGAATCAGTTACCTCCCAAGAAAGGGGGAGGTAATAGCTGAGGAAAAAGTCCAGAGATGGGAGAAAAATGTTGGAGAAAAGAAAACAGAAAATGGTTGCAGAAAAAGAAAAGGAACCGAGACCATATGGAGCGGGTACTAGTGGTTGGAGATAAATGTCAAGGGTGAACCTCCTCATTTTGGTATCCCTATGGGAGATAGAGATAGGGTACCCAAGCAATTGTGAGAGATAAATACATGTGTTTATATCCCACAGAGGCAATAAATTGCTTGGGAAATCATTGTTAGATCAGAGCATACATAACACACAACGGATTTATACTTAGAGACTTAGATGGAAATAGCAGAGAATAATTCACAGAGACAGACAAATGGAGAAACAACAAGATTACTCAGTCAAAAACAACGGAATAGATAAAACAATCACTGGAGAACAGAAATCACTTTGCATTACATAACTGGCCTGGGCCTTGGCTTGCCTTCCTTGGCTAGAGAAATTACAAATTTATAGAGGCAAAAGAAGGATCTAGAATCTTGTGTGTGATTCAGATGGAGATCTGGGATGATCTAGAAACTACAGGTAGTGTAGGAGGATCTAGAATCCTGCATGTGATTCTAGAAACTAACAGTGTAGAAAGATCTAGAATCCTGGAGATCTAGAAAGATCTGATCTAGAATCCTCCGTGAATTTGGCTTCACACTTAACATTCTCCCACTTGAAGCCAAATAAGAGTCATTAATTCACAACGAGTCCTACCATGCCTCTACATAACTCATGGTTATTTTGTGGTAGAATCTTAGTGAGCATATCAGCAAGGTTCCTATCTATATGGATATTTTCCGAGGATAACTATTCTTCCTCCTACACATCCCAGATCCAATGGTACCTTAAGTCAATGTGCTTGGTTTTTGAATGAAATGTTGGGTTTTTCGCCAAGTGAATGGCACTCTGACTATCGCAATATAACACATACTTGTCCTGCTTTATTCCTATCTCTCCTAGGAATCGCTATATCCACAACATCTCTTTACAAGCTTCTATTGTAGCTATGTACTCTACTTCTGTTGTAGAGAGGGCTACTATTCTTTGTAGCCTTGACACCCAAGATACTGCTGCACCTGCAAATGTATACAAATAACCTGTAGTGGACTTTCTGGTATCCATATATCTAGCCATATCTGCATCTGTAAATCCTTCAAGCATAGTCTCATCATGACCAAAACATAAACAACAATGACTAGTACCCTTGAGATACCTTAAAATCCATTTCATTGCTTGCCAATGTTGTTTGGCTAGATTGGCAAGGAACCTACTCACTACTCCCACTGAATATGCAATGTCTGGTCATGTGCATACCATGGCATACATCAAGCTACCAACTGCTGAAGCATAGGAATTCTGCTCATCTCTTCTTTCTCTTTGTCATTACTAGGACATAATTCAGTGCTTAGCTTGAAGTGGGCTGCAAGGGGTGTACCAACTGGCTTGACATCCTTCATATTAAACCTGTCAAGCACTTTCTTGATATATTTTTCTTGTGACAGCCACAACCTTTTGTTTTTCCTGTCACGTATAATCCACATGCCCAATATCTGTTGTGTTGGTCCCAAATCCTTCATTGAAAATTTGTTACCCAAACCTTTCTTCAACCTATTGATATTATTCTTATCATGCCCAACAATCAACATGTCATCCACATATAACAATAATATGATGTACTTTCCTTGATCATACCTCTTGATATAGACACAACGGTCAACTTCCAACCGTTGAAAACCATGTTCCAACATGAATGAATCAAATTTCTTGTACCATTGTTGAGGTTCCTGTTTCAACCCATAGAGACACTTCTTCAACCTACAAACAAGGCCTTCTTTTCCTTTTTCTATGAAGCCTTCTCTCTACTCCATATACATTTCTTCCTCCAATTCACCATGAAGGAAAGCAATTTTTACATCTAACTGTTCACATTTTAGGTCTAAAGCAGCAACTAGACTAAGAATGACTCTAATGGATGACATTTTAACAACAGTTGAGAAAATTTCAGTGAAGTCAATACCTTCTTTTTGGGCAAAACCTTTCACCACCAGTCTTGCTTTATGCCTCTCCATCTTTTCGTCACCTTCGTGCTTAATCCTATACACACATTTGTTTTGTAGAGCCTTTCTACCTTTTGGGAGGTTTACCAACTCGCAAGTTTTGTTTTCCTGCAGAGAGTTCATTTCTTCTTCCATTCTTTACTGTGCTTGACTTTACAAGCTTCTTGAAAATAATTAGGTTCACCTTCATCAGTGAACAAAATAAAGTTTGAAGGAGGATACCTTTGTGAAGGCTTATGAGGCCTAGAAGATATGCGAACCAACTGTGGTGGTGCATTATCAGGTTGAATCTCCTGTAAAGGTTCCTACAAGATTCCTTCTTCTTGTTGTTCATTATTTTCCACTTGTTGTTCTTCATGCTCCTGAATTTGTGGTTCATTTTCTTGTATTGGTGGTATGTTTTCCTGCTGCTCTTCAAACCTGTCAATAACCTTCTTGACCTACAGCTCACCTATAGTCCTCTTGAACATTTCTGACTCATTAAATATAACATCCATACTTCTAATAATTTTATGTTTGACTGGATCCCATAGAAGATAACCAAGATCTTCATCCGCATATCCCAAAAAAATGCATTTCATAGATTTATCATCTAGCCTAGTTCTATTTTCTTTGGGAACATGTACGAATGCTTCACATCCAAATATTTTCAAGTGAGAATAATTCAAATTCTTACTAGTCGAAACTTCTTCAAGGATACCGCCATCCAACGCTGTAGTTGGAGATCTATTTATGAGGTAGCAAGCATTCCTGACTGCTTCAGCCCAAAAAGTTTTCTCCAAACCGAAATTGGACAACATACTTCGCACCTTTTCCATAATGCTGCAATTCATCCTTTCTGTAACACCATTTTGTTGAGGAGTACCAGGCACAGTCTTCTCATGCTTTATGCCAAACCTGTTACAATATTCCTTAAATGCATTTGAGCTATATTCTCCACCATTATCTGTTCTTAAACACTGCAGCAATTTGTTAGTCTCTTTTTCAACATCAACATGGAATTTTTGAAGTATTCCAAACACTTCACTTTTATTTTTCATAGGATATGCCCAAACTTTCTTGGATGCATCATCTATAAATGTTACAAAATATGATGCTCCTCCTAATGATTTGACGTTAACAGGCCCACACACATCTGAGTGTACCAATTCTAACACATTTTTCTTTCTTTCATGGCCACCTCTAAGGAATGAAACCCTTCTTTGTCTACCATTTATACAATGCTCACAAAGATCAAGATTGTAGGATTTCAAACCTGGCAATAAATTCTTACCAACAAGGATTTTTAAGCCCTTCTCGCTCATGTGACCCAAACGCTTATGCCACAGATATGTTGAAATTCCTTATTTTGTGACAGCAACCAAATCTAATTTTCCTATTAGTGTCTTCAATGTGTATAATGTCCCTGTCTTGGGTCCTTTGGCCACGACCAATGCAACTTTGCAAATTTTCTAGCCTCCTTTTCCAAAGCTTGTCGAATAGCCTTCATCATCTAGTCGTCCCATAGAGATTAAACTCATGCACATTTCTGGTACATGCCTGACTTGTTTCAACAATATATTTTGTTCATCTTTCGTCTTGATCTGGACATCTCCCACTCCAATAATACTGCAAAAATGATTATTCCCCAAATGCACTCTACCATTATCACCGGATTATATGAAACAAAACTATCTTCGCATGGGGTTACATGGTGAGATGCCCCATAGTCAAGGATCCAATCAAAGCTACTGCTAGATGTATATACACATGCATCCTCTACTGAAACAGTAAACAACACATCACCATCTGTGGCTACAGCAGTAGTCTCACCTTCATTTGTGCTGGATGACTTGTGATTTGTACTAGACGGTCTCTGATCCTTTTGTCCTTTCTTCCAAAATTGACATTCTTTCTTCATGTGCCTGGGTTTGCCACAATGAAAGCAGATGATCCTTCCTCTCCTTGATTTTGATTGGACTCTCGATCTTGATCACCCTTGCCAGCCTCGATCCATTCTCCTACCACGATCAGCTAGAGCCTTTCCTCCTTGGTTTTCCGCAATTGACTTGCGTCACAGCTCCTCATTCATTAAACTACTACTGACATCATCAAACTTCAGGGTCCTTGTAGTTGTTGAAGTGCTCATAGCTACAATTATATTTTCCCAGCTATCTAGCATATAACACATTAGCAAAATAGCTCTAATTTCATCATCTAAAATGATTTTAACAGAGGCAAATATATTAGTAATAATATTAAATGTATTCAAGTGCTCAGCAACGGAAGCACCCTCCTTCATTTTGAGATTATAAAGCTTCTTCATCAAGAACACTTTGTTTGATGCTGTGTTCTTCTTATATAGATCATGGAGCTTCTTCCATAATCCTTCAGCCATCTTTTCTTCGGACACATTGAAATAAACATTCTTTGTTAAATATTGGCGAATTGTTGCAATCACCTTTCTATCTAGCTTATTCTACTCTTCAATTGTCATCGATGAGGGTTTCTTTGTTGTGCCCTCAATCGGCAAGTATTGATCCTTTAAAATCAGTATATCCTCGATCTGTGATTTCCATAGGGTAAAATTAGCCCCACTCAACTTCTCCATATCTGTAACTGTTATCTCCATTTTTTGCCCCAAAACACAAAAACTCCACTTAAAAATAAAACTTTAATAATTACTCTTTAAAATTTAGTAATAATGAGCTTCCCCCTTTTAAAATACCCTTTTCAAAATCCCTGCTCCTTTTTAAAATATACTTTTCAAAATTCCAACATATAATTATATATGTTTCATAATAAATATAAAAACATATATAATGTTTTAACCTTTTCACATTTCACACATACATATGTTGGTTTGAGAAAAAACTTGATGTATACGTGCAAACTTGATGTAAAAAAAAAATTACGAACACCACGTTTAAACTCCAAACTCCACGGATCTCCACGTTTCAAACTCCAGCAACACTTTTCAACATAGGTCCACGACCTTGTTTTTCTTGCAGCAATTGTCTTTCAGTTCCAACATTCCTCAGCTATTTCCTGGACAGATCCTTCAATTGCTCTAGGGGTTGTTGACACCTAATCCTCATGATTGGGTGAATATATGTAAATAATTAAATTAGAAATGTGAACAGCCATCGGGAGATGAACTGAAGAGTCTCTCCTTGTTGTATATAACAAAGACCTACCTGATGGAATAATACACGAATCAGTTTTTGCTTCGTGGAGTTACTGCCTAGCCTGACATGGTATCAGAGCCAGCTCCCTTTTAGCTCTTGTCCCTTGTAACTCCCTTGTCTGCTATCATATACCTGTGTTGCTCCTCCATAGAATTACCTGCACCCTCTATCTGCCATATTCCATTTATACAGACCTGCGCCCTCCACAGTCACTGCCAGGTCTGAACACTATTTACTTGCGCTGTTTGGACTGCCCATGAATGTTCCTAAAAGAAGCGCTGTCCTGTCCAACATTGTACATGTTGTCCTGAAAGAAGCGTTGTGCATTAAAATTCTTTTGTGAAGGGCCTGATTGGTGGAGCGAAGAACAGCCACAAACAACGACTCTGTAAGTAAAATTAAGCATAGGAGATCTGTGACTGTTGCAATTTAAAAAAAGAAACTGTATGAATATCTGTCAAATCCTATTCCAAAGCAAAAGTGAAGTTTAGATGTAAGCACAGGATTTTCAAACCATGTAACAGAATTTTTGTAGGCCTGCGATTCTGTTTCTCCATCGCCTTGCAACCTTCTCCCAGCTAACTGTTCAGTCCATCTATTTCACAATCCTTCTTGTTCATTTTTTTTGCAATCCGTCTCATACTCTCCACGACGTCCACGTTTTTCCATTTCTACCAAAATGTCATTCCATAGAAGCTCGGAAACTCAACAAAAATTCTTGCTAATGCTGTCATTCCCATGTAATTGGACAGGGATACGAAAGAAAGAATGTGGTGCTGGAATGTAGCCAGCTCCTCCTGCTACTGCTCCTGCGTTTTAAGGGGAAAATGAGACATGTGGGTTCATGCACTGAGGATAGCAGGCAGGGTCCCATTCAAAAAACTTCTTGTGACCGTACGCGACCGTCCTGAGGATTTGCATATGAGAAGCCACCGTGCCTTCCACTTCTTCATTTCCATGTGACCGCGTGCCTGTCCCCAACATGGACATTGCAGACTTTGGTTATGGGAGCAACTAACACATGAAGCACATTTTTTTTGAATGTTTTTGTATGGAAGTTGGCATTCGTAATTTTTAAAGTGGACTTCTTGCTAGAAAAGGTCGTTTTGCAAAGCATGAGAAGTTTGGAAAAACATTAATAGAGTAGTTTTAGCACAGTCAACAATTGAAAGTAGATTAGTCAAGTCTTATTTGAAAACCAACATTTTTTTTTGGTATAACCACATGGATATGGATAAAGGGATGAATTCATATATTTTTAAGAGGGTTTGTAACTTGAGATATTGAGAGTCCAAATACGTCTGGACTACATTTTTCAGCCTTTTAGTGGACGCAGTGCTTTATGCTGTTGAGGGTATTTTTTTTGGACTTAGTACAGATGAATGTGAATTGACATTTGAGTTTGTTGTCCAGTCACATCAGAAGTATATTTTTTTCCCATTAACAGTAAAATTTTTGTAGCATAAGTTTTTTTTGCTACAATATGCATTCAGTCATATCCATGGTGGGAATAGTTCTCACTGGCAAGGAGAACTATCCTGAATGGTCCCGGATGATAAAACACACCCTCATTTTCAATGAGTTGTGGAAAGGCGTGTGTGTCGGAGAAGGAGAAAATGAACCGGTACAGCCTACCTCGGACAAAGAGCTCATCATTTGGGAAAACAAGAAATGCAAAACTTATGCATTAATCGCAGCATCTGTAAATGAAGAGGTGAGTCACCATATTTTGTCATATTCAACTGCCTTTGAAGCCTTACAAAAGTTGAAAGAACTCTATGACTCACATTCTGCACTTGAAGTTGTCCAACTCATGATTAAACTCTTCACTCTTGAACTGCAAAATAATGATATTTTTGCTCTTGCATATGAAGTAAAGTCTATAATGCATGATACCAAATCCACTAAGGTTGAACTGGATATTCCTCTTATTGCTTTTCTCAAGGCACTTTATCCTACTTACTCCAATTATCCTGAGTCATTGCAAGCAAATGGAAAAAGCAAAGATATAACCTTTGACTCTCTTGTGAAAAAGTTTGCTGAAAGAGAAAAAGCTTTTGGAAAGAAGAAAACCCCTGAATCTTCTAAAGAGACTGTGTGCCTTGCGCATAAAGAAAAACATCCTGCTCAAGATTCTACAAGAGGAAGAGGTGGACGAAGAGGAAGACGAAGATATTTCAGAGGCAGGGGGGCAGACATTCTCAAGGAGAAAAGGCAGATTTGCACTGCATACACTGCAAAATAAATGGATCGCATGATTCCTCTACATGCAAGCTACCGTGGGAAAAAATTGAGCAGAAAAGAAACCAATAGAAAGGTAAAACTGATGATACAGACAAAGGTAAAGCACCCGAATCTGCTCACTATGTTGTGGCACAATGTAACATTGGAGTAAATGAAGATTTATTTAATGCTTCACTTGCTTCTTGGAAAAATGATTGGTTTCTTGATTCAAGAGCAACCTGCCACATGACTCATAGAAAATATTTTTTTGAATATTTCACTGACAATGTTGATTGAGCAGTATAGTTTGTAGATCAATCGAAAATCAAGCCATCAAGGCTTGGCACAATCAGGCTTAAACTGCTTGGTCTTCCAGACTTTCCTCTGGATCATGTTCTATATCTCCCACAGCTCAAGAGAAACTTGTTGTCCTTGGTCCACATCTGCCAGCAAGGTCACTCCATTCATATGTTTGATGGCAAGCTTGAGGTAAGAAAAGCATCTAACCACTCACTTGTCATGAGGGGAATAGAAGAAGAAAGTCTTCTCAAACTGCAAGGAACCTCTGCTCATGCACAACATTTCTCATACAATTCTCATCATGAAGAAGATACACTTCCATCAAGTTTATTATGGCATGCTAGATTTGGACATTTGAACTATGACAGTCTTCGCTTGTTGAAGAAAAATGGTGTTGTTGGTTTGCCTACAATTCCTAGGAAACTTAAGCAATGTGATGCTTGCATTCTAGGAAAGCATAGCAAACAGTCTTTTCATGATTCACATTCAAGAGCACATAGGAAACTTGAACTCATTCATTCAGATTTATGTGGTCCAATGCCTGTTCCTTCTGCAAATGGAAATAAATATGTCATGACATTTACTGATGACTACACCAGAATGTGTTGGGTTTATTTATTTAAGAACAAATTTGATGCTTTTCAAACATTCAGGAATTTTCATAAATGGATTGAAAATGATGCACAATCTCATATTGGGTCTATTCGCACTGATAATGGAAAAGAATACACATCAAATGAATTTGAAAATTATCTTCGCCAACATAGGATCAAACATCAGACAACTGTGCCTTATAATCCCCAACAGAATGGTGTAGCTGAAAGAATGAATAGGACAATCTTAAATATGGTACGATCCATGCTCTTCTTCAAAAATGTAAACGTAATGTTTTGGGCTGACACTGTTCTATGTGTTGCATATATAAAGAATAGATTTCCATCTAATGCTATAAGAAACAAGACTCCATATGAAATGTGGTATGGACATGTTCCTTCGGTAAAGCATCTCAGGGTCTTTGGTTCCACCTGTTATGCCTTAATACCAAAGGTACATAGAAACAAACTTCATGCTAGAATTCGCAAGTGTATCTCCCCGGGGTATTCAAACACCTCCAAAGCATACCGTCTCTATGATGAAGTAAATAAAAAGTTTGTTGTATCTAGAGATGTAATTTTTCTTGAATCATCCAAAACTGACAATGTTGTTAAGCGGCAACTTGATCACTTGGATAGATTCACAAAAGCAAAATCATTTCAAGAATTTGATAATAAGATTCCACATCTTGAAGGGGGGATTCCTATACTAGATCAACATGTGGAATCTTCTTCTGAAGAACACTCTCCCCCGCATGAAACTCCAACAACAGATGATGCTTTAAGTGATGTAATTGATAGAATTGGGAGACTCAATCTTGATTCAGTCTCAACTCAATCAATGGAGTAGCTTGGACCATTTGAGAAAGGTCCCCCAAAGTGGCTGACAAAGACACTTGAAAGTGTTCATCCTGATGAAGTTGGAAAGACCGAAACCAGAAATTCAAACCGGCAAAATGGAGGTGATGTAGATGACTCTAATTCACCTGTTGATATGGATGTTTCTTATGATTGTGAATTAAACTTGTCTACAGATTTTGAACCAACTTCCTTCAAAGAAGCTGCTTCTCATGATGAATGGAAAGAAGCGATGCAAAATGAGTATGATGCCCTCATAAAGAACAACACTTGGAAGTTGGTTGATCCTCCATTAGGAACCAAACCAATTGGATGCAAGTGGGTCTACAAGAACAAGTATAAAGCTGATGGCTCACTTGACAAGCACAAAGCTAGGCTTGTGGAAAAAGGTTTTGCATAGAAGGAAGGGGCCGATTATGAGGAGGCTTTTGCCCCCACAGCAAAATGGGCTACCATCCGGACATTCTTTGCACTAGCAGCTCAGAACGGTTGGAAAGTCCATCAAATGGATGTAAAAACTGCTTTCTTGAATGGAGATTTAAAAGAGAATGTTTTTATGTCCCAGCTTGAAGGATTTGCTGTGAAAGCACATGAAAATAAAGTATGCAAACTTGTGAAGTCCTTTTATGGCCTCAAACAAGCACCGCGAGCCTGGTATGAAAAGCTAACTCAGCATCTTCTAAAACTCAATTTCAAACATTTTGATCTTGATGATGCAACTTTATTTGTCAAGAAAGTTGGCAAAACAGTTGTATATCATGTGGTATATGTATATGATCTTTTTATGACAGGGAATAATGAAAGCTACATTGCATCCATAAAGAAGAAATTGGGGAAAAGTTTTAAAATGACTGATTTGGGCTATGTTCATTACTATCTTGGCATTGAAGTAACCCAACATCCAAAGTCCATAGTTCTTTCTCAAAAGAAATACATTGGAGATCTGTTGAATAGGTTTGGCATGACAAAGTGCAATCCCCTTACTACTCCAATGGAACAAAACTTAAAGCTCACATCTATTGAAGGAAAAGAATTTGAGGATGCGACAAATTATAGATAGCTTGTAGGAAGTCTCAACTACCTAACTACTACCAGACCAGACATTTTGTTTGCTGTTGGAATCCTCTCCAGGTTTATGCAAAAGCCTTCTGAGGGACATTGGTTTGCTGCAAAAAGAGTTCTAAGGTACTTGAAGGGAACTCAAGACTTTGGAATCAAGTATACACAAGTGGACGACTGCAGCTTGATTGGATACTCTGATTTAGACTTCGATGGAGACAAAGAAACTGGGGTATCTACTTCTGGATATGCTATGAGTCTTGGATCAGGAGCTATCTTCTGCAAATCACGCAAACAATCAGTTCCAGCAGATTCCACAACATAAGTAGAATACATGGCAGCAGCTGAAGCAACAAAAGAAATTGTGTGGCTCAGGAAAATTCTTGAAGATTTGCAGGTAAAACAAGTACAATCAACTCCACTCATGATTGAAAATACCTCTACAACAAAGTTGACCAAGAACCCAAAGTTCCATGATCGAACGAAGCACATCAATACTAAATAGCATCTGATTCGACATCATGTTGAGGCAAAAACAATCCATCTTCGTCATTTTTCCACAAATGAGCAAATTGTAGACATCTTCACCAAAGCGCTTGGAAAAGAAAAGCTTGAACGATTCAGAATGATGCTTGGACTCACCAACATCCCTTCAGATTGGGGGGGGGAGAGGGGGAATGTTGACACCTAATCCTCATGATTGGGTGAATTTATGTAAATAATTCAATTAGAAATGTGAACAGTCATCGGGAGATGAACTGAACAGTTTCTCTCTGTTGTATATAACAAAGACCTACCTGATGGAATAATACACGAATCAGTTTTTGCTTTGTGGAGTTATTGCCTGGCCTGACAGGGGTAACAACCAACGTTTTAACAAATGCTGCTAGTGCAAGGCGATGGAACTAAGAGGCTTGCACCGTGGATAATCGAACCTAGCTCTAATACTAGTTGTTAGATCAGAGCATACATAACACACAACAGATTTATACTCAGAGACATAGATGGTAATAGCATAGAATAATTCACAGAGACAGATAAATGGAGAAACAACAAGATTACTCAGTCAAAAACAACGAAATAGATAAAACAATCACTAGAGAACGAAAATCACTTTGCATTACATAACTGGCTTGGGCCTTGGCTTGCCTTCCTTGGCCAGAGAAATTACAAATTTATAGAGGCAAAAGAAGGATCTAGAATCCTGTGTGTGATTTAGATGGAGATCTGGAATGATTTAGAAACTATTGGCGGTGTAGGAGGATCTAGAATCTTGCATGTGATTCTAGAAACTAATGACGGTGTAGAAAGATCTAGAATCCTGGAGATCTAGAAAGATCTGATCTAGAATCCTCCATGAATTTGGCTTCACACTTAACAATCACCACAAATTTCTTCAACCATTTGGGTATTGTCTCTCGTTGAAAAAAACACCAAAGCTTGGGGGAAATTGGTCGTTGTGCCGATTGATGGTTGGAAGGCCTAAGTGGCCTTGGACACACAATTGAGAAAACTCAAATAAGTACCAGAATCGGTAGGTATCGAACTGTATGTGCACAAAAGGACAGTGTTAAAAGTGTGTTGTGATTGTTTTACATGCCTAAACTTATGTCAAGTCTTATGCTGTCATTGAGGGGTGCTAATTTAGAATATTTTTTATTGTGATAATAAGAATATGTATGGAATTATTCTCTTTTCTTATTTTCATTTGCATATCACTGAGTATAAGGATGAAACATATATAAAAAAAAAATATTTCCGAGTGGGGTGTAACTCATCATCATGGTTTATGTCACGCTGCTGGTTGGGGCTAACTGCTCAGCACGGTCCCTGGGAAAGAAATGGTGATGTTGGGGTCGTAGCTTAATAGAAGCCAATCATAAGGAACAAAGTGCCCCAGCTGAGGGAAAACGCACTTGCATGTAACCTTTAATGTAAATAAGAAAAAAAATTGAAATCTAAACCATTGGATATTTAGCAACAATATATACATGCCTCCGTATTACAGGAAAAGAAGGAAAAATATAAATATAAGACAAGAAGAGTTACTACCCATAAAAATACATTGTCAAAGTGACGAACTTTAAAAAAATAAATCAGTTAACAGATGTACAATTCTCATCGACGGTAATTAAATATAAAATTTCATTTAAAATACAAGTTATTCTACCCTGGATAAAATAATAATAATAATAATTACACTTGATATCAGCTCGACAAAGGTACAAAAATGGCTCAGTGGCCCAAAACCAGAATATATAGCTATTAAAATAATATGTACACATTGGCTCAATTTTAAAAAAATTACTGAGAGAAAGTCACGGCTATCTAAGTGTCGGAACCCGTCCCCAAAAATGGCGTAAATTACAAATGTAAAATATTATTGGAACTCGAACCTAACAGAGGGAGGAGAAAACCTTGAATTTTTCCTTTGGAAATAAAACTATACATATGTAAAGTAAGGAAAAAAATATCCTTTGAGAAAGGGGAAAACCTGCGACTGAATTTTGACCTTTTTCCCTTGAACATGAACCAGTCGAGACTTGTTGAGCAGAGAAAGGACTCTCCATTAACCAAAGCTAAATGAGCGAAGAATGAAACTTCGAAATGAGTGTGCATAGAAAACAAATGCATTGGAGCTGGGTTGTGATGGGTCATTGCCACGACCGGAACTGATAGGACCATACCTGGACATCACCATGCCATTTAGGAAGACGATTATTAACCCGATATAAAAAAGAACTGAATTGGAACGAAAAAGAGAAAGGTATGTTTACAAAAAGTATCCCAAAAGAATGAGATACCAAAAACATGTGTGAATGTGGTGCCAAACCCTTGTCTGGTAGAAAACACCGTATGCAGAAACCTGCCGAAGGTTGCATTCCGAAAGAAGCTAGCAAGGAAATAAATTAAAAAAAAACAGAAAATTTATTATCCCTTAGTTATAAAAAATAAAAATGTGAGAAAACCTTGGAAGTAACATGATAAAGGGAAGAGAAGAAAATTATCTGGAAATTGTAGCTCATACGAAAATTACCTGGAAATAGTAACACAACAACCTAGAAGCATTGCCAGCAATCCGTCAATGAATATGGTGTCCGAGCCTGAACGACCCAAAGGTGATAAACATGAAAACGCCTATTTGGCTCATGAAGACCCTAGAATTCCATAGGCTGGAGACTAATAGAAGTTAAAAAAAAAAACCTATGAATGGGTACGCGACCATTACCCACATAGAACAACCTAAGACAAAATCTAGTAATTCCGCAGTCGGAGGCAGCCAACAAAGTGGCTCATGGTCACAGAGGAAACCCTAAGGCAGAGCGGTGGAACCTCCTCTACATGTTGCAAATGGAAATCTCTCGAACCAAACCCCTGAGGTAGTTACCATGCTACCACGTCAAATTTTTGGGTTCGTCGATCTCCAATGGTCTGCCTGCCATATGGATGAGATCTCAATAGGAAATCCAAACCCTTGATCCGTCACCTCAGGATTCTAAGTAAGAGGTGCAAAGTAATTCTAGAAAAATTGAATGGATTTGTATGTCAATACCTTACTAAATGGAATGATTGAAAATTCCAATTTAATATCAAAGGATACCTCTCCAAGTAATATTTTGGTTAGCGCTCATGCCATAGAAAAAGGTTATAAACTTTCTACTTATATACACCGAGAATATCAATATAGTCTTATAGTGTTTTAAGAGAACTTCGAAAATCGCAAATATGAAAATTCTATAGCATAGATCCTATTGCCACCCCAGCTAAGGAATGTAACCTTGGACAGGGGATGGCGGAATACAATCTTAACAAGTTGGTAAGAAATCTTGAAAGATGAATAAATTATTTCTTTATTTATAGAGTTGTTCAGGGAACTACGTAAAGATGATAGATATCTTAGAGAGTTTCGGAAATGCTGAGAGAGTATCATGCATTATGAAATAAATTATTGTCCACATTATCTTATGGTCTTTATTGGAACTTTAGACTAGTAAGCGTTTTGTTGTATTAGTATATAATTTTTTTTAATATGTGGGGTTATTCTCTTAAAGGAAATGAAATGGGTGTGTGGCAAAGTAGTATCAAATCCAAGGTTTCCAAAACTGGAGACCTTAGCCAACCATGACTTACATTGTCACTAATAATAAAAATATTTATGATATATAGAAAGGGTTAAAGGATTTCTTTGGTGAAAACAATAGGTCTCGTATGGAAGAAATTCCAGGAGGCAATCCTGTTGGAGAAGACGAAATATATGTACACTTGAGGAAGAAAGCCCAAATTCTCACTAGGGAATTGATGAATATGATGAGTTACAAAATGAGTTTGTTAATCTTTAGATAAACCAAGAAATATTAGAAAAGGCTAATGCGGAATGGGAACAAGTGATAGAGAATTTGTCAAACTGACTCAATGCTAACATGGTAGAAGGAACGAGAGATGATAGGAATAAAGAGGAAATTGTGGGAAGGAAGAATATGGAAGACGAGGGGTGTAGTAGGAAAAGACTAATGGAAGATGAAGAGCAGAGCTCGTCCAAAGCTAATAATAAAACCGAAAAGAAACCAAAAGTGGAGTTACACTGGGATTTCAAGAAGATTATACTTCCAATTTATGATGGGGAATCAGAGGAGGCAGCTGGGTCATGGTTGTGGAATATTAACCATTACTTTGAGGTTTTTTATTATACTCCAGAGCTAAAGACTAAGTTGGCCACTTTCCAATTGCAGGGAAATGCTTCTTTATGGTGGGAGGAGGTTTGAACCATCCATTGCTTAGACGAAAAGGAGGCCAACTAAGAAGAATTCAAGGGATTATTTAAAGGAGAGAATCTAAGAGAGTAGTATTTTGATGATCGTGCTAAAGAGTTTCTTGATTTAAAATTAGATTAGATGACTATGGATGAGTTAATAACCAAGTTCACCCACCGATTGTGGTATGTTCCCTATATTAAAGAAGAGAATACCAAAGTGCAGTGATTCATTAGTTGCCTAGCCTTGTCCTTTAAAGAATGAATAGAATACGACCATATGAAAAATATGGATGAGGTTATGTGTAATGCCAAAAATTTCTACTAGCAAGTAAAGTAGAAGATTGAAAACTCCAAAAAGCTAAGTTAACAAGTGAAAAGAGTGGACCTCGTAAAACAATAAGGCAAAAAAGAATGGAGAAGAAAGATATAATGGTAAGGGAGGACAAAGTTGGAACTCCAATAGAGATAGTAGTCAGCCTCAAAGATTCCAAACTCCAACTTAGAATGGACCGAAACAGCCTGACCCTAGCAAGGGATTTAATGGAAAAGAAATTTCCTTTATAACTCGAGATTTATCCAAAATCTTCAGAATGTGTAGGAAGCATCTGCCATGAATGATGTGGCCTGGAACATTCCTCATATCAGTGCAGTGTTGGAGGAACGGCAGACATGCCATCAGTCCAACTTATTTCAATGCTAATTGATCTACGAGCTAGTTTGAGATATGTTAGTCTTAGAGTTCTTGAAAACTATAAATTGGATGTACAAAAATTTAAAACCCCTTGCCTAGTGCAGCTAGCCATAGGCACAAAAAGAAGAGTTACCGGTATAATGAAAGATTGGACTATAGAATTGGATGGCAAGTTAAATTTTGTGAATTTAAATAGTTTTCCGCTAGGATCATATGATGTATTGATAGGGATATACTAGTTGGAAAAACACCAAGACCTTGTAAATTGTCTACAAAAAATAGTGATTTGTGGAATCGATGATGGAATACTGTAAATTAGTAAAGGTATATTCAGGGATGTTTCCTTGTGACAGATATTCTCTCTACAACTTAATAAGGCCGCCAAGAGAGGTTGCCAATTATTTGTGAACAAGAGGGAAAATCAACCAGAGGATAAAACAACAACGTTGTATAAGTTGGAGGTGGTTAAGGATTTTTTTGATGTATTTCGAGAAGAAATTCTAGGGTTTCCACCCAAAAAAGATATAGATTTTTCTATAGAATTGGTCCTGGGGCTACACCAGTCTCTAAGGCTCCCTATCAAGTGACGGTTCTAAAGCTAATGGAGTTGAGGATACAATTACAAGAGTTACTATAGAAAGGATATATATGACCCAATGTGTCCCCATGGGGAGCACCTTTCTCTACATTAAGAAAAAGGACGAGACTTTCAGATTATGTATGGACTACATAAAATTGAATAAAATACCCCTTACCCTAGATTGATGACTTTTTTGATCAGCTACGAGGAGAAACAATATTTTCCAACATAGATCTTTCATCGGGATATCACCAGCTAAGAATATAGGAGGAGGATCTACCCAAGAGTGCATTCTGGATACGTTATGGTCATTACGACTTCACTGCATTTCCTTTTGGACTTACAAATTCACCTACCATGTTCACGTGTTTAATGAATGGTGTTTTTAGTAAATTTCTAGATAACTTTGGGCTGATATTTATCTACGACATACTAATATATTCTAAGACCGTCGAAGAGGATAAGAAACATCTAGGACTAGTGCTCATAACTCTAATAGAAAATAAACTGTATGCCAAGTTTTCCAAATGTGAATTTTATCAAATAAAAATACTATATTTAGGCCACATAATTTCAGAAGAGGGAATAGCGATGGATCAAGAAAAACTTAAAGCCATAGTAGAATGGTTAGTTCTAAAGGAAGTTGCAGGCATTAGATCGTTTATGCGGATAACTAGTTATTATCATCAATTTATAGAGGGTTTCTCCAAGCTAGATTACCCCATAACCTCCCTACAGAAGAAGGGAGTGAAGTTTGAGTAGACTCCACAATGCTAGGAAAGCTTTGAAAAGTTAAAATATCTACTCATTGTGGCACCAATCCTATAGATAGTTAATTTGGAAAAATATTTTGAAGTCTGAATAGATGCATGCCTGGAAGGTTTGGGAGGGGTACTACTACAAGAGGGCCATGTCATACCTTATGAATCACGAAATTTAAAGGAACATGAGAAGAATTACTCAATCTATAACTTGGAATTGTCGGTAGTAATACATGCCCTCAAAATGTGGAGGCATTATTTTGTGGGAAGAATATTTACCCTAGTTATCAACTACGTAAGCCTCAAGTATTTTTTTAGTCAGCCTGATCTAAATGCTAGGTAATCCACATGGATTTCTTTCCTAAGCGAGTACGATTTTGAGATAAAACATATTAAAGGTAAGGAAAATAAAATAGTGGGTGCTCTTAGATGGAAGTGGAAGCAAGTCAATGAAGTCTTGGTCAACCATGGTTAGGAAGATTTACTACAAAGGATAAAAAGGTTGTAGAGGGAGATTTGAGATACAATCAGATATGTAATAATTTAGAAAGGAACATGGATATGGAGAGATGGTAAGAATATACACTCAATGATGGGGGGTTGTTGATGTATAGCTAGGAAATTTATGTACTTGATCAAGAGAAAATCAAGAAATTCGTCATGGATGACTATCATAGGCCACCTCATGTAGGACGTCCCGACTACCAGAAAATGATTTTAGCCATGAGCAAGGACTTTTTATGGCCTAGAATGAAAAATAAGGAGGCTAAGTATCTGACCATATGCCAAGAATTCCAACTAGTTGAAACACAACATTAGTACCCAGCGGGGTTTTTAAATTCCCTACCAATACCGAAGTGGAAGTGGGATGTGATCTCCCTGGATTTTATTACTGGATTACCCTACACCCGAAAACACCATGACGCTATAATGGTAGTAGTGGATAAGCTAAAAAAGTTGCACATTTTATAGTAGTTCAATCTACTTTTAAAGCTTCTCATGTGGCAGATATATTTACGAGAGAGATTTTCGGGCTGCATGGTATACCCAAAATAGTTATCTCGGATCGGAACCAGAAGTTCACCTCTAATTTTTGGAGGTCATTATTTACGAGTTTGGGTACCTAGTTTAATTTTACTACAACCTGCAATCCCCAAACTAGCGCCCAGATCGAAAGAACAAATCAACTGTTGGAACATATGTTTTGCATGTACTACATGAACCAATGTACTAAATGGGAAGATTTCATCCATTTAGTAGAATTCACTTATAATAATAGTTATGAAACCTCATTGGGAATGATCCCTTTTTAGGAATTGTATGGGACAAGGTGTCAAGTACGAGTAAGTTGGAGCTGACTCGAGGATAGATTTATTTTGGTACCCTAAATGCTTTCAGGGAATGGCACAGATGGTATGCAAGATCAAGAAAAATTTGAGAAGGGCTCAAGATAGACAAAAATGTTACGTTGATAAAAAGAGAACATTCAGAGAAATTCGAAGTGGGAGACCATGTGTACCTGAAATATAGCCTAAGTGGAGCTCATTGCAGCCAGGGAGCTATCCAAAAATAGCCCTATGATACGGTGGACCATTTGAAATCTTAAGTTGAATCGGTCTTGTAGCATATTAGCTAGATTTCCCTACTCATATAAAGGCACATAATGTTTTTCACGTTTCTGAGTTAAAAAAATGTGTACCTAATCATAAACATGTAATTGATTCGGATGTGATACAGGTCCAAACTGTAGGAGAGTATTTTGGTTGAACTAGTACAAATTTTGGATAGAAAAGAAATTGTCCTTCGGATGAAAACTATCTCTGAGGTTAAAGTACAGTGGGATCATTTTGAGCTTCAAGAAGCTACTTGGAAACTACAAGAAAATATGAGGGAGTTTTATCGTAATTTCTTTCAAGAAGAAAAGGAACCTGGAACCACTAGGGACAGTGCTCCTCTTAGTGGAGGAGGAATGTAATTCCGCTCGTAAAAAACTTATTTTGTTTAAAAAAACCTTTCAATTTAAATTGAGAATTTAGACAACGAAGTTAGTACGGAAGATATATTTTCGTTTTGGAAATATTAATAATAAAAAAATAGTTGTGTGTGCTGTGCATGTTTACAACTGTGTATAGATATATAAATGTAGAAGAAGTATATTTATAGGTTGTTTATTGATTAGTTATAAAGTCAATCATGTGAATATTTATGTAGCGAATAAGCTAAGTTGGTTACCATAGATGAAGTGGATTGGTAGAAGTGTTAGTATATAATTAAAATATATATGCAAAAAAAACGAACAGAATGTGTCAAGAGCCCTTGGGAAGTGGAAGACTCTTTTTCCAACCGAAAAGCAATTAGAAAAATAATCAGTTGCCTCCCAAGAAAGGGGGGGTAACAAGTGAGGAAAAGGGCCAGAGGTGGGAGAAAAATGTCGAAAAGAAAAAAATGGTCACAGAAAAAGAAGGAATTGAGACCAGAAGAAGGTGGTGCCAATAGCTAGAGATAAATGCCAAAGGGTTAGCCTCCTCGTTTTCGTATCCCTGTGGGAGATAAATACCCAACCAGCAGTGGGAGATAAATACATGTGTTTATATCCGACAGAGGTAATAAATTGCTTGGAAAATCACCTCAAATGCTTTCACCCATCTGGGTATTTTCTCTTGTTGGAAAAAAAGTCGAAGCTTGTGGGAAATCGGTCTCTGTGCTGATTTATTGCTCGAAGGCCTGAGCTGTCTTGGGTACACAATTGGAAAAACTAAGATAAGCATCGGATTTAACAAGTATGAAACTGTATGTGCACAAAAACCCGATTGTGTTAAAAGTCTGTAGTGACTATTTTAGATGCCTAAAGCTCTGCGAAGTAACATGCTCTTGATGAGGGGCCTAATTTAAAATATTTTTGATGCATGTGTGAAAATTACATTTTGCTTAAATAGTCGTGAATATAGACTGTGATAATAAGAATATCTATGGAACTATTCCCTTTATTTATTTAGTGTTCCATGTTCTTATGTACAAGGATGAAAAATAAAATAAAAATAAAAAAATGTACTCCCAAGTGGGGTGTAACTCAGTGTCAGGGTTTATGTTGTGTTGTTGGTTGGGGCCAACTTCTCAGCACAATCCGTGGGCAAGAAATGGTGGGGTTGGAACATTAGATTAGGATAAACAACGATAAGGAATAAATAACCGCAAGTGAGGGAAACACACTTGCATTAGCCTTTAGTGTAAATAATAATAAAAAACAAAATATAAACCATTGGATATTCAGAAACAATATATGCATGCCTATGTATTACAGGAAAAGAAGGAAAAATACAAATATAAGATAGGAAGGGTTATTACCATGAAAAATAAATTGTCAAAAGGACGAACTTTAAGAAACAAATCAGTTGACGGACGTACAATTTCCATCCGGGCTAATTAGATATACAATTTGATTTAAAATACAGATTATTCTAACATAGGATAACAAAAAAAAAGTATTACACCTTCTATCAGCTCGACATAGGTACATCAATGTCTCAGTGGCCTGAAACCGGAATTTATAGTTATTAACTTAATATGTACACATTGGCTCAATTTTAAAAAAATATTGAGAGAAAGTCACGACTATCTAAGTGTCGTAACCCATCCCCAAAAATGGAATAAATTACAAATGTCAAAGATTATTGTAACTTAAACCTAACAGAGGGAGGAGAAAATCTTGAATTTTTCCTTTTGAAAGAAAAATATACATATATCGAAGCAAGGACAAAAAAAAAGCTCTTTTGAGAAGGGGGAAAATCATATGAACGAACTCATCATTTTCCCTTAAAAGTGAGACCTATTGATAAAGTTAAGGACTCCCCATTAACGAAAGTTGAATGAGTGAAAAATGTAACCTGGAAATGAGTGTGCATAGAAAACAAATGCGTTGGAGATGGGTTGTGATGGGTAATTACCATAGATGGAACTGATAGGACCATACCCGCATATCACCACGCCATTTAGCAAGAAGATTATTAACACGCTGAAAAAAAATAATGAATTGGAAAGAAAACGAGAAAGGTAAGTTTAGAAAAATTATCCCAAAATAATGACTTACCGAAAACATGTGTGAACGGGGTGCAAAAGACCTTGTCTGGTCGAAAACACCACATGCAGGAACCGAGGGAAGGTGGCATTCCAGAGAGAAGCTAGTAAGGAAAGAAGAAAAAGCGAGGAAAGTTATTATTACTTAGTTAAAAAAATTAAACAGGTAAGAAAACCCTTATAGTAACATGATAAAGGGAAGAGAAAATTAACAAGAAATTTAATCTCATACGAAAATTACCTGGGAATAGTAGCATGTCAACCTAGAAGCATTGCTAGCAATCCCTTAATAAAGATGGTATTCGAGCCTGAATAACCCAAAGGTGGTAAATTGGAAAAATTGTGTTTGCCTCATGATGACCCTAGAATTCCATAGGCTGGAAACTAATAGATGTTATACAAAATAAGAAGAATACTATGAATGGGTATGCGACCATTACCGTCACAAAACAATCGAGGAAGGAATGTATTTGTGCCACAGTCGGAGGTGGCCAACATAGTGGCTCATGGTCACGAAGGAAACCCTAAGGCAGATCGATGGCCCCTCTCCATGTTGCAGATGGAAAGATCTCGAGCCAAACCCCTAATGTCACGCCCCTACACCTGCGGTAGTCTTCCAACCGCTTATAGCGAGGTGCGGCACGACCGAACACTTTTTTTTCACCAATACTAATGTTCATGGACTACGCCTAATTCACTTTTCCTTACTTAGTTTGTGTTTTGCAACCAAGCAATATTATGTTTAGCCTTTATACTAATGAACACCCATAGTCATTCATTATCAACAGCAATTATAACAAGAACAACAATTGCACTGTATAAAGGGAGGGGCAACTCTCTGAACAATGAGTCTGCCCGATAATATATTAAGAATATCAGTTTACAATATACAAGTATGTCTTGGCAAGACCAAGTCCCATACTTAGCCAATTTTACATTAATACAACTTCGTGCACACCTTGTGGTGGGCTCTAGTATTGCAGCAATCATGCTGCAACTCCTGGGACTCCCTTCTTTACTCTTATCAACCCAGTAGTTCGTAACAAACTTGGAAGCGACGGTGCTGTATGCACAAGTACTAGCTCTTGCCGCAACTGTCACTTGGTCAGCTGGCACAAGTCCGCTAGGGGCTCATGCCAACTTCTATGAGCTCTTAGAAGAAGCTTTATACCTGATGGATGGAAGCTAACTCAAAGGAAGTTGATCTACTTGCAGAAAGAAACTGGGATTCAAAGAGTAACATAAACCTTAGCAAACCCTAATTCTACCATCTAGTCCTACTGATGCAAAGGAGAGTAGGCAAACTATTGAAGAAGATGCCATTACTTCTACAAAGGTGAAATGCACATGCCTATGCTATCTCTATCTAAAGAACATATGTTTTTGTATTTTTGGTTACATTATCAAAATTATCATACATGTACTTTTAACTGGATTCTTACTGTGCAGGGGTGGATCAAGGAGGAGAAATGGTTGGAAAAGGTTGGGAAGGTTCAGAGAGGGTCTAAGGAGTCCCTAACACCCTTCCAGAGAGTTTCACCAAGTTTGGCTATCCAACAACCTCACTTGTGAGCTTCTACAGGAAGTCTGCGGGGGTTCTACAGGATGTTTCAGGAATTTCTACAGGATGTTCAGAAATTTCTACAGGATGTTCTGACATTGGATTTTGGAGGATGGGTGAGTGAAAGAGGATGCATGAATGGATAGGGAGGTAGGGTAGGGGTCTGAGATGACCCAGTGACTGATGGATGAAGTGATGAGAGGGTGTGGAGAGCAATTTGTCTTAAGGAAGGCTAAGGCAATGGAAGAGCAAGAAGGTAGGGTTACGTGGACAGAAGAGGAGTTGTGAGACGATGATGCTGACTAGGAGATGGAGCAGCTGGCCTGGACGAAGCTTAGGTGGATGAGAGAAAGATGGATAAGCCCTGCACGGTGTGCACTTAATTGAATCAACCAAATCCTGCATACAACCAAAATCTTAGCTAATCTATCCAAACTGTCAATGAAACAAATGAACAACAACATTATTTCCAAAGAGAACCATGTACAACACTTAATCAAAGGAACATCTAAAAAGGTATAAACACATGACTAACTTCTACAAATGAAAAACATTACACCAATGATTGCATGGTCAAGAAAACTAGTGTTTTTGTTGAGCAGCACTGACTCCACAATTCCAGCCCCTGATCCAATAAGGGAGAGGTGAAACTAAGAGTGCAGGCAACACTTTTATGGAGCTTTTATCAATCTTTATCTTATCAATCTGTTCTATACATAAAAAGTAATTCTATTCATCAACAGTATCCTACTTAACCAACACAACTAAATCTTATCTCAACAAACTTCGTTTAGATGCATAAAAGGAAAATCACAGTGCTGAAAGGAAAGATAACAATACAAATAAGGCGGCCCTAGGCTCTCAGGTTGGGCCCAACCCCGAGAGCTATGGCTCCTATAAGAAAACTCAGAGCTGATATCAAATCTGATTGCTTCCCATTATCAAAAAATAATCATAAGTCAAGAGTTATGCCAATAATGACTACAAAAGAACAAAACAGAGCTAGCAGCATGTAGTACAGAATATGCAAGAGTTTTTCAAAAAGTCCCTTTTGAAGGCTGAAGCCTTAATATTTATACACTACGAGGCCCTAGCTGGCCTCCTAAATCTATGGGACTTGGCTGCCCAAACTATGAGTGAATAGCTCCTTCCAAGAAATCTGCTTGGCTTCCTTCTATATCCGGTTTTGGTGGCCTTTGGAGCTTGGAGTTGGGGGTGAAGATCCCGAGGGAGGCTATTTAATGCTATAGACAACCCCCTACGAATCCTCAACCCAAGCTTGGCTGACTCCTAGCCCATATCTGCTCAATTTTGCTTCAACATGTGTCAAAAAATCCTCAAAATGAGCACGTGTTAGCCACCTAGGAATAGTGACTACCCTTATTCGTACAAATGACATAAACATACTAAAAAATAATGCATAAGTTATGAAAAATGAAGGATTGAGCAAGGGTAGTTAGGCCAAATGAGCCCAAAACATTACCAAATTTGGGGCTCATCACCTTGCACGATGGGCGGGTGCTCACCCGAGTCACCAAGACACCCTCGCCAAGTTCCGGCACAATATCACAACCGCACATTCAACCCGGGCATGTCTTGCCCAACACCTTCACCTCTCACCTTGAGAAAATTCCACAAGTGTGTATCTCCAAGGAGTGTGCATGAGCTATGCGCTCAAGACTCCTTCTAAAACTGCGCACTTCTCCAAGAGCGTAGAATATGTGATTGCTTGTCGAATTGTGTTTAATTTGAGCTCCTTCGCACCAAATATATATGCATCCTTCGTGCGTGGGTGGGCTGCCCAGCCGACCGCCCACACACCCCGCACACACACCCGTTCAGTGTTTTATAAGTCAGCCTTGCCCACTTGTCGTAGGTCGGCCACCCCTCATCGCAAACGCCCTTCACATGGGTATAAACCATCGCACTTCATTTCTTTATCATCGCACTTCGTCGCATATGTGAGTCGCCACCGTGTGCGCTCACCCGCATGTCGCACCGCGCCCGCACCTGTTCACCGCGCCCACGCTCGTGTGCGCTCGCCTGTCGTCGCACCACACGTCCGCGCCCGTGTGCGCTCGCCACTGTCGCACCACACACCTGCGCCCGTTCACCGCGCCAGCGCCCGTGTGCGCTTTCACCTATCGTGCGGCCTGGCTCGCCCGCGCCCAACCGCGCCCGGCTAAACTCGGGGACCTTACATCCTCCTCCACCTGAAATCGTTGTTGTCCTCAACAACATACCATCTTGGTAGCCATCCATCAAGATCATCACTATCCATGATGCCAACTCCTCCACATAAGGAAAACATCCCTGCAACATATGTAGAACTCCATCTCCATCATGTCTCCCACTTAGTGACCAACTGCCACCAAGCTCACCATACCAAGGTATACACCTCAATGGTATGTCCTCCATCAAATATCATCTCGATCCATGATCATCAACCCCTCTGCCACAATCTCCACTGCAACATCTCGTGTTGACCTCATCATGTGTCCTTTCCCATGTAGTCTCACATCGGCTGCCAAAACATTTGTATCATGTGTTATCATGTCTCGACTAATGCCAACATATCTCTGCACATTGGTACCCCTCATAACTCGAACTAGTCGGGTGAACAGTCCAACCATACTTCCAAATCATAAGAATGCACATCATTATGCCACCACAAGTCTTCTCTTGACTTCTGCTACATCTCGAACTCATCAAGAATCTATCAATCCATGCTCAGGTCCATGGAAACTCCATCTCATCTGCAACATGTCCAAGCCATGGTTTTGTTGCACAAGAGTGTACAACCTCTCCACTAGCTCCTACATCTCCACAACAGCATCTCACAACATCCTTTACTTCGGCATTCCCCCATAGAATGTCCATAAATGACACTTCCACACATGCACCTACTTCATGTCCCTGCCTAACTATCATGCTCCATATCTCCAACCTAATGTCCATGACTTTAGTTGTCCATGATGTTCAACCCATGTAAACTCCATCCCAACATCTGGTCATCTGCATCCAAGTCTGCATCTGTCATATAGAAGCTTCTTCCCAAGGCCCCTTGCAAAGCTGGTGTGGTTCCTACCAAGGCCTCCACACCAACCTCCCTCCAAGGTTGTTTATAGAGAAAGGAGGGCCAGGAAGTTTCCTCCCTGACTCTCATCCACCCATGTGTCAGATTGATGTTGTGTCCTCAAGTATCTATGCACAGCTTCAATCTCCTCACATGTACATCCAAGCTCACCTAGCTTGTCCTTCGTCAACTGAAAGTCATATATGCCCATAGCATACCTGCAAAAGTCCACTATCCAAGTAGGATCTCTACCTCCATAATCCTCATCAACCACTGCCTCTGAAGTAGTACTCAGACTCCCTTCATTTGCAACTCCATTGTGAAGATCATCAGTAGAAGATGCTCCCAATAAGTGTCTCCATGTTCGTGAGGTTGTCTTCTCACTTCCATCATCCTTCTTCCTAGCTCTTGCAACGAAGTCAGTCAACTTCCTTTCCTTCGTTGTTTGAGTCACACTCCCAAGTCCTCTTTGCTCCACATCCTCATGCTTCACATTCGGATCTTTGGGATACAAAACCATAGAAGTCATCCTTGGCCTATACCCCAAGCAACTCCTTCTATTCATCGGTACCATCATGGTTCTTCCTTCAGCTGTGATCAAGAGAATGTCCCGGTCCACCATTGGTATGGCTTGTGCAAGCTCCATAAAGTCCAGCCCCAACACCATAGAATGATCATCCATGTCCACAACCCTCAAGTCCAAATTTCCAAACCACGGTCCTACTTTCACCTGAGTGTCCTTTAATACACCATCAACAGCTCTAATGGTAGATTTGACTGCTTTGAAAGCACTCCATTCCCTCTCCATCTTTTCTTTCTTCCCAAAATACTTTGCTGCCTTCCTGCTTAAGAAGCTATGAGTAGCTCCCATATCCACCAAAGCTGCAAATCTCTTGCCCTTCACGATTACCTGCACAAAACTTAGCTTCAAGGAATCACCTCCGTTCGTTGGCTTTGTCTTGCGCCTTACATCAGCAACCTTCTTCAAGAATTCGGTCTCAGAAGTGTCAATTGGCTCATACTCCATCTTGACTCTCCTTCTAAGGTACTTCACCTCCCTCCTTGGCTCTTCTAAGCAACTCGATCTTGGTCCATCTTGACTCCCTTCAAGTTTTCCCTTCATCGCATCTTGCTCAAGTGCACCAACCAAGTGTCCACTGACCAAGTTCATAGAACTGAACTTCCGAATGTCCTCTGGATGATCTCGGTAGTGAGTTCCCAACTTGTCAATGTAGTCGAGCTCTTCCTGCTCAATCACAACAACCTTCTTACCAAGAAGCTTCTTCTTTATCTCTTCCTCAACTTGCCTGATTTCAGCTTCCACCCTGACACTTTCCTTCCTCAACCGGGCTCTTTCATCAAAGAGCTCTTGAAGATCAAGACCACTTTGTTGGATCTCCTCATCAAGTTCCTTGAGTTCAACATCTGTCATACTTTCGCATTGGCTCTTGAGTTCTTCAAGTTCCCTCCTTAGTTCCGAACAGCTCTCTCGAATCTTCATGTTCTCAGCTTTCATCGAAACCCAATCAGAACTCCATTGACTCATCTGTTCCAACACTTTGTACCAGAAAGCTTCCACTGCACTATGGCTAGACTCACCTATCGTAGGTTCATCTACCATCTCTGCTTTTTCAGCCTTCTCCATGTTCACCAAGTCCCTGCAACCATGAACCAGCCCTTGTTCCACTTGTGTGTGAAACAGCTTCCTTCACCTGCAAGTACCTGTCACGAGCAACCCTGCTCACCGGCTTCAAACCGAAGCTCTAATACCACCTTCACTTCGGTGAAGGTGTGTAGCAGCTTACACCTTCAATACCTTGAATCAACTGCTCTGATACCACCTTCACTTCGGTGAAGGTGTGTAGCAGCTTACACCTTCAATACCTTGAATCAGCTGCTCTGATACCACCTGTCACGCCCCTACACCTGCGGTAGTCTTCCAACCGCTTATAGCGAGGTGCGGCACCACCGAACACTTTCTTTTCACCAATACTAATGTTCATGGACTATGCCTAATTCACTTTTCCTTACTTAGTTTGTGTTTTGCAACCAAGAAATATTATGTTTAGCCTTTATACTAATGAACACCCATACTCATTCATTATCAACAGCAATTATAACAAGAACAACAATTGCACAGTATAAAGGGAGGGGCAACTCCCTGAACAATGAGTCTGCCCGATAATATATTAAGAATATCAGTTTACAATATACAAGTATGTCTTGGCAAGACCAAGTCCCATACTTAGCCAATTTTACATCAATACAACTTCGTGCACACCTTGCACGATGGGCAGGTGCTCACCCGAGTCGCCAAGACACCCTCGCCAAGTCCCGACACAATATCACAACCGCACATTCAACCCGTGCATGTCTTGCCCAACACCTTGACCTCTCACCGTGAGCAAATTCCACAAGTGCGTATCTCCAAGGAGTGCGCATGAGCTATGTGCTCAAGACTCCTTCTAAAACTGCGCACTTCTCCAAGAGCGTAGAAGATGTGATTGCTTGTCGAATTGTGTTTAATTTGAGCTCCATCGCACCAAATATATACGCATCCTTCGTGCGTGGGTGGGCTGGCCAGCCGATCGCCCACACACCCCGCACACACACCCGTCTAGCGTTTTATAAGTCGGCCTAGCCCACCTGTCGTAGGTCGGCCACCCCTCATCGCAAACGCCCTTCGCATGGGTATAAACCATCGCACTTCATTTATTTATCGTCGCACTTCGTCGCATACGTGAGTCGCCACCGTGTGTGCTCACCCGCATGTCGCACCACGCCCGCACCTGTTCTCCGCGCCCGCACCCGTGTGTGCTCGCCCATCGTCGCACCACACGCCTGCACCCGTTCACCTCGCCCGCGCCCGTGTGCGCTTGCCCGCCATTGCACCAAACGCCTGCGCCCGTTCACCACGCCCGTGCCCGTGTGCGCTTTCACCCGTCGTGCGGCCCGACTCTCCCGCTCCCAACCGCGCCCGCTTGCCCAACCGCGCCTGGCAAAACTCAGGGACCTTACACCTAACGTAGTCACCATGCTACCACGTAAAATATTTGTGTTCGTCGATATGGCACAATTTGAAATTTGCATGGCCATATTGAACCCTTGATTTGTCACCTCGGGATTCTAACTAGGAGGTGTGAAGAAATTCTAGGAAATTGAAATGGATAGTTATATCAATATCTTACTAAATGGGATGGCTGAAACTTTCATTTTATAGCAAAGAATACTCTGCCAATTAATGTAACAGCCTGGTGAGCCCTCATCCCATAGAAAAATGTTATAAACTTTCTAATTGTATACACCAAGAATATAATTATAGTCTTATAGTGTTTTAAGAAAACTTATAAAATCGCAAATATGAAAATGCTATGGCATAGATCCTACTGGCACCACGGCTAAGGAATGTAACCATGGACAGGGGATGTCGGGAGTTGCTAAGAAGTTTTGAAAGATGAATAAGTTATTTCTTTATTTATAGAATTGTTCAAAGCACTAAGTAAATATGGTATATCTCTTAGAGAGCTTATGAAATGGTGAGAGAGTATCATAAGTCTTGAAATAAACTATTGCCCACATTATCTTATGGTCTTTATTGGATCCTTAAACTAGTAAGCAAATTGTTGTATTAGTATATATATAAAAGTTACTATGTGGGGTTATTCTCTTAAATGAAATGGGTGTGAGACATTGGATCCGTAATTGTGATAATGTTCAATTTGATACACAAAAATATCTTGAGAACGTCTTAAATGAGGGGCCATGGTTTTTGGGTATCGTTGGGATCTTCATTACTCCATGGTTCCCAGATTTTAATGTCACAAATATGGTGGTCTCAAAAATATTTGTATGAATGGGACTAACCAATCTCTCTCTTCCTTTTCGCCACCATAAGATCTTCGAGGATATTGAAAATACTATGGGAAAATTAAAAAAGATAAACCTTGAAATAATAGAGAAAGGTATATTTAATTTTTCTAGAATTTGTGTAGAAATAGGCCTTAGCAAAGGTCTTCCTGAACACATTCAATTGAAACAAAAAAATTCAGTTGACCCAAGTATTACATTATGATAACATGGCATTCAGATGTGGAATATGTTTTCAAATAGGACACTTGCAAAAAAAATGCCCATAGGAAGAAAAGATTCCAAAAATAAAAGGAGGCAGTCCCATCAGCCAAAATGATGGCTGGTATTTGTGCCTCATCTCTGAGAAGAAGAATAAGAAGAAACTGTAGAGAACGAAGATGCATAGTTTCAATAGGGTAATCAAGCAAAAAGGAGTGTTTTGGATCAACCCATAATTGCAACCCACATTCAGAAGGGTACAAAATCAATAGAGATACAAGAATTAGACTAATGAATAGGGAAAAACACAATAAGAATGGTATAGGGGTATAAGGAGAATAAATGTATTTGAGAGCTTAGAATTAGAGAAATAGTTCTCTTTGCAGATAGTTGGTAATAGTATATCAATTATGCTGGTTTCTTCAAACCCTGTGTGTTCGTAAAAGACTCAAAGAAAGAGAAGAAGAAAGGAAAATTTAAGAGAATTTTATTGCACTTAACTTTGTCATATTTTACGTAATTTCACTATTTTTATTTTTTATGGCTCATACGGTGACAGGGTTATCTAATCGAATGCTTTCAGCATCTACAAATTGTAATCTTGTTCCTTGTTTCAAGTTCAATAAAATTATGATTTTTTGTAAGGGAAAAAGGAAATAAAGAGGAAAAACCTAACCATCAAATGGTTGTAAAGATAGAGAGAATAATATAAAGGGAGAAAAAATTATAATTGAAAGATGAGAGAGGCTTCATTCCACCTATTATCCTTCTGCAAATATGTCCGTGTTTTATTTTTTCTTGACGCAATTCCATTCTTTCTTCCCAATCTTTGATCATCCACCTTTATTAAACTGAAATGTTTCCTAAACATGATCCTTCATTGTAGTTTCTTATTTTTCTTCCAGATATCTTATTTTTACCATTATTGGGCCACAAGAGCCCGATCTTAGTCCCTTAGGGATGAATGCATTTTCCTTGTACAATTTTGAATAACAAAATTTTGTGATTGTGCTTTAAGCACTCAACTCTATTACAAATTTTAATTCTATAAAAAAAATTAACTCTCGTAGAGAGTTCCTTTTCAAGAGAGTAGTTCTTTTGTTGTTTTGAAACTTAATTCTTGGAATAAGAAATAAGAATCTCATGAGTGTTTTCATATCTCCTTTTTGAATTAAATGAACAAAATCGATCTATAGTTCTCTAAATATATGGACCAATGTTTTCTAATTTTTTCCATTCGAATTTGTTTCAAATATATCCCCTCATGCTATGTTAATACATGACAATGTGGAATGAAATTTATGAACTTATTTCACTTTATTATCATTTTAATATTTTTATAAACACACATTTCACTCACAAATACATGAGTCAAAATTTTTAATATTATTATTTGTATCATACGCATATTCAAGTATTCTCAATAAAGGAGTACCACCTTTATAAAAGCATAGAAGGACTTATTGTTAGGCTCTTGGAGGTTGAATTTTTCCATTAACTAGAAAAAGGATGAACAAGAGAGTAAAATGGTCATTTCCTTTCCAAGCCTTCACTTTTGCAACAAGATTAAGCAAATCCAAATCCATGTCCTTCACTTGATCTGTTGATGGATTTGTCCCCTTAGGCACTGCATGGAGAAGGATTAGAGGTAAAGGAAGCTAATTGGTGGTTTTTGGGGGAGGTGGGGTCAAAGAAGAAGGGGTTACAGGAAGGGCCAATGGGGTTATGATTGAGAAAGGTGGGAGATTTGAGGATGAGGGAGGGCCTAATGGGTGTTTCATTTCTATGTTTTTTGTTTCCTATAAAAAATGAGGGTCAAAGGATTCAACCGATGCAAGAAACTCATAACAATTCAACTTTTCTCTTTTCACCATTGGAGATTTAATTTGGGAAGGGGGGTGGGTATTAGAGTTGCAACGACCATGTTTGATCATATTATCCTAGGTTGCATATGATTCGAGGGTGTCATTCAAGGCTACTAGAGGATGGTTGTCATATAAATGGGCTTATTCATGGCACTGCTAGGAACTGAAGGAGACATGTTCATAATAAAGAGTATGCTTCCATAATCCATCTTGGTAATATATATCTATTTATTCCATGAGAGGCTTAGAAATGTACATATAAGCACATATTTTGGCATAAGATATATACCTTTCTTGCTTTGTTGCTTCATAGAATTCAGCAAAGTGTCCTAGGGAATTCCAAATTCCAGTAACAGTCTCGTCATCCCAAAAATCTTGTGGTAACAAGTACATAAAGATCCATACTGGTGTAACCATGAAATTGTACATGTTGGGTACAAAATTCTCAATCTAGAAACACAAATAGTGTCTAGTTGAGTTAAAGAAATATGACCCATTCTTGAAAAATAAATTGTTATCCTCTAGGCTCATGAATGGAATAGTAAAAATGCCATTAGCTCCTAGTTTGAGCTTAATATGACATTTAAGTTTCCATTTATTGTATGCCCAATGGGAGAGTGATTATTCCGATGGTTAAATTCCAAGAAATGTTTTGATGAGGGCATGATCCCACATATATTGTATGTACTCTTGAATTCGATTTGAGCGAACCTCAAATTTGGGATTTGTATTTGCTTTGGTTAAGCATATCCCTAGCCTTCATTTTCCATAGTGGCTAGTTGAATGCTAATTTTTCTTCTAATATGCATCTAGCTTTGATCCTAATGAATTGGTCATGGAAATCAAATACCTTTACGAGTTTTTTTCTTTGAAAACAATCCTACTATAGGAGGGAGTGTCACTCCATCTATTTCCATTAGCAATATGAAGAAGAGTTTGGAAGGGATCAAATTTGTCGCAACAATTAGGGTATACAAAAAATCCAATGAGACTTTTGCAGAGCTCCATCCTCTTGCAATTGTTAATCTTACTATGTGAAACCTATATTTTAACTTAAACAAATAAGCCAAAAGAATGATATATTACTTGATACATAAATTTATTAAAATAGTCCTAGGGGAGAGCTCAATTATTGATCGAAGTAATGTGAGTCCTGAGAAAACTGAGAGATCGAAGGTTCAAATCCCCTTCGTCATGACCAAGTTTATAGAGGGAAGGATAGGTTGTAGTTCCCCACAAGCTTACTAGTAGCTACATGTTAAGAAATCTCTTGGATTCCTATGGGATACAAAAAATAATTATTAAAATAATTTTTTATATAGTACAGTATTTGCTAAATTCCCTCGATCAAGGTGGAATTATTAGCAAACGTGTGACATGTAGTTATTGGGAGGGGGGAGAAATGATCATTTCTCCCTCTACCTGGCCCTCAAAATTAATCTATAATGAAATTGGTAGGAAACCTTTCAATTTTTCCATCACTACATTTGATAAACAACTCGGGCCTAATTTTGGTTGTTGTTGGTTGTTATAATATTGAAGAAGAGAAGAAAAATGCCCATTTTCAAGAACTAATAGAGGAAAGTTTCCACATTGAGCCTTGGTGGTATGTGCCTTGTAGCTCCTTCTATTTACCTTAGACATATTTCCTTGGAGCCCATTTGGGCATGTGCTATTGTGAAAACCTTTAGAGATCATCTATGGTGTGCTATTCAAGCAAAGGAGGAACGAGTGGAGTGATTGTCTGTGGGGATAGGTTGGACATGGTATGACGAGAAATAATCTCAACAAGGGTTATTGAGTAACTAACCTCAGCTTGAGCTTCCTCTCAAATTATCTTAGTGTCAAGTGCTCTATGATGATACTTGTATCATGCATCAATTTGGTATTTCTGGAATTTTTATTTGATTTGCAATTTCAAATCCTTTATGTGTTGTATTATTTTGGTCATAGTGTACCACGCAGTTCCCACCTCATCTGGATGAGGTAGCAAGGTCCCCCTCTGATTTGACTTTCATGGGAAGGCTTATTATTCCTACTTGCCTATCTATACCCCTCCTCTAACTCTTCAGCCTCACATTTACCGCGTCAACTGTGATTCAACCTCATTGCTCCTATTTAACTCTTACTCCTTCCCTACTAAATCAATGGCTTATGTTTCTCTTATTTGGCTCCAGCTTTCTCCTCTCGACCACCCTTTTCATTTTGGATTTCGTTGTGTGCCCCTACAACGAATGAGACGTCATCGAGGCTCCTCTAGTAGGGGAGAAAGAAGTTCTATGGCTCATTTTTCTACACATAGATATCATGAACATGCCCTTGATCATATTTAACTTGTTGTACATCATGAATCTCTGGAAGCAATGGCCGACATAAAAGTGTACATGGATGTAGAAAATTTTCCCTCCTCTGTTGATTAGCTTCCAATTTCCGACCATACTTATGGTAGAAAAAATTACTACCTTTGTATAGTTAAATTATATTGGCATATCGAAGAACTTATCAACAAAACTCTTGTGGATCTGTGGCTCTAGTTTTCCCCTCTCTAGCACCCTTTTCATTTTGGATTTCCTTGCATGCCCCTACAACGAATGAGACGTCATCGAGGCTCCTCTAGTAGGGAGAAGGAAGTTCTATGGCTCATTTTTGGGCTAATTTCTTTACAATAGATATCATGAAAATTCCCTTGATCATATTCAACTTGTTGTAGACCATGAATCTCGAGAAGGAATGTCTAACATAGATGTGTACATGGCTGTAGAAATTTTTTCCTCCTTTTTTGATTATCTTCCAATTTCCGACCATACTTATGGTAGAAAAAATTAGTACCTTTGTATAGTTAAATTATATTGGCATATCAAAGGCCTTATCAATAAAACTCTTGTGGAAAGAGATGACACGAAAAGGGAGTTTCCACTCCACCTATATTCCATTCAAGTGGAACACAGAGAAATGTCCTTGGAACATAGGGACATGGCCCTTTGACTATCTAGGATGGAGGCCATCCTTTCGAAAGGCAAGGGCCCTGTGACACTCTAGCACTTGTATATGTTTCTGCTCCAATTTAACCAATGCTATTTCTTTCCCTTTTGTTTTTTGCAACTCATTTATGAACCTTTTTAAGGTTACTATTATACTGGATTATGAGAAGCATAACTATAATTTTGTTGCACTTAAACATATGTATCTCTATGGTAGCGATGACTCTCATGACATGTCATGGTTAAGTTACATTTTATGTCAATTTCATGTATTTTTTTTGGACGAAAACATCAATTTTCCACCGCTAATATAGTTTCCCAAGTGGCAGACCATGTAGAAAACTTGATGACATGATGTATTTAATGTAATTTTATGACTCAACAATAGAACTTGAAGATTACAAAAAAATCAGTATTTTCAAAATACGATTATTGAAGAACTATAAAATGCTACCTTACCTAATAAATTGATTAAAAGAATATAGTAAAATATTACAAAACATTATATCTCAAAATGAAACAAACGTAAAACATATTTATCTAATTTTAGTAGTATAGAAAATATGAAGTTTGATATAACTAGGGCAACCATGTAAAGGCCCATAGGGATCAATTAATAATAAGTATCAAAACACTTACCACTAGCCAATACCATGGTTTATCCATACTAACAATTTAATTAAAAGAGCATAACTACATAAATCTCAACCTTTGATTCTTGTATTTTATTACGAATATTCTAAGTTAATCTCTAAAATCTACTTAATAATTATTGTCAATTAAATTGAAATTTTATAAGGCATATTCCAAAATAGACGTTGTTATCTATAATAATATTTTATCATGAATATTCTAAGTTAAATCTCTACCATGTACTTAATAATTATTGTCAATTAAATTGAAATTTTATAAGGCATATTCCAAAATAAACACTGTTATCTATAATAATTTATAATTAGGTATGGTTAATTAGAAAATATAAAAATGATTCCCAATAAAATTGAATTTTAAAAGCCACATTCCAAAGTAAACATTGTTATCTATGATGATATATAATTAGGTGTTCTTAACTAGAAAATATAAAAAAAATATGGACAAATGTAACCGGCCAGTGAGAAGAAAATCAAATGAACAGTAATATTCCGTGTAAAAGGTTGATCGGCCAACTAAAAAACAATAAAATTAAAAGTTAGCACGCTAAAAGTAAAGATAGATTCGATTGAATAGTAACGTTTTACAAAATGGTGAATTGGGAAACAATGAAACGTCATTAAAGTTAGAATGAAAATCAGTTCCACTGCCCCTCTTCGGTTAACATTCGCTCGAAGGATGAGACACTCTGTCTGTAAATGTGTTAGAAAACCTGCACAGATGAATCTAGCCAGTAAAGGTTGAACACACAGCTTTGCAGAGCAAAAACACTAAAAGAAAATCGAAAGAACTAAAGAATGATTCATTAGAAAATAGGCTACAATGCTCATGATATAGCATTATTGGGTGAAGATCCCAAGGTAATGCACCATAGTGGTGATCAATGGGAAGACTCAACACCTACAACAAGTTGCGGAGATAACTAGCTAGTTCCGGAGTGAAAGAAGGAGCAAATCAGGGAGTAAATCATGCAAAAGAACTAACCAGTTGTGGAGTTAAAGAAGGAGCAAATCAGGGAGTAAATCATGCAGAAGAACTAACCAGTTGCGAATTTAAAGAAGGAGCAAATCAAGGAGTAAATCATGCAAAAGGAATCTTGCATGTAGTCCCATGCTCTAAATAAGAGTCTACATGTAGGTGTGTAGTAGTTCCAACACCCCCCCTGAACACCACTATGGGGAAAAATAGAAAATGGGCCCTGGCAACTAAGGCCAAAGGTTACCCAAAATACAATGCAACTTGTATTAAAACTGAGGAAAGAGGGAAAACCTCGTGGGAACCACCCCCCCCCCCCTCCCCCCACCTCAAAATACAATGTAATCAAAGGAAAAGAGGAAGAAAAGACAGTTGGTAAGCAACTCTATCCTTCACTCCAAGACGACCGCACAGAGAGTGAAATTTTTGCTCAGTGAATGTCTTGGTGAAGATGTTTGCAGTCTGTTCTGCTGAAGGACAAAACCGCAAATCAATGACCCGATCATGTACTAAGTCTCTGATGTAGTGCATATGGATCTCTATGTGCTTCGTTTGCTACTGTTGTACTGGATCCCTGCAAAATTTGAGAGTGCTTTGGTTGTCACACCAGATGACAATGGGCTGGTGGAACTGGACACCCAACTCAGTGAGGAAGTATTGTAGCCACAGAATGGTGATGTTGACTACCCCTCTGTACTCAGCCTCAGCTGAAGAGAGAGTAATAGCAGTCTGCTTCTTGCTCGACCAACAGATAGGGCCAGATCCTAGACTGAGTGAATATCCGGAGGTGGAATTGCGATCAATGTTGTCTCGCACCCAATTAGAATCTGTGAATCCAAGGAGATTTAATGCAGTGCCTGCTGCATAGTGAATCCTGAAGGTGATGGTGCCCTGCACATATCGGTGGATGCGCTTGGCAGCATTCTAGTGTAGCTCATGCGGCTACTGCATGTATATGGAAACTGCCCCTACTGCATATGAGAGATCTGGTCTAGAGTGGGTGAGGTACAATAAGCTCCCCACTAGCTGTTGGTAGAGAGTGTTGTCAACTAATCGAGTGTCACCTCCATTCTCAAGGCGGACCCCAGACAGAAAAGGAGTCGGTGCTGGCTTGCAGTCAGTCATGCGAAATCTCTCGAGGAGATCTCGTGCATACTTAGCCTGAGAGAATTTGATGCTTGTGGCATCCTGGCTAATCTCAAGACCAAGAAAGAAGTTTAATGGACCCATGTCCGTCATTAAGAACCTATCATGCAAAGCCCTCTTGACTGTAGCAATGGCTAAAACCGAGCTGCCAGTGATTAGGAGATCATCCACATACAAAACTAAGATAAGAAGAGAATCATGTGTCTTGAGAATGTAAACATTCGAATCAGATGTACACCTTTCGAAGTTTTGTGACAAGAGAAAAGAATCCATCTTCGCATACCAAGCTCTCGAGGCCTGCTTAAGGCCGTAGAGATATTTCTTCAGTCTACAGACCAAGGATGAATCCTGAATGAAACCATGTGGTTGCTCCATGTAAATCTCCTTAGATAGGTCTCTGTGAAGAAAGGCATTCTTCACATCCATCTGATGTACTTCCCACCCCTAGGCAGCTGCAATGGCAAGTGTAAGGCATATGGAATCCATCTTTGCTACTGGAGCAAAGGTCTCGTCATAATCAATGCCATGCACTTGTTGGAAGCCTTTGGCTACTAGCCTTGCTTTCCATCTAGTGATTCACCCATCTGTAGCACTCTTGGTCCTGTAGACACATTTGCATTGGACAAGTTTCCGTCCACAAGGAAGGGGGACCAGATCCCAGGTCCGGTTCTCGAGGAGGGAGTTATACTCCTCCTTAGCATAAGACTGTGGATCAGAAGACTGAACCAAATGACAATGCCAGGATGGTGATGGTTCAGTGGCAGTGAGGACAAGAGGAGGCTCAATAAACTTTGAGCTAGTCCTCTACAGATCAGATTTATCCCCCACAAGACCATTTCTAGCAGCTGGGTGGTCTTGTGCATGTATCTCACGTAAGCTCCTTGTTCTCTGATTTATGACACGGGAATATGATTCACTGCTGGAAGCCCGATCTGGGCTTGGATGTGGATCATCATTTGCATGCACTAGATTTGTATTTGAAGAATCGATCTCTGCATCTACATGCTCTACCTCAGCATCTACATGCTTTGTAACTGCATCTGAGTGTACTGAGTCATCATCTCGGACATGAGCTCGATAAAAGGTGTCTGCATGTGGCAATTGAGGTGCATGCGAGAGACTTTCCTCAAATTTGACACTTCGCTCAATTATGAACTTGTCCGTAGAGGTAATCAGGAGTCGATATCCCTTCACACCATCAGGGTATCCAACAAAGACGCACTCAATGCTCTGTGGATCAAGAGCTTTCCTCTTTTCAGAGGGGATCCTGGCCCATGCTCGGGAGCCAAAAAGACGGAAGTGGGTGACTTCTAGTTTAGTGTCGCTCCAAGCCTCAAAGGCGGTCTGATCCTTGATAGACCTATGAGGAGATCTATTTTGGATGTAGTTAGCACAATTAAGTTCTTCAGCCCATAGCTTATGAGGCAGTGACTTAGCATGCAACATGCAGGAAGCCATCTCTTTGAGAGATCGGTTCTTTCTCTTAGCAACTTCGTTCTGCTGCGGAGTGTATGGAACTGTGTACTGCAAACATATGCCGGACTGAAGGAAAAGGTTCCGAAGAGCTGTGTTAACATATTCCCCCCCATTGTCTGTACGGAGGGCTTTGATCTTTCTCTCTAACTGTGTCTCAACTAGTGCTTTGAAATCTTCAAACTGTGCAAAAACTTCAAATTTCGCCCTGAGAAGATACACCCAAGTATATCGTGAGAAATCATCAATAAATGTAAGCACATACCTTGCATTGTTGATGGAAGGATGAGGAAAAGGCTCCATGAGATCACCATGGATCCGATCTAGAGGAAAGGATGCTCTGTGAGTCTTGTCGATGCCAAACTTTTCTCTAGGATGTTTGCCAAGGACACACCCTTCACAAACTCCTTTGGAGCAACTGATATTTGGCAAGCCTTCCACCATCTCATTCTTTCTTAGCTGTTGCATATACCTGTAATTTAAGTGACCAAATCTCTCATGCCAAAGCCTACTACTATTATCAACATGTGTAAGCAATAAGGAGGATTCAGATTCAATAAATTCAGAAAATGTATACAGTCTGGCTCCATTGTTTACCTCACCGGTTGCAATTTTGGAGCTGCTATGTAGGTCATATATGTTCACTACATCTGGAGTGAATTCCACTCTCTTTCTAGTGCCAGAATGAGTGATATGATAAACTAAAAGCAGGTTTACTGAAAGTTTTGGAACATGAAGCACATCTTCAAAGCTTCCGTGTAAAAGTTCCACTCTACCTAAATTTCCGGTGACCTCAATAGTTGAGTCATCTCCTATGAGGATGGGAGGTCCTTTGCAGCAGCCATATGATGTGATGCACCAGAATCTATAATCCATGCATCAGGAGAAGAATTAATTACAACTAAAGCATGAAAATTGTTACCTTTCCCGTGTGGCAGATCCTCAGTTTTCTTCTTGGCGCCCTGATGGATGTGGTCCTCAAGGTTGTGATTTTGAAGGATTTCTTCCATTTGTTCAATTTGTTTCCTCATGCAAGAGGATTCTGGATGGAATCCTCTTTGACAGTAGGTGCATCTGTTTCCTTTCTTCCCCTTCTCATTTCTCGAGCCAGAGGAGTCATTGAAGGGATTGGTGTACCCTTCCTTCTTTGGATGGGAATACGTTTTTCCCTTTTCTTTTTGCTGCTGATTTTTTTTATTTGAATCAGATCTGTGATTTTTATTGTGGCTGCCATCATGCACAGCAAGTGCATGTGCTTTTGGAGGTTTGATTTTCCCCATGCCAATGAGTTTATCTTGCTCAAAAATAAGGGACTCCATAAATTCTTTGAGAGAAGGCATAGTGTAGCATTTACGTGTTGTGAGCCTTACTGAATGAAATGTAGACACAAAGACGGAGTATTCTGATCCGTGCTTTGACATAATAGAGAGAGCTTGGCGACTCTCCTCCTTAGATTTGTCAATTCCACAACCCTTGAGTTGTAGCAATAGATAATTATATTTGGTGAAGAAGTCTTGAATTCTGTCATAGTTTCATGGATCCAATGACAACAGCTCCACTTTGAGTAGATGTCCTTTTATCTGATCCTATTTCCCGTAGAGTTCTTCAACCTTTTTCCAAATCTCATCGAGAGTATTGCAGACAGATAGATGAAACTGCAACTTTGGGGAGATGCACATGCATATGGATCCATGGGCCTCATCCATACGGTTGAGGTACCTGGATTTCTCTATGGCCGAAGTGGGTTCCACTTTTGTACCCATGGTAATCCTGTACAACCCTTTATGACGAAGGTATCGAGCCATTTGGTCCTTCCATTCGTGATAGTTGTACGATGTTAGGATCGATGCTTTGGGAAACTCCATTTTTCTGTCAATCTTCGATCTCCAAGCTGTAATACCTGCAAAATAAAGCACTGGTGCGCCTTTTATCTAGCAACCTGTCGGCTCTGATACCATGTAAATGTGTTAGAAAACCTACATGGATGAATATAGCTAGTAAAGGTTGAACACACAGCGTTGCAGAGAAAAACACTAAAAGAAAATCGAAAGAACAAAAGAATGATTCATTAAAAAATAGGTTACATTGCTCATTATATAGCATTACTGGGTGAAGATCCCAAGGTAATGCACCATAGTGGTGATCAAGGAGAAGACTGAACACCTACAACAAGTTGCGGAGAGAACTAGCCAGTTGCGGAGTGAAAGAAGGAGCAAATCAGGGAGTAAATCATGCAGAAGAACTAACCAGTTGCGGAGTTAAAGAAGGATCAAATCAAGGAGTAAATCATGCAGAAGAACTAATCAGTTGCGAAGTTAAAGAAGGAGAAAATCAAGGAGTAAATCATGCAAAAGGAATCTTGCATGTAGTCCCATGCTCTAACTAAGAGTCCACATGTAGGTGTGTAGTAGTTCCAACACGGTCTCTCTACTCTGTAAAAGAAGCGAGGAAAGCAATCAAACATTTAGGATATAACGTTGTACGACACTAAGAAAATAGAGGCATTTGACAAATTCTATGACCATATTGTTAACCACAAGACATTAATGCAACTGGTACAACGATTTTGGGCCACTGAACGCCTTACAAGTTTCCATCACCCAACTTTTAGCACATGGCTTCTATCTATGGTTCACACCACTCGATTGTCCCAACCAACCTCAACCTGTAAGAAACCAAAATTTTATTCCAGTTTTTCCAGTTTTGATTCGGATTCGCTCACATGATGTATGGCTCTGTTGGCTCTTTGCCTTCCAATATGTCGATATTGACCATTGTTTTGTGTTATTCGCCGACCGACCTTGAAAATACCCCAACGCTTCGGGTGGATGAAAAGAAAAGAGTGTGAACCATAGCATCAACAAAAGATAGTGTTGTTGGATCAGGTGCACAGCAAACATAAATACACACAGCAAAATATCAAGCACATAAACACAAGAATTAACGTGGTTCACCCAACCAATCTGGGCTACGTCCACCAAACATAGGCATCAGGAATATATTAATCAAATTAGGAGATTACATCATGAAATCCTCACACTCACATAGCAAATCATCCGAATGACTGCCTGTTATATAGCATAGAGAATCTAACAGCCTCATAACTCCCTCACATCAAATATAGGAGGCATTAACTCCCTCCCAACAACCTGGAGCTAATCTAGGAGCTGAATCCCTATTGTTGTCATCCTTCAGAGATTTTTGCCTATTTGACTAAAACAGAAAATCTCAACAATCTCCACCTTGACAACAATTCGCCTGATGCCCTGTTATTATTATTTTATCTTTTCTGCAAGCCAAGAGAAGCCAAACACCAGCGTAGCTTCTCCAACAAAACTGGTTTCGTGAACATGTCTGCACAGTTCTCCTTTGTATGCACCTTTTCAAGAGAGACTCCCCTTTCAGTGATAACCTGTCTTACAAAATGATATTTGATTGGAATATGCTTTGACTTACTATGATAGGTCGGATTCTTAGCCAAATGTATTGCACTTTGACTGTCACAAAGTAACCTGATGTTATCCTGTAACCTACCAAACTCACCAAGCAAACCTTTCAACCAAACCGCCTCTTTGCAAGCATGAGAAGCAGCAATGTATTCTGCTTCAGTAGTAGACAAAGAAACAATGTTCTATAGCTTTGACATCCAGCTTATAGCTCCACCTGCAAGAGTAAAGACGTACCCTGAAGTTGATCTTCTCTTATCCAAATCACCTGCAAAATCGGAATCAACATATCCACAAACAAATTCACTACTCTTATTGTAAGAAATACAATAACTACTTGTGCCTCTCAAGTACCGAAGCACCCATTTCACTGCTGACCAGTGCTCTTTACCTGGATTTGCCATGTACCTGCTGACAACCCCAACTGCATGAGAAATATCTGGTCGCGTACACACCATCGCATACATCAAACATCCTACTACATTGGCATAAGGAATTCGAGACATATAATCCTTTTCTTCATCTGTATTAGGACATAAACTCGAAGAAAGCTTAAAATGGGAAGCTAAAGGGATCGACACAGGCTTCACATTGTTCATACCAAACCTCAAAAGTATTTTCTCAACATACTTCTGTTGTGATAGCCACAGCTTACCATTGCCCCTGTCTCTGAAAATCTCCATGCCCAAAATCTGTCTTGCAGCTCCTAGATCTTTCATATCAAATGTCCTTGCCATCTGAGTCTTCAACCTGTTGATTTCTTCAATGCTTTTGCTTGCTAAAAGCATATCATCAACATACAACACTAAGATAATGAACATGCCATTATTTAACTGTTTGAAATAAACACAATGATCATATTCACGTCTAACATATTTCTGACTCAACATGAAAGAATCAAACTTCTTATACCACTGCCGAGGCGACTGCTTCAGGCCATATAATGACTTCTTGATCCTGCAGACAAATTTCGCATTGCGATGCTGAACAAACCCTTCCGGTTGTTCCATATATATTTCCTCATCTAAATCACCATGTAGAAATGCAGTCTTAACATCTAACTGCTGCAACTCCAAATCAAACAAAGCCACTAATGCTCACACAATTCTAATTGAAACAATTTTAACCACTGGTGAAAATATCTCATGAAAGTCTATGCCAGCTTTCTGAGAAAACCCTTTTGCAACCAGCCGAGCTTTGTACCTGTCTTCCGTATCATTCACACCCCGTTTCAGCTTGAACACCCACTTGCATCCCACAGTTTTCCTGCCTTTGGGAAGTTCAACCAGATCCCACATGCCATTCTTACCTAAGGCCATCATTTCTTCCTTCATGGCTGCTTTCCATTTGTCACTATTTGAACCTTCTACAGCTTCCTGATAACATAAAGGTTCATCATCATTAGCGATCAAAGCAACTGAAGTAACATGATCATCATACCTTCTCGGACGACGTTTGATCCTGGTAGATCTCCTTAAGAATGTTTCTGGTGCTTCCACAACTGGCTGTCTATCAACTGTAGGAATTTCTTCATGATCGCCATCTGAGACCTGTTCATGTCCTCCATCTGAACCCTGTTCATAATCTGATTCTGAAACCTGTTCATGACTAGAATCTGAACTATGGTCGTTATGACTATCATTAGAAATTCTGTCAAACTGAATATGCTGGAAATCAGATACATCATCCTGTTTCAATCTTCTATCTACATCTAACTGTACAAGAGAGGATTCATTAAACCTTACATCTCTGTTGATGATGATTTTGCGGGTAGTAGGATCCCACAATCTAAATCCCTTTGTTCCATCACCATACCCAACAAAGATATACCTTTTAGACTTTGGATCTAATTTAGTTCGCTGATGTTTAGGCACTAGAGCATATGCATCACAACCAAACACTCTGAGTTTAGAATAGTCACAAGGGTGTCCTGTCCATACCTCTTGCGGAACCTTGCAGTCTATTGCCGTTGATGGAGATCGGTTTATCACATAACAAGCAAATGCCACTGCTTCCGTCCACAACTCCTTCGGCAACCCGGCGTTACTCAGCATACACCTTGCTCTCTCTAGAAGAGTCATGTTCATGCATTCAGCAACTCCATTCTGCTGAGGAGTATAAACTGTGGTCTTATGTCTTTCGATCCCTGCATCCTTGCAATAGCTGTCAAACTCCTTGGAGGAAAACTCACCACCATTGTCAGTTCTTAAACATTTGATAGTTCTACTAGTGCTGTTTTCTACCAATGCTCTAAACTGCTTGAAAACTGTAAAAACATCAGCCTTCTTTTTCAACATGAAGACCCAAACTTTCCGAGAAAAGTCATCAATGAATGATACAAAATAAGATGAACCACCATATGAAGCTGTAGGAGCTGGACCCCACACATCTGAATGGATATAATCAAGTATGCCTTTACTAGTATGTTTGCCTGTTTTAAACTTTTGTTTACTTTGTTTACCAAACAGACAATGTTTATAGAAGTCCAATTTTCCAGATCTTAGATTAGGAAGTAACTTTCGGTCAGCCAAAATTTTCAATCCTCTTTCACTCATATGCCCCAATCTTTGATGCCATAAGTGAATGGAACTACCGTCATGTTCAGACACAAACACATGATCTGACCCAGTTCTACCTTCTAACTGAAATAGATTTCCTACTTTCTTAGCTTTCATAACTAGTAAGATGGCTTTGTAAATTTTCATTACTCCACCTTGAATTACAGTTTTATATCCATTTGAATCAAGTGCTCCTAATGAAATCAAATTTTTCCTTAAATCTGGTACATGCCTCACATCAGTTAATATTTTGGTTGTGCCATCAAACATTTGTAGTTGTATGCTTCCAATCCCAACAATATTACATGTTACATCATTACCCATGTACACAACACCATCATCAATTGATTTATATGTTTTAAACCAATCTCTATGTATACACATGTGGTTAGATGCCCCGGAATCTAACAACCAATGTTGATCATGTTTTGAAACATTAACTGACAATACCTCATCACTCATACCTGAACCTGATACTGAACCTGTATCCATGGTGTTGGCTTCCTTCTTTTATGTCGAAGAGCCTTCTTTAGCAGCCTGCTTTCGCTTCCAGCAATCCTTTTTCAGATGTCCAGCCTTGCCACAATGCCAGCACTTCACCTTTGGCTTCTTTCCTTTGGATTTTGAGCGAGAGTCACTATGCTTTCCCCTGGAGTGTCTCTCTCGTGAGCGACCTCTGGCCATCATTACCTCTGATGTAGAGGTGTCTGCATTCGACCTTTTCCTCGTTTCCTCAGCCAACAAGGCTCCAACAACATCGTCAAATTCAAGAATTTCTGATCTACTAAAACTTATGGAAGTAACAAAGTGATCCCAGGATTCGGGCAATGAACATAATAAAGTTATCGCCTTATCCTCTGAATCAAATTTCACATCTAGACTGTTTAATTGCACCAACAAGGTATTAAAAACATTCAGGTGATCAGCAATTGAGGTACCTTCTTTCATCCGCAAACTGTAAAGCTGCCGTTTCAGGAGAATTCGATTTGTCAAAGATTTCGTCATATAGAGCTTCTCAAGCTTCGTCCACAGGCCTGCGGCGGTTTTCTCTGACACAATGTTGAACAGAACATCGTCCGCCAGACATAACCGAATTGCGCTCAGAGCTCTATCGTCCATCTCATCCCAATCATCCTCTGTCATGGAAGAAGGTCTTTTGTTTTTCCCCAACAGTGCTTTCGCCACACCTTGTTGAACCAGCAGATCGTGCATTTTCACCTTCCAGATCTCAAAATTATTCTTGCCATTAAACTTTTCAATTTCAAAACGGGCACTTTGTGTTTTGGCCATCTTGTCAAAGAATCTCCAATTTCAATTTGAAATACCAGCAATTTAAAAAACAAAAATTGCCTATGCCTTTAAAGCAAAAAATATCTTCCCTTCACAAAAAATTTCTGCCTATGCCTTTGTTTTGATACAACAAAAAAACTGCCTTATTACAGTAGACCTCCGCCAAAAACAAAAAAATATTTGTTTTATTAACTTTTGTTTCAAGTATCCTGGAAATGTCGTGGGAGTACTGTATTGAACAACCCTGGTTCCCAAAATATATACCCCAATATATTTTAACACCCCACCATTTAACATGCGTTCCAACCTTGTAATTTTTTAGAAAAAAAAAACCATGTTACATAACCCTTATAACTCCTTTTTTGTTTAATGGCATTTCTAAAAAAATTACGTACTCCACCACTTACACTTTCCATTACCTTAACATGGTATATAAACACATGCGTTTCCACTTTAACTTTTCAAACATATATATGTAAATCATAACGCATATATGGAAAACTATGCCGTTTATGGAAGACTACGCCATATATTTTATACCGTTTATGTTTCCATTATATATATTCATGCTGGTTTATAATATGCAGGTTTTGTTTAAATAAATCCAGGCTGATATCAATCCATACCCCCACTGTTCTAAGCTTTTGAAACTTTTGTATTAAAAAAAAAAGTTCACAGCAGAAATATGTATTAATGCTGTTTACCTCCACCAGCGGACATCACCCTCCAGGCAGCACCAACACTCAGCGTTCTCCACGCAGGTCCAGCGCTGTCACAACACCGTCAACCCACTGTTCTAATATAAATTTACACCGTCGACCCCCACGCCGTTGTGCTTACTGTACTCCAGCGGTGCGCTGCCTCTGTGCCACATATCCGTGCCACATATGCCACCTCACCGCTCCAGCAATGTTCAACGCAGCAAACCAAAAAACAAAACTGCAACCAACGCACAGCACTGTCAAATACGCACGATTTCAGCGCACCAGGCAGCGCCAATAACCAAGCCAGCAGTCCACCACGCACAGCAACCCACACGCAGGTAATCTCAGCACGTCCAGCACGCAGACTCCAGGACGCCACGCACAGCAATCCACAGCACCTCCAACATGCTCTGATACCAATTGTTGGATCAGGTGCACAGCAAACATAAATACACACAGCAAAATATCAAGCACATAAACACAAGAATTAACGTGGTTCACCCAACCAATCTGGGCTACGTCCACCAAACATAGGCATCAGGAATATATTAATCAAATTAGGAGATTACATCATGAAATCCTCACACTCACATAGCAAATCATCCGAATGACTGCCTGTTATATAGCATAGAGAATCTAACAGCCTCATAACTCCCTCACATCATCAAATATAGGAGGCATTAACTCCCTCCCAACAACCTGGAGCTAATCTAGGAGCTGAATCCCTATTGTTGTCATCCTTCAGAGATTTTTGCCTATTTGACTAAAACAGAAAATCTCAACAAGTGTATCATCTGATAATAAAATTATTGATTTAAAAATATACATTTTAATTTAAAAACCTAAAAAGGGAGTAGCAAATATTATAAACTGAAATAAATAATCACAAGAGGGTGTAGCAAATATGACATACTGAAATAAAAAATCCAAAAAAGAGAGTAAAATTTGGTGTGGACTTATGAAAAATCAGGAAAAGAGATATTAAAATTTGGTCTGAACTTATAAAGAGCAATTTTTGGCATGACACTATGCTTAACCGACATATTAATCATTTCACAATAAATACTGTTTTTTTCAATTTTGATAACTTTTGCTGAAGTTACATATTTGTCTCTGCTCACCCTTCACCCACCTTTCAGTTAACGGTTCGTATTACATATACTGAAGTGTTTTCCTGTTTCTGAATTCACAATATCTTAATTTCTTTCATAGGATACATTGGCTGGACAGAAGCTAACGGGATGGCCAATTGTAAAATTAAACCGGGCAAGATGTCATTTTCTCGTTTGGACTATAAGCAAATTTAATGAATTTAAAAACCTTGTAGATAGATTCAATACATGAGCAACATTTAACCTGCGGGACAGTAATATTCATTTAAAACAATTTAATATTGATTTCCATAAATGGGTATTACCGATTACAAAATTTATCATGTTTTTGTTTTGTACATGAAGATCGTTTATGATAATTTTCAGTCCGATTAAAAAATTATCTCTGTTTTGTATTTGAATATGATTTATGATAATTATCATTCCTGGGAAGCTATTATGAAGATTTCCTTCCTGTGGAGGATATCTGTAAAATAATCTTTTCATTCATTGGAAGCTATCTGTAACATAAAAGGAATTGGGTTTCATGACTCTGGGAAAATATTGAAAAATCAAGATAAGTCATAGATAATACTAAATATTGAAACTAAAATATAAATGAAAAATGGGTGTAAATCGAAATTCAAATTGAAATCGGGATACATTTAAGATTGATATGAAGATGAAAAATATAGTGAAAGGCAGTTTGTAAAAGGTGAATTTAGGGCGTCATTGTGAAAGGTGTTTGAGATGAGAGTACATGAGTACTAACAACTTCGCAGAAGAATAGTACGTGCTATGTGTTATAGTTTATACACTACACTGTATATCAAATTATGTTAACTTAAATGCTTGGACGCAGTATCTATGGTTTCAATTTTTTTAACCTGTAATTGTTTACTGTTGGTCGTTTCAGCGCGTAACAACCATCTTGATACTTGTTAAAATGATTTCAGCGCCCATCTTGAGATTAGTTTTTTATAACGTAAATTCTGTTTTTAGTTTTTGCGATTTTCAAACAAACGGCGTGATTGCACATACACCATGTACAGGTGGAAAATACTGCTTCCTTTTTTAATTTTCAGGTTTGACCAATTTGTGCTTCAGATAAAATTTTAATTTTATTTAACTAATTTGAAATAATAAAATCTAGGTAGATCGCTGAAACACGTCATCCACTTTCCCATACTGTTATCCACTAATAAAATTTAAATTATATCTATCATTTTCTACTATTAGAGGAAATTTAAATTTAAATTTAATAAAATGTTGTGGATTGGCTGAACAATCATCGAAATCTATGTAAAAATTATATTAAAGTGTGACCAAAGGATTTCATCATCCCAGCTAACGGCAGAGTGAATAAGATTTCATTTTTTGTGAGAAAGAAGAACGGCCCTTTTATTAATAAAAAACGAGTTTACATATATTTGATGTACGGAAAAATAACATAGCCCCTACCATATTTAAAATAGTTCTGGGTACATCATTATCCTATTTAAAACTCTCATTTTGTAATTAAAAGACAAAGTAGACATATATGCTATGTGTTTATATCACTATTACAAAAGTTATAATAATATACCATCCTTCACCTCCACAACCATCCACAACCAACAACATTAAAAGAAATCAAAAGTATGGAATCTTTCGAGCACTTTGGAGTTTTCGCTGATAATAATCATGGTAGTGAATCTCACCCAGCCTCATTTTTTTTTTAACTGGAACGGTTATGTTTTATTGATAAAATTCAGGTTGGGTGAAGCCTAATCAACCATTACAATTCGCAGATTTTACATGGGCACATTTTTTGGTTAGGGAATAATTGTCATATTCAAAGCACCTGCATTTATGTTGATTGTTCCATTTTGTAGAGTACATCATATATTTGCCAATCTGTCCGCTTCCTTGTTTAATTCTCTGAGTATGTGGAAAATTTGAACCGAGGAGAAGTCCTTCAGAATTCTGCTCACTCTTGAGAGCTGTTTGTTTAGCGCTGGATCCTTGAGCCCTTTCTTGCTTATTATTGACTTTATTAACAATTCTGAATCTCCAAAGATTAGGATTTCGCTTGGATTTTCTTTTCTGGCCAATTGACAAGCTTTTAAAAGGCTGAGAGCTTCAGCCTCGTTGTTGGTTTTCAATCCAAGTCCCCAGCTGAAGTCATCTTTTTCCCTGTTTGGATAGAAGATCACCCCTCCTGCTCCTGACCTACCTGGATTGCCTTTTAAGGCACCATCGAAGAAGATAGTGCACTTGCCCTAGGATTTCTACCACCGCTGAAATCTGTCCACAGGATCTCGAATCTGCCATCTTTCCTTATGAAATGGCCGTGTGATTTCTGGAGGTCTGGTCTTGCAGGAGAAGGCATCCAGCCACGCCCTTTCTTCTCTTCGGAGGGAGTTATCATCTTTGACTGAAGAATGGTTCAGAGTTTCTAAAAGGAGTTTCTTTGCCTGGTCTGCCACTTTTTCTGCAGGTGTTTCATTGTGGTTGAAGATGATTTCATTCTGGGCTAGCCATAACTTCCAGCATACATATTTAGGGGCAGCAATCCACACCTTGTGCCATAGAGATTTGCCAGCAATATTGTGAGGATAACTGGCTTTCCAAGTGGAGAACATATCTGCAATCGAACATTGTGTTGGGGGTCTCACATTCAGTCCGGTCAGGAAGATAGACCAGGCCTTCTTCGCATACTCACAATCAATAAACATGTGTTCTGAGGTTTCCAATGCGTTTTTGCAAAGAGCACATCGGTGAGGACCTGCTATGTTCCTTCTGCACAGGTTTTCTCCAGTCAGGATTTTGTTATGAAACAGTGTCCAAAAGAAGAAATTGATCTTAGGGATGCTGAAGCTGTCCCAGACCTGTTTCCACACTGATTTCGGATGTGGCGAATCCTTTTTGCTTTGCATATGTAAATATCCTTGTCTTGTTGTGTACACCCCCGTCTTACCCCATCCCCAGGAATCTTCATCGTCTTTATGTACTGGAGCAAAATCTGAAATTGCATCTATAAGGGCATTTAACTGGGGATTTAGATGCGCTGGTACTTTAGGAAAATTCCAGCGCTGCCAATTTCCTTTACTATCCCAACCTGAAATATCCTCAATTTTCCGAATTCCTTTTGTGTGTAACCAAACTCTTAGCTCTGAGATTTCATTGTTTTATGTTAGAGGGGGATGACCCATGACTCTGTCTCTCCATAGCAGTGTATTTTTGCCATTCCTGGGGATTCTATACAGGTGAGATCTGAAAAATTCGATGCCTTTGCTGCACAGCTTCCAAGCCTGCATTCCTTTTGGGACTTTCTCTGGAATGAAAGATTTAATTGATTGGTTTTTGAGGTATTTAAGCTTTAATATCTGACTGATTGGGTGATTAGGCTCAACAAAAAGCTGCCACAGTAATTTGCAGCCCAAAGCTAAGTTTTCTTGCAGGGGATCTCGGATTTGAAGGCCGCCTTCCTCTAATGGTCGTTTCGTTGTTTCCCAGTTTATTAAGTGAAATCTGTTGCTATTTCCACGTCCTCCATTCCATAGAAAATTGCGCATGAGACTGGAGATTTGATCTGAGATTTGTTTTGGAGCCATCATTAAGGAAGCCTGGAATGTTGGTAGTGCCGAAAGGACTGATCTGATGAGCGTGATTTTTCCTCCTATGGTGAGCCAAAAGCCACCCCACGTAGCAATCTTTTTTTTGAATTTCAAGATCACCTCCTCCCACAAATGGCTTCTGTTGGATCCCATCGTTATTGGAAGGCCCAGATATTTTATTTTATCCCAATATGCATGTCCATTAAAGCCCAGATCGCTGGATATTCTATCAATTGCGTGCTGCTCTATGTTCCATCCATAAATAGTGCTTTTCCTTTCACTGATTAACGCTCCAGAGATGCTGCAAAATTTTTGAAGAATGGTTCTGAAGGAGTTAGCTATTCTTGGAGAAGCGCCCCCGAGCAAAAGTGAGTCATTAGCGAAAAGCGTGTGATTCACTGGGGCAATTCCTTTCACGATTCTGATCCCAGAAATGTTGACATTTTGTTTTTCCAAGGTCAGCTTTCTGCTCAGGGAATCTGCCATCAGAATGTATAGAAATGGTGAAAGAGGATAGCCCTGCCTCAATCCCCTGGTGGCTAAAAAGAAGTCTGTTGGTCTCCCATTTACCATTGGGGCTATCCAGATCTTCTCTAGACAGGCTTTGATTAGGTTTATGAAGTCCTGATTAAATCTGAAGGATGAGAGAACCCTATACAGGAAAGAGCGATTAACTCTATCAAAAGCATTACACATATCCAATTTTATAAGCATGCCTTGTTCTTTGCGTGAATGGCTTGAATGCAAGGCTTATTGAACTTGGATTACGTTGTCCAGGATATGTCTTCCTTTCACAAATCCCCCTTGGGCTGGAGAGATGAGCTTTTGCAGCAGAGGCTTGATTTTGTTCGCCAGATGTTTGGCTACTATCTTGTAGGACGAATTGCGGAGTGAGATCGGCTTGTATTTGTCAAATGAACCTAGGTTTGCTTCCTTGGGGATTAAAGCAAGGAAGGTGGAATTTATTCCGCCTCCAACCTTTGCCTTCCTCATAAAATCACGTATCATTCTGAGGAGATCAGATTTGATTAGCTCCCAAAAAATTCTGTAAAAGTGGATTGAAAATCCATCAGGTCCTGGTGCTTTGTCTAGCTCCATGGACCATACAATATTAGAAATCTCTTCTTCCATGACTGGGCTCATAAGATTTTCAGTATCTTCTATGTTGACTAGCTTTTGTATGTTTGAGAGGAACTTTGATATGTGCTCCTCACTCCCATCCCTTTCTGCACTAAGAAGATTCTGAAAATGCTTCACTGCAACTTCCTTGATTTGGGCAAATCCTTTACATACTTGTCCATTAGATGTGGTGATTTCTGCTATATGGTTTTGGGAAAGACGAGCCCTGTACTATCTATGAAAATATGTGGTGTTTCTATCCCCAGCTTTAAGCCACACACTGCGAGACTTTAAGCACCAATACTCTTCCTCGCTTCTGAAGGAGCAATATGTTTTCCTTTGTGCAGATTTTTCTTTGTCTAAGTCCATGGGAGAAATATCTTTCTCTTCCAATTTGAATTGGATTTCTTCTAGCTGAAGGACTGCCTCTTTCCTCTGACTGGTAGGGGTATTCATAGATTTCTTTATCCATTCTTTTAGGGCCTTCTTTGCATTTTTCATTTTTTTCTCCCACACAAAGCTTGGGGAGCCTGAAACATCTATTCTCCAAGCTGATTGAACTGTTTCAAAGAACCCTTCTCTTCCTGCCCAAAGAGGACTGAAGCGAAAGGGGAGAGGACCTAAATCTTCTTCCTCTTTTAGGCAAAGAAGAATTGGTTTGTGGTCCGAGGTGAGTTTTGGAAGAATCTTGGTGAAAACTATTCTTTTGTCCATCATTATAGAGCTGCTGATGAGGAATCTGTCCAGCCTTGCTGATATGTGGTTTTCTCCTGTTCTGTTGTTGGTCTAGGTATATTCTCCTTTCACTGGCTTGAAGTCTACTAGGTCCCACTGTAGAATTAGATTTTCCACTGTGGAGAGAAAAGGATTTCTTGAGAAGGTCCCTCCTCTCTTCTCTTTGAGATCTAGAATTATGTTCAGGTCGCCTCCTATAACTATTTTCATAGGATTAAGATGCTCTAAAAAGTTCGAGAGTGTCTTCCAACACTCTTTCTTTTCATCATAGTGTACAGGGACATACATGTTAAACAAAGCTAGGATGAGGTTGCTTGCAGTGTGACACAATTCAGTGTATATCCAATGTTGGGTCTCAAAGGATCTCTCTAAAGAAAAGGATTTTTTTTACCAGAATGTACCTATTCCTCCAGCCGAGCCTCTAGCACTGACAACCTTTCCAGAATCAAATTTCCATTTTGTATTACTAGTATTTAGAAGGATCTCCCCTTCTATTTTTGTCTCTTGGAGCATGAGAATGTCTGTGGATTCCATTTTCAATAAATCTTTAATGGCCTCTGCCTTAGTGGGATTACCCAAACCCCTGCAGTTCCAAGAGACCAGCTGCATCATTTACCACTTGTTGGGGTAGGCCCTCCTCCCTTGGGGACCCTTGGTCTGGTATTCCTCCCGAGGGTCATCTCAATGGTAGCTTGACTGCCAAGGGTTTTTTGTCTTTCTGACTCTTCTTCCCTGGTTTCCTTGTTTGATCTCCTTCCAACTCTTTTTGATGGCCTTTCGAAGGTCTCATCATCTGATGAGCCCGTGTTTTCTGTGTTCTTCTTCTTTTGTTTGATTATATCAGCATATGAAGGAGAAGAAGTGTTACTTGGGGTCGGGTTTGGAGTGTTACCTGGCTCTAAAGTGTCAGTATTGTTCAGCTGAGAAAGATCTTCCTGCTCTGCCTCTGGAGGATCTGAGGGTGATTTGAGAGATTCAAAGGGATTTTTGTCCTCCACGATGCTAATGGCTTCCCTGCTTCTAGTGTTTTGATTGCCTGCACTTTCTTGCCCTACTTTATTCTCTGTCTCTTTGGCTTTATTTTTGTTATTCTGCCTACTACTTGCTGCTTTCTTTGCTTGTTTCCATTGTTCGCCTTTTTCTTTCTCTGATGTCTCCTCATTTTGTTTTGCAGTATCCTGCAAAATGCCCGTATTTGTGACAGTGTTGACACTTAAAGGGTAATTGTTCATACTCAAGCTCTTGGATGTGTGACCAGTCCGCCACCGATAGTTTGATTGCTTCAGGTATCCCGACTTCCAGATCGACCTCTACACAGATGCAGGCACAAGAGTATTGATCCTTCCTCGGTGCCCAACCTATGTATCTTCCTAGGGCATTGCCAATGGATTGCAGCGAGTTCTAACTCCAACAATGGAGGGGAAGGTGCAGGAGACGCACCCAAACAGGTACAATCGTGGGCACATCTTGTGCTGGATCAAAGTTTGGGGACCATTTATTCTTGTATAGCCCTTGGGGACCCATGAAATATGGCCCATTTCTGAAGATCAGGCTTTTATCGTCTACGTTATCAAAGATGAAAACGAAGAACCCTTTGCCTACAAAGTGGCTTTTTATTCCTTCCTTAACCAGTGGTATCTAGTTTTGTTTGACCCAATCTTCTACTGCTTTCGGAGATGGCCATAACCCTGTGAACTGACCGATGAGGCCTCTTTTGGCTAGGTTTAACGCAGTTCTGCAAGTTTCTTCCACTGGCAGAGACACCGTAGGGATATTTTCCAGTTTTTTAACAAACTTTTGCTGAGAGGCAGATGTCGGCCATTTATCTGCAGCGGCAACAAGAGATCTGAAGGCATTGAGATCAGAAGGCGGGAGAGAGCCACTTCCATGATCCATAGCGAGGATCACATGATGACAAGATCAGCATCTAGGTTCCCATGCGAAAACACAGGACCGAAATCCTTTGAGAAGTGAAGACTGAGCAAAGCAGAGCCGGCTCGGAGCGCCGCGCCTCTGACCCAATGCGCCGCGCCCCTCCTTAGCGCCGCATAGGTTCAAAATACCACGCAGAAAGTCGATACAGAGCACCACGCACACCTGATGCGTCGTGCTGGCAGCCCGAAGTGCCGCGCACAGCAGCTTGGCGAAGGCAAAAACCCTAGAGATACAAAGCCGACTCACCTAGCCCCATTTTGATAGAACGTAAGCAACATAATTTTCATCCCTATAGAAATGCACATGGACCAAAAATATCAATTGAAACATTACCTTCAGCTCACTCATGAGTTCATCCAGTTGCTCAATAATAGAGGCTAACCAAAGATTTTAATCATCCCAGCTAATGGTAGAATGAATGTGTAACATCCCTAAAATAACTTAAAGGTAAAATCATTTATGAAATAGTAATATTTTAAAAGGTTACGAATTAGTTTCACAAACTAATTCCGGTTATTCGTAAAAGGTATTAATTAAAGAATGGTAGAAGATGGAACTAATGGCAGCATGGATTTGAAGCTTCTTGAAAACCAGAAAGCTAGACAGGTGGTCTATGCTGAGGCAGGTAAGGATTTCGTGGATCTCCTCTTCGCTTTTCTTGTGCTACCGACTGGTGCCATCATCCGAATTCTACGGGAACATGGCATTGCGTCTTCCAAAAAGAATGTGGGAAGTATCAGTAATGTGTACAACAACATCCACAAGATGAATGCCACATACATGACTACGGATATGTCCATTTTGCTAAAACCGCACCTAGATTCCAGCGCCGCATTCAATGGTTTCCCACTACTTCAATATTTTACAACTCCTCGCGATTTCTATGGATGCCCCAACCCGAGCCAGTACGGTTATAGAAAGCACCAAGGTAGTACCCAGGTAGGGTAGAAATGCACTCGGTGGCCAAGAAATAAAGACTCAAGTGGTGTTAGATATTACTCTCTCGAAACCTTCTTCTTCTGCCAATTTCGGGAGCCCCGCAGGGTTTTGGAGCTGCTGGGGGCGTCTATGGCTTCAAAGACTGCTTCGAACGATGTTTTCTTTCGGCCAAAATCAGCGTCCGGCTCTCAAATGGAGTAGAGGCTGGGTAGGTGACTCGTTTATGGGAGGTTAGGGTTTCATTTGAGCAAATACTGTTTTGAAACACTGTGAGATCAATGTCTGGTGTAGCCCGTCGTGTCCTGTCCGTTGATATTTTGATAATAGGGTTTGATTAATTGAGAAAATAGTGTTCCCAAACGCTTTGAGATCAATGACTATAGTTTGTGGCTAGTGTTACGGAACAAATCATGCATATGATATTCCAAGGCTTTTCAAGACATACTTCTGACAAGATGGAGGCAAGGAGGCTGCCAAGGATAAAATAAGTATCTTGCTCACTTTCTTGAAGAAAATATAGGAATATTTTATATGATTTCTTGGTAGAGAAAGTATATGAATGCATGCAGTAAAAGAATGATTCTTTTATAGATTTTCTTCGTAAAGAAAATGTGTTAATGCATGCAGTTAAAGACTGATTATTTTGTATGTTTTCTTGGTAAAGAAGATAGGTAGTTCCTATTGGAAAGACTGCACGTGAGTCTTGTGTGTGAAATGCTTGTCTCTTGTCATTTTCTTGGAATAAAATCCTTGCTAAATATAGGCAAAATATCTGCTTGAGAAAAGAAGATGAGGCATTTAAACGTCCTGAGGACATAGCGTGAAAAGTGGCCAAGTTTTCTTGAATTAAAATATGTATTTTATTTAATAAAAGTTTCTTGAAAAAGATATATATGCTAATTGCATTATGTTTCTAGCTAGTTTCTAAGTTTCTAGTGAAATGATTATGCATTACATGCATGATAAAGATAGCTAAAGATGTGCTTCTAGGCACATAGATATTCATTTCTAACTTTCTTGAAGAAAGAGTATATTATATATACCTAAATATAGCTTCATTTTAGAAAAGTGTGCATACTTCATGTGTGAAGATGAAGGCTTTTATGAGAGTTTTCTTGAAAATAAAAATAGAGGTTGTTTCCTTTAAAGACACATATCAATAGTGTTCATACAAGAACTAGAATCCATACTTGTTTCATGAAAAGACTGTGTGCATTGAAGTAAAAATAATTGTGTTAGGAAAAAACACATGTTGCATGCACATAAGGGTAGCTATTGTGACTTTGAAAATATGAGTCTGTGTGTACTTAGAGAAAGTGATCATGTTAACTTTCTTGAAAATAATAATCTCTTGAAGATATTGTCTTGTTAGATGAGTTGTGTTGATTTCTTGATTATGATGCATAAAGGGTAAGTAAACCTTGTTTTTGTATCTTGATTTTTATGCATAAAGATGGATATCTTTAATAATTTCTTGAAAGGGAAGCTTGAGAAACCCTCATATAGGAAGATATAGAAATGAGGTTATAATGACTTCCTTTAAGAAAGAGTTATGTGGTTTGTTGTATGAAATGATGGTAGTATTCTAGTGAAGGGAATATGTGTTGCATACATTAAAGAAGGGCTAATATGATAAGCAATGGTATGAACAAGGAATAGTCATTGTGATATGGAGTTATGTTCTTTGCATGTTAGAGAGACTATGTTGATTTCTCAAAAAATAACTATGTGAAAAGAACATATGTGCTTAAGCATGGAAATGATAGTTTATTACATGTATGAAGATATAACGAATGTGTTATACATGTTAGTAGAACTAATGAGTTAGAACTCCTAAAGAGAATTATGCATTAGTGTAAATAAACATTGTGGAGGTCAAACAATATTTACTTAGGTGTATGTAATAGTTAAATAGTGTGTTATGCTTGCTCATGCATATGAGTAGATGCTAAAAGATCTCTTTTAGAGGTTGATTATTGATTCATTATTATGGTATCTAATGTTGTTGCCAAAGCTTGTTGACGACAACATTGATAGAAACAATGGCGATTGGTGCCAAGAAAAGCACTGTTAACGTTGTGGTAGGAAAGTGATCAATGGTCCATGCAGATGAGTTTGAGTTGCAGGAATGTACATTGCTAGAACAATCATGCCACAAGGAATGTTGTATGTGGTGGTATGTAAGTAAAAGGTTACATGAAAACTGTATTAGCTTTTAGCTAGTTATGTGACAACTTAATGATAAATCATTGTAATGATTTTATAACAATGGTTAAGGGATGGAATCCCTTATAAGCCATTGAGTGAGGGGTGAAATCCCTCACGAGCGTTTAGTAATAAGATTAGACATTTGCTGGTTTTCACCCTATGGGGTTTCCAGGGTATAATGGTGTTCAATGGTGTGATTGCCTTTTGTGTCAGTTTGATGATGATGAATCCTTGATGTTGATGGTTCGTTATTTGATGGCATAACCATAATGTCCAAGTATGAGATTAATTTATATGGTGAAGGAAATCATGAAATGGATGCAAGGATTCATGAGACAGTTTGTGTTATTACACTACCACAGTTGTGGTTAATGGTTATGCAACTTACTGTCTTCTATTACAATTTACTTGATGTACTAATGAACATTATATCTAATGGTTAATGATGAATTGTGGAGTTGTGAATTGGATAATTACTTGTGGTTAATTTGTATAAGAAAATTCTAACTCCCTGCTTTTACATGCGAGGTTACCGGGGTATGTGACAAGTGGTATCAAAGCTAAAGGTTGCAGCACTTGCGCCTTTGGGAATTGGTAAGCAAAAAAGAAATTGAGGTACGCCACCATTGGGAATTAACTCAGGTATGAGTTTAACCATTCACATATTGATCTACGTAGTACACTACTTTTGGCATGATAAGTGTGATTCGTGCTTAAACTGCTTTGAGTAGTAAGTAATAAGTTGTTGCATAGTTTTGTTCATGACATTGGATTCCTAATGAGGATAAAAGACAATGGAACTTTTGTCTCACTTAAGAACAATATTGAACATTCATTGAGGAAAGTGACAATCAACTACCAACTTTGATTTGCAAATATGGCAATAATGATGATGCATTTATTAAACAAGATTAAAGTTACAATGAACAAAACTTAATGAGCCAATGCATGAATATAAATTATGGGGAACATCCTTGAATAGGATGACAAATTTTTTTAGAAGGACATTAGAAGAACCCCTTAGATATCGAAAATATGCAATGAGTCAAGTAGCGAGACTTAATTGTCATAACTAATTTTGATTAAGTTTTGCCATGGTTTCATTAAGATGATTGGTAGTTGTGATTGGTTAGTGTTGTATGACTAACTAATAGCACTTATGTGCGTGAATTGAATTTGATTTAAGCTTATCACAATTCGTAAACAAGTGATTGTGGTAGTTACTTCCTGTATTGGTCTGTTGATGGCAATACATTGTGGGAAAATGGAAATGCTTAGATTGTTACTTCAACTATCATAGGCATTTACACAGTAATGAATATTTTCATATACTTTTATGCACGATAGTATTGTGCCGCAAACTAAAAAGGATTTTGGAAGTGAATACTTGTTAAATGACGCCTATGTATAACTAACGATTGCTGATGGGATTAAGTAGTGGTAGCTTAATAGCAACAAGAAAAACTCGTCACATAAAATGTTGCAATGAGAATTGCAATCATAAATGAGAGATAAATGTTATATGATATTTTTGGGTCCCTATAATACTAGTGATTACCCCATTACTATTGTAGTTATACCCCTTATTTATATTGTTGTGCCCCTATTACCCCCATATTGTTATTTCTGTGCCCCATAGAATCCCTCTATTGTTATTTTTGTGGCTTTATATTATTATTGTTAGGTCGGCTGGATTATATTGTGACTCCTTAGACTCCTATATATAGAAAGGAGGTTTTGTCATTTGTATCATCCAAGAATTGTTCATTTATGTAATATAAAGGAGGTTTCCCCCTCGAAGAGGCTGAATTCTAAGGCGTTGATCTATCTTTTCTATCTTTTCTTGAGCTGGTTTCATAACATTTGGTATCAGAGCTTTGGATTCTAGGGTTTCGCTGCTCCAAACAGGTCATCGTGGCATTTTCGCTATAACGTTTTTTCTGTGACGTTTCAGAAGTTGCAAAAAAAACCCATTTGAGAAGAAATCGCGCTGAACCTTGGGTCCAAATTTCAGAGCTTTTCGCGCGACATTTGCGGAGATATGATCTGAGGAAGTTGGTCTTTTTATAGACTCCTGAATTACATTCAAAACAGGTGACCTGGGGAAAATCGTCATAACTTTCTCTCTGGGGATCGGATTGAAATTTCGTAAGAAGGTACAGAAAGAGGACGGACTGTAGTTTCTTGTGTGTGTGTTTTAGATTAAAAGGTTGAAACAATGATGCGTGGAACGTCGTACAAGTTCGCTCTACTGAACTAGTCTAAAAACAAGTCACTGTGGGAGATTTCACATAACTCTTCCTTGGAGAATCCAATTTGGCTCAGACTTGTGGCATTGGAAAGAGGACATAGAAGGCTACTACAGGTAGCAATTTCAGAACTGGATGATCCGAAATTACAGAGATACATCAGATTCAATATCAGGCTTCTATAAAGTGAAAAAAGGTGTGTAGTTTTTTTTTTAAATTTTTGTGTAAGCTTGGTTTAACAGAATTCAAAGGGCATAGTAAAGCATTATTATCGGTAACTGATGCCCCGAGGAAAGAAAATGCAAACACCTAGTAAGGAACCTGAAAGCTCTAGCATGACTCATGAAGAAGAGGAAGAAATGCTACATGATATATCAAAATTACAAGAACAAGTGCAACAAATGTCACGCTCACAAAAGCTAACAGAAGCTAAGATAAGTGGCATGGAATCTAAGATAAAGGGCATGGAAGCTAAGATGGATGATTCGAAGACAGATTTGAAGAGAGACATGGTAGATTTGAAGATAGATTTGAAGACAGACATGGAAGAATTGAAGAAGTTGCTACAAGAAAGGGTCACTAATGGTGAAAAGGTAGTAAAGGAAACTCATGATGAGAACAAAAGAAATATTAATCATGATTCCATAGACGCTAATGTTGGATCGAAGAATCACCATATTCCAAAAATAGATATGAGGAAGTTTGATGGCAAGGATCCCGCCACATGGATATTACAGATGGAGCAATTCTTCGATCTCAATAATGTGCAAAACGCACAAAAGATACGTATGGCAACTATATATTTGGAACCAAATCAGTTTGTATGGTATCAATGGCTTTGCTCTCGTAAACAATTTATCACTTGGGCAATTTTTACGGAAGAATTGATAGCACATTATGAAGATACAAAAAGCAACACTTTTTTTAGCCAATTGATAAGTCTCAAACAAAAGGGTTCAGTAATGGAGCACATTGAGGAGTTCCAAAAATTGAACATAAGGGTAAAAGATATTCCAGAGGAGCATAGGATTGATGTGTTCATAGGGTCTTTAAAGGATAATATCCAACATGATGTTCACCTTTGGGAACCTGATTCATTAGAGAAGGCATTCAGGTTAGCAAGAAAAATGGAAAGCAAAATTATGGCAACCAGGAAGCATACCACTCACAACTATAAAGACGGAAGTGTTGTTGCCCCTAGTCTTCCACAACCTATAAGGTTGACACCACAACAATTGGAAGAAAAAAGAGCAAAAGGGCTTTGTTACAGTTGTGATAGCAAATACACTAAAGGTCATAAGTGTGCTGAGAAGAAATTATTCTACATAGATTGTGAAGAGGAAGAAGAAAAGGAGCAAGAAAGGTCAAAAGAAGAAGATATACTCCAGGAACAAAGCCTAGATGAAGAACAAATAAATCCGACCATATCTTGTAATGCATTGGCGGGAATTACCACTCCTCAAACCATCAAGATAGAAGGACAAATCAAGAAGAAAAAGGTAATAGTGTTGATTGATTCAGGAAGCACCCACAATTTTATTCATTGTAGGGTAGCAAAAGAATTGAATTGCTTCCTATATCCAACACCAGAGTGTCAAGTGATGATTGCAAATGGAGGAACAATAAATTGCTCTGGAAAATTCCATAATATCAAGCTATCCATGGGAGAATATGTATTGACTAGCCCAATGCTTTCCATTCCAATGGGAGGTGCTGATGTTGTACTAGGAGTCCAATGGCTACAATCCTTGGGTACAATAGCTTTTAATTTTCAAGAACTTTTCATCAAATTTTCTACAGAAGGAAAGGAAGTTGAATTAAGGGGTATTGCAGGGAAACCAGGAAAGATAATCAGCTCTAATGGCATGACAAAGCTTCTAAAAAAGGAGCAAAGAGGTGTAATTGCACAATTATGTTCGCTAGATGTTTCCACATTGGAATCATCTATTTCTCCAGATCTCCAAAAAGTCCTGGACAATCATTCAAAGGTATTTGAGACTCCAAAAGGTCTCCCACCTATGCGTGATCATGATCATGCTATTCATCTGATTCCAGGAAGTGTTCCTCCAAACATCAGGCCGTACAGATATCCCTATGCCCAAAAGAGTGAAATTGAACGTATGGTTGCAGAAATGCTAGAGGGGGGTATAATTCAACCAAGTCAAAGTTCTTTCTCAGCTCCAGTAGTATTGGTGCACAAGAAGGATGGATCATGGCGCATGTGTCCGGATTATAGGGAGCTCAACAAGCTCACTATTAAAGATAAGTTCCCCATTCCTGTTATTGATGAATTACTGGATGAATTGCATGGATCAATTTACTTCACCAAGTTGGATCTTCGTTCGGGATATCATCAAATCAGAATGAAGATTGAAGACATTCCGAAAACGCATTTAGAACTCATGAGGGTCATTATGAATTTTTGGTCATGCCTTTTGGCCTTACCAATGCACCTTCAACATTTCAAGGTTTGATGAATTCAATTTTCAAACCATTCCTTAGAAAATTTGTGTTAGTATTTTTTGATGATATACTAATCTACAGCAAGTCTTGGAAGGATCATGTTGAACATGTTGACAGGGTGCTACAACTATTGGAGGAGAAACAATTATATGCAAAAAGATCCAAATGTTTCTTTGGAGTCCAGGAGGTGGAATATTTGGGTCATATTGTATCTCATGAAGGAGTTAAGGTAGACCCTAGCAAAATTAAAGCCATTAAGGAATGGAAAATTCCCACATCCATAAAGCATCTGCGAGGATTTCTTGGGTTGACAGGGTATTATCGCAAGTTTGTTAAGAATTATGGGAGAATAGCAGCACCTCTAACAACATTATTGAAGAAAGATTCATTTTCATGGACTCCGGAAGCAACAAAGGCCTTTGAACATCTTAAAGAGGCAATGTGCCAAGCACCGGTCTTAGCTACACCGGACTTCACAAAAACCTTTATTGTGGAATGTGATGCTTCAGGAAATGGAATTGGTGTTGTTCTAATGCAAGATGAAAGACCCATTGCTTTTGAAAGTCGTCCAATCAAGGGAAAGTTTTTAAGCAAAGCTATTTATGAGAAGGAAATGTTGGCAATACTCCATGCACTTAAGAAATGGCGACCCTACCTAATGGGAAGACACTTCAAGGTAAAAACGGATCATGATAGCCTTAAATACTTTTTAGAACAAAGATTATCCTCTGAAGAGCAACAAAAGTGGGTCACAAAGATGTTGGGTTATGACTTTGAAATCATCTACAAAAAAGGGAAGCAAAATGTGGTGGCAGATGCACTCTCAAGAAAGGATGAGGATGTGGAAGCATTGTTGTGTGCCATTTCTATTATCCAACCAGATTGGATAAACGAAGCAAGGGAGGAATGGAAGAATGACGAAGAAGTGTGGGCACTTATTCGAAAGCTACAACAAGATTCCAGTACTTCTGATACATTTAGCTGGCAAAATGATTCGTTATGGTACAAAGATCGCTTATACCTCTGTAAGAATTCCCAGCTAAAACAAAAGATTCTTATGGAATTGCACACTTCTCCCTTAGGAGGGCACTCAGGATTTTTAAAAACTTACCACAGGGTTAAGAAGGAATTTTTTTGGGATGGCCTTAAATCAGATATTCAAAAGTTTGTGGCGGAATGTTTGGTTTGCCAGCAAAATAAAGTTGAAACAATTAAGACACCAGGTCTATTACAACCTTTATCCATTCCAAGCCAACGTTGGGAGGAGGTTTCAATGGATTTTATCACAGGTTTACCCAAGTCTGAGGGAAAGAGTGTCATCATGGTGGTAGTTGACAGACTTACCAAGTATGCACACTTTTGTGCATTATCACATCCATTTAAAGCCAGTACAGTTTCTACTGCATTTATGGAAACAGTTCAAAAGCTACATGGAAACCCAAAGATTATTGTAAGTGACAGAGATCCCATTTTCACTGGAAATTTTTGGACAGAATTATTTTCTTGTCTTGGTACTCAGTTAGCTCATAGCTCATCTTATCATCCTCAATCTGATGGGCAAACTGAGATAGTAAACAAATGTTTGGAAGGATATCTTCGTTGCTTTGTATCTGATAAACAGACACAATGGGTCAAATGGTTGCCTCTGGCTGAATGGTGGTATAACACTTCCTTCCATACAGCAACAAAAATGACCCCATTTATGGCACTTTATGGGTATCAACCACCATCCATCACATCATATTTAAGAGAAAATTCTAAGGTTCAGGCAGTGGAACATCACATCGAACATCAACAACAAGTCCTCCAACTCTTAAAGGATAACCTCGTGTTGGCACAAAATAGAATGAAACAACAGGCAGATCAACATCGCAGTGAAAGAAGTTTTGATGTAGGTGATTGGGTATTCCTACGGCTACAACCATATAAGAAAATGTCCCTAAAGCAAGCTAAGAAGGATAATAAATTATCACCAAAGTATTATGGTCCGTACAAGGTGTTTCAAAAGATTGGTACTATGGCATACAAATTGGAGCTTCCTGCAGCTTCTCGATTGCACCCAGTTTTCCATGTTTCATGTTTAAAGAAGGTTATAGGTGACAAGCTCCCAATTCAAACAATATTGCCAGAACTTGACGAGGAAGGAAAAATTATATTGGAACCGGAAGCAGTCACAGAAACAAGAACTTGACAGCTACGAAATCGATCAATTTCAGAGTATCTTATCAAGTGGAAGAACTTATCCGCTGAAGATTCCACATGGGAGGATGAGAATTTTATGCAGAAGTATCTAGAACTACTCAAGCGTTGAGGACAACACTTTTTTGAAGGAGAGGGGCATGTTGGGTCCCTATAATACTAGTGATTACCCCATTACTATTGTAGTTATACCCCTTATTTATATTGTTGTGCCCCTATTACCCCCATATTGTTATTTCTGTGCCCCATAGAATCCCTCTATTGTTATTTTTGTGGCTTTATATTATTATTGTTAGGTCGACTGGATTATATTGTGACTCCTTAGACTCCTATATATAGAAAGGAGGTTTTGTCATTTGTATCATCCAAGAATTGTTCATTTATGTAATGTAAAGGAGGTTGTCCCCTCGAAGAGGCTGAATTCTAAGGTGTTGATCTATCTTTTCTATCTTTTCTTGAGTTGGTTTCATAACATATATGCATGATTGTGTTATTTGGAAATCATAATGCATACAACATGTATGACAGTTGTGTTTCTTAATAAGCTAGATGTTGCTGACCCATGTTGAGGGTTAGGTGTAGATGCATGGTATACATGCATGTTTGTTTTGTTAATGATAATGATTATATGGTTCATTATGTAGATTACTTTGGGAAAGAGTGATAACAAAGAAATTTAACATGCTAGACAGTTGTAGATAGATTTGAAAGGCTAGAATGCCTTGGGTTGATGGCAGTTACCTGCCCGGAGCGGTTGATGGTACTTGTCTGCCCGGATTTCCTCTCCCTAGAGATAAATTATCTCAATAAGGGAAAAGATTTTATGTGGTCATTGGAATTCTTGAGCTGGTTGGCTAGTGGAATTCCATGTTAGACCTGGTAAGGTCTCTATCAAAGAAACTGTCTGGATATGAAAATGACTCGATCTGGTTGTGGAAACTAGTTCCCTTGGGTTGAGATTTCTTTAGCCTATTGTGGTTCTCATAGCTAAAGAAATTAACTAATCAGCTATATGTTATGTTAAAAATGAATTTCATATATAAATGTGTAAAAATGTCATGCACATTTAACAGGAAATGAGCTTAGTGCTCAATAAGGAGTTATTGGAAATTTTAATTCCTTTATTGTATTATTAATCTTTTGAACATCTTAGTAGGGGCTAAGGCAATTTTCACTTGATGCAGTGAATGACTATTTAATGATTGGAGAGCTAGGTGCTCTTTTGGTACTTTTAGAAGTACTTTGTGGATTTCTTTAGTGAGAGTTAATTCAGTGTGCATGTGGAGCAGTGATGAGCTCTTAAGTACTTGTAAAAGTACTGTGATTTAAAAATCATCTAACATTGCACAATTGATTGATAGTTAAAAGTATTTCATTTGACTCACAAAATTATGACTAATGCGATTGAATTTGTTTGTCAAACATTACAGGATTACTTACCATGGAGGGTTGATGGGTTGTCTAACCACTATTAAGATGCCTACGTGAAAGTGTTCATGATTTTCAAGAGTAGATGGTAAGTAATGGTAAGTTGATATAGAGTTTGGTTTTTGAATTTGAACAAGAGCCAAGTGTTGGCAATTAGAACTTGCATATTTTTGCAGTTATAAATGTTTATGAATATTGATCTTTCTTATGATTATATCATTACTATTTTGGCTGTTGTCATTTCTTGGTATGAAATCTTTGATTTTAAAAAAGGAAGGATCACATTTTGTGTTTTAGATGGTATATCATCAGTAAAATCTCAAGTTCCCAACAAGAGATGAACACCGAGGACGGTGTTCCTTTTAAGGGGGAGAGTATGTAACATCCCTAAAATAGCTTAAAGGTAAAATCATTTATGAAATAGTAATCTTTTAAAAGGTTACGAATTAGTTTCACAAACTAATTCTGGTTATTCGTAAAAGCTATTAATTAAAGAATGGCAGAAGATGGAACTAATGGCGGCATGGATTTGAAGCTTCTTGAAAACCAGAAAACTGGACAGGAGGTCTATGCTGAGGCAGGTAAGGATTTCGTGGATCTTCTCTTCCATTTTCTTGTGCTACCGACTGGTGCCATCATCTGAATTTTGCGGGAACATGGCATGGCATCTTCCAAAAAGAATGTGGGAAGTATCAGTAATGTGTACAACCACATCCACAAGCTAAATTCCACATACATGACTGCGGATAAGTCCATTTTGCTGAAATCGCACCTAGATTCCAGCGACGCATTCAATGGTCTCCCACTACTTCAATTTTTTACAACTCCTAGTGATTTCTATGGATGCCCCAACCCGAGCCAATATGGTTACAGAAAGCACCAAATTAGTACCCAGGCAGGGAGAAATGCACCGGGTGGCCAAGAAATAAAGACTCAAGTGGTGTTAGATATTACGCTCTCAAAACCTTCTTCTTTTGCCAATTTTGGGAGCCCCGCAGGGTTTTGGAGCTATTGGGGGCATCTATGGCTTCAAAGACTACTTCAAACGATGTTTTCTTTCAGCCAAAATCAGCGTCCGGCTCTAAAATGGAGTAGAGGCTGGGTAGGTGACTCATTTATGGGAGGTTAGGGTTTCATTTGAGCAAACATTGTTTTGAAACACTGTGAGATCAATGTCTGGTGTAGCCTGTCGTGTCCTGTCTGTTGATATTTTGATAATAGGGTTTGATTAATTGAGCCAATAGTGTTCCCAAATGCTTTGAGATCAATGACTATAGTTTGTGGCTGGTGTTACGGAACAAATCATGCATATGATATTCCAAGACTTTTCAAGACATAGTTTCGGCAGGATGGAGGCAAGGAGGCTGCCAACGATAAGATAAGTATCTTGCTCACTTTCTTGAAGAAAATATAGGAATATTTTATATGATTTCTTGGTAGAGAAAGTATTTGAATGCATGCAGTAAAAGAATGATTCTTTTATAGATTTTCTTGGTAAAGAAAATGTGTTAATGCATGCAGTTAAAGATTGATTATTTTGTATGTTTTCTTGGTAAAGAAAATAGGTAGTTCCTATTGGAAAGACTACACGTGAGTCTTGTGTGTGAAATGCTTGTCTCTTGTCATTTTCTTGGAATAAAATCCTTGCTAAATATAGCCAAAATATCTACTTGAGAGAAGAAGATGAGGAATTTAAACGTCCTGAGGACATAGCGTGAAAGGTGGCCAAGTTTTCTTGAATTAAAATATGTATTTTTATTTAATAAAAGTTTCTTGAAAAAGATATATATGATAATTGCATTATGATTCTAGCTAGTTTCTAAGTTTCTAGTGAAATGATTATGCATTACATGCATGATAAAGATAGCTAAAGATGTGCTTCTAGGCACATAGATATTCATTTCTAACTTTCTTGAAGAAAGAGTATATTATATATATACGTAAATATAGCTTCATTTTAGAAAAGTGTGCATACTTCATGTATGAAGATGAAGGATTTTATGAGAGTTTTCTTGAAAATAAAAATAGAGGTTCTTTCCTTTAAAGACACATATGAATAGTGTTCATACAAGAACCAGAATCCATACTTGTTTCATGAAAAGACTATGTGCATTGAAGTAAAAATAATTGTGTTAGGAAAAAACACATGTTCCATGCACATAAGGGTAGCTATTGTGACTTTGGAAATATGAGTCTGTGTGTACTTAGAGAAAGTGATCATGTTAACTTTCTTGAAAATAATAATCTCTTGAAGAGATTGTCTTGTGATATGAGTTGTGTTGATTTCTTGATTTTGATGCATAAAGGGTAAGTAAACCTTGTTTTTGTATCTTGATTTTTATGCATAAAGATGGATATCTTTAATAATTTCTTGAAAGGGAAGCTTGAGAAACCCTCATATAGGAAGATAGAGAAATGAGGTTATAATGAATTCCTTTAAGAAAGAGGTATGTGGTTTGTTGTATGAAATGATGGTAGTATTCTAGTGAAGGGAATATGTGTTGCATACATTAAAGAAGGGCTAATATGATAAGAAATGGTATCAACAAGGAATAGGCATTGTGATATGGAGTTATGTTCTTTGCATGTTAGAGAGACTATGTTGAGTTCTCAAAAAATAACTATGTGAAAAGAACATATGTGCTTAAGCATGGAAATGACAGTTTATTACATGTATGAAGATATAACGAATGTGTTATACATGTTAGTAGAACTAATGAGTTAGAACTCCTAAAGAGAATTATGGATTAGTGTAAATAAACATTGTGGAGGTCAAACAATATTTACTTGGGTGTATGTACTAGTTAAATAGTATGTTATGCTTGCTCATGCATATGAGTAGATGCTAAAAGATCTCTTTTAGAGGTTGATTACTGATTCATTATTATGGTATCTAATCTTGTTGCAAAAGCTTGTTGACGACAACATTGATAGGAAACAATGGAGGTTGGTGCCATGAAAAGTGATGTTAACATTGTGGCAGGAAAGTGATCAATGGTGCATGCAGATGAGTTTGAGTTCCAGGAACGTACATTGCTAGAACAATCATGCCACAAGGAATGTTGTATGTGGTGGTATGTAAGTAAACGATTACATGAAAACTGTATTAGCTTTTAGCTAGTTATGTGACAACTTAATGATAAATCATTGTAATGATTTTATAAAAATGATTAAGGGATGGAATCCCTTATAAGCCATTGAGTGAGGGGTGAAATCCATCACAAGCATATAATAATAAGATTAAACATTTGTTGGTTTTCACCCTACGCGGTTTCCAAGGTATAATGGTGTTCAATGTTGTGATTCCTTTTGTGTCAGTTTGATGATGATGAATCCTTGATGTTGATGGTTCGTTATTTGATGGCATAACCATAATGTCCAAGTATGAGATTAATTAATATGGTGAAGGAAATCATGAAATGGATGCAAGGATTCATGAGACAGTTTATGTTATTACACTACCACAGTGGTGGTTAATGGTTATGCAACTTACTGTCTTTTATTGCAATTTACTTGATGTACTAATGAACATTATATCTAATGGTTAATGATGAATTGTGGAGTTGTGAATTGGATAATTACTTGTGGGTAATTTGTATTAAAAAATTATAACTCCCTGCTTTTACATGCGAGGTTACCGGGGTATGTGACAGAATGCAATTTTTTGTTTTTGTTTTCAGGAAAAAAAAATCAACAGATTTTCTATTAATAGAAAACGAGTTTAGAAGAAAAATAATATAGACTTTACAATGTTTAAAATAATTCCTATGTACATCATTATCTGGTTTAAAATTTTCATTTTGTAACTAAAATGACAAAAACAGACATATATGCTATGTGTTTATATCGCTATTATAGAAGCTATAATAAAATAACATCCTTAGGCTCCCCAACCAACAGCCAATAAAGAAATCAAAAGTATGGAAACTTTCGAGTACCTTGATGTTTTCCCTCATGATAATCATTGTAGTGAATCTCGCTCGTCTGAAGGGTGATGCCCCTTTTCGATAGAACGTAAGCAACATAATTTTGATCCCTGTAGATATGGACAGAAGATATCAATTGAAACTTTACTCTTAGCTCATTGATCTAGTTATCCAATTGCTCAATAACGGAGGGTGACCTTTGAGTCTCCAAAAACCTTTATAATCTCAATATGAAACCATCAAGCAAAATATAAAAGACCCCATTAGTGCAATAACCTCAGCCCTGGAGTTTGATCAAATCCATAGTTCTAGCTAAATTGACATATATGTCTGATGATAATATAATATGTAATCCATATCCACATATCCTATGTTGCTAAACCCTTTTAAGGAAACCTATGGGAAAATTCTCCCAACAATTTATAGATTTCAATATTTCATTTTTCCTTTTTTGTGCCACTAAACAAATTCATTGTAATAATCACATATCTTGTTGCATATCATATCAACGTCGAAAGGTGTATTTTTCAAATATATTGGTATTTCGACTTCCATATGCCCCAAAAGATGAAAAATGGAAGTGACCTAGCATGTGAAATTTTTTTTATCCATTCCTTTTACAAGTTTCGATTGACGAGTAATCCCAACACGCATCGTTATGTAAATACTGCAACACATTTACCGATATGGCAACAACAAATGGGCATAGGACGAATAAATGACATGTTAAAAAGTGACAACAATGTAGATGATTAGTTATTTAAGTAAATCTATTTTTACTGTCAGCCCATATTAATTGGGATTGTTAGAGAGTAACATAGAGAATCATTTTTGATCAATAAGATTTCCAATCCTTTACCTCGTAGAGGTTTCCTTGGCACACTATTAGGGTTTTATCACATAAATTTCTTGTGTTAATGTGTGTGATTCAGTTTCTCAGTTGTATGCATTTATTGCTTGTTTGCTTGAATGATTAATGATTATCCAAAGACCAAAAAGTCTCAGTTGTATGCATTTATTGCTTGTTTGCTTGAATGATTAATTACTATCCAAAGACCAAAAAGTTCTATTGGAGCAAGTGGGGTTGTTGAAGTCGTTGAGAAAGTTCGTCGTGATGTTATCTAAGAGAATGTCGGTCCTTCCCGCCACCGAGTAGAAAAATTTAAAGTTTTTTTCATGAGACAGACTGTCTGAGCCGCAAAGAAGAGAAACACGCTTGTAGAAAAACCGTCAGAGAGAAAGGGCCTCTGTTTCCATAGAGAAAGGGTCTCTGCTACGAGAGAGAAAGAAGTTCAAGATCGTCTGAGCCCTGTCACTACTCTGCTATTGTTGCTAGAGAGAACAGATGCTGAAAAAGAGAGAACCTGTCTTGTTTTAAGAGTTGAGCCAGAGCCAAGAAGTATCTCTTCCCGCTCAAAGAGGAAGGAGTGCGTCATTGTTGATTTGTTAAGCACAGATCCTTGCCTTAGGCGCCAAAATTTTTTAATGCCAAGGCCCACCAAATTTTAACGTAAAGACGACGAGATGCTATGTCCAGGAAGAGGAGGCCCACTCGGAGAAAAAAAGGAAGAGGTTGTTGTGTAACAGTTGCATTCCTAAAGGAGTGCAATCTAAGAATTTCAGATACAAAATTCAAAGAAGAAATTTACATTTTTTTGAAACAATGTTATTCTAATTTTTTTAAGAAAACAAAATTGTTGAATAGGACTTACAAAACATCAATGTTTTGAAGAGGGTTTCTGTGAAACAGAGTTATTCGAGAAAACTTAATTGTTTGAAGAGCGTTTGCGTGAATTTTTTTTTGATACTTTCGATATTCTAGAAAAAAATTTGTGAAATGTTTTGGATATTCTGGAATTTTTGTTTGTAGAAGGGAACCAAATTCAAATTGTTAACCCTAGTATCAGAATTTCTGAAAGAAAATAAATAAATTCGCAAAAACTTTAAGCAGAATGTGAAACCATAACAGATAAACCCTAACTATTAGAAGAAAAACAATGGAAAAAATATTGAATGCTAAGTTTGAGGTGGAAAAGTTAATCGACAAGAATAATTTTGCATTGCAGAAACTGGAAGTAAGATATTTGTTGGTGTAACAAGGGTTGCACAAAGATTTAGATAGGGTTAAAAATAAACCTGACAAACTTGGATTGGGAGGACTTGGATGCCCGAGCTCTCAGTACCATTAGTTTGTGCCTCACAGATGAAGTTCTCTTCAAAATTGTTGAAGAAACCTCGGCATCAAGTTTATGGGGGAAAACTGGAAACGTTTTATACGACCAAATCTTTAACCAACATAATTTATTTGAAAAGGGAATTATATAGTCTTCAGATGAAGGAGGGTACAAAAATTGTTGAACATTTAAATATTTTTAATACACTTATTTTCTAATTTTTAGATATGGAAGTTAAATTTCAGGAATAAGAAAAAGATATCACCTTGTTGTGTTCTCTGCCTGAGTCTTGAGACCACTTTGTAACTTCTATCAGTCTTAGCACAGCTGATATTTGGAATTTGATAGAGTTGTGGGAGCTCTATCATTTGAAGAAGTACGAAGAAAGTCCAACATTGAAACCTCTGCACCAGACGATATGGTAGCCAGGGGTCGGTCAAAGGAAAGATGAGAGAAAGCAATGAGTTATTCCAAATCAAAATCAAATGGCAAAAAGTGTAAAGCCAAATGTTGGTACTGCAACAAAATTGGACACATCAAGAAAGAATGTTGGAAAAGGAAGGAGTCCTTTGAAAACCCAAAGATGGAAGAATATCAAGTTGACTTAGGTATGATTGATGAAGTTTTATCTGCTGAATTGGGTGTGGTAGATGAAGCTTTACCTATTTGTAATGTCTCTCAGAATTATGAAAATTGGTTGTTAGATTTTGGTGCTTCTCATCACATGAGTCTGTACAGAAATAGGTTTGCTTGATATGAAGCTATTAATAGTAGTTTTGTGTTTATGGGAAATAATGTATCTTTTTAGACAGATGAGATGGGAAATAAAAAATTTAAAATGTATGGTGATACAGTTATAACACTAACTAATGTTATGCATGTACTTTAATTAAGAAAAAAATCGATTTCTTTTGGAGTGCTCGACTTGGAATGTTATATGTTTATAGGTAAAAATGGAGTGCTGAAAGTTTCAAAAGGCACTCTGGTTGTTACAAAGGTAGAAAAGATCAGAGACCTTTACAGACTTGAAGGAAGTACTCAGGTTAGTGAGGCAGTGACTGTATCTGAGAAGGAACAAGAAGGTACTTGCCTATGGCATAAGTGGATGGTTCACATGAGTGAGAAGGGTCTTCAGGGATTGATGAATCACAAGGTTCTTCCTGATTTGAATCTTTGAAGTTGGATTTTTGTAAACATTGTGTGTATGGAAAACAATGTCAAGATAAATTTAAAACTAGAAGTCATAATAGTAAATAAATTTTGGACTATATTCATTTTGATCTATGGTGACCATCTCCTACTGTATCTTAGAGAGGTGCATTATAATTCTTAACATTTATTGATGATTTCTCCAGGAAATTCTGGATCTATATGTTCAAAATAAAATATGTTTTTAGGCAATTTAAAGCTATGGTGGAAAAGAAAACATGCAAATCAATCAAATGTTTAACAATTAACAATGCTAGTGAATTCACTTCCCTAGAATTTGAACAATACCATAAGGATGAAGGGATTGTTAGACATAAACTTATTGTTTATACTCCTTAGCAAAATGTTGTTGTTGAACGTACAAATAAAACTATTACGGAAGGAGCCAAAAGCATTATCAACACCACTAACCTGCAAAAGGAGTTGTGGGAAGAAGAATTATCTAATGCTTGTTATTTAGTTAACAAATCCCCTTCAGTTTCCATTAATAGTAAAATTCCTGAAGAAGTTTGGTCAGGTCAGTCTTGTGATTATTCACATTTAAGTATTTTTTTTTGTGATGCCTATGCTCTTATTCTAAAGAATTTGTGTCCAAAGCTACACCCAAAAGAAAAATGTTATGTTTTTGTTGGGTATGCTTATGGGGTGAAAGGATAGAGGTTTTTGCATCCTTCTTCACGGAAGATAGTCATTAATAGAGATGTAACATTTGATGAATCATCTCTTCTAAAATCAGATGTTGTGAAAGTTGAACTGGAACAGGTATCATCAAATTAGAAAATTTAGTTGGAGGCTAAACCCTTTCCATAAAGTTGAAAGGAAGGAGAGACTTATTAAGAGAAAGGTGAAGAAGATACAAAGGAAACTGTAGAAGTTCCAGAACCAGTTCAATAATGAATCACTCTAAGAAGGTCTACAAGGGAAATAAAACACCCAAAAGGTATGAATATTTTGCTTCATCTTTTGGATTGAATACTGAATGTGGGGAACCTTCTTGTTATCAGGAAGTAGTGGATGATGCGGATAGAGAAAAATGGAAAAAGGCTATGGATGAAGAAATGGATTCCTTAGCCAAGAACAAAACCTAGGGTCTTGTAGAACTTCTTGAAGGGAGAAGTGTTGTCTGATAAAAATGGATCTTCAAACGGAAGTGAAATGATGATGGAAGTATCGATATGTATAAGTCGAGGCTGGTAGCAAAAGGGTATTCTTTGATTGAAGGTATTGACTTTCATGATATTTTTTCACCAGTCGTAAAACTTGTTTCTATTTGTACTATGTTAGCACTAACTGCAGTACTTAATCTTGAGTTAGAACAGTTAGAAGTTAAAACAAATTTTCACCATGGATATTTGGATGAATAAATTTATATGGAACAGCCGAAAGGTTTTGTACAAGGTCACAATAGAAGATTAGTTTGCAAGCTCAGGAAACCACCATATGGCTTAAGGCTGTCTTGCAGGCAATGGTACAAGAAGTTGACTCCTTCACGGTGATCTAGAAATTTACTAGAAGTAAGTATGATCATTGTGTGTACTTTAAAAGTTTCAATGGCATATTCATTATCTTTGACTTGTATGTTGATGATAGTCTTATTGTGAGAAAAAGCATGAAAGATATCAACAAGTTAAAGGCTCAAATCTCTAAGAAATTTGATATCAAGGATCTTGGAGCAGAAAAACATACATTGGGCATGGAGATACACAAAGACAGGAAAAATGGTAAGCTTTGGTTATCATAGCAAAAGTATGTGCACAAAATACTTGAAAAGTTTGGTATGAAAAATGTGAAACCTATTAATGTTCCATTATCTTCCCATTTTAAGCTTTCTTTTGTTTTGAGTTCTAGAACTAGTGAAGAAAAGAAGTAAATGTCTCATGTAGCATATGAAAATGGGGTAGGAAACTTAATGTATGCGATGATATCTATGAGATATGAAATTTAACATGTAGTTGGAGTTCTTAGTAGGTTCATGGCAAATCCAGGGGAAGAACATTGACAAGCAATGAAATGGGTGCTTCAATATTTGAGAGGCACAAGTAACCATTTCATAATCTTTAATGGTAATAAAGTATTCGTCTGTGAATATGTGGATGTTGATTATGCAAGTGATTTGGACAAAAGGAGATCTACTACAGGTTATGTCATTACTCTTGTAGGAGGAGAAATTAGCTGGATGTCAAAGCTTCAAGAAATAGTCCCTTTCTCCACTACCGAAGCAGAGTATATAGCTACTTCAGATGCAAGTAAAGGAGCAATCTGGTTAAAATGTCTACTTTATGAGATTGGAAGGATGCAGGGTAAAGTGAATATGTTCTATGACAGTCAGAGTGTTATCCATTTGGCTACAAATCCAGTTTATCATAGCAAGACCAGGAAGATTGATGTCAGGTTCGATTTTGTGAGACATGTGATCAATGGCGGAAAGGTAGCTATCAAGAAGGTCCATACACAAGAGAATCATAAAAACATATTCACTAGCCTAGTTACAGTAGAGAAATGCCGATGGTGTTTGGATTCTCTTGGCTTGCAAAAGATATGATGAATGTGCACAGGCAAGGGATTAAGGAAATTGTGTTCAAGGTGGAGATTGTTGAAAAGTGACAACAATGTAAATGATTAGTTATCTCGGTAAATCTATTTTTACTATTAGTTAGTTTTATAATGAGAATAATTTATGTAATGAAGTAGCCCCTATTAATTGGGATTGCTCAAGATGTTTGTAACATGCAGAATCATCTTTGATCAATAATATTTCCAATCCCTTAACCTGTGGAGGTTCATTGACACACTCTGAGGGTTTTATCATGTAAATTTCTTGTGTTAATGTTTGTGATTCAGTTTCTCAGTTTTATGTATTTCTTTCTTGTTTGTTTAAATAATTAATGACTTTCCAAAAACCAACATGACAAATGGTTTCATCCGATCTATGACACAAGTAACATCTACCAAGTCCACAAAAAACCCGCTTATAGGGATTCTCCCAAGTTAAAATCATGTTCCTCCAAACCAGCCAACCAAACAATTTCAATTTTAATGAAAAATTCGAAGACTAGATGTTATTGAACTAGCATAATGCCAAGAGCCTGATGAGGAGAATATATGTGTCCATAGATCTCCTTCACTGATAATAGGTCCTGGGTTGATTACCCATCCCAATGAGGAGCATCATCTCTGTGCGAGACTGTAACTCCCATTATGGATATTTATAAGGTGTAATCCTCTAGAATGGTGCCATTTTTACCAGATAAACCCAACTCCTCAGCCTTTTTCCAGGTAGGGCATTTGAGAAAAAAAATCATATTGAATTTTCTTATGGAAGAAAATGCTCAATCTGTGAAGGTGTTGTATGATCTCGCTTGGCAAGGAATGATATTATGAAAGCCACAAATAAAATCCAGCATGATTTCAACCAATGCACAAGTATTGATCTCCCATCTCAAATTTCCAATAATTCATTTTTTGATATTCTTGAAACCCCTCCCAATGAAAGATCCATTTTTTATGGTTCCTACCCCATTTTTACCTAGAGACATGTCATTTAAATATTTATCCTCAATAATATTATGCCAAATTCATATCGTGATAAGGCACACGAGAAGCTATTTGACACTAGAGCCAAACCAAAATTTACTATATTTTTTAAACTCCACCCACCCACCTCCGTTGGCTAAATTTTATGCTCTGCCCCCGCACTAGACCGTAGAAAATTTGATATAATTGCATTGATTTTCCCAATGACATGTTTAGGCACCATGTAAAAATTCATCCAATATACATACATGTTTTGTAAAACCGATTGAGCTTGAATCAATCTCCCACCACTCATCAACCATATGTGTGACTATGCAGACAATCTCCCTTCAAATGTGCTAATTGACGATTGCCAATCTTGAGTAAAATATCTATTCGGTTACAAATCAAAACCAAGATATTTGAAGTCGATACCGACCAAAAATTTGTTTGCAATATCATGTATTTTAAACTGGTCACAATATCCATGAATGAGCAAAGATTTAAGTTTGTTCATTTATAACCCAGAAGCATGGACGAATTTTGAAGTGATATGACAAAGAATGGAATTTAACTCCCTTTATTATTTTCATGTGTAGAGTTTCTCATTATAATTTTTACATTAATGTGTTGATTTTCTTTGGTATGTCATATACTACTACACACCGAATTTTGGATAATAGTAATTGTTTTCTTTTAAAAAAAATATTTTTAATTGAAATTTGGTAAAAGAAAGTCATAATGGTTGGTATCGGATTGAACTTCGGAAGTGAGCCGAGGGTTCTGAGCTAGGGTTCAGAGAGAATAATCCACGGCGCCGACTGCACAGCACGGGATACACTCACGGGCTGTAAGGAAATCTCTGCAGCACGACAGAGCTGCAGGACATTAGCGCAGCGCGATGGAACATCCTCAGGGGGGGGCGTCAGAGCCCTCCCCTTCGCAGCATGATCCTGAGCAAACGGTCATCTTTGGATCTGTCGACAAGGAAATCTTAAACAGAGGGAAAAAACGCCAAGATGATAACAAGGAGTCTGGAAAGCGGAAGGACAAAGACAGCAATACACAAGAAGGAAGAGAAACTGCAGAAGAAAGCCCGAAAATATCCTCAGCAACATGCCGACCAGTGGCCAAGGAACGGCCACGAATAGAGCTGCCGGGAGACAAGATTGACAGAAGAATAGAGTACATGAAAGATCATGCCGTCATCGGGAAGTTCATAGGGTTCTGGCCGACTGAGAAAGCCTTATACGGCTGGATTGCGGCGAAATGGAAACCCAAAGGAGATGTCACACTGCAGCTAGGGCCGAAAGGCTTCTTCACTGCAATCTTTTTTTGCCTGGAGGACAAATACAGGATACTGGGAGAAGGGCCTTACTTTTTTAACTCAGCAGGACTATATCTTAGGGAATGGATTCCAAGATTCAATCCAGATAAAGAAGATCTCACTTGGGCGCCGGTCTGGATCAGACTGTACTCTCTCCCAGATGAATATTGGGATGAGGACATTCTCAAGGGTATCGGAAATGGAGTGGGAGAATACATCAGAGCGGCAGAAGAAACCAAATCGCGTAAATACATCTCCTATGCTCGAATATGCGTCTTCATACGCCTGAATGAAGCTTTGCCAGAGTCGGTAACTCTTGCCCACCGAGATGAAGAATGGATCCAGCCTCTCGACTATGAGCATGTACCCTTTCGCTGCAGAAAATGCCATGCTCTGGGTCATCTCTTCAGGGATTGCCCTCTTAACGCCAAAACCAATATCCCTGACCCTTCTGGAACCCTAGACCAGGATGGCTTCACCAAAGTCCCAAACCGAAAGCGCTCTCACAAAAAGCCCCAAAATGGGATCAGACCCCAGCCCAACAAAACCCCTGGCCCTGCAACTAAGAACAGCTTTGATATTCTTGGTCAGACCTCTGAAGAGCATTCACTAAGCCCTGAGGACATTCCCGCTCACCCATCTTCCTCATCCCATCCCCCTCCATCAAAACCCCCTTCCAAATCTCATCCCCCCATCATCATTCCATCCATCCTCAGTAGAAGTCAGAAAGAAACAGCAGAGATTCACAAGGATATGGAAGTCGACGGAAAGGCAGACCTCCCCCAGAACTCAGAGATCAACATTGAAGAAAGCAATACAGTGCAACAAATGGAAGAAGAGCCGGAAAGCATAGATCTAAATGGCCTAGATATTCTGGAATTAGAATTAGCCTGTAAAAAGAAAGCATACGATTCAATTCCAGAGAGTCAACTCAGTAAGCTTGAAGTGGTCATCTCAAGAGCTTATCATCAGCACCAACTAGGGATACAACCAGGAAGTCAATGGGATGGCAGTCTACGCCCAAAGGATACAAAAAAGAGAGGAAGGAAAACAGATCTCCAGAGAACGATCGAGATTGGGAAAATCCTGGTAGACTCAGGCAGGTATGCTAAGTTAACGAAGTACTACAAGCCCTCTATCAATAGTTGAATCATGAAGCTAATATCATGGAACCTAAGAGGGCTAAACAGCCCCGGAAAGCTCAGGATGTTAAAAAACATGATTAAAATGGAAAAGCCGCAGATGTGCTTTCTCCAGGAAACTAAGTGTAATAGTTCTACACTAGGCAGCATTCTCTCAAAAGCTTGGCCAGGTTGTCGCTCGGTTGCAGTAGACGCCTCGGGAGCATCAGGAGGGCTCGCCATAGCATGGAATACCCAAGCGGTAACCCTCACAGATTTTCATGCCTCTCATCATCTCATACAGGCGGCCTTTCACATATTGGGTACCAACATCCATGGCAACCTATCAAATGTATATTTCCCGCAAGATACAGGTAGCAAAATAGCGCTCCTTGACACTATAGAAGCTCTAAGCAATAACAGAAGGCACCCACTATGGATTGTTGCCGGAGACTTCAACATGATCACTAAGATCGAGGAGAAGAAAGGAGGGAGAATCAGAATGGAACCAGAAGACAATCGCTTCAAGGAATTCATCCAAACTGCGTCTCTCATAGACATGCCGTTCTGTAATGGCACCTTCACTTGGAGCAATCGCAGAGCGGGCAAACATCAAATTGCCTCCAAACTGGATCGCTTCCTCATCTCAGACAATGCGGTTCATTTAGGAGGAGATATCTCAGCAGCAATACTCGCTCACACAGGGTCAGATCACTGGCCGATCGCTCTACAATGGCAAAGACCAGGTGATTTGACAAAAAGACCCTTCCGTTTTGAAGGGTTTTGGCTTTCGCACCCTGCTTTCAAGGACTTTGTCAAGACCACTTGGGCATCTTTCGTCCCTCCAGCAGGAGCAAAAATGTATCAGTTCCAACAGAAGCTAAGATTTCTTAAAAATCACCTGAAAAGATGGAATAGGGAAACCTTTGGAAATATTTTCAAGGCGCAGCAAGAGCTAAATCAGAATCTGGCGGATCTCCAACAAAAGATCATCACGGAAGGGCATACGGAGGCAACCCTGGAACAGGAACGGCATATCCATAGCCAGCTCGAGGAAAGGAGAAAGCAGGAGGAAATCTATTGGAGGCAAAAGTCAAGAGTCAGATGGCTGAAAGAGGGAGAACGCAACACCAAATTCTTCCACAGAACCACGGTGCAGAGAAGGATGCATAATAATATACCTTTTATCCAGAATCAAGAAGGGGCAAAAGTAGAGAAGCATGAGGAAATCGAAGAGGTACTCCTCAATCACTTCCAACATGTCCACCAGGAACAAATAGAAGATCGGCAACAGGCTATTGGTAAAATAATCAGCAATGTGCCCAAGCTCATCACGGAGGAACACAATGAGCTTCTCATGCGCCCTATTCTTCCTCAAGAAGTAGATGAAGCAATGTCCCAGCTAAAAGAAGGAAAGGCCCCTGGCCCAGATGGATTCACTACCACGTTCTTTCACACATTTTGGGAATTGATAAAGCTGGAAGTTTGGCAGATTGTTGAAGAATCAAGGGCCCTGCGCTGGCTTCTTCCCTCTCTCAATTCCACCTTCATCACTCTCATCCCCAAAGAGGAGGATTCCATTACCCCTGACAAATTCAGGCCCATTGCATTATGCAACGTCATTTACAAAGTCATATCCAAAGTTATTGCAAACAGGCTAAAACCCCTTTTACCCCTGCTCATCTCTCCGGAACAGTCAGGGTACGTGGAAGGTCGACAAATAATGGACGGCATTCTCCTCACGCACGAGATCATACACTCCCTCAAACATTCAAAGCAAGCAGGTATGATACTCAAACTGGATCTCTCCAAAGCATTCGATAAACTCAGTTGGAATTATATTCATCATATGTTAAAAGCTTTTGGATTCAGTTCCATATGGATCCGATGGATTATGAGCCTAATCACATCCACTCACTTTTCCATCCTTGTGAACGGTATCCCCTCCCGCCCCTTCAAACCCTCTCGAGGTATCAGACAAGGGGATCCCCTATCCCCCTTCCTCTTTGTTCTTATGGCCGAGGGTCTTGGTCGACACATTAAGCACGCCCTCCATACTCATCAGCTTAAAGGCATTTCGGTTCACAATACTCCAGCCACCTCTCATCAGCAGTTTGTTGATGACACCATGCTTTTTGGCTACCCCTCTGTACAGGAAGCTTCTCGCCTAAAAGCCCTTCTCCATGATTTCTCCGAAGCCTCTGGCACTCATGTCAACTGCTCCAAATCGCAGATCTTCTTCTTTCACACATCCCCTTCTGTCAAATCTGCTGTCACTCGCATTCTGGGCTTCCCTTCTGCTACCCTCCCCTCCAAATATCTAGGAGCTCCCCTCACTGCTTCAGCCATAAAGCAGCCCGCTTGGCGCTCCCTCCTAGAGAAGCTTGATTCCCGTCTCAACCTCTGGACTTATAGATCTCTAAACTTAGCCAGTCGTGTGGTGCTCATCAAGTCTGTCCTTCAGGCCATGCCTCTGTACCTTTTCTCTATCCTTGCAGCGCCAAAATGGGTCCTAAAAAGAATCAGGAACCTTCAGCGTGACTTTCTATGGGGCAGCTCGGCTACTAATCGTAAATGGGCCCTGGTTAAATGGGCTACGGTATGCACGCCCAAAGACAAGGGAGGCATTGGGCTAAGGGACCCAGAACACAGCAATTCCATTATGAACGCTAAGATCTGGTGGCAATGGATCACCAACCCAGAAAAGCCCTGGGTAAAAATATGGACAGCCAAATATGCCAACAACAGACCTCAAGAAGAACTCATCAGACTTATTCCTACCGAAAAAGGGTCGCTAATCTGGACAGCGGCCAATCAGCACTATCAGCTAATTCAACAGCACAGCTTCTGGGAAATCAGGAATGGACGCACAGCAAGATTCTGGACAGATGCCTGGAATCAAATGCCCAAGCTCACTAGCGTTCTTCACCCATCCCTGATACCAGACAGGCAGGAGCAGCAGCAGGAAAAAGTCCAACAATTTTGGACGCAGGAGATGGAGAATGGATTCAGAAAATGGAGACAGAGCAACCAAATTCTCAATGATACAAATATTCGGGAGGTAGAAGAGCTGATGAAAGAGTTAAGGAAAAGAAGCATAAGGAGGGATGAAGGCGATGACATCCTCAGATGGGGATACCAACCCAAAGGGACCTACACCACCTCCGAAGCCTACAAGTTGATATGCAAATTCCCCACTCCTCCAGACCCATTATGGAGCAAAATATGGGATCTCGGATCATGGCCCAAAATCTCCTACTTTCTCTGGCTAGTAGGACATAAAAGAATTCTCACCTGGGATAAACTAAGAAGACGAAATTTTCATGGTCCCTCTATTTGTTACAACTGCCTTCAAAGCGAAGAAACTCTTCAACACCTCCTGGATACTTGTCCTCTAGCCAATCAGCTATGGGAAAAGGTGAGCTTCAGATGCCAAAGATGCTGTAGAAGGGAAAACGACATCATTAATTCTATAAGACAATGGCCAAAGAGCCCCTACAAAAGCGAGTTCCTCAACCATTTATGGAACATCATCCCGGGGATCGTCTTATGGAACGTTTGGAAGGAAAGAAACAAACGTATTTTTAAAAACAAACGCTCTTCTATTGAAGAAATTTGGAACAGGATACATGGGAATCTCAAAGAAACGATGCTGCTCCGATCATGGACAAAGGAAGATCTCCCATCGACAGACAATGAAAAAAGCATTTTAGACAACTGGCAATTGCATCTGCCTCAAGAAATACTCAAGAATAGTCCCTCTAATAGCAACTCCAAGGACAACAGTCGCTGGAAAGCCCCTCCTAAAAACTCATACAAACTCAACTTTGATGGAGCCTCCAAAGGCAATCCTGGAGCAGCTGGATTTGGTGGAATATTGAGGAACCATGAAGGCACTCCTCTGCAGATATACTTTGGAAACATGGGGTGGGATACCAACAACTCTGCAGAGCTAGAGGGACTTTGGCAAGGTCTCTTGCAAGCCCGGAACCTCAATCTTCAACCCTTGATTGTAGAAGGCGACTCCCAGATCCTTATAAACATGGCCACTCGCATACAGAACGGCTCTCAAGCTAGGAAAGTAGCATCTAGTTGGAGGCTAGAAGCGAGGCTGAATGCCATTGAACAAGAGCTGCGCAATAACAGAGCAATCTCCTTCAACCACACAAAAAGAGAGGGCAACAAGATAGCTGACCTCTTGGCCAACATTGGGGTAGAGAATGAACAAACTCTCCTATTCGGAAACACGAACATCATTCCTAACAATCACCAGCTCCAGGAATGTGAAAGCATGATCCAAGGAGATGTGGTTACCCCGGATGCGGGTGTCAGCATGAATGGCAGTGAGGAGCCACATGCCAGACATGTGCCCCCGCGTGCTGAGCACTCAATGCGGCGTAAGGCGAAATGGAGAATTTGCAGAGAGCAGTTAAGAAGAACAAGTTTCGAGAGAATGTCAAGAGGATTAAGAAGGATGAAGGAATTCTGCGGATACATGCTCAAAGCGAGGAGCACGCTGTTCAGGACGCTGTTGGTTATCGTCTCTTTCAGGCTTCAGATCTTGTTGGCTTCGCCGGCATTCAAGACGCCAAGGGAAATCACAAGCTTGTATATTCAGTGGGCAGTTGTTTCTGCTCTGTTGAGCTTTGTTTCGGAACAGTTGGGAGAAGACTTAATTCCGTTGGGGGGCAACTCAAGGCGGACAAGCACTCAAACGCTGCTCTGTTACGAGCCACCGGCCTCTCTGCAATCATGGCTCGACCCAGGGAAAGGATGCTCAGCAGAAGGGGTCCTGTGCGTGGAGGTTCTTCACGCCACCCTGCTGCGGATTCCCACCACCACTGCTGCTGTTGTTATTGCCATAGAAGGGCAGGGGCCACTCCTATACAGGCAAGTCAATTCATGGATGCTGGCAATTCCAATGATGGACAGCACCCTCTTCCAGCGTTCGGTTCTGTTATCTTCACTCTTGGTGGCACGAGGGACAATTCCCGCATCAACGCGCATATATCGGTTCTTTTCACAGAGGAACCTCAGGCAGGCGAGGACGGTTCAAGCAGCAAGGAGGAACGCCCAGACGAACAACCAGAAACTACAGAGGAAGCGCCAGCGAAGGAACCGGAGCAGACTCCTATCCGACCTCAGGAGCAGGAGGCGTCGACCTCCAAGCAGAACCCCATGGAAATGTGGGAAGGCTACCCAGAAGGCCACGGATGGTGCAGAATTATTGAGGAAAAGCCAGAGGAATAGCTTTCAGTGGCCCATTTTGTCTTCCGCCTCTCTTGTTCAGGTTTGGTATAGGTCTTTCGTTTCTGTCTGGGTTTGGTATAGGTTATATGTCTCTGTCTGTGTCTCTCTAGTTCATGTTTATGTCCATGTTTGCGTTGGTCTGGTCAGTAGGCCTCGAAAGGGTGCTGTGATAAGTCTACTGACGCCCCTGCGAGGGATGAATTTTGCTCAGATGCCCCTGCGTGGGTTGTTTTTGTATGAACTGAAAAACAATGGTGTGATATGCTATGATGGAAATGCCGCCCCTGCGAGGGCTAACACTGAGATGTGAAATGCCAACCCAATACGCCACAGTCGGCCTTGGGCAACCTGACTCGTTGAATGTAATGTTTTCTTGTACATAATATAAAAGTATAGACTAGATTTACTGAGAAAAAAAAAGAAATTTGGTAAAAGAAAATTAAAACTATAAATTTGAATTGTGTACCTTGTAAAAATTAGATGTTCTAAATTTTTTTAAAGTATTAAATTAATTTTTATATTAAATACACATTTTAAATTAAAACCTATAATTTATTTTAAATAATATAAAGATATTATATTATAGGTATTTTTTATTTACATAAATTTCAAAATTATATAAATAAAAATAAAATAAATTTATAAATATTGATAAAAGTTATTAATAATTTTAATGAAAATAATTGAAAATTAAATTATAATCTTTTTAGAGATTAAAATAATGTACAATTTACCAATTGTTTGTAGATATTAAAATTTATAGTTTTAATCAATCTTGGAGTAAATTTTAAGAAACATTCAATGGTTGTATCACAAAATTTAGTTAAATAAATAAATAAAATAGTTTATTTATATACTTTTTATTTCAATAAATTTAATTAAAACTGTGTATCACAAAATTTAGTTAAATAATTAAAATAAAATAAATTATTTATATATTTTTTATTTCAATAAATTTAATTAAAACTGTGTAGATCATTTTAATCACACATCTTTAAGTGGGAAGAGGGATCAAATTTTTTGGTGTGAAAATTTTGAAAAAATATATCTATATATATATATATATATACACGTATATATATCTCATTTTTCAATGCATAAATAGATTCAATGCCTTGAAAATTACATTGGGCATTTAGGTTTTAACCTTGTATAGAAATTACCTGTGGATGATTTCTAAAAGCATAAAATAAAAAATGTCTAGAATATAAAACAAATACACAGATATTTCCCATGGATCCAAAATCGGGACTACCAGATTGATTTTTCATTATATTCCTTTCAATGTTACAATATATATATATATATATATATATATATATATATATATATATATATATATATATATATATATATATATATATATATATATATATCGAAGCATTAATAAACCCCAATCCATTAACCATAGATTAGAACATAATTGTAGTTCCCTTGATCGGATATACAAAATACCACAGGCAGAAAACCATCATGTCCAAAACCATGTGTAAAACCCATGCACAAAACCATTGGTAGGTCGCCACCTAATATAGAGTCCAAAATCAATTTCCCACGGGGAGCTACTGCCCCCCGGAAACCCCTCGAAAACGGGGGTTGCGCCACCCCTGTGGTCCCCCTGCTATGCCTGACACAACGAACAGGGGGGGCTATATAGTGAACCCCTCCACGTGCAACTAGTTGTGGAAAGAATATGAAACACACCAGACATTATTCCACTTATTTTTTCTTTTCCACACATGTGGTCACATGAGAGCTTAGTCATTAGTCTAGCCCTGCAACACCCATTGTTTCTCTACAGGGAGAAAAATTCTCAGTGCTCACAGAATTCATCAATGCATTTGCAACATTCTTCAATGTGTCCACCTTTACCAACAACACCTTTTTGTCGTCAACCATATCCCACACAAAGTGATACTAAACAACAATGTGCTTTATCTTTTAATTATAAGAAGGGTTCTTTGCCAAGAAAATTGCACTTTGGATATCACTATCTATCCTTATAGCTCGTTGCACTCACCCCATACTTGAACACAATCTCTATAACCAAACTGCTTCCTTTCTTGCATGAGTGGTTTCCCTGTATTCTGCCTCTATAGTTGAAAGTGCCACTACAGGTTGTCTCTTGCTCATCCAACTCACTGCAACTCAAAATAGGTTAAACACGTACCCACTTATAGATATTCTCTAATCTAGATCTCCAACCCAGTCTGCATCAACAAAGCCATGTCTGACAAAATCTTTCCCAATCGTAGTCTTCCCTTGTAGCACAGACCATAATCACTAGTGCCACGCAAATATCTAAACCTGCTTCACTACTGTCTAATGTTCTTTCCCTAGTTTTGACATAAACCTACTGAATAAACCTTTGGAACATGTACATATGCATCATAGCCAAATACCTCAGATGTGAAAGAGAGAATTTCCTACCATTCCATGCCTCATGTGGAGTCTTATACTCCAATATTGATGAAGGGGATCTATTAACCAAGTAACATGTAGTCTCCATTGCCTTCACCCAGAATTCATGTCCTAACCCAGCACAACTGAGCATGCTTCCTTTATTTTCCATCAATGTCTTGTTCATTCTTTCTGCAACTCCATTTTGTTGAGATGTATATGGAGTAGTCTGTTGTCGTGCTCTACCACACTTCTTACAAAACTCTTCAAATTACTTCTTGCAGAACTCTCCACCATTATCTGTCCTCAACACCTTTATCTTCTTCATTGTCTAGTTTTCCACCAAAGCCTTAAATTCTCTACACATGTCAAAGACTTCAAATTTGTTCTTGAAGAAAAATATCCATGTATTCCATAAGAAGTCATCTATAAATGATACATAGTACACATACTTATCCAGTGATGAAATCAACATAGGTCCAAACACATCACTGTGCACAAGCTCTAATATCCCTTTCCCCCTCTTAGCACCAGAGGGGAAACTCACCTGATTCTGCTTCGCATATACACAATGTTCACAGAAATCAAAATCCAGAGAGAAATTAGACATACCTTCTACCATACCATTACCATGAAGTATTCGAAGGCCCTTCTCTCCAATATGTCCACGCCTTTGATGTCATACCATGGTCTTTTCTCTAGAGACCACTAGATTTGTTGCTCCACCTTCAAGAACCACAAAACTGTTGCACCCATCAACAACACTACCCAGAAGCTTGTACAAAGTTCCAACCCAAACTCCCCGCATCAATATTAATCCTCCTCGAACCATCTTGGAGGTATATTTCTTGAACACTATTTTTACACATGCCTCAACGATCTTTCTTACAAAAATCAGATTTTTGGCCAATGTAGGAACATGCAAAAACACCCAAAAGTGTTCTAATCCTTCTACGTTGCAACTTGAGCTTGACTTTTCCCTGTCTAACGATTATAGCCTTCCTATCATCCCCTAAGAATGCATTGCCACCATCATATTTCTCATATTCGTGGAACCACTCCCTATGAGAAGTGAAGTTAAAGGATGCACCTGAGTTAATCATCCATGCCTCATGATCTACATGTGTACTTGATGAAGAAGAGAAGTACACATCCTCACCATCATTTGAGGTGGTTTTCGCCTCTACAGAAGGAGCATCATTGGATCCCTTTCCTTTCTCATGAGCTTTAGATCTACAGTCCTTTTTGTAGTGCCCTTCCTTTCCGCATTTGCAACATACATTTATAGGTTTTCCTAGAGATTTAGATCTCCCTATAGATTTATATCTCCTACTCAAGGAGTTATTTTTATTTTTGTTCTAGGACCGTGATCGTATAGACAATGCATCTTCATTCTAGCTCTCCATATTTTTCCATCTCATCTCCTCCAACAGGAAGGCCAAGACTATTTCATCAAATTTCCAAGTAGTTGTATTGCTACTTATAGAAACAACTAGACTATCCCATGAATCTGGTAGAGAACACAATAATTTGGCACTTATCTTCATCTGAAATTTTGTTATCAATAGATAACAACTGGCATACCACAATATTAAAGTCATTTATATGCTCTGCCACCAAGTCTCCATCATTCATCCTCAATTTATACAACCTTTTATGTAGGAACATTTTGTTCACTAGAGACTTAGATTGGTACAAAGTCCCTAACTTGAACCAGACATCCTTTGTCATAGATTCCCCTTATACATTCAACAATACTGAATCTGAGATACACAACTATATTATCCTCTTTGCCATCCGATACAACTTCGCCCAGTCTTCTACTGATATTTTCGTTGGTTTAGTACTCGGATCAAGCACGATCCACTAATATTTATCCACCAACACATCCTCCATATTGAGTTTCCTCAACTAAAAAATCTCACCATTAAATTTCTTGATCTCTATATTTCCACTGCTCGCCATCTTCTTTCACTGCAAGAATTGATCCTGTAGATCTCCCACTGAATAGGGTCTACTAGAGGCCTGAGAAAAACCCCTCAGCAGCAAAGGCATCCCATTGAAGCTGAAACAACTATGACACCAAATGTAGATTTAACTTTGTATAGAAATTACTTGTAGATGAATTTTAAAAACAAAAAATACAAAATGACGAAAATACGAAACAAATACATAGAGATTTTCCCTATATCCACATATTGGGACTACCATATTTATTTTTCATTATATTCTTTTCAATTTTACAAAACATATATATACATGTCGAAGCATTCATAAATATCAATCCATTAACCCTATATTACAACATAACTGTACTTCCCTTGACCGAATCTACAAAATGCCATAGGTAGAAAACCATCATGTCCAAAACCATGTGAAAAATCGAAGCAAAAAACCATAGGTAGGTATTCCCACCTAATATAGGGTCCGAAAAATATTTCTCAACGCGTTGCCCTGGACCCCATGCAGGGGGGCTACTACCCCTGGACAAGGGGGACTATGCCACCCCTACTACATCCGCACAACAAACAGGGGGGTTATACTATGACCCGCCCATGCGTGCGACTAGTCATGCAAATAATATAACACACACCCAACACGGAACTTCTATTTTCTAGGCTACATAACCTTAGTTCGCAATTCCAATGCATCTTTACCGAATTTCAGACAAATTTAGTTAGAAGACCAAAATATAAAATAGTTAGAATACTTGAAATGTTTAACAATTCATTTTTTTAATTTCTTTATATAATATGTAAATAATTTATATACATTGTTGACATTGAATCATTTTACTTAACATGACCAATGGAATACTTTATTTATAGATTACATATTCATATTGAGAGATCTGTGTAATTCCTTCCCTTTTAAAATAAAATGAAATATCCTTTATATAGGAAAGAATGTTGACTATAATAAAAAAATGAGTATACATATTTAATTAATTTTAATTAAAAACATCATGAGCATCAATAAATAACATAATTGTATATGAACATTAATGAAAGAAACGTAATTAAAAGTTTAAAAAACCTTATATTTTAATTTTTTAGTTTGTGAGAGATGTCTAATTCTTATACTTTTTAAAAATATTTCAATGCAAGACTTAAATAAATGTCCATATAAAAATAACATAATTTTAAGGAAAGATAAAATAATTAAAGGTTTAAAAATTATTATAATTCCACTTTGTTAAAGATTTATAAACCTTAAAACGATACCCCATGGCTTTATGATCAGCTTCATGGGAATTTAACTTTTCCCAACTATGAATAACTCCTTTTACACCATTGGATTGAATCGTTTTGGGCTTTTATTAATATATTTTTAAATACACATCCATATCACTTAATTTTACATATTGAAATATTTTATTTATGACCGACAGTTAATTTTTTTGTTATCAATACTTAATTTTTGTTGTTATTAATATTTGTCAAATACCATAATAATTTTATACTAAAAATTGCATGAATTAAACATCTCCTTGTTAATATTCTTATTAGATACTAATTGATTTTTTTATTACAAATACTTTTTTTCAATACTAAAATTATTCTCTATCTAACATGTATATTTAAATACTTTATTTAAGTTTTATATTGAAATATTTTTAAAAAGAATAAAAAATATATGTTTTCCTAGAAGTGAAAAAATATTTTTAACTTTTAATTTCTTTATTTTGGAGTAAGGCTTCTAGAATTTTAGGCTAATTATCAAAAAAAATTAATGGATGGTAGGGATTAAATATCCATAAATATTCCACAATATTCTTTTTTTTTTGTAAGCTTGGTAGGACTACATCTTCATCATGTCCAATATATCACCCCGACCAGGGTGGGGAATTGAACTGGTGACTTCACATCAACTACTGTATTAATAGAACACTTGATCACCGTCTATCCAAAACCCCATGGATTCTTCCATAATATTTTTAATATATGATATTTTTTACTTCTAATTTTGTTATTTTGGAATAAGTGTTCTGGAACTTTAGGTTAATTATCAATAATTATTCAGTGGATTTTTTCCCAAGGAAAAATCGTAACTTTAATTATGTTAGAAACTCACATGTTGTAGATGCTTCTTTGGAAGTATATATCAAAATATGGTGGCAAGCCACATACATAGTAAAAAGTCTGTTACATAGTTGTAACGTGATGACCTGAGATAAATATACAAGAGATAAACAAAATTATATAGTTCAGTAAATATATATCATTCAGAAGGAATCTTGTCCAAAGTCAAGGAAAAGTTGCCCCTTGTGTAGCTTTTTTAGCAAATGGCCTGTGAAAGAACTGGTAAAAAGCATGATCGTTCAATTCTTGTATCAACTAGTGACCACATGGAAGGTGCACTGCCTCCTTGGAAAGTTTATTTCTTTCCCTATAAATATGATGACATGAAATAGAGTCAAATTGTGATTTTAATAGTAGAACATCATCCAATAGGTTCTGCAGTGTGTGCATGTGACAAGTAGCTTGTTGATTGAACCAATTAATGATGAGTTTGGAATCTCCAAAAATTTGTAGGTGTCTCCAACCCTTTTCTATTGAGAAAGAAAGAAGGTCTCTGAGACTGATAAGCTCTACAAAGTTATTAATGCCTCTTCTAAGGCCCATTTTTAGTTTGAAATGTTGATCCTCATTAAGATACAATATTGCTCCAGCCCTACAACCATTGTGTTGTGCAGATCCATCAAAATATGCCCACGAGGAGGATTTGTCAATGGTATCTGCAATGATGGTCATGTTGTTTTGTTTGGGGTCTTCCTCGAGTATCAAATGATAAAGAGTAGATATGTGTGCAGATATCACAGTCCTGTTTGGATCTCTACCATGAAATATAATCGAGTTCCTGCTAAGCCAAATACCCTAGGATACAAGCAGAGGGAGGTTCTGGAGCTTGGAAGGGGTAGCTCGGTTCCACCAAGATTTCCAAGTTGTAATGATGTTCTGACTAGTCCAGGGTATGCGAATATTAAGCATATGCAATGGATGATGCCAAAATGCTATGATGATGGGGCGATGAATGAAAAAATAGTTAATACTTTCTTTGACATTCCTACATAGTGCACACCAAGAGGGACCATAGAAAGATCTTTTCTGTAGGTTTCACATCTAGGTTCTTTGTCAAATAGGATACACCACATAAATCGATTTTCCTTAGGAGGTATTTTTAGTTTCCATAGGGGACGCCACCACCAGGAAAAATACAGTGGTTTATGATCAGCATATAAGAAATAATATTCGTCCTTAGGTGTGTACCTGCAATGTTGTGAGAAGATCCATATGAGTTCATCGTTCGTATCAATATTTGTAATATGAGATTCTGAGAGTGCACTGATGTATCTTGACCCTTCTTGATGCCATTTAGTAGGGATGTTGAGGTCAAGTGCCGATTTCTAGGATTGGGAGAAAATGGAAGTGTTAATCGGATCAGCAATATGGTCAAGTGTTGTGATGCCAGCTTGTCCCAAGAAGCGAATGAGGCTAGGAGAGAGGGACTGAAAATTTCCACAGCCTAACCATGGATCTTTTCCAATACGAATATGTTGGACTGATCCAATTCTCCAAGTGAATCCATTTCGAATGTAATCAATAGAATTTAAAATAGCATGCCACACCGAGGAGATGTGAGCTTGTTCACTGATGGACCTCAGATCCACTCAATGGGCTAGAGAGGACTGATATATTTCTATGTAACAACCTTGTTCCACAAGTTTTCGACAGTGAGAACTTTCCACCCCAATTTAGCAACAAGGGCCCTAGAGAAACACAAGAGATCTTTTAATCCCGAACCTCGCCAATTGTTTTGGTAGGGAAATAAGATCCAATTGGTTCGAGCAAATGTGTGACCTTCCTTGGAGCCTTTCCAAAGGAATCTATAGCAAATTTGTTGAATTATGGAAAGTATTCCTTTAGGAATCCAAGCTAATGACATCCAGTATACCAAAATTGCCTCTAGGACTAATTTGATAAGGACTAGATGACCTTCTCTAGAGAGTCATCTATGTGTTGACGGTGCTAGACCTGCCAACATGTCAGGGGATATCCCTAGTAAGAAGTCCCAACTTGACCTCAAACCGTTTGGTGTAGGAGACCTAGCAGTGGGTCATTGGGTATCACCTTGACCGCAGTACCATGTAGAGGTAAGTAAGATGTCCCTATTTGATCCGAATTGGATCCATAGAAAGACTGTCAAAGAACCATGACTGAATCAGGTCGAACAAATCTCTAAAGAAGTCCAAAACAACATCAAAAACACCCTGAACCAGTGGCAATGGCAGCCGATGTGGAACGACGAGGACCTCGGTCAAAGCACGTTGACCGAGGCCCATGGAGACCACGTAGGAGGCCAAAGTAGCCCCTGGGAGCCCCAGAATGGGAAAAGGAAGAGGTTTTTGATGTGCGATTAGCGCTTAGTGCTAATCGTGCATCACTAGGCAAACAGGGCTCTGAAGGGGAAGCCCGATCACTCGGTCACAATGGGATCTAGGAAACCGCGGGCGGAAAAAAGACGAAAAACGATAACGTACGAAGGCGGGACCCGCGCACTGGAAAATCGGCGGTATTGATCAGGGCGCCCTTGAATGGTAAGAGGTTTTGGATGAAAGTAAAGTGATTCCATACACCGATCAACGCATGGTAGGCAGAGGTGAGAGAAAACCATCATTGATCGCACGATATTGGTCGAGCAAGTAAACCGCGCAAAACGTGCGTATGATGTTAGATTTGGAGGGCCCAGATTGGACGGCTGAGATTGTGCCCGATGGAAAGAAGCAGAATCAACAGGGAATTAAGCTGCATTCTAAAGGGGTTTGGAGTCTGTTTGACCACCACGGTGGAGGAAGAATGCATCCATGGCGTAACTAAAGAAACGAACAGACGAAGCATGCTGGTGCCATTTAGAGGAGGACAAGTGGCCACTCCCTTAGCATTCATGATGACGCCAAACACAGGGAACTCCAAGCGCAGCTACAGAAGGCGAATCGACTGGCAGAAGACGAACCGAACAGGCATAGGGATCGGATGGCTAAAAGCCATGAATGGAGACAGTCGAATTAGTTAGAGTTGAGAAGAGTCCAAGCGACTAAGAGAGATAGTGAATAATGAACCCTGAGAGGAGGACTGCACACAGACAATAGTAAAGCTAAGCAGAAGAGACGGAGGGCCGAGCTGACCAGAGGCATCATCGAGCACCAGAGAGCTTGAACATTCAAGCCTTCCCATAGAGGAATTTGTCCGCACTGAGCATCACATTTGGCTCTTTCCACTGTAGACCAAAGCGTCACAGAGCTGGTAGGAAGAAGAAGAGTCTTTGTACTCCAAGTGGCCTGGGGGAATCCAAGAACCACCCTGCCAAGCAAAATATGCTTCAGGAGAACTCATATTGGGTCCCTGTCTTGTAATTTCTTTGCTTGAAGACACAATAAAACAAGGCCACCACTAAAAGCTGGACCGGAGACGTAGCCTTGGAGAATAGGGTGAACTCCTTATTAAAATTGTTTGTGTCTTTGTGTTTGCTTACTGTATTTCTCTGTTGTCTTTCCATTTTATTATCTGTGTATTGGCGATCTGATTGATCAGTTTCTTCAGTAACACAGAACACACACTAGCACATGAGTCTGTAATACCTTAGTTTAGTCATTTCTTTAACTGATGTCACTCATAGGGTGAATATCAGATCAAGTGGTATCAGAGCTCAAGGCTGTAAGGTTAGACAAGCTTGTGTTGGTTTAGCTGTGAATGCTCACAAGATCAAAGCTCAAATTAGGAGAGGAAGAGTTGGTGGAAACTAATCCTGAAATTGGGAGAGTCTATCCTCGAAAAACCATGTCAGAGGAAGGTTCTATAGGGCCAAACCCTCAATTCATAGAGAGTTTCCTAGCTATAAAGTCTATGGTTGAAGAAATGTACAAAGACTTTAGAAAGAAAAGGGTGGAAGATGCATCAGGCTCTAAGCAAGAGAAAGAAGAAGATGAGTCTCACTTCCATGACAACTCCAAAGGAAAGGGGAAAGAGGAACACTTTCTCACACCTCCTAATAGCCCTGTGCATAATAAGAAAGCATCTTTGATTAAGCTAGATGTTAAATTTGATTTGCCTATATATGATGGAGAGCTAAATGCTGAAAAGTTGGACAACTAGATTAGACAAATTGATGTGTATTGCAGGGTACAAAGCATCAACTCAGAGAAGAGTAAGATTCAGCTAGCAAGCCTACGCCTAGGAGGCACTACCTTGGTTTGGTGAGAAGGTAGAACCCAAGATAATATGAAAAGACATGGCAAGACTATCTTTGTCTGGAGTGAATTTGTTGCTGCAATCAAAAAGTAGATCTATCCGTTGGCCTACATGCAACAAGCCATGATAAGTTGGCAAACTCTTTGGCAATTGAAAGGGAAAAGTGTACAAGGGTATACTCAAGAGTTCAGAAAGAGAGCATTGATATTGGGTATCTCATTAAACTCACCAGAGACTCTTTTTAAGTACATTGGTGGTCTACGTAGCTACATGAGGCATACCATACTCATGTTTAATCCCACTAGTATAGATGAGGTATCTGTACAAGCTACTCATCTAGAGGCTAGAGGAAAGAATGACAATCCAGAAGTTGGGGGACCATCCCAACCCACTGTAAGCAAGAGCAACGACAAAAGAAAATAGAAATGGAAGGCAAAGAAGGCTAACACTGCATAGAAAGCCAAAGCTTCATGCACTCACTGTAAAAAGGAGGGGCATGATGATGAGCATTGTTGGATTCTACATCTAGAGCTGAGACCTAAGAAGTCCAAGGGCAAGAAGAAGAAGACAACTGCAGCTATTCAGAGAGATTTGGGGTCAGACTCGAGGGATGAAACAACTATAGCAACCACAGGTATAAAAGGTAAGAATTCTAAAGCATCTACTAGTAATTTTGCTCAATCTGTCGTTGATGAAGAAAATGAGAGAAAAAGACATGAGCTTTTCCATATTCGAGTTATTTCCAAAAATCAAAAGATTGATACTTTGTTTGATAGTGGCTCACAAGTAAATTTGATTTCTGAAGCAATTGTAAAGAAATTGGGATTAGCAACTACACCTCACAAGAAACCATACCCATTAGGATGGTTGAATGATAAAGCACAACTACAAGTGACTCGACAGTGCAAACTCAAGTTTTCTTTTGGGTCAGCATTTGTAGATGAGGTTGAGTTAGACATAATTCCTTTGGATATATGTGGAATTGTTTTAGGAAGTCCCTACTTGTATAATAGAAAGGTTATTTTCTATAGAGTTGAGAACAAGTACCTACTAGTTAAATATGGAATCGAATACTTTGTAAGAGCTCATAAGCTCAAGAATAATTATACTCTCATAAACTCAGGACAGATGAAAAGAATGATTAATTCATGCAAACAATTCTTACGGATGGTTGTAAAGGAAAAGAAACCTGTTAAAACCAATGTATTTGAGGGCTGTAATGCTGAACAGAAAGCTGATATAGAAAAGGTTGTTTCAGAGTATGATGTCTTGTTTCAAGAACCTAAAGGTCTGCCACCCAAAAAGGGAATAGTACATGATATTATTTTGCAGCAAGATGTTCCATTTCCTAACATTGGGATGTATAGGTTGTCTGCTTTAAAGAATGCTGAAATCAAGAAGCAGGTGTAGGAGTTGCTCGAGAAGGGCTTCATCAGGCCTAGCACATCACCATGTGGGACACCAATCATTTTGGTGAGAAAGAAAGATGGCTCATGGAGAATGTGCATTGATTACCGAGCACTGAATAAGATAACAATAAAAAATATTTATCCCCTTCATCGCATAGATGATCTTCTAGATCAATTAAAAGAAGATGTTTATTTCACCAAGCTGGATTTGCACAGTGGATACCATCAGGTTAGAGTTGCAGAGTAAGATGCATGGAATACTGCTTTCAAAACAAAGCAGGGATTGTATGAATGGTTGGTTATGCCTTTTTGCTTAACTAATGCTCCTACTACTTTCATGAGATTAATGAATGATGTACTCAGAACTTTTCTTGATGATTTTGTTATTGTGTATCTGGATGAAATTTTGATTTTTAGTAAAACGTGGGAAGAACATTTAAAGCATGTTAAGCAGACATTAGATGTTTTGAAAAGAGAAAAACTTTGTGTTAAACTCTCAAAATGTGAATTTGGCAAAACATCTCTAAACTACTTGGGTCATATAGTAGGGGGAGGCGAATTGAAAATATATCCCTCTAAAGTTGCAGTCATTGTGAACTGGCCTAAACCCAAGTCTACTACAGAAGTGAGAAGCTTCCTAGGAGCAACACAATATTGGAGGAAGTTCATCTCTAACTTATCCTCGATTGCAGCTCCCTTACATGCTTTAACAGGATTGAATAAGGTGTTTCAGTGGGGAGGCAAACATCAGAAAGCCTTCGATACCTTGAAAGAGAAAATAAGTACAACACCTATACTAGCACTGCCGGATTTACAAAGACCATTTGAGATCCAAATTGATGCCAGTGACTATGCCATGGGAGCAGTGTTGACACAGCACATCAAACCCATATGTTATCATTCTGAGATTTTTAATCCTGTAGTAGTTAACTATCCTACATATGATAAAGAATTGTATGCATTAGTTCAGAGTGTGAAAAAGTGGAAACATTACTTAATGGGAAAAGAGACAATAATACATATTGGTTATCAGACACTTCAATATATACACTCCCAAACTAAGTTGCAACAATCCAGACATTACAGATGGATAGGTTTTCTACAACAGTTTCACTTAGTCATCAAATATAAAAAGGGCATCTATAACAAGGTTGCAGACATGTTATCTAGACCCATTATAAATGCATCTACCATACTTAAGCATAATTTTGTGCTACATGAAAGCTACATAAAACAATATGCTTAGGATATGGATTTTAAAGATGTATATGCAACTTTGAGTCGAGGCAAAAGAGTAGAAGAATTGGACTATCATATAAAGTACCGACTCTTATACCATTGTGGGAAACTCTGCATTCCACAAATTGAGAGGATAAAGATAATTAGGGAAGCACACTTCTCTGATATCAGGTCACTTTGGGGTTAGTAAGACAGTTGCACAGCTAGAAAGATTCTGCTATTGGCCGAAAATGAATGAGACAGTTTCTAGATATGTAAGAGGGTGTGCCATGTGTGCTAAAAGCAAGCCCAACAATAGAAAACTAGGCTTGTACACTCCATTGCCAGTTCCTTCTCACCCTTGGGCAAGTGTTTCCATGGATTTTTTTGGAGGATTGCCTAAATCTAGGAAAGGTCATGATTATCTATATGTTGTTGTGGATAGGTTCAGCAAAATGTGTATTTTGATACCTTGTAGTAAATAGATCACAGTTGAACAGACTGCAAAATTGTTCTTTGAACATGTATGGGTTCATTTTGGATTACCCACTTCCATTGTATCTAATCAAGACACCTGATTGGTGGGGAAGTTTTGGTCTAGCCTGTGGGAACTGATGGACACCAAACTAAAGAAAAGCACAGCTTTTCATCCACAAATAGATGGCCAGACAGAAGTAGTAAATAGGACAGTGATCCAGTTACTGAGAGGATATTGCAATAAACATCCTAAGCTTTGGGATGAACGCTTGTGTTATGTGCAACATGCTTACAATAAAGCCAAACACTCTTCTACACAGAGAACTCCTTTTGAGACCTGTTTTGGTTTCACACCAAGGTCTCCTTTGGATTTTGTCTTTGGTAAATATACCATGGTTGATAGACATAGTGACGTGGACAAGGTAACTAGGTTCATTGAACAGATCCAGGAGATCCACCAGGCAGTACAGGAATAGCTGGAGAAGAGCTAGGCCAAGTATAAGGCTAGGCATGATAAGCATCGGATGGAGAATAGTTTTCAAGTTGGAGACCAAGTCTGGCTGTATATCAGCAAAGACAGGATGCAAGGTGAAGGTAAAAAGCTGAAGCCTATCAGGTATGGACCTTTTAGGATACTTGAGAAAATTGGTGAAAATGGTTTTCGCCTCGATCTATCAGCTTACATGCACATCTACTCAGTTGTAAATGTAGATTGCTTGAGATTGTTTGAACCTTCAATGATTGAGGACCCTGAAGAGCAAAGTCAATTGCCTTCTATTGATGACCTACTACCTGAATACCTCACTGAATTGCAGGAAGGCACAGTACTGGATAGGAAGGTCAGGACAACGTGCAGGGGAGATGTTGAGTACCTCAGGATTGGGCTCAAAGGTTCAAAGTCGAGCAACGCGAAGTGGATTGAGATTGGACAAGTGAAGAAATAGTATCCTCACTTAATAGATGCTTGAAAACCAACTTTTGGTGGTCCAAAAGCTTTTTCAGTGGGGAGGCCGTGATTCGAATTGGATCCATAGAAAGACTGTCAAAGAACCATGACTGAATCAGGTCGAACAAATCTCTAAAGAAGTCCAAAATAGCATCAACAACACCCTGAACCAGTGGCAATGGAAGCTGACATGGAACGACGAGGACCTCGGTCAAAGCACGCTGATTGAGGCCCATGGAGATTGCGCAGGAGGCCAAAGTAGCCCCTAGGAGCCCCAGAATGGGAAAAGGAAGAGGTTTTTGATGCGCAATTAGCGCCTAGCATTTAGCGCTAATCACGCATCGCTAGGAAAATAGGGCCCTGAAGGGGAAGCCCGAGCACTCGGTCACATCAGGAGCCAGGAAATCGTGGAATGAAAAAAAACAAAAAATGCTAACGTACGAAGGTGGGACCCACGCACTGGAAAACCGGCAGTATTTATCAGAGCGCCCTTGAATGGTAAGAGGTTTTGGACAAAAGCAGAGTGATTCCATACACTGATCGACATGTGGCAGACAGGGGTGAGAGAAAACAACCGTTGATCGTGCGCTATCGGTCGAGCAAGTCAACCGTGCGAAACGTGCGTATGACGTCGAATCTAGAGGGCCCAAATCAGACAGCTGAGATTGCGCCCGATGGAAAGAAGCAGAATCTACAGGGGATTAAGCTGCATACTAAAGGGGTTTGGAATCCATTTGACCGCCACGGTGGAGGAAGAATGCATCCACGGCATAACTGAAGAAATGAACCGACGAAGAATGCTGGCACCATTTAGAGGAGGACAAGTGGCCACTCCCTGAGCGTTCATGATGACGCCGAACACAGGGAACTCCAAGCGCAGCTGCAGAAGGTGAATCGACTGGCGAAAGAGGAACTGAACAGGCATAGGGATCGGATGGTTAAAAGCCATGAATGGAGATAGTCGAATCAGTTAGAGTTGAGAAGAGTCCAAGTGACCAAGAGAGACAGTGAACAGTGAACCCTTAGAGGAGGACTGCACAAAGAGAACAGTAAAGCTAAGCAGAAGAGATGGAGGGATGAGCTGACCAGAGGCAGCATAGAGCACCAGAGAGCTTGAAGATTCAAGCCTTCCCATAGAGGAATCTATCTGGACTGAGCATCACATTTGGCTCTTTCCATTGTAGACCAAAGGGTCGCAGAGCTGGTAGGAAGAAGAAGAGTCTGTGTACTCCAAGTGGCTTGGGGGAATCCAAGAACCAGCGTGCCAAGCAAAATCTGCTTCAGGAGAACTCATATTGAGTCCTTGTATTATAATTTCTCTGCTTGAAGACACAATAAAAAAAGGCCACCACTGAAAGCTGGACTGGAGACATAGCCCTGGAGAATAAGGTGAACTCCTTATTAGAATTGTTTGTGTCTTTGTGTTTTCTTACTGTATTTCTCTGCTGTCTTTCCATTTTATTATCTGTGTATTGGTAATCTAATCGATCCGTTGCTTCAATAACATAGAACACACACTAGCACATGAGTCTGTAATACCTTAGTTTAATCATTTCTTTAACTGATGTCACTTATAGGGTGAATATCAGATCATTGTTGGTAGGAAGGTTGTGACATGCGCAACAAGCCAAGGAAGGTGCATGAATGGTTCTAACACATGGAAGGTGGAATGAGTGAACCCCTTGGAACCTGTGTAAACACGCAACTTGGAAGGGAACACACGAGAAAATATGCATCACAAACTGGAAGGAAGGTGAAATAACAATCAAAAGTGATGGTTAAACCAACATCACATTTCAGTAAGATTCATACATACATATACAGAAAGAGTCTATACATACATGCATAAGAAAACATATACATATATCGTTAGAGTAAATAAGTTAACTGAAATACAATAACAACATATGCATGAATTATGTTGGATATGTTATATTAAGAAGTGAAAGTTCCAATCATACAGTAAAACCATGACCAACCACTAGTCCTGATAACGAAATGTTATAGTCACTGTCGCCTACTCCTCCAAACAGATATACTAGCTCTGCACTGTGAAGAACCCAAGGCTCACTTCAATACTCTCCAAGCTTTCTCTATGATACTCCTATTAGAAGCTTGGATGACCAAAGGCCTATAAAATGAGTTATGAGGTACTATAAATGGAAAAGGGTGGGGTGACACTTGACATTCCCCTTTGTGACTCTTCACCTACCCTCATGACTCTTCAACTACTCTATGGCTGTTACATTCAACTATCAACACTTGAACTTCCATTGTACAAGATGTTACATGCAATCTGCACATGTCACCATGTGAGACAAAATAGGCTTGAGCAAGTCATGCAAGACATCACTATGACTCAGACAACTATGGGAAGACTAACTCTTCCACATCCTCATGATGGTTGACAGTGGAGAACTAATGCCAAGCTTGGTAGTCCACAATGGTGTTTGTGTACTCTGTGGTGACATATTTTTGAAAACGAACTATTGCCTCTACTGCATCTAGATACACTACTTTGGCTCCTCTTTCCAACTCATCTGATAACATGTGCATCATTGTCTTGAGTGCAGCCGGACTAGCAACATACTGATGCACAATGTCTACATTGATCGCCAAGTCTGTGTTGGTGGCTATGTGCACCAACTCTTCAAAGTACGATTCCAGCCCCTGTCGGACTTAACCCTTTTTCTTTGCCTCGGTGAGTATCTTAATAGATGGGATCACATGTGCACGCATGACAACATCCATGCTTCTTAACACCTATGCATGGGAAGCCTGCAAAGTAGTGATGAGCTATGGGAGTTCCTCATAGTTTTGGATCAGATTCCGAATGCGTGCCTTCAACTCAATCACCATGGGCTTCATTATCTTGGGCAAGTATAATGGGGTTCCCTTTTATATCATTGTCCATGTTTACATACGGTCGACAACACTATGCAAGTCTGACAAGATATGTGCTCTCCTAGCACAATGTTGTTGCCAACCATTGAGATGGAAAACTGCCTTATGCATGGTACCAAATCTGGAATACAACATCTGCATGACTGTATCAAGGGACGATACTTCATCCGATATTGCCTTATCCAACTCTGCTATGGCGGATGTTGTAACCAGTTCTCCTCCCTGCTTGGTTGTTTGTAAGTCCTTAGCCATTCTCTCGTTCTCTGCTATCAAGAAGCGAAGACTCAAGCTAGTGGCTTTGGCATATGATCTCGTAGCATGAGACAATGCTGCTGGGTTCTTACACACATCAGATATGATTACTCATTCCTCAAACTACGCAGGAGATGTGTGGAGATCCGGAGTAGACACTCTGGGAAAATTACACAACTCTATGTTGTGACTCATCAAATGATATGTTGTGCATCTCTTCTTCTTGACTGTCTCCAAGGATCTCAGTATCTGCTTGGTCGCTCGGGACTTGCTCTACTTCCAGATCCTGTGAAGCCGGTGGGTCAACCTCTTGGTGGTGAGGAATGAGGTAGATGTCTTCTTCTAACTCTGGCTTCTCCATCTCCACATCCATCAGTTCAAGTACTTATTAAATCTCTTGAGTGAAGTCCTTCTCCTGCAACTGCTCACCCTATCTTCTTTGTTCCAGCTGCTCGGATGAGTCTACTACCTATATGGGCGCAGTTTCATCAATCTGTGCATGTTGTACCCCCTGCTATGTGTGTCATTGTTGTGCTTCCTTCTCTTATCTACACAACACATGTTCTTTCTGGAGTTGCTCCTTAACCTCTTCACTATTTCCTCCATCCTCTGTTTATCTCTCTACCTTTGCATGTTCCTCTTGTCACGTTGTAGCCTCTTTGTCTCTACTTCCAAAGCTGCTTTCTCCATAAGTGGGTCTGCTCTGAACTTGCAGCTTTGTGCTGCCTCTGCGCGTTGACAATATTTCTCTTGCCTTTGTCATGTGCATGTATATTACCCTCTTTTGCTGCTACTGTTGGTGCTCTCCTAGATGTTGCTTTGCTAACAATTCCACAACTATGTTGACTAGTTCATTGGGCTTGGAGAAGTTATGACAATATCTCCATGGTTCTTCCTCTGCCCAATGACATGCCGTATGGATCCAAGGAAATTTCACTCTCGCATAGTGGTCCTTCACAAAACAACACGGGTCGTACGGGTTGAAGCTTCTGGTGCCAAAAGTAAATCTTTTGAACTCTTCTTCCTCAACATCCACATGCTTGAGATTCTATATCTCGTAGAACCTGATTTGCAATGGAAGAGTGAGCCAGGGTGCATTCTTCTTCCGATGTAGTCTAGTTGACAGTTGTGCCGAGATGTGGTATGATACTTCTTACATGACGAGCTTGTCCATGATAAAGTTTTGTAAAACATGACGAGGTTTCTCCGCGTTGTACGTTCGTATGAAGGTGCCAAAGGCGAGGAATACCAATCCGCTATGTCGATCAGTGCCTCCATTACTGCCTTCGACATGCAAGGTGGATCGTGCTCAAATATCATCTTGTACACCGCGGTGAAAAAATGGTCTGACAATTGTGTGATGACTATGTGGAAGCTTCATTCAGAAAACTGTTTGCAATAAGTGTTCACAGAGGTTTTCGCTGATGTCCCTGCCCACTTCAAGCCCAAGAACTTCTGATGAACACAAATTGCATCCAAGATGTAATCATACATGTAGATTTATGCTTGTTGACTTTTGGGAGGTTGCCAAGCTCCATTTACATATTCCTTTAGCCTATGAGCCAACATGTCGGACCAGTTACGTGTTTTTCCTTCACTGCCCAGTTGGTCCAACGAGATCACCCAACTCTGCGGGAATGTCCCCGTGCACTCTTGGTCGTACAAAAGGCATGCAAAGATGACCAAGTACTAATATTCCTTCTGCAATATCTTCGTCTTGTAAATCTGGCTAGGTGTCATCCCGAACATGGCTGGCTCCTTCATCCAACTATTCAAGATATCCCTAGAGCTTGCATTGTTGTTGGGTATGTTGAAGGGTGTCTCCATTGTGACCATTGGTTTCATCAAGTGGTACATCTGTTGATAGTCATGTGCCTTGAAGTTAGCAATATCTATCCCACTGACATTTCTTAACACCATCGTCTCGGGATTAGTGTGCGAGACGATCCAATGTATCATGTTCATGCAAGGAAACTTTGGATACCTCCATGCAATCTAGTACAAGTCAGACTTGTGAATGTTCACATAGACTATGTGGTCTTCAAGATCTTCCTCAAATGTGCCTTAGAATCATCATTGACATCCTGCCATTTCAACTTGATGTCTTTGCCTATGATCAGCTTGGTATCTTTGTAAATTGACAAACTCATAGACACTCACTTAACTGCTTCTCCAATTTCTCTTTTGTCGATGTCCTTTGACCCTTCTCTCTTGTAGGCCATTGATCCTGAATTGCTGAGAGGGGGATGAGCACCTGCTATATCTGGAGACATGGTGACATGTATGGCAAGAAACCTGTCATTTGAAAAGAAATAAAACTTTGAGGACTGACATGTAACATACCCAGGAGACTGACGGTAAGGATTGAGCAATTTTCACTAGGAGGTCATGGGACTGACTACCGAACTATGCAAAAGGAAGTCCAGACTGTCGGGAGTCTAGTTGACAACTAGAATTGCACAATGCACAATCTAGATTGACTTGTTGGGTGTTGATATTGTGCAACGCATAATTTCATTCAGTAAGTCATGCAGGCCCAGGCATTGCATTGCGCAATTTTCTGGGGCACCAGACACTGCCTCTCAGAATTGCACAAAGAAAGTCTATAGGAGAGTGTCTGGCCATATTTTCACATTTTCTAGGAGGAGGGCAGAGCCTTCCCTCTTAGAAATGCACATTGTTGTTCAGGGAAGGCAGAGTATGGGCCAAGGTTACCCAGACCTGCCGACGAGTGACTGAAAACATATGTAGATCTGAATGCATGGAGAAACTGAGTGTAGTAAAGAGTGAATGATCATGCATGAAAATAGTGAATGCAAGATTCAAAAAATGAGAAAACATGCATGTGTGTCAAACGAGTCGTCGAATCGGTGATTATCCGTGCAAAATAGTGTCATGCATGCAACAATAGTGAGATATAAATAAAAACTGAAATGGTGCTTGTGTAGGCTAACATGCATGCAAATGATAGAAATCATTCACAGAAATGAAGTAGACAACACTCACACAGGCCAAAAAACAAAAAATGACATAAATGCTGCAAAAGACAAGTAAAGAAGACTTACCCAGAAATAGCTGAGTTGGATGTGCCACAGACTCCTAGATCTATTGTGGGATGTTAGAACTCCAAGATCGACGTGAAGAATGAGCTCTGAAGTGTTGAATAAATAAGTTTGAGGCTTATGATGCACATGCCAAAAATGTAGAAAAAAGTTACACTTGGAGGAAAGTTTCTAAAACGATCTTTGCATGTAACTTCCTGCTGCTAAAAATAGATCCCTAAAATTTAGGCATGCTTTTTGCATGTTTCTTTTTGTTATTTTGGGGAAAACAGCCCATGCATGAAAATCAAGTTTGCTGGGTCCCAAGGGGAATTGGTCAATCTGAAGGCACATGAAAGAGCCTGCAAGACTCAGAGATGGTTTTGCACAATTTCTAGGAGGAGCTAGGTTGGATGTCATAGAGGGATTGCACAATTCTTGGGGTCAACAGGTGATTGCTTCCCAGAATTATGCAATTTTTGGGCTAAGATGCAGTGTTGGGCCAGATTGCGTAGTTTTCTCATGGAAGCCTATTTGACTGCCTACATAATTTCTGAGCCCAGTAAGCTGCCCCGTAGATTTGCGCAATCTCTAGAGGGAAAGTTTATTCACCTCTAGAATTGCATAATTTTCTGAGGGAGCTTCTCATCCAGCAACTAGCTTATGTCCGAAATGGCAGCCTATGAAAGGAGTGAAGCAAATTGACATGCACAGGCTGGAAAGCCATTGAAAAATCAATGAAGCCTATGTACTTGAGAGTGCAAGACATGTTTCTAAGATGGTTGGTAGGGAGGATGCAAAACGAATCTAAGGAAAATATTTTGAGGGTGGTTGTAGCTGCTACAACACTTGGTGACACATTGATAGAACTCCAGCTCTCTGAATGGACCTTGTTCGTGAAAATAAAGTATAATACCTCCGGAAGTATTGTTCAGTTCTCTGATCATCTTGGTTTCCACACTTGCTTAATTGTAATATGTAGCATCTACCAAGCTCTTGCTCAGTCAACACACATTATAAGCCAAGCCAACACAGTTTTTTCGATTGGGATAAGGGGTATATTGGTGCACAAGCTATATGGTCATCAAAGTTTTAGTTTCATATCTAGTGTTTGCTCCACTGCCAGCAGGCCTAGAATTTACCCCGATGGAGTCACGCAGGAACACAAACATCACTCCACTTCCACCAAGCCTGGTTAGTACCCCAGCAAACTTACTTGCATCACATATCTCTGCTGGAAGCCTTTCTCTTCTTTCGCCTTGTTCATTTTTTCATTTTTTGGAAATTTTTCACATTTTCATTTTTTCATTTTCATAACTATGCATAGCACTTATTCATTTCAGAGGTGGAAGAGGGATCCCAACTTATTGAGAGGAGAAGAGGTTGTTTCTTTAGAGAAGTAGTTTATATATACCTCTGACATGCTTGTTAAGGTTTATCCTGTTATGAAACCAGCTCACAAAAATATAGAAAAGATATATCAACGCCTTAGAATTTAGCCTCTTCAAGGGGGCAACCTCCTTTACATTACACAAATGAATGATTCTTTGATGATACAAATGAAAAGACCTCCTTTCTATATATAGGAGTCTAAGGGGTCATAATATAATCATAGCCAACATAAGAATAATAATGTAAGGGAACAATAATAATAATAGTGGGCTTCTATGGGGCACAATAGTAACAATATGGGCACTACATGGGTACATGAATATAATAAGGGGGTTGTACTAGTTTACAATAAGGGGTTACACTAGTAGTATAGGGGCCTAAAATGCCCCTCTCCTTCAAAAAGTGTTGTCTTCAATGCTTGAGTAGTTATTGATGCTTCTGTATAAAATTCTTGTCCTCCCATGTGGAATCTTCAGCGGGTAAGTTCTTCCACTTGATGAGATACTCTGAAATTGATCGATTTCATAGCTATCAGGTTCTTGTTTCTGTGACTGCTCTAGGTTCGAATATGATTTTTCCTTTCTCCTCAATTTCTAGCAATATTGTTTGAATTGGGATCTTTTGCAACTTTTGAATAAGTGGCCATACTTCTTCCTCCTTCTTCCATTCATCCCTTGCTCCATTTATCCAATCTGGTTGGATAATAGAAATAGCACAAAATAATGCTTCCACATCCTCATCCTTTCTTGAGAGTGCATCTGCAACAAAATTTTGCTTCCATTTTCTATATATGATGTCAAAGTCATAACCCAATATAATTGTGACACATTTTTTCTATTCTTCTAAAGATAATAGTTGTTCTAAAAAGTATTTAAGACTATCGTGGTCCATTTTTACCTTGAAGTGTCTTCCCGTTCAGTAAGGTCGCCATTTCTTAAGTGCATGTAGTATTGCCAACATTTCCTTCTCATAAATAGCTTTGTGTAAAAACTTTCCATTGATTGGATGAATTTCAAAAGCAATGGGTCTTTCATCTTGCATTAAAACAACACCAATTCCATTTCCTGAAGCATAACATTCCACAATAAATGTTTTTTTGAAGTCCAGTGTAGCTAAGACTGGTGCTTGGCACATTGCCTCTTTAAGATGTTCGAAGGCCTTTGTTGCTTCTGGAGTCCATGAAAATGCATCTTTCTTCAATAATGTTGTTATAGGTGCTGTTATTCTCCCATAATTCTTAACAAACATCCGATAATACCATGTCAACCCGAGAAATCCTTGTAGATGCTTTATGGATGTGGGGATTTCCATTCCTTAATGGCTTTAATTTTACTAGGGTCTACCTTAACTCATTCATGAGATACAATATGACCTAGATATTCCACCTCTTGTACTCCAAAGAAGCATTTGGATCTTTTTGCATATAATTGTTCCTCCTCCAATAGTTGTAGCACCCTTTCAACATGTTCAACAGGATCCTTCCAAGACTTGCTATATATTAGTATATCATCAAAAAATACTAACACAAATTTTCTAAGGAAGGGTTTAAAAATGGAATTCATCAAACCTTGAAATGTAGAAGGTGCATTGGTAAGTCCAAAAGGCATGACCAAAAATTCATAATGACTCTCATGAGTTCTAAATGTTGTTTTCAGAATGTCTTCAATATTCATTCTGATTTGATGATATCCTGAACGAAGATCCAACTTGGTGAAGTAAATTGATCCATGCAATTCATCCAGTAATTCATCAATGACAGGAATGGGAAACTTATCTTTAATAGTGAGCTTGTTGAGCTCCCTATAATCCGGAAACATGCACCATGATCCATCCTTCTTGTGCACCAATACTACTGGAGCAGAGAAAGAACTTTGACTAGGTTGAATTATACCTGCCTCTAGCATTTCTGCAACCATATGTTCAATTTCACTCTTTTGGGCATAGGGATATCTGTACAGCCTAATGTTTGGAGGAACACTTCTTGGAATCAGATGAATAGCATGATCATGATCATGAATAGGTGGGAGACCTTTGGGAGTCTCAAATACCTTGGAATGATTGTCCAAGGCTTTTTGGAGATTTGGAGAAATAGATGATTCCAATGTGGAAACATCTAGCGAACATAATTGTGAAATTACACCTCTTTGTTCCCTTTTTAGAAGCTTTGTCATACAGTTAGAGTTGATTATCTTTCCCAGTTTCCTTGCAATAACCCTTAATTCAACTTCCTTTCCTTCCACAGAAAATTTCATGAAAATTTCTTGAAAATTAAAATCTATTGTACCCAAGGATTGTAGCCATTGGACTCTTAGTACAACATCAACACCTCCCATTAGAATGGAAAGCATTGGGATATTCAATACATATTCGCCCATGGATAGCTTGATATTATGGCACTTTCCAGAGAAATTTATCATTCCTCCATTTGCAACCATCACTTGACACTCTGGTGCTGGATATAGGAAGCAATTCAATTCTTTTGCTATCTTACAATGAATAAAATTGTGGGTACTTCCTGAATCAATCAACACTATTACCTTTTTCTTCTTGATTTGTCCTTCTATCTTGATGGTTTGAGGAGTGGTAATTCCAGCCAATGCATTACAAGATATGCTCGAATTAATTTCTTCTTTATCTAGGCTTTGTTCCTGGAGTATATCCTCTTCTTTTGACCTTTCTTGCTCCTTTTCTTCTTCCTCTTCACATTCGATGTAGAATAATTTCTTCTCAGCACACTTATGACCTTTAGTGATTTTCTATCACAACTGTAACAAAGCCCTTTTGCTCTTTTTTCTTCCAATTTTTGTGGTGTCAACCTTATAGGTTGTGGAAGACTAGGGGCAACAACACTTCCATCTTTATAGTTGTGAGTGGTATGCTTCCTGGTTGCCATAATTTTGCTTTCCATTTTTCTTACTAACCTGAATGCCTTCTCTAATGAATCAGGTTCCCAAAGGCGAACATCATGTTAGATATTATCCTTTAAAGTCCCTATGAACACATCAATCCTATGCTCCTCTGGAATATTTTTTACCCTTATGTTCAATTTTTGGAACTCGTCAATGTGCTCCATTATTGAACCCTTTTGTTTGAGACTTATCAATTGGCTAAAAAAAGTGTTGCTTTTTGTATCCTCATAATGTGATGTTAATTCCTCCGTAAAAATTGCCCAAGTGATAATTTGTTTACGAGAGCAAAGACATTGATACCATACAAACTGATTTGGTTCCAAATATAAATTTGCAATAGTACCTTTTGTGTGTTTTGCACATTATTGAGATCGAAAAATTGCTCCATTTGTAATATCCATGTTGCGCGATCCTTGCCATCAAACTTCCTCATATCGATTTTTGGAATATGGTGGATCTTCAGTCCAAAATTAGAGTCTATGAAATCATGATTAACATTTCTTTTGTTCTCATCATGAGTTTCCTTTACTACCCTTTCACCATTAGTAAGCATTTCTTGTAGAAACTTTGTCAAATCTGTCTTCAAATCCATCTTCAAATATTCCATGCCTGTCTTCAAATCTATCTTCAAATCATCCATCTTAGCTTCCATGCCATTCATCTTAGCTTCCACACCCTTTATCTTAGATTCCACGCCATTTATCTTAGCTTCCTTTAGCTTTTGTGAGAGTGACATTTGTTGCACTTCGTCTTGTAATTTTGATATATCATGTAGCATTTCTTCCTCTTCTTCATGAGTCATGCTAGCATTTCTTTCAGGTTGCTTACTAGGTGTTTGCATTTTTTTTCCTCGGGGCATCAATTACCGATAATAATGCTCTACTATGCCCTTTGAATTCTTCAAAATAATTTTTCAAACCAAGCTTAAGAAAAAATTTAAAAAAATCTACACACCTTTCTTCACTTTGTAGGAGCTCGATATTGCCTCTGATGTATCTTTGTAATTTCAGATCATCCAGTTCTAAACTTGTGACCTGCAGTAGTCCTCTTTGTCATCTTTCCAATGCCACCAGTCTGATCCAAATTGGATTCTCCAAGGAAGAGTTATGCCAAATCTCCCACAGTGACCTGATTATAGACTAGTTCAGTAGAGCGAACTTGTACGACGTTCCACGAGTCACTGTTTTGACTTTTTTCTCTGAAAAATATATACAAGAAACTACAGTCCGTCCTATTTCTGTGCTTCCTTATGAAATTTCAATCTGATGCTCAGAGAGAAAGTTATGACGATTTTCCCCAGGTCACCTGTTTGGAATGTAATTCAGGAGTCTGCAAAAAGACCAATTTCTTCAGATCATATCTCCACAATTATAGCACGAAAAGCTCTGAAATTTGGATCCGAGGTTCAGTACGATTTCTTCTCAAATGGGGTTTTTTTTAGCTTTTGAAACATCACATAAAAAAATTTATAGCAAAAATGCCTCGATCACCTATTTGGAGCAGTGAAACCCTAGAGTCCAAAGCTCTGATACTAAATGTTATGAAACCAGCTCACAAAAAGATAGAAAAGATAGATCAACACCTTAGAATTCAGCCTCTTCGAGGGGGAAACCTCCTTTGCATTACACAAATGAATGATTCTTTGACGATACAAATGAAAAGACCTCCTTTCTATATATAGGAGTCTAAGGGGTCATAATATAATCAGAGCCGACATAACAATAATAATGTAAGGGAACAATAATAACAATAGTGGGTTTCTATGGGGCAAAATAGTAACAATATGGGCACTACATGGGTACATGAATATAATAAGGGGGTTGTACTAGTAACAATAAGGGGTTACACTAGTAGTATAGGGGCCTAACATACCCCCACACCTTACTCTACTTGACTGAGCTGACAAGGATTAACCAAAGAACAACCGACTAGAGTAGGTGACACTAGTTAGCGTGCAAGCATTATGTTTTCACCAAGTTTCACTTCAAATATTACATATTTTTCATTGATGTATCATGGAATGAATACAATAATTTCTTCATACAGAGGCAGGATGACTGATAACCAAGTATTGATAATTCCACAAGTCCTCTTGTACTCTAACCAACTTATTTCAAGAGTCGCACACATTTCATGCAAAACTAACCTACGGATGTAAACAAGCATACAAACAAAAAAACAAATCAAAAGCATAAGTAAATGTGTAAGAAAAGCGAGTAAGCAAACAACCAGGCAAGCAAGCAAACGAACAAAGGAAGAAGCAAACATGCATGCAAGAAAACAAACCAAAAGTAAACACTACTCCTACTCCTAAGCTAACGGTGCATAGGTCTCCTCGCGTGAAGTGATACTTCTAATGTGGCCACCGGTGCATTGGTCAACCCATGTTGGTGAAGTTATGGTTTGCGAATAGAACAGTTATGTGAAACAGCAAACATGAAATACATAAAATGAAGACAAACACACTTCGAGTTTAAATGCGTCCACAGAACATAAGTGAGTGCAAGTGCATGACATGTGATCTGTGGAATTACCATGGTTTTGTGTGACACTGCATGCAGCTGTTAAGCATACACATACTATTGACTGTGACATGCAAGAAAATGAAAGAAATAAAGACAAGTTGCGTCGTGCACATTTAAGATTCCTCCAATGCATGAGCGATGGGATCATATAGTTTGAGTGGAGGGAGCATAATCTATGTGTGAGATTGATCTTCAATTCATACAGATGAGTGATGAGGAGCATCGGGTGTTTCAACAATTTCTTAATCAGATGTGAAACCAACCTCAGGACAGTGAGGACCTAACATAACCATCAGCTTGGGTTGAAGTGCCTCGCCAGTCTATGGGGTTTCGACTTCATTGACAGATAAATCATCATAAATAGGTGGCTTTAAAAAATCAACGACGATAGCATCATCATCATGATCGAATACAAGGTTAAATAGCTCATGACAGCTACGATCAACAAAATCAATGATTTCATCGGCATCCTCATGATATAATGAATTAAATAGAGGGGTAGATGAGAAGCAGAAAAATTCACCATTTGTGTTTCTGGAAAAGGTAGATGAAAAATCAAGTGGATTTTCAATGAATGATTTTTCCTCTTCATTATCAGATGATGGATTGACATTCGATGTGTTCTGTGAATGATAAAAAATGGGTGCATCCGTAGATGGAGATACATATGCGAAATCAGGGATAGCAGAATCACCAAAGATGTCATGGAAAAATGGAGGAGGCATGGATAGAAGGGAATCATCCTTCGCCGCAGGTTGATGCTTAGGCTCCCAATCATACTCTTCACAAATGACAGCGTAGGTTGGTTGTTCAAGACCAACTATGTCGATAGCTTGATCCTCGTTCACAATAGGTGTAGAGTCCAGAATGGAAGAACACAAGACAATGCAATTCGTGAAGTGTGTATGCAAGCAACAGGCTGGCCTCTTCATCAGAGAATTCATCTGCATTGTCAAGAATTGCAAAGAATTCTTGTAAGTACGCAGGCCAGGCCACTTCACCTTCACGATCATACGTGAATTTAGAAAAGAGATCAGAAAACTCCTGCGTGATGTTGAGAGGTTCGGCATGCGAAAAGCATTGTAGAGCGATCAGTGTGACTATATCCATGATATATGTGAAAAGATTCAAAACAGGATAAGAGGAAACAGCTTGTCATCTGGCCCTCCTTCTTCTGCCAGAAGCGTTGAGAGTGTTGGACCTGCCAACATGTCAAGGGATCTCCCTGGTAAGAAGTCCCAACTAGACCTCAGACCGTTTGGTGTAGGAGTCCCAGCGGTGGGTCGTACGGCATCACCTTAACCGCGGTTGTGCGCAGAGGTAATTAAAATGTCCCTATTGGTAGTAACGGTGTGACATGCGCAACAAGCCAAGGAAGGTGCATGAATGGTTCTAACACACGGAAGGTGGAATGAGTGCGCCCCTTTGAAACCTATGTAAACACGCAGCTTGGAAGGGAACATACGAGGAAAGGTGCATCACAAACTGGAAGGAGGGTGAACCAACAATCCAAAGTGATGGTTAAACCAACAACACATTTCAGTAAGATTCATACATACATATACAGAAGGAGTCTATACATACATACGTAAGCAAACATATACATATATCGTTAGAGTAAACAAGTTAATTGAAATACAATAACAACATATGCATGAAACGTGTTGGCTCTATTATATTAAGAAGTGAAAGTTTCAATAATATAGTACAACCATGACCAACCACTAGTCCCGATAACTGAACATTACAGTCATTGCCCCCTACTCCTCCAAAGAGATGTAGCTCTGCACCTTGGAGAATCTAAGGCTCATTACAATACTCTCCAAGCTTTCTCTAAGATACTCCTATCGGAAGCTTGGCTGACCAAAAGCCTGTACAATGAGTTATGAGGTACTATAAATAGCAAAGGGTGGGGTGACCCTTGACATTCCCCTTTGTGTCTATTCACCTACCCTCATAACTCTTTAGCTACTCTATGACAATTACATTCAACTATCGACACTTAAACTTCCACTTTACAAGATGTTACATAAAAGCTTCACATGTACCCATGTGAGACCAAATAGGCTTGAGAAAGCCATGCAAGACATCACTATGACTTAGATAACTGTCGGAATGCCAACTCTTCGACATCCTCACAACGGTTGATGGTGGCAAACTGATGCCAAGCTTGGTAGTCCATGATGGTGTCCGTGTACTCTGTGGTGACATCTTTCTAGAAACAAATTCTTGCCTCTGTTGCATCCGGGTACCCTAGTTTTTCTCCTCTGTCCAACTCACTTGATAACATGTGTATCATTGTCTGCGGTAGGACCAATGACACACTAATGCCTAGTTTCTGCATTGATCGCCAAGTCTGCGCTATTGGCAATGCACATAGACTCATTAAAGTATGAGTCCTGCTCCTGTAAGACTTGACCCTTTTTCTTTGCATCGGTGAGTGTCCCAATAGATGGGATCACATGTTCATAGACAACAACATCCATGCTTCTGAACAACTGTGGATGGGAAGCCTACAAACTAGAGATGAGCTATGGTAGTTTCTCATATTTCCAGATCTGACTTTGGATGCATGCCTTCACCTCAATTGCCATGGGCTTCATCATCTTGGGAAAGTGTAATGGGGCTCCCTTCTATCTCATTGTCCATGTTTGTATGTGGTCAAAAATAGTATGCAAGTTTGATAAGATACATGCTCTCCTAGCATAACGTTGATGTCAATCGTTGAGATGGACAACTGCCTTATCCACGGTACTAAATCTGGAATACAACATATGCATCACTGTCTCAAGGGACAATAATTCATTCAGTATCGCCTTCTTCAACTCTAGTTTGGCAGATGCTGTAACCAGTTCTCCTCCCTACTTGGCTCTCTATAACTCCTTAGCCATTTGCTCGTTCTTTGCTATCAAGAAGCAAACACTCGAGCTATTGGCTTCGACATATGCTCTAGTAGCATCGTCCAATGCTGCTAAGTGCTTGCGCACATCAGATACGATCACTCATTTCTCAAACTTTGCAGGAGATGTGTGGACATCTAGAATAGACACTTTGCGTGATTCCACAACTCTATGTTGTGACTCGTCGAATGATATGTTGTGTATCTCTTCTTCTTGATTGTCTCCAAGGATCTCATTATCTACATGGTCGCTCGAGACTTGCTCTGCTTCCAGATCTGGCGAAGCTAGTGGGTCGATCTCTTCGTGGTAAGGCATGAGTTTGATGTCTTGTTCTAACTCTAGCTACTCCATATCTATATGCATCTACTCAAGTACTCCTTCAATCTCTTGAGCGAAGTCCTGCTCCTACGACTACTGACCCCGTCTTCTTTGTGCAAGCTTCTTGGATGAGTCTATTACCTATATGGGTGTAGTTTCATCAATCTGTGCATGTTCCACCCCCTGTTGTGTTTATCCCTATTGTGATTCCTTCTCTTGTCTACGCAGCTCTTGTTCTTTCTAGAATTTCTCCTTCAAATCTTGCAACGCCTTCACTATTTCCTCCATCCTTTGTTTATCTCTTTGCCTTTGCACGTTCCTCTTGTCGCGATGTCACCTTTTTTCCTCTATTTCCAAAGTTGATTTCTCCACAAGTGGGTTTGATCTGAAAATGTAGCTTTGTTCTGCCTCTACACTGTTGACAATATTTCTCTTGCCTCTTTCACGTGCAGGTATGTTACCCTCTGCTGTTGTTGCTACTAGTGCTCTCCTAAATGCTACTTCGCTAACTATTCCACAGCTATGTCGACCAGTTCATTGGGCCTAGAGAAGTTGTGACAATATCCCCATGGGTCTTCCTCAGCCCAATGACATGCCCCATGGATGCAAGGAAATTTCTCTCGCGCAGTGGTCCTTCACAAAGCAATGTGGATTGTGCGGATTGAAGCTTCTGGTGCCAAAAGTAAACCTTTTTGACTCTTTTGTCTCGGCATCCGAATTCATTAGATTCCATATCTTGTACAACCTGATTCGCAATGGAAGAGTGGGCTAGGGTGCCTTCTTCTTCCGATGCAGTCTAGCTGACAGTAGTGCCAAGATGTTCTACGACACTTATTGCATGACCAGCTTGTCCATGGAAAACTTTGGTAAAACATAATGACGCTTCTCCGTGTTGTACATCCATATGAAGGTGCCAAAAGGTGAGGCATACAATTCCACTATGTCGATCAATGCCTCCATTGCTAACTTCGACATGGAAGGTGCATCCTCCTCAAATATCATCTTATACACCGAGGTGAAAAAATGGTTCGACAACTATGTGATGACCTCGTGGAAACTGCATTCGGAAAACAATTTGCAATAAGTGTTCACAAAGGTTTCCCTTGATGTCCATGCCCACTTCAAGCCAGGGAACTTCTGACGAACACAGATTTCATCCAAGATGTAAGCAGACATGTATATTTCTTCTTTCTGACCTTTGGGCGGCTGTCGAGCTCCTATTACATGTTCCTTCAGCCTGTGAGCCAACATGTTGGACCAGTTGGATTCTTTTCCTTCACTGGCCAGTTGGTCTAATGCTATCACACAACTCTAGGGTATGGTCCACGTGCTCTCATGGCCGTACAAGTGGCATGAAAAGATGACCAAGTACTTATATGCCTTCCGCAATAGCTTTGGCTTGTAAATCTGGTTGGGTGTCATCCTGAACTTGGCTAGCTCCTTCACCGAGCTCTTCAAGATATCCCTAGAGCTTGCATTGTTGTTGGGTATGTTGAAGGGTGTCTCAATTATGATCACTAGCTTCGGAAAGTGGTACATGTGTTGATAGTCTTGTGCCCTTAAGGTAGCAATATTTGTCTCATTGACACTACTTAACACCATCATCTCAAGATCAGTGTGCAAAACGATCCAATATATCATTTATGCACAAGGAAATGCAGAATACCTGCAAGAAATCTGGTACAAGTTGGAATTGTGAATGTTCACATAGACTTTGCGATCTTCAAGATCTTCCTAAAATGTGCCTAAGAATGCATCATTGATATCCTACCATTTCAGCTTGATCTCTTTGTCTACGATCATCTTGTTGTCTTCATAAATTTCCAAACTCGTAGACATTCACTCAACTACTTCTCCTGTTGCACTTTCGTTGGTGTCCTTTGACCCTACTCTCTTGGAGGCCATTGATCCTAAACTGCTGAGAGATGAATGAATGCCTTCTATATCTAGAGACATGGTGACATGCATGGAAAGAAATTTGTCAATTGAAAAAAAGGAAAACTTTGAGTACTGACATGCAACATACCCAAGAGACTAATGGCAAGGATTGCGCAATTTTCATTGGCAGACCAGGGGACTAACTGCCAGAATTGTGCAAAAGGAAGTACGGAATATCGAGAGGATAGTCGACTCCTAGAATTGTGAAATGCACAATCCAAACTAACCTATTGGGTGCTGAGATTGCGTAATGCGCAATTTTAGTTTGCAAGTCACACAGGCCCAGGGACTACATTGCAGAATTTTTTGGGCCAACAGATGCCGCCTCTCAGAATTGCGCAAAGAAATTCTAGGGGACAATGTTTGGCCAGATTTATAAATTTTCTGGGAGGAAGGGGGATCCTTCCCGCTCATAAATGTGCAATGTTATCTGTGTAAGGCAGAGTCTAGGCCAAGGTTGCCTAGACCCGCCGACGAGTGAATGAAAACATATGAAGATATGAATCCATGGTGAAACTGAGTGTAGGAAAGAGTGAATGATCATGCATAAAAATGGTGAATGCAAGATTCAAAAAATGGGAACAATTGCCTGTGTCTGAAACGGGTCGTCGAATCGACAAACATCCGTGTAAAACAGTGTCATGCATGCAACAACAGTGATATGCAAATGAAAACTGAAACGGGACTTGTACATACTAACATGCATGCAAACGATAGCAAGTGTTCACATAAATCAAATAGACAACACTGACATAGGCCAAAACACAAAAAGTGACTCAAATGTTGCAAAAGAGAAGTAAAGTGGATTTACCCAGAAATAGTTGAGCTGGATGTGCTGAAGACTCCTAGATGTTCTGTGGGATGTCAGAGCTCTAAGATCGATGTGAAGAATTGTGTAATTTTCTAAGAGAGATTCTCAACCAACAACTAGCTTAAGTCTGGAATGGCAGCGTGTGAAAGGCGTCAAGAAAACTCACATGCACAGGCTGGCAAGCCACTGAAAAACCTAAGAAGCCTATGCACTTGAGAGTGAAAGACATGCTGCTAGGATTCTTGGTACGGAGGTTCCTAAACGAAGCTAAGGAAAAAATTTAGAGGGTGGTTGTAGCCGCTACAACACTGTGCTGCCAAACATTCAATCTTTTCTCAATCTTGGCTGCTAGCTAAATCCAGTGAGGAATTCTATATTTGCTTGGTTTAAGATGGATTCCTAAATATTTGAATCCTTCTTCAAAATCCAAAGAGGAGAAAGGAAACCTTTGAAGGGGAAAATACTACTCATGTTGTGAGAAGCCCAGAGATGATAAAGTAGATTTCAAATTATTACACTACATACTTGTGGCTTTAAAAAAAAGCTTGAGAAATGTATTGAAGACCGTGGAGTCACTTATAGATCCATTTAGATAATATTATAAGTATAGTTTCATAAGGAGAGAGGTCTGTAATTAGAGAAAGTGTGGGGCATATCCGATTTGGGGATGATGGCAATGAATGTAAAGTTAAATTTATGATACATGCGACTATCAATCCTGGATTCTTCAAATACCCGAAGAAGATCATGACCAAGTAGGTCAAAGAAGTTAAGATAGAACTCAATGAGTGAGCCATCCGGTCTCGGACTCTTGTATTTCTTGAACCATTTGAGTACAAATTCTAACTCCCCCATTGTGACAAGTCCGTTAAGTTCCTCCATTGTATCATCATCAACAAATCTAGAAAGGAGATCAACAATTTAATGATTTCTGCCAATGTGGCCTCCTGTGGAGCTTTGAAAAGTCAACCAAAATGGGAGGTGCCCAGTGTTGGAAGTTGATTGAAGTAAAAATATGTATGTCATTCCTCATCTTCCATAGACCAAATGGTGTTGATGGCTGATCAAAATGGATCCTAGAATACTCTCTAAGTCTTCAAAATCATTCAAAAGATCAAAATTATCATATGGGAAAACCTTCATAAAACAACAGAAAACACTATCGAAATGTGAAAAACACAGGAGAAAGATGAAAACAGAGCTATCAGCAGAGTCAACAGTGAATGCACAGTAGCCGTCAGATCTGGCCGATCAATGGTTCAGATCTGATCAGAAAATTGCAATCAGCAAGGGCTATGGGAGGATATCGGTGCATATCATATATGTATTGCGATAGCAATCAGTGGGGTCAACGAGGACTGTCGATCTAGCACGCAGATCGACGACCTACATTTCATCACAACATCTAATTAGAAAACAACAATAGAACGCTCATCAAACGACCTGGGGTTATCGCGATATGCGATTGCAATCAATCGCATCATGATATCGCAATCGGAGTTACACAGAGGAGCGGTTATACACACATATATATGCAATGCGATTAGCTGGACCCGATGGGAATATAAACACTATTGCATAAGATTTGAGATCCGACAAATGGCATTTTTAATGTATTTTTGAGTATTTCGTTTATTAAATGAAATACAAAGGGAAGCGCTGATGTGATGAAAAGTGCACCCAAAAGGGTTTGTGAATGAGAATGCATAATATTTCAAATCCACCCAAAGCCATTTTTATGGGTTTTTCAATGTTTTAATGCATTCTTAATATAAAAGGGAAATCCACAAAACAAGTGGGATTTCGGGAGGCCAAAGGCGGTAAGTGGTTTGGGTCGGGCTCCACCCGATCCCATACATAGGCTGCCATGTGTCCAGGTTGAGGAGAGAGGAAACCACCCTTATCAGGCGGCTAACCTCCGTACGATAGAGTTGCCTGAAATGAACCATAGCTATTGGATCTGGATCTCCCACATCAACAGTGGAGATGCGCTATCACTACAAAGGCAGACCCAATAGGAGAATAGGATGCGATTATGAATATTTGAAGTTCAGATGAACAGCGTTTTGGTGGATTTTCAAAGTTTTGAATACATTTCTCTGTGTTAGTAGAAAGCAGTTGTTACAGGGATTTCAAAGGCCCGATGCACTCATCCATTGCAGAATAGGTGGCCACCTCCCCTTAAGGCATTATGCAATGATTATTTAACACTATAAGAGGGATTTGAGCAGACAGAGGTCGGGAGATAGAAAGCCGAGAAGAGGAAATGAACAGACAACGTAGATTGGCTTTAAATCCATAGAAAACAGAAGACAGAGGCAGATAGTGCCAAGAGACAGAGCAAAGACAGAGACAAAGAGTGAGAGAGTGAGTCTGTGTACTCAAAGAGGCTTGAGAGGTTCAAGTAAAACTTTTTCTGTTGTATCTGTTGTGTATTGTGACTCAATTTGAGCTCATACTTTTGTAAAACTCTATTCTGAAGACATAATAGAGAGGTCACCATTGAAAGCTGGACCAGGAGATGTAGCCCAGTAGTATTAGGAGAACTCCTTATTAAACTTTTTGTGTTTATGTGTGTTGTCTATTATTCTTCTTTAACTTCTTCATTGTCTATGTATTTCACAATCTTATCAATCCATTGCATAAAGTAAAATAAGAAAATCAATGCACATGAGTCTGTAATACCTAATAATTGTCTTAGATCTCATCATCAAATCAAGTGGTATCAAAGCTTTAGGTTGCTAAGGTTAGACAAGCTTGTGCTGGATTGGTGAATGATAACTAGTTCAAAGCTCAAATTAAGAGACGGAGAATTGGTTGAAGCTAACCCAGAAATAGGAAGAGTCTATCCTAGGAGGGAAATGGAAAAAGAAAATCCATTGGAATCAGACTCTCAGTTCATGGATAGTTTCATGACCATGAGAGCCGTGGTAGAAGAGATGTATCAAGAATTTAAGAAAGGTCGAAGTGAAGATTCTTCAACCTCCAAACAAGACAAAGGAACATAGGAATATCTTCTAGATGGCAATTCTAAAGGCAAAGGGAAAGGAAAAGAGCCTCCTCTAACAACACCTCCTAATAGCCCTGAAAATAAAAAGAAGAAAACATCTTTGATTAATTTAGATGTAAAATTTGATTTGCCAATATATGATGGAGAATTAAATGTAGAATAGTTAGATAACTGGATTAAACAGATTGATGTGTATTACAGGGTGCAGAACATTGATTCAGACAGGAGTAAAATTCAGTTGGCCAGCCTACACCTTGGAGGAACTGCCTTCGTATGGTGGGAAGGCCGGACACAGGTTGATTTGAAGAAGCATGGTAAAATTCTTTCTACCCGGAGTGAATTTGTTTCTGCCATTAAAAAACAATTCTATCAATTAGCTTATATGTAGCAAGCTATGATGAGTTGGCAAAATCTTTGACAATTAAAAGGGCAAAGTGTACAAAGCTACACCCAAGAATTTAGAAAAAGAGCTTCAATTCTAGGCATTTCTCTAGACTCACCTGAAACTTTGCTGAAGTATATAGGTGGTCTACACAACTTTTTGAGGCATGCCATTCTCATGTTTAACCCTACTAGCATAGATGAGGTATCTGTTCAGGCTACAAATCTAGAGGTTAGAGGCAAGAATTTGAACCCAGAGATTGGGGGATCATCAAAACCCACTCCAAGCAAGAACAAGGAAAAGAGGAAGCAAAAATGAAAAGAGAGGAAGGCAAACACTATACAGAAAGACAAATCTTCATGCACTCACTGCGAGAAGGATGGACAGGATGATGAACATTGCTAGTCTTTGCATCCGGAGCTGAAACCCAAGAAGTTCGATGGAAAGAAGAAGAATATTTCTGCTACTATTCAGAAAGATTTGGGGTCAAACTCAGGTGATGAAACAAAAACCACAGCCACAGGTATTAAAGGTAAAAATTTTAAAGCATCTACTAGTAATTCTGCACAATCTAATGATAATGAAGAAAATGAGAGGAAAAGACATGAGCTTTTCCATATAAGATTTATTTCCAAGCATCAAAACATTGATACTTTATTTGATAGTGGCTCACAAGTAAACTTTATTTCTGAAGCAATTGTAAAGAAATTGGGACTACTAACCACACCTCACAAGAAGCCATATCCATTAGGTTGGGTATGTGATAAAGCAAAGCTACAAGTGACTAGACAATGTAAACTTAGGTTTTCTTTTGGGTCAGCATTTGTAGATGAGGTTGAATTAGATATAGTTCCCTTGGATATATGTGGTATTGTTTTAGGAAGCCCTTACTTGTATGATAGAAAATCCATTTTCTATAGAGCTGAAAATAAGTATCAACTCACAAAAGATGGAATAGAATATATTGTAAGAGCTCATTGGCTCAAAAATAACTACACTCTCATTAACTCAGGGCAGATGAAAAGAATTGTAAATTCATGCAAGAAATTTTTACTAATCATTGTAAAGGAAAAGAAACCTGATAAAACCAATGTATCTAAAGGCTGTGATGCTAAAAAACAAGCTGATTTAGAAAAATTTGTTTCAGAATATGATATCCTATTTCAAGAACCTAAAGGTCTGCCACCTAAAAGGGAAATTGTACATGATATTAATTTGCAGCAAGATGCTCCATTGTCTAACATCAGAATGTACAGGTTATCCGATTAAAGAATGCAGAGATCAAGAAGTAGGTATAGGAGCTGCTCGAGAAAGGGTTCATAAGGCCAAGCACATCACCATGCGGATCTCCAACTGTGTTGGTGAGAAAGAAAGATGGTTCATGGAGGATGTGCATTGATTATCGAGTACTGAATAAAATAACGATCAAGAATCATTATCCTCTTCCTCACATAGATTATATATTAGATCAGTTGAAAGAAGCTCTTTACTTTTCCAAGTTGGACTTGCGTAGTGGCTACCATCAGGTCAGAGTTGCAGAACAAGATGCATGGAAGACTGCTTTCAAAACAAAGCAAGGGTTGTATGAATGGTTGGTTATGCCTTTTGGCTTAACTAATGTTCCTGCCACTTTCATGAGAGTAATGAATGATGTACTCTGACCTTTTATTGATGATTTTTTAATTGTATATTTAGATGACATTCTTGTTTTCAGTAAAACATGGGAATAACATTTTAAGAATGTAAAGCAGACTCTATATGTTTTGAAAAAAGAAAATCTCTATGTTCAATTATCAAAATGTGAATTTGGAAAAAGATCTTTGAATTATTTGGGTCACATAGTAGGGGATGGTGAATTGAAGATAGATCCCTCTAAGTTGAAGTCATTGTGAATTGGCCTAAACCCAAATCTGCTATAGAAGTTAGAAGCTTCCTAGGAGCAGCACAGTATTGGAGAAAGTTTATTGCTAACTTTTCCTTAATTGTAGCTCCCTTACATGCTTTAACAGGATTGAACAAGCTGTTTTAGTAGGGAGGCAAACAACAAAAATCCTTCGACACCTTGAAAGAAAATATTAGTATAGCACCAGTACTAGCATTGCCAGATCTTCAAAGACCATTTGAGATCAAAACAGATGCAAGTGACTATGCCATGGGAGCAGTGTTGATGCAACATGGTAAACCCATATGTTATCATTCTGAGACATTTAATTCTGTAGTAGTTAATTATCCCACATATGATAAAGAATTGTATGCATTAGTGTAGAGTGTGAAAAAGTGGAAACATTACCTATTGGGCAAAGAAAAAGTTATACATATTGATCATCAACCACTTCAATATTTACACTCACAAACTAAATTGCAACAGTCAAGACACTATAGGTGGATGGGTTTTCTATAGCAGTTTCATCTAGGCATCATATATAAGAAAGGCATATAAAATAAAGTTGCAAATATGTTATCTAGGCCAATTATAAATGCATCTACTATACTTAAGCATAAGTCAATATTGCATGAAAGGTACATTGAACAATATGCTCAAGATGTAGATTTTAAAGATGTATATGCAACTTTAAGTCATGGAAAACAAATAGAAGAATTGGATTATCATGTTAAGGACCAACTCTTGTATCATTTGGGAAGGTTATTCATTCCTCAAACTGAAAGAGTTAACATAGTCCGAGAAGCACACACTTCTGTAATATCAGGTCATTTTGGTGTGAGTAAAACAGTTGCACAGCTGCAAATATTTTGTTATTGGCCAAGAATGCATGAAACAAAATCTAGATATATTAAAGGGTGTACCATGTGTGCTAAAAGCAAGCCCAACAATAGAAAACTAAGATTGTACACTTCACTTCCAGTTCCTTCTCATCCTTGGGAGAGTATTTCCATGGACTTTGTTGGGGGACTGCCAAAATCTAGAAAAGGTCATGATTATTTCTATGTTATTGTGGATAGGTTCAGTAAAATGTGTATTTTAATACCTTATAACAAATAGATTATAGCTGAACGAATAGCGAAGTTGTTCTTTCAGCATGTCTAGGTGCATTTTGGGTTACCCACTTCCATAGTATCTTACTGAGAATCCTGTTGTGTGTGGAGCATGATTGTTCAGAGGTCTTTGTTTCAGCCGGATGTATACCCCAGGAAGTTTGTACACCCCTCCACGCAGGGGGGTGCGGGGGGGACTTGTCCCCCCTGCGGGGGTCGGGGGGGCCCATCCCCCCTGGCTGGGGGGTCCGGGGGCCAGCGGTCTCTCGACGGGGGCTCGGGGGCAGCACCCTCGAAGCTAAAAACAAATGTAAAATTGCCTTGTAAAAGTATAGTAATTTCTAGTCAATCTGGGCCGTTCATTAGGCAGATGATCTGACGGTAGAACTTATGTTTAGTTTAGGGTTTTTTGGCCTAGAAGGAAACCCCTCTCTTTGTATGAGGGTATTGTATTGGAGGCTGAGATATAGATGTGTATTTTGTGAGCGAGAAACAGAGAGGTGGGACTGTGAGAGAAAACAGAGGATATTACAACGGATTTGCTGTAGGTTGTGTCTCTTCATTTTGCTGGATAATAGAAAGGAAGGACTGGCTGTTCGGGGTGGACGTAGCCCAAATTGGGTGAACCACATATATCTGTGTCTCTCTTGTTTTGTGTGTTTTCGGTGTTTATATTTCTGCAATATTTTATGTGTTCCATTGCTCCGTAATATATAATTTTGTAACAATTCCCAGTTTGTTGGGAAGTTTTGGTCAAGTATGTGGGAATTGATGGACACCAGACTAAAGAAGAGCACAACCTTTCATCCACAAACAAATGGCCAAACAAAGGTGGTCAATAGGATAGTGATCCAGTTGCTCAGAGGCTATTGCAGCAAGCATCCCAAGCTCTGTGATGAACATTTATGTTATGTGCAACATGCTTACAACCATGCTAAACATTCTTCTACACAAAGATCTCCTTTTGAGACTTGTTTTGGTTTTACACCAAGGTATCCCTTGGATTTTGTCTTTAGTAAAGACACAGCAGTTGATGGACACAGTGATGTGGACAAAGCAACCAGGTTTATTGAACAGATCCAAGAAATTCACCAGGCAGTGCAGGAACAACTGGAGAGAAGCCAAGCCAAGTACAAGGCAAGGCATGATAAGCATCAGATGGAGCATAGCTTCCAAGTTGTTGATCAAGTCTGGTTGTATATCAGCAAGGATAGAATGCAAGGTGAAGGAAAGAAGCTGAAGCCAATAAGGTATGGGTCTTTCAAGATACTTGACAAAATTGGTGAAAACGCTTTCCGCCTTGATTTGTTAGCATACATGCACATCTATTCAGTGGTAAATGCAGAAAATTTAAGACTGTTTGAACCTTCATTGATTGAAGACCCCAAAGAGCAAAGTTAGTTTCCTTCTATTGATGATATGTTGCCTAAACATCTCAATGAGTTGCAGGAAGACACAATTCTGGATAGGAAGGTGAGAACTACGCGCAATGGGGATGTTGAGTACCTAAGAATTGGAGTCAAAGGTTCAAAACCAAGCAGTGCAAAATGGATAGAGATTGGACAAGTGAGGAAGCTATATCCTCACTTGATTGATGCTTAAAAACCAGCTTTTGGTGGTCCAAAAGCCATTTCCAGTGGGAAGGCGTGATCCAAATGGATCCTAGAATACTCTCTAAGTCTTCAAAATCATTCAAAAGATCAAAATTATCGCATGGGCAAACCTTCATAAAACAACAGAAAACACTATCAGAAGGAGAAAAACATAGGAAAACAATGAAAATAGAGCTATCGATGGAGTCAACAGTGAATGCACAGTAGCCATCAGATCTGGCTGATCAACGGTCCAGATTTGATCGACAAAGGCTATCGGAGGATATTGACGCATATCATATATGTATTGTAATAGTGATCATCGGGGTCAACGAGGACCGTCGATCAAGCATGCAGATCGACGGACCCCGTTGCATCGCAACATCTCATCGGCAAACAACAATAGAGAACTCACCAAACGGCCCAGGGTTAGCACAATATGCGATTGCGATCAATGGCATTCACGATATCGCAATCAGAGTTACACAGAGGAACGGTTATACACACATGTATATGCGATGCAGTTAGCCGGACCCGATGGGAATATAAACACTATTTCATAAGATTTGAGATCCGCCAAATGATGTTTTTAATTTATTTTCGTGTATTTTGTTTATAAAATGAAATACAAAGGGAAGCGCTGATGTGACTCAAAGTGGACCTAAAAGGTTTTGTGATAGAGAATGCATAATATTTCAAATCCGCCCAAAGTCATTTTTACGGGTTTTTCAATGCTTTAACGCATTCTTAATATAAAAGGGAAATCCACGAAACAAGTGGGTTTTCGAGAGGCCAAAGGTAGTAAGTAGTTTGGGCTGGGCTTCGCCCGATCCCATACATAGGCTACCACGTGTCCAAGCTGAGGAGAGAGAAAACCACCATTATTAGTTGGCTAACCTCCATGCAATAGAGCCGCTCGAAATGAACCACAGCCGTTGGATCTAGATCTCCCAGATCAATGGTGGAGATGTGATATCGCTATAATGGTGGACCCGATAGGAGAATAGGATGTGACTAAGAATATTTGAAGTTTGGATGAGTAGTGTTTTGGCAGATTTTCACAATTTTGAATACATTTCTCTATGTTAATAGAAAGCAACCATTTCAGGGATTTCAAAGGCCCGATGCACTCATCCGTTGCAGAATAGGTGGCCACCTCCCTCTAAGGTGTTACGCAATGATTATTTAATGCTAGAAGATGGATTCGAGCAGACAGAGGCTGGGAGATAGAAAGCCGAGAAGAGGAAACGAATAGGTAGTGCACATTGGCTTTAAATCCATAGAAAACAGAAGACAGAGGTAGGCAGTGCCAAGAGACATAGCAGAGACAGAGACACAGAGTGAGAGAGTGAGTCTGTAACTCAAAGAGGCTTGAGAGGTTCAAGTAAAACTCTTGTTGTTGTATCCATTATGTATTGAGACTCAAGTTGAGATCATACTTTTGTAAAACTCTGTTCTAAAGACATAATAGAGAGGTCACCACTAAAGGCTGGACTAGGAGATGTAGCCCAGGATTAATGGGTGAACTCCTTATGAAACTTGTTGTGTTTATGTGTGTTGTCTATTTATATGCTTATTTAACTGCTTCATTGTCTATGTCTTTCGCAATCTTGTTGATCCATTGCATAAAGTAGCATAGGCAAATCCATGCACATGAGTCTGTAATACCTAATAATTGTCTTAGATCTCATCATCATATCAATGGCCTTTCATCCATTAGAAAATTGGTGGAAGAACTTGGTGTTATCATCTCTGGCTTGAAGCCAACTAGCTTTGCTCTTGAGCCTCCAGGTTTCTTCCCTTTTGTTGAGGATTCTAATTCATTCTGATTCCATCTTAATGATACGTTCTTTGGCTTCAATGGATGAGAAGCCTCCTCTACTAGGGTCTTCCGATCTAGCTATTTCTTCTTCGACATTATTGAGCAAGTGTTCATAATGTATTCTCCTAGCCCTTGACCGCTCAATCATTTTATTTTTGAGACAATGGAGCTTATTAGCAAAGATAGCAGAGGAAAATTGTCCCAAGGAAGGTGGTTTTGCAAGCCATGTCTCTTTGACAACCTCATTGTAACTCTCATTCATAAGCCAAGTCGAGTTGAATTTGAAGGGTGCTTTGGGCTTTGACATGGGGTGAGAGATATCATTATATATCAAATAATGATCAGATGTACCCCATGAGCCCACCCATTGTCCGTATAAAACAAGTTTTTCAAGGAGGTCTTCTTTAATCAGAAATCAATCCAGGCTCTCGGCAAGCATATCATCCCCAATTCTCATGTTCCTCCAAGTAGGTTATAGATGTGCCATCAGAATATCAATAAAATGGTGATGCTCCAACAATGGGTTGATCATGTCAGAGAGAGGGTTCGACTGTGCATGGGATCCCCGTGATTCTACAGCTCCAATATAGAAATCGTGGTCACCACCTAGAATGATGTTGTCAAATTGCATAAAGGAGAATTTCAATACCAATTCCCAGAATACGATACGATTGTGACAGGATCCATAGACATTCACCAATTGAAGTTCCATCCCAATCTGTTTCGAGTGTACATCTGCAACCAAAACACCTTTTTTACCCCATACATTAATGAGTCTTAAGGCCCTGGGATTGATACCAATAGCAAGACCCCTAGAATGACTGTAGGCATTGAGGGCATGGAGGGTCCAGCCTAGTAATATCATATCCAGAACAAGGATTATTAAGTGGATGGTAGGGATTAAATCTCAAAAGTAGTTATGCCATTTTCTCCCTTTTAATTAAATTGATTAATTTAAAAAAATTCCATATGAACATGTGTTATGATTTTTTTGGTATGTACTATTAGTAAGCCATGGTATTGTAACAAATCCTATTTACAATTTAAGAATTTCCATGGTAAAGTGGATTTAGATATCTATGGTTAAGACTCTTATTACATGTTTTTCTAAATGTACACTCATATGTTATGTGTTTTTATAGTTAATAATAGTACTAATGGTTTAATATAAAGTTATTATTTGGTTATTTTTATCTATTTTGGCAATGTGAGATATATCATGAGGTAATTGTTTCGATTTGCAGAGGAATTTAGTAGCCATTTAATTTATATGGATGTCTTAGTATAAAATTATGTTATTAGTCTTTGCCATGGCACGACTCTAGGAATCGATTTGCTTGTTGACTATTATTAGTTTAGCGTTGACGAATGCAAATAATAATGTCGAAATTTGAAAAAAAAAAATTTATTTTTCAATATTATTAAAAAATCTAATTTTCAAACATTTGATTGGGCAATAACCTGAAGATCTTATTGCATCCTTTGTACAACATAATGTCATATGGATAATTGTCTCATATATTTTGTGCCATAATTTGTGGATATGTTGCAATATTCATGGATTATTTTTAGATATCTGTGTAATAGTTTTTTAATTCTTAATATTTGAAGGAATTAAATAACATATCTACCATAGTTACTTCCCACTATAATTTAAGCAAGTATTTATATAAATAATGGATACGAATAAGATATAAATAAATATATTTACTAGGAGTTACTTCTCACCATTATTTATTTTTTCGTTAGCACTTTTGTAGGAGCAAAACTATACATGTGTAGACTTATTAGTGGTTACTACCCACCAAAACGTATGCAAGTGCATGTGTCTGAGAAAGAAATTGATTTGTCCACTTCATATCTCAATTTATTGGTTCCTCTTAAAGCATGGCTAGAAGATTCCATTTGTCTATTAACCACTTTTAATTTAGCTAACATTAACCAATGTAGGTTATAATGTTTTACGCAAGTTTTCTCATAACATAATCTTTAAATTGAGTGGCAAGCTACCCTACAACAAATTTTAGTCCCCGCCCAGGAAAGAATCTATAAATCGATATGTAGTTTGAATGCTATTACTTTAGATTTAACTTATCAAAATGCATTCTTAAACTTGTTAGTCCCTACCTAGGCAAAACTCTAGCAATTTATTTCTAGTTTGAATACTATTAGTTTAGATTTGACCTATGAAAAACCTAATGTTAAAATTTAGAAATAAATAACATATTTTTTATGACACTTTAAAAAATAATAATTTGTAAACACTTGATTAAAAAAAAAAATTGACGTCTTATTGCAGGGATAATGCCATTTGTCTTAGTATCACCCACAAACTCTGCCATAACTTTGAGAGGTTGGACCTTCACACCATACAATGACACATGAACAACATCATAATGAAAAATAGCGCATTCAGTCAGGTTCTGTGCAACTATCATTTTCCATCAGGGATTGTGAAACTTCTATATACATGTATTATTACTCCCATTACTATGGAATCACTTGCAATCCTTTTTTTCGTCATGTTCTGTGCAATTGTCATATGAAGTCACATCCATACACCTTATTCAATTTCGTAGCATTCAATTTAATCAATCACATTGATTATCGAATTGATCAATTCCTCTACATATTGGTTCACCTTCTATTCTTTATTGAGAACATTCTTGGACTACTTCATGTGGAAAGTGTCAATTTTCACTAGGGTTTGGGCAACTACCATGTACAAGTATCATTACTCTCGTTACTAAAAAATCACCTGTAGTCATTCTTTCCACTTGGTTTTGTGAAATTGTCATATGGATTCACATCCATACACCTTATGCAATTTTGTGACATTCAATTTAATTACTCATGTTTATTATCAAATTGGCCAAATCCTCTGCATCCCAGTTCACCTTATTTTCTTTGCTAAGATAATTCTTGGGATGCTTCTAGTGGCTTAAAAATTACCATAATCTATCAAAATTTCATTGGTAATGAGTCTAGCTATTTTTTTGACTTATCCCTTCCTTTAATTAGAACCTTAGATTATTATTTTTCAGAAATAACAACAACCATGAATTCATCATTTTCAACATAGCAATCATTTTTCTTCAATTGACTGAAACTTGAAGACCTTTTGGAGCTCAAGCTTCTAAAAAACACAAGAAACCTAGAGAATAAGTCCTAGGAGGAGAATGTGATAACACACACATAAATGAGACCATGAATATTCTTGATGTCTTATCTGGGGTTTCAAGTTCGAACCACTCAATCGTTATTCTTTGTAGATTTTCTTCATTATGTTATTATTTGCATCAAAGTTTTCATGTTCTTCTTGTTAAGTAGAAGTAAATTTTATGTTTGTTCATGCCTTTGGTCATGGTGGTCAATATTATAGTGGTCATTAAGTAACAAAATAAGTCTTCCATAGAGGTAGGTATAATATCAAGTGATCACCATTCATAAAATTTAGGGCACAAGCTTTGCAAAGGTGGATCCTGAATAGTTTCCTAAGAAATTCATGGTTTTCAGTAAGTTTTAAAGCTTGATTAACATTTAAAACTCTAATAATACTATTCATTGGGGGGTTTATTGGTTTTCTTTTAAATATTTTATTAATGTATATCATAGTTTTATAACACACTTCAGGTCTCTCTTAATATCAACATGACCTCACCCACTCAATTTTACAATTTCATGTAATGCTTGTCAATTACCATTAAAATTCTTACATTTTCTTCTATATATGCATATATGGTTTAACACACTATGTCATGAATCTCATTCGTTGTGTCATAATTGTTTCCTAAAGATTAATTTAATGATAGTATGAACATATCATATTATTCTGAAGTTATAGAATGAGAATATATAGACAAAGGTTGTTTTCATGTCAAAATTTAAGTTTTATTATTTTCGTTGTTGGATTATTGTAATTTTTAACCTAGATACTGAGTATAGGTATGTGATTTTATTGCCATAATTTAATTTTTGTTATCTTCATGAATATTAATAGTTGTTATACATTAATGAATGTGCAGGATTTTAGAGCTATAGATCATCTCAGCACGTGGTCTTCTAGTGTTCTAGCTCAAATTATAGTAGGGGAGGTAGACCCATGCAATTTAATCTAATGGTAGATAACTCTTTAATTTTATTAAATAAACTTGAATTTAGGTCACATACCCTAGTTTTTGTGTTTGCTTGGCAACCATGCATGGTGAGAGCTAATGGTTCTCAACCATGGATGAAGCTTAAAGGTTCAATAATGACCAGAGGATATTTTTACTGAATCTCATTTACTGGGTACATCCCTACCAAGGGATGATATTTTCATGGCCATAACATACAAATCCCCTAGTAAAAGTGAAAATAGTTATGTTTTATGGAAAAGGATCTAACTATGTAACTTATGCACATAATTCTCATAGAAACTTTTTATTATTTTAAACTCACTTTACTAAGAAAAGAAAATAAAAACCCATAAATTTAATCTCACTTGTAAATTCGTAAACTTGATATCTATTTTTTGGTTAAATGTAATTCTTATGCTATCATTAGTCCCTGCAAAGGCTAAATATTTTCTTGTTGACTACTATTAGTTTAGTATTGGCTAATGCAAGTTATAATGTTTAACAATGAAAAACCAATATTTATTTCTCAATATTATTAGAAAATATAATTTTCAGACATTTGATTGGACCATAACTTGAAGGTCTTATTGCAATCTTTGCACAAGACAATGTCATGTGGATAATCACCTCAAATTTTTCTATTATACCATCAGTTATTCCACACCATAATTTATGCAAGTATTTTCATAAAAATGGATATAAACAATATGTAAATAAATATACTTAACAAGATTTATTGCCCACCATTATTTATACATTCTTTAATACTTTAAAAACTAGGAGTAAAAATATAAATGTGTAGACTTACTAGTGGTTACTACCCACCAAAATTCATGCAAGTCTTTTTCCTTTAGTAGGAAATTAATTTTTCCACTTCTTATATCAATTCTCAATTTTTTTGAAAGCAGAATTTTCACAGGTGCTACGATGTCCTACAACACTTGTTTTATATTGATATCGAAATGTTTTATTTAAGATTAAGAATGAGAAATAAATATTTTTATCACATCTCCTTCATACTCAACAACTAATCGAGAGATAGCACATAATTATTACTGATGTTTCATAATTCTTTTTATTATGGCCAACTCAATTATACAAAACATGTATATTCATTTTTTTTTTTGTTATAGTAGATATTGCTTTTGTATTTAGAGAATATTTTATTTTAATTTTAAATGTGACATAACTCAATATTGGGCATGGAGGGAACTAAACATCTTTTTCATAATAGGATACTCAACAACTAATCGAGATAGCACATAATGATTATTGATGTTTCATAATTCTTTTTATTATAACCAACTTAATTATACCAAACATGTATATTCACTAGATATCATTTTTCGGGATTCAATTGCATTAAGTAAGTCATTCATCTATCAAATTTCCATGAGAGGCAGACGTAAATGACTAATTTATCATGAATTTTTAATAGTCCACTTAACACTCATTGCATCGGGTGGTGCTCACAGGGGTGAAGAAGTGGGATGGAAACCAGTGAAATGAATCACATAGTGTCAATCATCACTTCCTGGGCTTGCACCTGGTAACCAGGACTTCACGGGAGATCACCCATCCCAGATAGCCTTTGGCTCAAGCACGCTTAATTGTGGAGTTCTCCCCACAGTCAAGCCCACTTAGCTTGCTACCCCATTTGCAAAACTTTACAAAGTATTGTACCTCGTGGACCATTCAAGTAGAGTTCCCATCACTCTTTTGAATAAAGTATTGGGGGTTTTCGCAGTGCATTATATTAGATATCATTTTTTGGGATTAAACTGCATTAAGTAAGTTATTCATCTATGACCTTTCCATGAAGGTAGTCGTAACTGACTAATTTTTCATGATTTTTGAATAGTCCACTTAGCACTCATTGCATCGAGTGATGCTCACAGGGGTGAAGAAATGGGATTGAAACTAGTGAAATTAATCACATAGCATTATTCATCACTTCCAGGGCTTGCACCCAGTAGTTGGGACTTCCTGAGAGGTCACCCATCCCAGATCGCCTCTGGCTCAAGGGCGCTTAACTGTGGAGTTTTCCCCACAGTCAAGCCCACTTAGCTTACTATCCCACTTACAAAACCTTAGCAAGTATTGTGCCTCATGAACCATTCAAGTAGAGTTCGCTTCACTCTTTTGAATTAACTATTGGGGGTTTTCACAGTGCATTATATTAGATATCATTTTCTAGGATTCAACTGTGTTAAGTAAGTCATTCATCTATGACCTTTCCATGAGAGGTAGTTGTACCTGACTAATTTCTCATGATATTTTAATAGTCCACTTAGCACTCATTGCATCAGGTGATGCTAACAGGGGTGAAGAAGTGGGATTGAAACTAGTGAAATGACTCACATAGTGTCAATCATCACTTCTGGGGCTTGCACGTAGTAACCAGGACTTCTGGGAGGTCACCCATCCTAGATCACCTCTGGCTCAGGTGCGCTTAACTGTGGATCTTTCCCCACAGTCAAGCCCACTTAGCTTGCTACCCCATTTGCAAAACCTTAGTAAGTATTGTGCCTCATGAACCATTGAAGTAGAGTTCCCTTCACTTTTGAATTAAGTATTGGCAGTTTTCGCAGTGCATTATATTAGATATCATTTTTTGGGATTCAATTGCATTAAGTAGGTCATTCATCTATGACCTTTCCATGAGAGGTAGCCATAATAGACTATTTTCTCATGATTTTTGAATAGTCCACTTAGCACTCATTACATCGGGTGATGATCACAGGGGTGAAGAAGTGGGATTGAAACTAGTGAAATGAATCACATAGCATCAATCATCACTTCTGGGGCTTGCACCCGGTAACCAAGACTTCTCAGGAGGTCACCGATCCCAGATCGCCTCTGGCTCATGCGTGCTTAACTGTGGATTTTTCCCCATAGTCAAGACCACTTTGCTCGCTACCCCATTTGCAAAACCTTAACAAGTATTGTGCCTCATGAACCATTCAAGTAGAGTTCCCTTTAGTCTTTTGGATTAAGTATTAGGGGTTTTCATAGTGCATTATATTAGATATCATTTTTTGGGATTCAACTGTGTTAGGTAAGTCATTCATCTATGACCTTTCCATGAGAGGTAGTTGTAACTCACTAATTTCGCATGATTTTTGAATAGTCTAATTAACACTCATTTCATTGGGTGATTCTCACAAGGGTGAAGAAGTGGGACTGAAACTAGTGAAACGAATCACATACCGTCAATGATCACTTCTGGGGCTTGCACCCGGTAACTAGGACTTTCCGAGAGGTCACACATCCCAGATCGCCTCCTGCTCAAGTGCACTTAACTGTGGAGTTTTCCCCAACGTCAAGCCCACTTAGCTTTCTACCCATTTGCAAAACCTTAAAAGTATTGTGCCTCATGAACTATTCAAGTAGAATTCCCTTCACTCTTTTGAATTATGTATTGGGGGTTTTCGTAGTGCATTATATTAGATATCATTTTTTGGGGTTCAACTGTGTTAAGTAAGTCATTCATCTATGACCTTTCCATGAGAGGTAGTTGTAACTGACTAATTTCTCATGATTTTTGAATAGTCCACTTAGCACTCATTGAATCGAGTGATGCTCATAGGGGTGAAGAAGTGGGATTGAAACTAGTGAAATTAATCACATAGCGTCAATCATAACTTCTAGGGCTTTCACCTCATAACTGGGACTTCCCAGGAGGTCACCCATCCTAGATCGCCTCTGGCTCAAGCGCGATTAACTATGGAGCTTTCCCCACAGTCAAGCTCACTTAGCTTGCTACCCCATTTGTAAAACCTTAGCAAGTATTGTGCCTCATGAACCATTCAAGTAGAGTTCCCTTCACTCTTTTGAATTAAGTATTGAGGGTTTTCGCAGTGCATTATATTAGATATCATTTTTGGGATTCAACTGTGTTAAGTAACTCATTCATCTATGACCTTTCCATGAGAGGTAGTCGTAACTGAGTAATTTCTCATGATTTTTGAATAGTGCACTTAGCACTCATTGCATCAGGTGATGTTCATAGGGGTGAATAAGTGGGATTGAAACTAGTGAAATGAATCACATAGCGTCAATCATCACTTTCGAGGCTTGCACTTGGTAACCAGGACTACCCAGGAGGTCACCCATCCCAGATCGCCTTTGGTTCAAGTGTGCTTAATTGTGGAGTTTTTCCCACAGTTAAGCCCACTTAGCTTGCTACCCCATTTGCAAAAGCTTAGCAAGTATTGTGCCTCATGAACCATTCAGTAGAGATCCCTTCACTCTTTTGAATTAAGTATTGGGGGTTTTAGAAATGCATTGTATTAGATATCATTTTTTGGGATTCAACTGTGGTAAGTAAGTCATTCATTTATGACATTTCCATGAGAGGTAGTCATAACTCACTAATTTGTCATGATTTTTTAATATTCTACTTAGCACTCATTGCATCGGGTGATGCTCACAAGGGTGAAGAAGTGGGATTGAAACTAGTGAAATGAATCACATAACGTCAATCATCGCTTCTGGGGCTTGAACCCGGTAACTGGGATGTTGGGTAGCGGAGGTCCCACATAACAGTTTTGGGGCTTAGAGCCTATAAGTTAGGATGAAAATATTGTAAAACTATGAAATATGTGGAGCGTGAAATGGAAGAGGTCGAGTCAAAGGGTTGTTCGTCCAAGAAGTAGTATAGAATAATAGGAAGTAAGTCATCTTGTCCATGGTCTGTGGACCGTGGGAATGTATAAAGAGAGTGAGGCTCTAAGGCTAGAAAGTAGTTTTTTTGGTTTGAATGTATCTTAGTGCTATGGGTCTGTGAAGATATTATATTATGCGTCTGTAAGTTCGAGTCAAGGGTGTTGTTGGGTAGATAGAGGCTCTGCAGTTGTGTGCGCAGAGGCCTGGTAAAGTCCGCAGCTATGTGCATGGACCCCTGCAGCTGAGTGTGTAGGGCAGATCTCGATGTATTAGAGAAAGAGTTGAATAAAGATAAGTTGGTTCTGAAATACTGTGTGAACTCTGACATATTGTGGATCTGGTTAATTTATGGTTGATATATCTATTTGATCTGTGCGCTTATTCTTATGTTATGAGTTTATGCGAATCTATAACTTTTCTAGGTGCGCGAACTGGTTATCTCTATTAAATGTTTGCTTAAAGACTGTAAAAGTAGATCTGATCTATAGCAGCTGATTAATAATAAGTATTAAGGGATTTCCTTGGTCTGAATCTACACGGAAGCAGAGTAGCGTGAGGCCATAGAATGGCATGCGACTCCTCTAGACCACATCACGACATCCCAAGGGTGCGGAAACCTGGTTCAAGCACCCTCCCCTGCTACCTCGGGTGAGACCTCAGTCTGCGCTCCGTGGGCTATTGCTGAAAGGGTCGGTAGCTGCAGGATTTGTTTGGCTAACTAACTCTCTGAACTTGGGTCAGGCCCCTATAAGCCAACAAATGGTTCCATTGTCGGGACTGAGATTTGCCTAAGGGATGTCTGATGTCGGAACACTGGAACCTTACAGAGAAAGAGTTTGAGGATTGATTGGATTAGGAGCAGTATGAGCTCATAGTACACCGACTCAAAACTAAAGGTTAAAAATGATGAGCGCGATCCAGTTATCGGTATTCAAAGGAGTAGGAAGCAAAGATCCAAAACAATTTTAGTTTGTGGTAACAGTGATATGGGAAGCGCACAGAGTTACGGATAATAACATGAAAAAGGCTAAGCACGCCGTAGGACGGAGCACTGACATGGTATATAAATACTCAAGAAATCACCTGAATGTGGGAACAACAGAGATCCAGGCCGATTTGAATAAAGAATTTTTCCAGCTGAAATCAAAACGCAGTCGATCATAGGGTTCAAGGAGATCACGATGATGCATGGTAAAACTCCATGGGATCTAGATCAAATATTGAAAAGTACAATTTGTGAGGCGAACATGACACTGTCAGATGCGCAGCACTGTGCATGGTTTGTGGCATCACTAACGCCACATCTGAGGACAGCTCTGTCATAGCAAAAGACCTCAACCCAGGCTAATGCATTAGAGACAGCGATGAGGTTGCATGAAACTAGGATGCAAGATCCGAGGTTAGGAGTTCAGCAAATCCACACACAAATACAAAACCTGTCTTTAGAAATGCAGAAGTTAAAACAAGAATAGACACCCCACCGAGGAGCTCGGGAGGAAGTGTGGTGTATAAAGTGTAGAAGTCAAGGTCATGATAAAGATCATTGTTCGGTCTTTGTGAACTATATGACAACGGGGGGACCGACACCGTTGCGACCAGAGGCACAAGCAGGGCCAAGTGCGACACTCTCACTCTAGTGCGTAATCTATCAAGCGGGAGGAAAGCACAATATGGACAATTGTCATCTACTGCCAAATTTTAACCAGACCCCCCAGCAACTATTTTGCAACTTTTGCAGATTGGTGGGCCACGAGGAACGAGACTGTCGTAGTTATTAATTATTGATGGCCCATTCACCTGCCTACAAAATGCAAACTGAAGCGCGAGGTCATGATCTAGCCGCGACGATAGCGCGTGGTGGGTTCCAGGGACATGGACGAGGACGGGGAGTAATGGGGCTAGTAAGGGGTCATGGGCAGCTAATCTGTTACAACTGTGGAGGACCACGACACTACGCATGGGAGTGTACCAACCCAACCAGAATATCGGGCCCTTACTGTGAGCAATTCGATCATGAACTGATAGATTACCCGACACTGATAGCGCAGATCTGTGAGAAAAGGGCAGCACAACCTACGGTGACACAGAGCATCCAGATGATGAGGTCCAAACCACGTGAAGAAGACCCCAACGTAAACATGGTGCTCAAAAGTGGCACGATCACAGGAGAGGATAAGGGGAAACTAACCAAGGAAGATGCAGGGGTTCGCAAGGAGACATGTCTGGAAGCTAGGGAGAGCTTCGCGGAGGTCTCTACCCCAGGTAGTAGGGATCAACTTGAGCCAGAAATGGATCCCTCGATGCTCGCTACCTTTTTAAAGACATGCATGAAATTGCTTTGCGACAATATGGCAGTTAGGGGCTTGCAAGAATTGATAAATAGGTGAGCAGGGTCGAGTGAACCTCGCATGGTCAGAAAATTGGGAAAACATGCGTCGTGGACTGGATGGGAATTGCAATTAATGGTGCAGATTGGTGACTATGAGATGGATTAGATCATTATGGACTTGGTCTCAGATGCAAATGTACTACCTAAATAGACTTGGGAGCGCATGGGCAAGCCCACCCTACAATGGTCTCCTATTCAATTGCAGATGGCGAATCAACAGAAGATCCTGCCCATGGGAAGACTGCAAGGAATTACAGTAGATATAGAAGGTGCGAGCACTTGAACGGACTTTGAGGTAATCGAAGTCGTGGATGAAAGTAGCCCTTACCCTAAATTATTAGGAATAGATTGGGCCACCGATACAAATGGGGTTATTAATTTAAAGAAGCGGAAAATGATATTTGAGAAGAAGTCGCTCCACATAGTCATTCTGGTAGACCTGACTGAAGAACCCCATTACAATGAACCCATGTGCGACAAAGCAAGTGATGATGAATTTGATTTTATCTACAAAATTACTACATGAAATTGAGAGTGGGACAATCCGACGGCGGAAGGGAGAATATCGTGGGGGCATGCAGAGTCCTGCACCGAAGATTCATATGAACAAGATGAGTAGTGGCATCAATGGTTGAACAGATTAACCACGTTAAACTGCAATATGGTGACTAAATCATTGTATTGTCTTAGAGCTCAGGATTGTGAACTACCGATGTATGATGGGTTGACAGTAGTAGATGAATTCTTGACCAAGTTTGAAAGCACAGTACCAGAGCACCAACGATTTGATACATTGAAATGGGCATTGCATACAATACCTGCACATTGGTGGGGCACACATGAAGGAACCTTAAAAAATTGGCGGGGTTGTAGGTGCATGATGCAGATAAGATTTGGAAGACAGGAACTACGAATAATGGAGAAATACGATGGACGTGGTGACCCGCGCATGCACCTTACCAGATGGGTCCAAGCCTATGGAGAAGAGCCTCAACCAGAGTGGGTACACTTATTTTATCATACCCTGGATGTCATTCCAAGGAACTGGTATACTAAAACAAAGCTCCGACATGGCATAGGCGAATGGGATATCTTGCACGAAGGGTTTCTGTCAACATTCCTCTTTGAAGATCAATGGATGGATACTATGGACGACGCGTTACAGGTGGTGAAGGCCACTATTTTCAAAACACCATTGGAACCAGAAGAAATCGTGCAGCCAGACTGGTCGCGACAGTTGAGCCAGGCCTTGGAATGTTACAATGTGCAGGTAGAAGATGATGAGGATGACCCTAGAAACATCAATATTCTGGAAATAAAGGGGAGTCGCGAGGTGAGCGAATCAGTAATCGAGGATCCAGACATCACCTCGCCACTGAAAACAAAACAAGTAAACATCGGAATAGAGGAAGAGCCGAAGTATGCAATGTTGGGGGACTATTGGGACTATGCCATGGTGGAAAAGGTAGTCGAGTTACTTCGAGAATATCAAGATTTATTCCCAACAAAAATCATGGAGTTAAAAGGGATCCTCAGTGACCTGGGAATGATGAAGATAACCTTGAAGCTGGATGCAAAGCCAGCTAAGAAGCGGCCTTACCGATTGAATCCAAAATACAAATCCAAGGTCCGCGAAGAGTTGGACAAGATGCTTGCAGCAGGAATAATTGAACTAGTAGAGGAGTCTGACTGGGTAAGTCCTATGGTTGTGCAGGAGAAGAAACAAAAGGGTGAAATTCACATCTACATGGATCTCAGGAAGCTCAATGATGCATGTGTCAATGATCCATTTCCGATGCCATTTACAGACTAGGTACTGGAAAATGTGGGAGGATAAGAAGCCTGCTCCTTCGCGGACGGTTTCTCGGGGTACCACCAGATCAAGATAGCGCCAGTGGATAGGATCAAAACAACTTTCACCACCGAATGGGGCTATTTTCAGTATACGGTGATTCCCTTTGGACTAAAGAACACGCCATCGTTATTCTCCCGCATTGTGGTAGCTGCATTCAAGGAACTTATACACAAGTTCTTAGAGGTATATCTTGATGATTGAACCATATTCAGGCTAGTTAAGAAACATACCATGAGCTTACAGTTAATGCTGGATACTTGCCAATGACACTAGATTGCGCTAAACCTGAAGAAGTGTACTTTCCTCGTCTCCTTCGGGAAATTGCGCTAAACTTGAAGAAGTATACTTTCCTCGTCCCCTTCAGGAAATTGTGCTAAACCTAAAGAAGTGTACTTTCCTCGTCCCCTTCGGGAACCTACTTGGCCATGTGGTTTATAAGCAAGGTCTGACGGTGGATCCAGCAAAGATCGCTGTCATACTCAATCTGCAAGCGCCGTGAAGTGTCAAACAACTGCACGCCACATTGGGACAAACTGGTTACTATCGGAAGTTCATAAAAAGTTACGCGCAGATCACGACACCAATGGAACAAATGCTGAAGAAGGATGCTACTTATTGCTGGAATGAGGAATGCAACAAAAGTCTAGAAACACTTAAGGAAAAGATGGCATCAGCCCCTATATTGGTCTTTTCGAAAGGGGACATTGAATTTCATGTGCACATTGACGCGTTGTGTATCACGTTGGCTGCGGTACTCACCCAAGAAAGAGCAGAGGGAATTGATCATCTGATTGCATTTGCAAGTCGATGATTGTCAAAAGCTGAGTAGAACTACTCCACTACTGAGCGAGAAGGATTGGCGATGGTATACGTGCTCTAGAAATATTGCTACTATCTACTCAGAGGACACTTTAAGTTGTATACTGACCACTTTGTGCTAAAATACCTAGTGAATAAGCCTATGTTAGGGGGGCGCATTTGTAGGTGGCTACTATTATTTCAAGAATATGATTTCGAAGTCATCGTCAAGACAGGAAATCTAAACATAGGCACAGACCACCTGTCTCGAATTGAGAACGATGAAGAGCCCACAAACTTAGAGGAAGGACTACCGGATACACAATTGTATGCGGAGCACGTCGTGGCTGGCCATTTTGAGGATATACTTCACTTCTTAACCACAGGAACCGTGCCATAGGGATATTCTGTTTAGCAAAAGAAAGAATTGGTGATACACGCAACAAACTTTACTGTTACTGCAGGACACCTCTACAAAATGGGCAACGATGAAATATTACTCAGATATGTACCTGAATTTGAGCGAGTGCAGATCCTGGCCGAAGCACATGGGGGGGTTGCTGGAGGACATTATAAAGGTCATGCCACAGCACAAACGATCCTTCACACAGGACTATGGTTGCCAACTCTACATCAATACTCAAAAGCATATTGTCGGGCCTGCGACGTATGTCAACGGACTGGGAAACCATCGCTGAGGGATGAAATGCCACTCAAGCCACTGATGATGTTACAACCATTCTAGAAGTGGGAAATCAACTTCGTGGGACCTATCGCACCTCAAGGGAAGATGGGTGCATACTATATCATCACCATGATAGAATATTTGACCCAGTGGGTAGAAGCACAGCCGATTAAGGACTGCACGGCTGCTACAACTGCGAAATTTTTGTTCAAAAAAATGATAACATGGTTTGGATGTCCCAAAATTCTCATGAGTGACCGAGGAACGTACTTTCTAAATGAAATGATCAGCGTGCTCACTGAGGAGTTCCAGATCTATCATCAACAGAGCACGCCATACCATCCGCAAGCGAATGGGAATGTTGAAGCATTCAACAAAATTTTGGAGACTGCTTTGACTAAGGTCTGTAATGCGCAGTGAAACGATTGGGACTTGCACATCCCTGCTGTGCTATGGGCCTAGTGAACCACGTGCAAGAAATTGACAGGCCATACACCTTTTCGGTTAGTCTATGGCAAGGAAGCCGTCATGTCCATGGAATACATCGTACCTAGTTTGTGAATCGTGGCAATAACAGGCATGGCAGACTGTGGGGCTTTGGAGGAATGGCTCGCACAACTGTAGTAACTTGAGGAGGAATGACTTTTGGCTGGATTCCATCAGCAAGTATAGAAACAGTGCGAGAAAGCATGGCATGATCGCCATATCAAGGTGTGAACTTTCAAGGAGAATGATCTAGTATTACTATATGATAATAACTTCAAGAAATTCCCTTGCAAGCTTCGAATGCATTGGTTGGGTCCCTATGTAGTCAAAGAAGTTACAAATGGAGGCACGGTCCAGCTTGCCAAGCTCATTGGAGAACCCTTCTCGGGAAGAGTAAATGGTAGTCGCCTGAAGCTCTACACGGGTGGGCCGACCGCCTGAACAACTGATCGAAGGACAGTTTCATTGCTCCAGCTAGTTGAAAGAGAGCGTGGGATGATAAATCAGTTTGGGGGGAAGCTGCGTGACCACCGGGGGGCATGTAGATGTGGTCTATCATAAGGTTCGCAGTTGTGTGGAAAGGGATGCACTGCTGCATGGATAAGCAGAGAGGCGACCGTTGCTGTCACTATTCATGACAAGATGTCTGAGTTATGGCAAAAGGGAGAGGGCAACAGGAAATTAAGAGATAGGGTACAAGCCAGATCTGGAACGATCTGCTACAAGCTTAACATGAGGGCACCAGAAAAGGCAGGAGCCAGCGAATTTGAATTTTGAAACACTTATAAATCATAGGGTGGCCTCCACTGAACGAGCTGCGCTTCTGAGAACCGTAAGCTGTTGCGCTTTCCCGCCGCTATGGAACTCTTCATTATCTATGCTCAAGGAGTAATCCCAAGGGTTGTGATATGGCCAATGATGCAGGGCTTTCTGAAGAATACGGTGTGGACAGTTGTGGGCACCACGCAGAGTTCAGCATCAACGGGAGGGTATGTGCCAGAAATTTGTAGACACGAAGCAGAACTGGTCAGGATGTCATAGCCTCACCCATGGGCTAGTCGGTGAACCGTAAAGGATAAGGTAAAGGCTATAAAGACGGAGAAAAATGGTGGAATTATAGTTAAAAAGTCATCCCTGATGTATCTTGAAGATTGGGATCTCGTGGACAGTAGCAATGGCCTTACAAAATTGCAACACAAGCTGCAACAGACAGTGCAAAGAGAAGATACAAAATTGGAAATTGGTTGTGTTGGTACAAGAAGGTCTCGTATGCGGCACCGTAGCTAGAGCTAAAATGCTATCAGGGGGTGTTCTATGTTAACTAAGTAGAGCAGAATGGGCATTATCGGTTGTGAGAATTGGTAGAAACAATGAAGCAGGAGCTAGAAGAAGCGTTGCAGGAGACAAAGAAGGCGCAGTAGGACAAATGGCGTCACTTACAGGGAGGTGAACTATGGTGCCTAGGAAGCACGTCTCACCATACCAACAAGTGACTCGGGATGAGTCACGATGATTGTGTTGGGGGCCTATTGGGTAGTGGAGGTCCCGCATAATAGTTTTGGGGCTTAGAGCCTATACGTTAGGATGAAAATATTGTGAAAATCCAAAATATGCGGAGCACGAAATGGAATAGTCGAGTCAAAGGGTTGTCCGCCCAAGAAATAGTATAGAATAATAGGAAGTACGTCGGCCTGCCCATGGTCCGCGGACCATGGGAATGTATAAATAGAGCGAGGCTCTAAGGGTAGAAAGTAGTTTTTTGGGTTTGAATGTATCTTAGTGCTATGGGTCTGTGAAGATAGTATATTCTGCGTCTGTAAGTTCGACTCAAGGGTGTTGTTGGGTAGATACAGGCTCTGCAGCTATGTGCACAGAGGCCTGGTAGAGTCTGCAGCTATGTGGGCAGAGGCCTGGTAGAGTCTGTAGCTGTGTGCGCGGACCCCTGCAGCTGAGTGTGCAGGGCAGATCTGGATGTATTGGCGAAAGAGTTGAATAAAGATAAGTTGGTTCTGAAATACTGTGTGAAATTTGACATATTGTGGATCTGGTTAATTTATGGTTGATATATCTATTTGATCTGTGCGCTTATGCTTATGTTATGAGTTTATGCAAATCTATAACTTTTCTGGGTGTGTGAACTGGTTATCTCTATTAAATGTTTGCTTACAGACCGTAAAAGGTAGATCTGATCTATAGCAGCTCATTAATAATAAGTATTAAGCGATTGCCTTGGTCCAAATCTACGCAGAAGAAGAGTAGCGCAAGGCCATAGAATGGCACGTGACTCCTCCAGACCACATCACGACATCCCAAGGGTGCGGAAACCTGGTTCCAGCACCCTCCCCTACTACCTCGGGTGAGACCTCAGTCCATGCTTCGCGGGTTGTTGCCAAAAAGGTTGGTAGCTGCGGGATTTGTTTGGCTAACTAACTCTTCCGAACCTGGGTTAGGCCCCTATAAACCAACATGGGACTTCCGCCGAGGTCACCCATCCCACACGCCTCTGGCTCAAGGGCGATTAACTGTGGAGTTTTCCCACAGTCAAGCCCACTTAGCTTGCTACCCCATTTGAAAACCTTAGCCAGTATTGTGCCTCATGAACCATTCAAGTAGAGTTCCCTTCACTCTTTTGAATTAAGTATTAGGGGTTTTCATAGTGCATTATATTAGATATCATTTTTTGGGATTCAACTGTGTTAAGTAAGTCATTCATCTATGACCTTTCCATGAGAGGTAGTCATAACTAACTAATTTCTCATGATTTTTGAACAGTCCACTTAGCACTGATTGCATTTTATTTTTTGTTATAGTAGACATTTTCTTGTATTTATAGAATATTTTATTTTAATTTTAAATGTCACATAACTCAATATTGGGCATGGAGGGAATTTAGCATCTTTGTCATATTAGGATGTAGAATGGGCAATAAACAAAAATAAAATAAATTCTTAAAGTGTTTTACAAATATAAAAGTAAAAACAATGTAAACTTTGAAACAGGAACTATAAACTCAAAATGGGAACTCTGGCCAAAAAACCCTGAAAAAAACATCAAAAAGAGTGCTAAAAACAAAAAGTGTGTATACTGGAATGATGGTTTTTTTTTTTAGGATCAATTTTGAACATGTTTTAAAAATGGCAGTGAAAATGAAATTTTCGTGCAAAAAACAGCTTGAAAACAAAAATGTGATCATACTAGAACAATGATTTTTTCTTTTAGGGTCAATTTTCAAGATTATTAAAAAATGCTAGTAAAACCAATTTTTATGTGCCAAACAAAGTTGTTTATGAGGAAAAAACACACTAATGTTTTTGGTAGAATAACATTTTTCTTTGCTAAGTATAAATTCTCAACCATAACATGCTAGATACAAAAGAAATTGAAGTTTTTTCAACTATAAAATTAAAAAACCATGACATTATGAACAAATTACATGACTAAATGAATTCAAAAGTCATATTTGTATATTGAATGAAACATACATTATATCTCTAATTTAATGTTGCATTTTAGATATTCTAAACAATAAAGATTATCATAATTAAGACATATAATCCAACAACATAAAAATGACTCATAACTTCTCATTTAACCAATTTCAAGATACGATGCAAACATCAGTTATATAAATTGTCTTAAACAATTATTCAAAATCACTCATATTTTCTTGCACACCATCAGAATTCACATCTTCATATGAGTGACTAGATGCTAACGAAGATGTTCCATATTCTTCTCTTTCATCAACTAGTGCCCCATCTGAGTCCACATGCATGCCCACCATTTCAGGTTTCAAAATTATTCTATATCTACGACTGGTTTCACCAGACTCCCATCTCAACACTGTTCCTTCTGGTAACAACCTTTTCAAAATCTCTATCATCTTGAAGCAAAGAGTTCCTCTCTTTTTTAAATTGAAGTCATAAACATGTATGTCAACATCCTCCAATTTTAATATGTTTGTGCATCGGCAATTCATATTTGTACCCTTTATTTTTCTCTTTCCGCCATTTTCTTGTCAACTACCATCTCTGGCTTATACACACCATTGAATGGGTGTGTATTTGTGGCATACCAATGTACTTCAAGACCTGTAACATCCTCATTTTTTGTAAATACCTTTATAACTTTAGTAACCCAGAATGGATAGCCATTGGGATCTCCATCTGCTAGCACTGCGATCATGAAACCCTCCTTAATATCCTGTACTGAACCCCTGTAAAGGTCTTCCATGGCTTCACGTTGTGCACGATATCTTCTGGAACCAATATACATCTCTCTTTCCTCTGCCTGTGAAGAATTAATAATACCTTGAGAACGTTGTTGTTCAATAATGTTTATTTCCTCATGTTCATTTGACACATTTTGTGACCAAATAAATGGATTTTCAAGGGTATATCTTCATTTGTTGTTGTTGAAATGATATCACTTTGATTATTGAAAAATTACCCCCACTAAACTAAATCAGCAATGTCAAAGTACTCATATGTATATATAATACATTTTTTAATTTCTTCTAGGCAATCAGAATAATTTATATCTCTATTTTTTCTGCGTGTATTATGAACTTCACCAACCGATTGTAATAACAATAGTTTTGATGCAAATATTGGATGATCTGGAATGAACTTCAAAAATTGCAAACCTGATGATGCTGCCCATTCTACAGTAGTTGAATACTTCTTGCCCCATATTAGTGTTTTCCCATCAATTTTTTTGATACGAAATTGATGTTGTAAGCTAATGTCATCAAGTTGTTCAATGCATTTCCCCTCACCATATGATCCCAGAATAAACCTTCGCATGTCAACAATTTCTTCCAACACATCAAAAGTAGGCTCTGGCATGTATGATTTCTTAATACATTCAATTAATGATGACAAGCTCCCAACTTCCTTCCTCCTCAATGTGACTGAAAAACGACTGAACATCTGATCAATATGGTCATGAGTGTGCCCAACAAGAAGGAAACCAACCTTTACGTTCTCAAAATTTCTCAATTCAACAAGCATGTTTAGATATCCAAAAACAACCTAATTTTTGTTTCACGGCAAGTGTTGTCCAATTGTAGATACAAAACTTCAGGAAGATTACTAGACCAATGAGAAAGTACATCATGAATTATGGTTATGGTCAGATTTTCATCATTATGAATATTTGGAGCTATGAAGTACACCCTTGGCAACATTTTGCCATTGAAGACCATACAACCGACCAAGTGATACTGAATAAAATTTTCCTCCTATAAATTTTTGGGTGTGCGAACAAAATGTGGTAAAAGTGTTTTCTTCTGGTCCATACCATCAATTATCAAACACAAATATTTATTTGGATTATCATAACACTTGTTTCGATGCTTGTACAACTTTTCCTTTAATTTTTTCTTGTTCGTAATGATCCTAAAGTACTTTGACAATTGAATCTACACAACATAAAAGAAAGCCATTAAGAAATATGTTTTCATAGTTGATGACTATAGAATTTTAAAAGTTAAAGCTATGAATGCTTACCTCTTTCTGACCCTTCACATTTGTCCCTTTTTTCTTTAAGAGAAGCACATGTACTACAAATCCCCATCCTTGTCTTCTTAGGAATATGGACATTGTTGAATTCTTTCTTCCATACCTTCACAAAATATTGATATGTAATAAACCGGCCATGCCCCTCAGCACCTTCTTCATATTCTTTGCATAAGTTGTAGATTTCTTGCCTTGAAAAATTATTTGGAATATGTATTGTCTCTCTATTTGGCATACACTCTCGATGCTTTGAAAAGAAATCTTTCATCCATGACATTGCAGTATTTGATAATGGCCCAAACTATCTTTTATGACATACTTCTGAATAAAATGTGGGATCCTTTTCCAAATTTTCTTGAATTCTCGAGAGATGAAAATTCCCAATCGAATGAAACATTTTGAAAGCCTTTCTACAGATCAATAAAGTCCTAATATGATAATCATAACCTGACAATGTAGATTGCATGCACCCAACTAAATATGAATTTTGCATGCTTTTATTCATTGACAAATATCTCTTCCTGCTTTCTAATGCAAATTTGAAATCCATATGTTTCAAGCAATATTTTTGGCAACATTCACATGAAATGAGAGCATTTATAGAACTCCTTCTCATCAGATATTCTGCTTTACCCCTTGTATAACTAGAACATCTTGCATTTATACAAAAAGGTCTACTCCTACTCCTCGATACAATATTTCTTGGAAACATCTCCATCATTGGATCATCATTTGTATAAGGATTTTCATCATCATTAAGAGGAATGTTATCCACACTATGATCAGCTATGCTTTTCAAACACTAACTTGGAGGATATTCTTCATCTTCCCCTTATTCAGTGCTACTGTCATAGTCCTTAGAATTCGTACTGAATGGAAAATTTTACTCGATGTTTATTGGATATTCTTCCTCATGTGCATTGTCAATGCTACTCTCATAGTCCATAGAATTAGGACTGCATCGAAAATGTGATTGTTTACTTACTGGAAATGCTACATCCTATCCTTTGTCACTAAACCTTTATACTCATTAGAATTAGGACTAAGTGCATCATCCTGTCCTTCATCATTGCTGCTCTCATAGTCGTTAGAATTAGGACTAAGAGAACACCGTGACACTCCATTATTTTGAAATTCATCATCATGCTCTTCATCAATGCTACTCTCATAGTCCGTAGAATTAGGACTAAGAGGACATTGTGACACTCCATTCTTTTGAAATTCATCATAACGCTCCCCATCATCGTTGCTCTCATAGTCCTTAGAATTAGGACTAAGTGGATACCATGACACTCCATTCTTTTGAAATTCATCATCTCGCTCTTCATCACTACTGCTCTCATAGTCCTTAGAATTAGGACTAAGTGGACATCGTGACACTCCATACTTTTGAAATTCATCATCATGCACTTCATCACTACTACTCTCATAGTCCTTAGAATTAGGGCTAAGTGGACACTTTTACACTCCATTCTTTTGAAATTCGTTATCACACTCTTCATCACTGCTTCTCTCATAGTCCTTAGAGTTAGGACTAAGTGGACACCGTGACACTCCGTTCTTTTTTAAATTCGTCATCATTCTCTTTAGCACTGCTTCTCTCATAGTCCTTAGAATTAGGACTAAGTGGACACTGTGACACTCCATTCTTTTGAACTTCACCATCATGCTCTTCATCACTATTGCTCTCATAGTCCTTAGAATTAGGACTAAGTGGACACCGTGACACTCCATTCTTTTGAAATTTGTTCTTCATCACTACTGCTTTCATAGTCCTTAGAATTAGGACTAAGTGGAATCTATGACTCTTTATTTATTTGAAGTTCTCCATCCCCTCTTTCATCAGTGCTGCTCTCATAGTCCTTAGGATCAGGACTAAGTGGAATAATTGACTTTCTATTCATAGTGGAAGAATTACCGCTATATTCATCAATATGAATAGAGTTGTTATGCGATGAAGATGTTGATGTTGTAAAAATCAAAACTTCACTATCAGGACGATCCATCCCTTTCAAATAGAATATGTTGAATGACACAAATGGAGAGTTTCCTAAAGATGTTATATAGCTTAGAGGATGAAATTTTCCCTCCAAAACGTTTCGCGAAAATATTTCCCTCCAAAAAGTTTAGCGAAAATATTTCCCTCCAAAAAGTTTGTTAGATTTATTTCCCTTCATTATTTTATTCTACAATTTATTGAAAAATGTAAACTAAATTTTTTTATGAAATAAATCATTAAAGCTAAAATTGTAAACTACAACTTCTACCTAAATTATTTTAATAGTTAAAGTATATAATATTTATTAAACAATTGAATGTTTTTTTAATTTTTATAATGCATTCTAAAACAAATTAATCCCACATCCACCTCGCTACAAAACAATTCCATAATATTCGCTTTATCATATTTTCCTTCATCGCCTTAAAAAAATTAACATGTTAATTTTTTTTTAAAACAAATTAATCCCACATTAAATGTACAGAAAAACATCTCCGTAATTTCACCTATATAATAAATTCCATTTTCACTATTACTCACATAACATGAAGGTTTTCTGAGGTTTGTTGAAAGACCTGGAGCGAATTTGTGGAGCTACATTGCTATCAACAACATATTCAACGGACAATTCTCACAATTGAAAGGTTAGTTAAATTTTTTTCTTTGAAAATTTTGATATTAAATAAGTTTAATGAAGTAGTTTTTTTTTAAATTAAAACTTTTTTGGAGCCAAATTAACCAATACGTCTGTCATGAGCATGGTGGGCCCAGTAAAGCTCATGAGAGCTAAACGGGCCCTTAGGTTAGCGGCGATGAGCATGGCTGGCCCGCCCGACCGCAGGGTGGCAGGGAAATTCTCATAATCCCCGCCACCCCGCAGGCAGGCAGGCCGCTGGGGTGGTGCAGGGTGGGGTTGTCGCAGCCCGGGGTAGTGCGGGGTGGGGCTCCGAGAATTGCCCGCCCCCCCACGGGCGGGCGGGCTGCCGGGGTGGTGCGGGGTGGGCTGCCACAACCCCACCCCACGCCACCTCGTCGGCCTGCCCGCCCGCAAGGTGGCAGGCAGGCCAACGGGGTGGAGCAAGGGGTGGTTGTGGTAGCCCCCCGCGCCACCCCGGCGGCCTGCCCGCCTGCGGGGTAGCGGGCGATTCCCGGAATCGCCAGCCACCCCGCGAGCAGGAGGGCCACTGGGGTGGTGCGAGGGGGGCTTCTACCATTTCTCCCCACATTGATCTCATTCTCCATCTTCAATCTACCCCTCAAGGGGGAGGTTGAGGGGTAGATTGAAGATGGAGAAGGAGATCAATGTGGGGAGAAATGGTAGAAGTTGTTGTTTCAGCCCCCCTCGCATCACCCCACCTGGCAGACCGCCAGGGTGGCAAAGGGGGAAGGTTGTGGTAGCCCCCCTGCGCCACCCTGGCGACCACCCCGCGTGAGGGCCGGCCACTAGGGTGGCGTGGGGGAAGCTGTGGCAACAACTTCTACCATTTCTTGCCACATTGATCTCCTTCTCCGTCTTCAATCTACCCCTCCTCTGAGGGATAGATTGAAGATGGAGAAGGATATCAATGTGGGGAGAAATGGTAGAAGTTGTTGACACAGCCTCCCCCTACACCACCCCGGTGGCCTGCCAGCCCACGGGGTGGCTGGCGATTCTTGGAATCGCCCGCCACCCCGTGGGTGGGCAGGCTACTGGGGTGGCGCAGAGGGGGGACTGTCACAGTCCCCCTTGTGCCACCCCGGCGAGCGGGCCACTAGGGTGGCGCGGGGGGCTGTTGTGGCAGGGTGATATATTAATACTAAGAAAAATTTAATTTTCTTAGTAATAATATTTTTTTAATTTCAATGACCTGATTATACAAATTAAAAATTTATGATATATTTTCGTTGTTAATTTAAGTTAATATGTTTTCATTATTTACTGATTTATATGTTTCTTTTTTCAGGAAAATGGCATCAAAGAAGGTTTTTGTGAATATTTTTGGACCAAAGACTCTTAAAGGTGGATCTTCAAAAAGCATTAGTGAGCGAACTCCATCTGAGCTCATGGCTACAAATCTTTCAAGTGCCTCAAATGATAACAAGATGACTTCATACTAGAAGAATTTAAAAGAAGTGAAATTTCCATCAAGAATCTGGCATGTGAAATAAAGAGAAAGCCAAAATGTGAATATATATCTATATATTGATATACCGAATGATAATGGAATTTATGACGTGATGGGAAGAGTCATAGATATGTATTCGGTACTGGATAGTGAAGTTGTTTACATACTTACAAGACTGTCCAAGTCAGATGAAAGGCTTAAATATCGGCTATCATATTCATTGTATGACACGAACAGGTATCTAAAAAGTTGTGTAAACAAATCGTGAATGAGATGAAACAAAATATCGTAAGTATTGTTATTTATATTTGTATTTTGCGTTCTTGTAACTGTCTCACTATATTTTTTTAACTTTGTTTTTATTGACATATGATATTTTGTTTGGCAGAATTTTGTTGAAAGTTGTTCAATTAGGTTGGGAGGCATTCATTTCATAGAGCATGATATTATGAAAGTTGTCAGCAGTTTCTACTCAGTGTTAGAAGAAGATATGGCAAACAAGCAAAATGTAGTAATTGATGATGCTACAAAACTACATCCAAGGGATAAAAAAAAAAAGGCCTCTAGTGGATAAATCTAGCAAGGGTAGACAAGTTACTTTTGAAGACGATGAAGTTGAAACTGACAGTGAAGCATATGTTGTCGTTACTGAAGATGACATTGGAACTGAGAAGAGCCGTAAAAGACCAAAAGTAACAATTCCCAAGAATAAATCTGTTACAGTTAATGATGAGAATGTTATGAAGAAGAAAAGTAAAGTTGAAGATTTTGAAGTAGTCATTCTAGCAGTCAAGAGCCTAGTGAAGCTTCAAAAAAAAGCAAACAAATCATTACACCAGGAGCTGATTTAGAGGATGGCATTATCAAAACAAAACAAAATGCCATTCGATAGAATTTGACAAAGAGAAACTTAATTGAGGGTAGTTGTACATTTCAACTTAATGTCAGACAAACCTATAAGGCAAGTGAAGGACAATGTCAATATCAAGTCAGAAAGCCACATCATCTGTATGTTCATAACTTGAAGACATTGATGAGGTACAATCCATATGCTCATGTGGTTAGTTATGTGCTTCTTGTTGATCCAGTTCAAGTTCCCAACAAAGAAGCATTTGATAAATCAAAATGTTTTGAATACAATTATTATGTGCTTGGGGGGAACCATTTTGTACAATTATTACGTGCTTGGGGGGAACAATTGATGGAGGAATATCCTAATAACCCACGTTTTGAAACAATGAAATGTATCATTTATGCTGGTTTATCAAATACAGAAGCAAAGTTAGTGGCATGGGATCATAATTTAGATAATGAATATAAGATGTCTATGACTTTCATCCAAAGGGTTAGATTTATTCATAGTGAATTTGAAGAAAAATGTGGTGGGGATAGGATAAATATTACTGTAGATTTCGGAAAGGAATGTTGTATGGAAATAGGCTATCCAATTGAAGAGAAAATCAATTCAAAAGGTGGAAAAGGCAGCAAATGTAGGTTTTAAACCTATACAGAAATTACCTGCATACGAATTCTAAAACACAGAAAATAAACAATGCGAGAGCATAACATATAAAACACATATCACAGAGATTTTCCCCTGGATCCCAAAACCGGGACTACCAACTTGATTTTTGATTATGTTCCTTTCAATGTTACAATACATATTTATACATGCTGAAGCATCCAATAGCATGGACCGAAAAACCATCACGTCCAATACCATGGACCGAAAACCATCGGGTCCAATACCATGGATTGAAAACCATCGCGTCCAAAAAACATGTGCGAAAATCATGCACAAAACCATAGGTGGGTCCGCCCAACCTAACATAGGGTCCAAAACCAAAATTTTCTGGGGTGCTGCCCCGGACCCCATAAAGTGGGGTTACGGGTGCCCTTCAAACCCCGTGTTAACTACGTGGAAAGAATAAAACACAACCCAACATTCTCCCACTTGTTGTTTTTTTTCCACAGGGGACCACAAGAGAGCTTAGTCATTTTCCCAGCCCTGAAATGCCCATTGTCTCTCTACACCAAGAGAACTTCTCAGAGCTCACAGATTTTGTCAATGCATCTGCAGTATTCTTAAAAGTGTCCACCTTTACCAGCAACACCTTTTTGTCTTCTATCATATCCCTCACAAAGTGATACTGAACATCAATGTGCTTTGTCTTTGAATGATATGCAGGGTTCTTTGCCAAGAAAAGTGCACTTTGGCTGTCACAGTCTATCCTTATATCTTCCTGTACTAACCCCATACTTGAACACAATCTCTGCAACCAAACTGCTTCCTTGCTTGCATGAGTGGCTGCCATGTATTCTGCCTCTGTAGTTGATAGTGCCACTATAGATTGTTTCTTACTCATCCAACTAAACGCAACTCCAAATAGGTTAAACACATACCCACTTGTAGATCTTCTCTCATCCAGATCTCCAGCCCAGTCTGCATCAACAAAGCCATGAATATCTAACACTCTGTCCAATCCTGGTCTTCCTTGGTAGCACAAACCATAATAACTAGTGTCACGCAAATACCTGAAAACCTGCTTCACTGTTGTCCAATGATCCTTTCCTGGTTTTGACATAAACCTGCTCAATACTCCCACTGCTGTGCAATGTCTGGTCTAGTACAGTCCATTTCATACATCAGGCTACCAACTACACTTGCATATGGAACATGGGACATGTCCTCTTCCTCTTCTTGTGTCTTGGGACATTGTTCAGCAGATAACCTCGCACCTACAGGAATAGGAACCTTCACCGGTTTACTATCCTGCATATTAAACCTCTGCAGTATTGTCTCAACCTACTTCCTCTAGTTTAACCAGAGCTTCCTCTTTGCCCGATCTCTTTTAATTTCCATGCCCAAAATATAGTTTTCAGCACCAAGATCTTTCATGTCGAATTTGGAGGACAATTGGGTCTTCAAATCCTGGATAATTTATTTGTCATTTCCAACCAGCAACATATCATCCACATACAAGACCAGATAAATAACACGGTCACCAATTAATTTAAAATACACACAGTGATTTGCTTTGCTTCTGGTGAAGCCAAGTCCCCGTATAAATGTATCAAATTTCTGATACCACATCCTTGGTGACTGTTTTAACCCATACAGAGACTTCTTTAACTTGCATACCAGTTCTTTCTTACCCTTCGCTGTAAAGCCTTCAGGTTGCTTCATGTAGATTTCCTCTTCCAAATCCCCATGAAGAAATGTCGTCTTCACATCCATCTATTCTACCTCAAAATCAAAAGCAGCAGCAACAGATAAAAGTAATCTAATAGAAGTTACCTTGGCAATAGGAGAAAAAATATCACCAAAATCAATTCCGGCACCTGGGAATAACCTTTTGCTACCAACCGAGCTTTGTATTTCTCCACTTTTCCTTCTGCATTTGTCTTCTTTTTGAACACCCATTTGTTTCCAATGGGTTTCCTTCTAGCCAGCAACTCCACCAGATCCCAAGCCTCATTTTTGTGCAAAGATGCCATTTCATCAACCATGGCCTCTTTCTAGAGTCTTCAATCCTCTAATCTACTGCTTCCTTCACAGTCCTAAGATCATTGTCAGTAACAGATAAAGAAAAATTTGAACAGAAAGCAGATGGACTATACCTTTCTGGCTGCCTTCTTTCTCGAACTGATCTTCTCACAGCCGGAGTTTGTGGCTCTTCATCTTCTTATTCCTCCTCTACTGTAGAGTCTGATTCTTCCTCCTTTAGCTCAAGCTCTATCTTCTCAGGTTCCTTTCATTGGGCTTCATGTTTAATAACATCTTTCACCTCTTTGAACACCACATCTCGGTTGTACACAGCCTTCCGTGTGACTGGGTTCCAAAGCTTATAACCCTTTAAACCATCTTTGTACCCAATAAAGATGCACTTTTCAGATTTACTATCCAACTTGGTTCGTTTCTCCTTTGGAACATGTACATATGCATCACATCCAAATACCCTCAGATGTGAAAGAGAGGGTTTCCTACTAGTCCATACTTCTTGTGGAGTCTTATCCTCCAACGCTGATGAAGGTGACCTGTTGACTAGGTAACATGAGTATCCACTGCCTCTGCCCAGAATTCTTGTCCTAACCTAACACCACTGAGCATGCTTCTTGCCCTTTCCATCAATGTCTTATTCATTCCTTCTGCAAGTCCATTTTGCTGAGGTGTATATGGAGTAGTCTTCTGTCGTGCTATACCACACTTCTTACAGAATTCTTTAAATTCCTTACTGCAAAACTCTCCACCATTATCTATCCTCAGCACCTTTATCTTCTTCTCTGTCTGGTTTTCCACAAGAGCCTTAAATTCTTTAAACCTGTCAAAGACTTCAAATTTTTTCTTAAGGAAATATATCCATGTATTCCTTGAGAAGTCATCTATAAATGATACATAGTACACAGACTTACCCAGTGATGGAACCTCCACAGGTCCAAACACATCACTGTGCACAAGTTCTAATATCTGTTTTGCCCTCTTACTACCAAAGGGGAAACTCACCCGATTCTACTTCCCATATACACAATTTTCATAGAAATCAAAATCCAGAGAGCTAGTACTCATACCTTCTACCATACCTTTACCATGAAGTATCCGAAGGCCCTCTTCTCCAATATGTCCAAGCCTTTGATGACACAGCATGGTCTTCTCTCCAGAGACCACTAGATTTTCTGCTCCACTTTCAGGAACCACATAACTATTGCACCCATCAATAACAGTGCTACCTTGCAACTTGTACAGAGTTCCAACCCGAACTCCCCACATCAATACCATTGCTCCCTGAACCATCTTGCAGGTATCCTTCTTGAACACTGTATTTACACTTGCATCATCCAGCTTTCCAATAGAAATCAGATTTCTCGCTAATGCGGGAATATGCAGAACACCCAGAAGTGTTCTAACCCTTCCACCTTGCAGCTTCAACTTTACTTTTCCACAACCAGTGATTCTAGCCTTCCTGTCATCCCCAAGAAGACATCACCACCATCATATTTCTCATACTCATAGAACCACTCTCTATGGGGAGTGAAGTGAAAGGATGCACCTGAGTCAATCAACCATGCCTCATGATCTACATGTGTACTTGAAGAAGCCAAGTATACATCCCCTCCTTCATTTGAGGTGGTTTTCGCCTCTACAAAAGGAGCCTTATCAGATCCCTTTCATTTGTCAGGAGCTTTAGATTTACAGTCCCTTTTGAAGTGGCCTTCCTTTCTGCATTTCCAGCACACCACCTTTACAGGTTTTCTTAGAGATTTAGATATCCCTTTGGATTTAGATCTCCCACTTGATGACTTATTTTTGTTTCTGTTCTGGGACCGTCCTCGTACAGACAAGGCATCACCATTTTGTCTCTCCATATTTTTCCATCTCATCTCCTCCGTCAGCAAGGCTGAGACTATTTCATCAAACTGCAAGGCAGTTGCATTGCTACCTATTGCAATAACTAGACTATCCCATGAATCTGGTAGAGAACATAACAAACTCATGCACTTATCTTCATCTGAAATTTTAGTATCAACAGATGTTAGCTGACTTACCATAGTATTAAATGCGTTCAGATGCTCTGTCACCGAGTCTCCATCTTTCATCCTCAAGTTATACAGTGTTTTCCACAGGAACATTTTATTCACCAGAGACTTAGATTGGTACAAAGTCCCTAACTTGTCCCACAAAGCCTTTGTTGTAGCTTCCCCTGATACATTCAGCAATAATGAATCTGAGACACACAATCGTATTGTTCTCTTGCCTTCCGATCCAAATTCTTCCATTCCTAATCGAAAACTCCCATTGGTTTAGTACCCGGATCTACTGCGATCCATTGATCTTTATCTACCAACAGATCCTCCATCTCAAGTTTCCACAACCCAAAACTCTGACCATTAAATTTATCGATCTCTATCTTTCCACTGCTCGCCATCTTCTTTCACCACCAGAATCGATCTCACAGATCTCCCACTGAGCAAGGTCTACCACAAGCCCAAGCAAAACCCCTTAGCAAAAAAGGCATCCCCTTGAAGCCAAATCTACTCTAATACCAAATGTAGGTTTTAACCCTGTACAGAAATTACCTGCATATGAATTCTAAAACACAGAAAATAAACAATGTGAGAGCATAACACATGAAACACATATACACATAGATTTTCCCCTGGATCCCAAAACCGGGACTACGAGCTTGATTTTTCATTATGTTCCTTTCAATGTTACAATACATATTTATACATGCCGAAGCATCCAATACCATGGACTGCAAACTATCGCGTCCAATACCATGGACCGAAAACCATCGCGTCCAATACCATGGACTGAAAACCATCGCGTCCAAAAAACATGTGTGAAAATCATGCACAAAACCATAGGTGGGTCTGCCCAACCTAACATAGGGTCCAAAACCAAAATTTTCCGAGGCTGCCCCGAACCCCATAAAGTGGGGTTACAGGTTCCCTTCAAACCCCCTGTTAACTACGTGGAAAGAATATAACACAACCCAACAGCAAATTTAGTGATTTATTCAGAGGTGTTGATAACATTTTCCAATTGGCATTTAAAACTAGAGATGTATGGGAGTTTATTAATGAGATTTTTAGCATGTGGGAAAACATTGGTATTAAAAACCAGAAGGTCAAAAAGTCTAAGCCATTGATATGTAGCAGTAGTAAATCAAAGTCTGAAATGAAGCAATTTCTAGAAGATATGACTATCACACCTTGGAGAGCAATGTAAGGAGTGAAAGATGAAAAAATTGTCAAAACAACATAATCTCGTGTGACATCAGGGGGATTATCATTGGAGGAAATGTCGTAGGAATTTCAAAAGTAAGTTTGTTTAATTATTTTTATTTAGTTCTAGATTATAAATTTCTTTTAAATAAAACATATTTTTCTTGGTAGTATTTGTTATACATATCATTATATTAACTTTTTGTTACTTTATCTATGCAGTCACAAAGTTTACATGAAAATTCAAGAACAAAAGGTTAAATTGTTGAGTGAAGATAGTTGAGATGATGTTGTACGCAACTATCCAGATTCAAGTTCTACATCAACATTAATCTTTTTTATCTTGCATTTAAAAAGATATCTTGATTTATACATTCATTTTTATTCGTCTGTGTACTATTTTTAATTTATCACTTACACATATATTTGTTTATTTTATAAAAGATGAAGAAGGATGATAATGTAGCACCAGATAGTTTCAGAACCTTTATTGAAAAAATAGAGATCGAAAGATTGAAGAAGCAGCGTATTAAGAATGTCGAACTTGATCCAATTCTTACTCATTTCATTTGGAATGGGCTAGACACTATTCAATATCAAGTAATACAAGGCGACTGTGAAGACATTGCTAAACTCATACCTAAAAGTGATTATGCCCTAGTTATTGCAGATATTCCCTATGGTTTCAATATTCCAAACATTGACTATGATAGTGACTCTTATACTTATCAAGCTCTTAGTAAAGTGGTTGCGGGATTTTTAGAAGTCACATCATCACCATTATGGAGATTTGTGACATTTCATTTAGACACACAATTTGAAATAGTATTGAAGCTTCAAGGGGAAAACAAATTCAAGGATGCAGCTTACATGGTAAGACGTTTAAAATGTTAATGTTGAAAAATTTATTTATGTACAAGATAATTGAAATTTTACTATTTCATGTTATAAGAAAAAGTCAAATCTTCTTAACCGTGAGACCAACTATCTATAAATGATTGTGAGTTCATTCATATTGATAGTTGGGCAAAAGATGATCACTATATGCTTATGACTTTTGATCGGATAGATGGAAAGAGTCATAGCCAAATACTGACTTATGATGCTATTATGAGAAAGCTAACATATGAAGACAAAGAAACAAAATGAGAGATAGTTAACATTTATCAAAAACCACAATTATTAATTAACTATCTTATAGACATATGTTCGAATGAAGGAGATTGGGTCCTGGATTTATTTTCTGGCTCATGTAAGTTTTATTATATGGAATTGAATTTCAATATGTTATTTTTTAATTAATATGTCATTGTACTAATTTACTTCATTATTTCTTTTGTGCTTGATAATTAGGTACAACAATAGTATGATTCCTTCAAAAAGGAAGAAATTGCATTGCAATTGAAAAAAAATCCAATACAGTGCAATTTCATTCAGCAAAGAATTAATGCTCTTCAATTTCCTCCAGATGCAATACAAGAAATTGGGTTCAAGAAAGGGGACTTTAATGAACCATGTGTGGAAAAAAAGGCAAAGGAACCCCAACCACCATTACACAGAATGTTTGGAAAGACATACATTGAGAGATTCCAGACATCAAAGATCCATTAGAAGAGGAAAATGAGCAAAATGAAGCAGAAAATATTGTGGAAGAAGACAATGATGAAACACTAGAGGACGAAGATTTTGGATTACGTGACATTGTTGATTAAATTTAAGTTACGTTTGGAAATCAAGCTCATTTTTTGTAACTATTAAGTAGTTATACTTGTAATGTTTTGACTTTGACAATTTATGAGAAGAATATACACTCAATTAAGGTTGTTATGCATTCAATATTTGTATTATGTGATTTTGGCATTAATTTTTAAGTTAATCATTATTTTTTGAAAAAAAAGGTGATTATTATTTAACCATTTTTAGTTAAAATTTTCGTATAATAATTGTGATTTTGACATGTCATTTCTAGCAAAAAATTATCAAAACGTGTAGTTTTTTAGTTATATTTATGTTAAAAAAGGTTATTTTGTGTCAATTGCTAAAAAATATTGTCTTTTAGAAACAATTATTACATGTGGATTGAAAAATTAATTAATAATGTATAAATATGTAGAATATCGAAAATTCAAAATATCGACCTTCTTCTTTAAATATGAAAAACAATAAAAACCTCACTACAAAAAATTAAAATTAAAATAAAAACAAAAAAATATGAAGAAAAAGACCACTTCAAAAATCATTAAATTTACAAAATAATTATTTACATTTCTTACATCATAAAATTAAGAAAATAGAAAAAAAAAAATCCTTTTAAAAAAAAGGCCTGGTATAGAATTACCACTTTTTTAAATCAGCGTCAAAAGAACTACCATTCTAAAACGCAATGTACATAAAAAAATTTATAGTGCCAAAGCTATGCTTTAAAAACATGTGTGTTCTGCATCACCCTTTTTCAAAATCAGGTCATTTTTTTGCTATCTCTACAAAATGGGTAACAGTATAAGTTCCCGTTTCAAAGTTTACATTTTTTAAAATTAAAATTAAAAAAAAGTACTTAAATTTTCACGTTAATCATCATCATCATTTTTAATATTTTCTATTTTTATGTTTGTTTATAAGTACTATTGAACCATAGCAACTCTATACACGAAATAATTCTATAGAGAGAAAAATGATATAATAAATTACATAAAAAACCATCCATAATATTATATGAAGATATCAATAATAGCCATTTGTATGTGTATGTGTGATCAATATAGCATAGAGAGATCATTTCATTTAAAAATTTGATAATCATAAATGATGATCACATGAATTAGGAACAAAATGACTAATTTATTCATTGGAAATCAATTTTTTGGTCTAATGAATGTTATCTAACATGGTATAATATTAAGCGGGAGGGTTAAACCTCTCTCTAGGAGGGTGAGGCCCTCTTAGTGGGTCATCCTTGATATTTTTTCCATTTTGCACAGACTCACAACCCACTCCCTAGAATTGAATATAAAGGTAATTGACATAGTGACCTAAACCAAATATGCTCCATATGGATGTTTATCAAAAGGTAGGAACCACTTACATATCCAATTGTCCCTAAAAATTGATATGTGCATCAATCCATGTAAATATGTTTCTTTATCACAAAAGAGTGTAGACAAGTTCTAGGGTCAATAAACAAGGTCATCATATTTTCCTTTAAAATTTCCATATCTCTCACATAGTTTTGAAATAAACACGCCTATAATATGCAAATATCTTAACCCAATACTCTCTAGAGATGTTGTTAATGAAAAGTGTGATGGCTCTTTGATGTTCCTAAAATATCATGTCAATTTTTTCAATGACTAAAGTCATTATGAATTTCATCGTTTGCATCTAGTAGTTGAGGTGAGGGTATGATTTTTCTTTATTAAGTGATAGGAGGGTAATTTTCCATTGATCCCGAGCTCTATGAAAAAATGATTTATATTTGTTTAAGCTTTTTATTTATTTTTGCAAATGCATAAATTTATGCAAAAAATAAATAAATAAATAAAAATAAAAAGGTTAGAATAAACCTATCTCTACATCTATATGCAAGGACTTAACTATTACCCCAATGGATCTAACGCACATACATGTAGACAATGAATTTATAGGAAAATAATGACATTCATTTTTCTAAAGTGCAAAGGCACTTTCCTAATCACCCCACTATCATACCAACTTTTTGTAAACATTCTAATGAAAACATAGATTGAATTATTAGGAATAATACTTAACCTTATAGACAGTGCAATTGACATATTTTAAAAACTTCAAATTTTGCAAAATAACTAATTATTCATAGAGGTGGCACATTACTTATTGCTTTCCTAATTCGAGATTAAAAATAACTAACATGAGCAGTTAATCTTATGAATCTAAAATGTACTAATCTATAAACAAGTTTTCAATCCTAATATTGTGAAACATGTTAGGGAAGGTAGCGGTAGGGTGCTTCTAAGTCTTCGAGGAATTGAAGAATTTTTATTCTCATTGAGTTTACGCATAGATTCAAAATGATGAAGCCAAAACTTTTTTTATATGATTTCTACTTAAATACTTCATTTAATACATTATTCTCAATTAACACATAATTTTTGGAGACTTTTTTATGATAAAAAATATCTATTTGCAATCAATCTTTTGAAATAATAAAACTAGCCCTAATCCAAATTCAAATTTACAATTCTTCCGTCTGTTTAGCCAAAACATAAAAGCGTTGACTCTTTAGCAAATCAAGCCATCCTCCATCCCATTGTAACTTTTCTTCTAAATGGTCAGAATTCCTTCCTCCCTATCCATGAGCATGACCCTACACATACGTCTTGTTTTCAAGGTGGCAGCCTGGATAGATGACTTAGCAAATGGAATGATTGAAATTTTTATGCCAAATCAGGTAGATCTCCCTGGCACTTTCATTTTTGTCACAATCATACATCTCACTTCCCCTGTTGATCACTGCACATGAATTTGAAGGTTGACAGGATACTCTGCACAATGAAGTTAACTTCCCTATCATGTGTGATAGACGGAGGACATTCACAACTTACAGCATTCGACATATAAACTATTTCCCTCGACGCATTTGGGAAACATAAAACTCACCTGGTTTCTTTCTTTGTGTCTTTATCTCGGTGTCTTTCTCACTGGGAAGAAAGAAAACATTGCGTATCTCGTGTCTCTCCTTGTGAGTTCACTCCAAGGTATTTTTTAAACCATTCCGGCATAACATACGATCTAGCAGGGATATAAATGGCCTAACACTCCATAGTGGGGAATAGGGACGACAACTGGAGTTGAATGAAAATAATAGAATATTTGCTCCAGGGGTTAATTATCTTTAGCCCCCAGCAAGTTCAGGCGACTTTTAATTGGATTTCTAGTATGGAAATCTTCATTTCTCTAAAGTAACAAAATCAAGAACGAGGAAATGAAATGTGACCACTAATGTATTACAAATTAAATTATCAGATTAACAAGCTCCTCCCTCATCCGGCTGCCGATTTCTCTCTTCCACTACCTAATCTAAATGTCTTTTTACAATAAGAATGATCTTCATGTTGAGAGAACACGTTTCTAAATCAATTTTAATGCAAATAAAAATATCTAAAATTTTAAAAACCTGACTAGAAAACAATTTTAAAGTAAATTTAGTTTTTAGGCACATATTTAGTCTAATATAACATTCTCATTTATGAATTATATATATGAAAATAAAAAATCTATATACGCTGGCTTTGGCTTGTTTATGCTAATTGACCCTCTTTAGGTTAGACTTCCGAGCTATTAGTCAACGTATGCCGGAAGAAATCAGTCAACAACCATCAACCTAAATTAAAGTAAAATCCAACCACACAAAAACTTCTACCCAACCACACCTGGAATTTTTTCACCTACCACTTGATGTAGACAACCCAGGGTTCTACAAATTTTGGCCTCTGGATGAATCAAATATCTTGAGATTATGGGTTCTGGGCCCACTAAACTGGCTCTCCTCGCATTAAATCACAACAAGGAACTTGTAAAACTCCAAACTCTAGTGCTTCATCCTCTATCCTCACTCAGTTGCTCCATATTTTGTCTTAATACACCCGCGCTTCAGGATAATCAGCGTTCCAACTTGTTATGCCCACAATTCCCTAGTACAAGCTTGTGGGTCCCACCTAAGCTAACGAGTTAGGGATTTTCTTACTCCTTGCTTCCTTTTTCCACAATTGGCCCACCACTTCGAGGCTCGACCAAGCCAACTAGACCCCACCTAAGTCACATTTGATTTGTCGCTCTACTTTCCTCTGTGACAAGACAAATACTTTTGGGCCCAACCAAACCCCGAATGAGGGTCAACTCTCAACTAGAACTTGGCTCAAACTCAAGAAATGATAAACTAAGGTCGGACTGACTAGGGAGGTTGGGATCAACTAGCAAGGCATTCCTATCTAAAACGATTCCAAACTCCTAAACTTCAAACACACTTCCAATTCTACACATCCTTCCTTCATACGTGCAACAAAATACTCAATGGCTTGAACTTATGACCAGGCCTTATTCAATTTCCAATCCCCCATGTTGACGTCTACGCAAAGATCTCCCACTATACATAGGCAACTCTATATCATTCTACACTACTATGTTTGTCATGATTGACCACAAAAATTTCACTCAGCATAGGTTACACATAGAAGGCATGAAAATAAAACACATAGATGTAAATGTTATTAATATTGAGCTAATTACACAATGAAGCCTCATTGGAACTAATTTACATTCGTTGGTCACCTTCACACTATGTTATGGTGCCATGGCGGGCTATCTCTCCATTCTAATGGTCGCCCTTTAATATGCCCAACGACTACATATATATAGAGAGAGAGAAAGAAAATAGTAACGTCGATCATTTTAGATCCACAGACCTCTCGATATTTTACTAACTACACACCGTAGAATAGTAATTACATAACAAATAAATTTGCGATTACACAATTTTTGAGAAAAATTGCATCCCCTCAGTCACATTGCCATGTCCTCACCTTCTAGATGGTTGAATTATCAATTTTGATTAAGGGGGGCCAATTCTCCTGCATCAGAATTTCACGCTTGAAATTATTCATGATCTCCTGATCATGTGCTTCATTGTTTCATCTCATTCATCCTCACTTCAATCTTCCTTCTCTACATGTATTGTGGAACTTTTGCTCGAACTTAACAGTGAGCTACAATCAAGTCTCCACTGACACCTCACCATGCTCTCTCCTATCCTCAGTCTTCTTGCATCACAGGTTCACCTCCTTTGGAACCTTCTTGATCTCCCTCTTCTCCTCTAGCTATTGAATGATACTTACTTATCAATCTTATCTTGATAATTCTACCCTCAACCATAGTTGTGGAATTGACACAACAACTTCTACCCAACTGCACCTAGAATTTGTTCACCTTCATTGGGAAATATCTTCCTACTCTTATACCACTTAACAAATATGATCCAAAGGTCTTCAAATTTTCACCTCAAGATGGCTCAAATCTAATGAGTTTATGGGTTATGGGCCCACTAATCTAGCTCTCCTCACCTTAAATCACAACAACAAACTCATAAATATTCAAACTCCATTGCTTTGTCTTTTGGCCTCTCTTGGCTACTCCATGTTTCTTGTTAGTGCAACCGCACTTCATCATAGATAGTGTTCCAACTTGCTTAGCCCGCAATTCCCTGGTTTGAGCTTGCAAGTTCCACTTGAGGTTGGGAGATGAGGCTTTTCTTACTATCTTATTCCTTTTTCCATGGCTTGTCACAACCACTTCGAGGCCCAACCAAGCCAATAGGACCCCACCTAAGTCAGAGTTGGTTGGTTTCTCTTCTCTCCTCCATGACAAGACGACTACTTTGGAGCCTGACTGATCCGGATCTTGGGGGGAGGCCCCCGAGGTCTAGAAAATTGAAATGGATCTTGGGAGGGAGGTCCACAAGATTTGAAAAATTGAAATTCCAGAAGAAAAGGAAGAGAATACACAATAAAGAAAACCACAAAGAAACTTTTTTTTTTATTAAAACAAACAATAACTGTAAAGTCTACATTGTGGTGGACAATCTGTCCTTTTTAAAAAATGCGACTTGTTACTTATATTCGTTTTTTGTTACAATACTACAGGTAAATTACATGGGTGGGAAAATACCATGGGTGGATGTCACTTACACTACTATGGGTAAATTCCATGAGTGGATAAAATCCATGGGAGAATGAATACCAAGGGTAGATGCCATTTACAATACCTGTTAGTGTCAGTCTTTGCAGCCTTCCACCAGTGATCAAACATGCTCTTACAAAGCGGTCTTAGAGTGTCAAAGTCAAATTTTGTCATTTCAGTGAGTCTTCGAGTAAAATTTGGTCACTAGGTATTAGGTCTAGGATTTCTTTCACTCCTTCCTATTCGGCTAAGTGTGCCATCATTCAAAGAGTTGTCATCATTATTTCAGGTTCCAATGGGTCATTTTACACCTTCTTTGTGCTTTGTTGGGTTGTGTTATATTATTTGCACGACTAGCCCATGTAGTTAACTGAGGGATTAGAGGGGGGGTCACAAGGGGTTTGAGGGGTACCCGTAAACCCACTTTATGGGGTCTAGGGCAGCGCCCCAGAAAATTTTGGTTTTGGACCCTATGTTAGGTTGGGCGGACACATCTATGGTTTTGTGCATGTTTTTCGCACATGGTTTTGGACATGATGGTTTTCGGTCCATGGTTTTGGACGCGATGGTTTTTTGGTCCATGGTATTGGATGCTTCAGCATTTATAAATATGTATTGTAACATTGAAAGGAATATAATGAAAAATAAAGTTGGTAGTCCCAGTTTTGGGATCTAGAGGAAAATCTTTGTGTATATGTGTTTTATGTGTTATGCTCTCGCATTGTTTATTCTATGTGTTTTAGAATTCGTATGCAGGTAATTTCTATATGGGGTTAAAACCTACATTTGGTATCAGAGTTGTTTTGGCTTCAAGGGCATGCCTTTGTTGATGAGGGGTTTCGCTCGGGCCTGTGGTAGACCCTGTTCAGTGGGATATCTGCGAGATCGATTCTGGTGGTGAAAGAAGATGGCGAGTAGTGGAAAGATAAAGATCGAGAAATTTCATGGTCAGAGTTTTGAGTTGTGGAAACTCAAGATGGAGGATCTATTGGTGGATAAAGAAGAGTGGATCACGGTAGATCCAGGTACTAAACCAACAGGAGTGTCCGATGAAGAATGGAAGAAGTTAGATCGAAATGCAAAGAGCACAATACGATTTTGTATCTCAGAGTCAATATTGTTGAATGTATCAAGGGAAGCTACGGCAAAGGCTTTGTGGGACAAGTTAGGGAATTTGTACCAATCTAAGTCTCTGGTGAATAAACTTTCTTGCGGAAAAAGTTGTATAAGCTGAGGATGAAAGATGGAGACTCGGTGATAGAGCATCTAAACACATTTAATACTGTGGTAAGTCAGTTAGCATCTATTGATATTAAAGTTTCAGATGAAGATAAGTGCATTAGTTTGTTGTGTTCTCTACCAGATTCGTGGGATAGTCTGGTTATTGCAATAGGTAGCAATGCAATTGCCTTGCAGTTTGATGAAATAGTCTCAGCCTTGCTGATGGAGGAGATGAGACGGAAAAAGATGGAGAGCCAAAATGGTGATACCTTATCTGTACGAGGATGGTCCTAGAACAAAAAAAAAATAAGTCATCGAGTGGGAGATTTAAATCTAGAGGGAGATCTAAATCTCCAGGAAAACATGTAAAGGTGGTGTGCTGGAAATGCGGAAAGGAAGGGCACTACAAAAGGGACTGTAAATCTAAAGCTCCTGATAAAGGAAAGGGATATGATGATGCTCCTTCTATAGAGTCGCAAACCACCTTAGATGAAGGTGGGGATGTGTACTTGGCTTCTTCAAGTACAATGTAGATCATGAGGCATGGTTGATTGACTTAGGTGCATCCTTTAACTTCACTCCCCATAGAAAGTGGTTCTGCGAGTATGAGAAATATGATGGCGATGATGTCTTCTTGGGGGATGACAGGAAGGCTAGAATTGTTGGTCGCGGAAAAATAAAGTTGAAGTTGCAAGGTGGAAGGGTTAGAACACTTCCGGGTGTTCTGCATATTCCTGCATTGGCCATAAATCTGATTTCTATAATCACGTTGGATGATGTAGGTGTAAAAATAGTGTTCGAGAAGGATACCTACAAGATGGTTTGGGGAGCACTGGTATTGATGCGGGGAGTTCGGATTGGTACTCTGTACAAGCTGCATGGTAGCACGGTTTTTGATGGGTGCAACAGTTTTGTGGTTCCTGAAAGTGGAGCATAAACTCTAGTGGTCTCTCGAGAGAAGACCATGTTGTGGCATCAAAGGCTTGGACATATTGGAGAGAAGGGCTTTCGAATACTTCATGGTAAAGGTATGGTAGAAGGTATGAGTAATAGCTCTCTGGATTTTGATTTTTGTGAAAATTGTTTATATAGGAAGCAGAATCAGGTGAGTTTCCCCTCTAGTGGTAAGAGGGCGAAACATATATTAGAGCTTCTGCATAGCGATGTGTTTGGAACTGTGAAGGTTCCATCATTGGGTAAGTCTATGTACTATGTATCATTTATAGATGATTTCTCAAGGAATACATGGATATATTTCCTTAAGAAGAAATTTGAAGTCTTTGACAGGTTTAAAGAATTCAAGGCTTTGGTGGAAAACCAGACAGAGAAGAAGATAAAGGTGTTGAGGACAGATAACGATGGAGAGTTTTGTAGTAAGGAATTTGAAGAATTTTGTAAGAAGTGTGGTATATCATGGCAGAAGACAACTCCATATACACCTCAGCAAAATGGAGTTGCAGAAAGAATGAACATGACGTTGATGGAAAGGAAAAGAAGCATGCTCAGTGGTGTTGGGTTAGGATGGAAATTCTGGGCAGAGGCAGTGGAGACAGCATGTTACTTGGTCAATAGATCACCTTCATCAACGTTGGAGGATAAAACTCCACAAGAGGTATGGACTGGTAAGAAACCCTCTCTTTCACCTCTCAGGGTATTTGGATGTAATGCATATGTACATATTCCAAAGGAGAAACGAACCAAGTTGGATAGTAAATCTGAAAAGTGCATCTTTATTGGGTATAAGGATGGTTTAAAGGGTTATAAGCTTTGGAACCCAGTAACAAGGAAGGTTGTGTACAGCCAAGATGTGATGTTCAGAGAGGTGAAAGATGTTATTAAACATGAAATCCAACCAAAGGAACCTGAGAAGATAGAGTTTGAGCTAAAGGAGGAAGAATCAGACTCTACAGTAGAGGAGGAATTAGAAGATGAAGAGCCACAAACTCCGAGTGTGAGAAGATCAGTTCAAGAAAGAAGGTAGCCAGAAAGGTATAGTACATCTGCTTTCTATTCAAATTTTGCTTTATCTATTACTGATGATGATCCCGGAACTGTGAAGGAAGCAATGGATTCAGAGGATGGAAAACTCTGGAAAGATGCCATGGTTGATGAAATGGCATCTTTGCACAAAAATGAGGCTTGGGATCTGGTGGAGTTGCCGACTGGAAGGAATCCCATTGGCAGCAAATGGGTGTTTAAGAAGAAGATAAATGCAAAAGAAAGGTGGATAAATACAA